>JAOPSE010000311.1:0-600000 GCA_029449295.1 Zea luxurians | reverse complement strand
GAATGACAAGAGAAGTCGGACAAGGATCGGGATCCTCAGAGCGCATGGGAGGGTATGATCAATTCAGTTCCTTACTGTTTTACGTTCTGCAGATTATATATGTTTCATATGTTCATCTCTGTTGTTTCGTATATAGCCATAGAATTATTCAAACTGTTCTATCATATCATATCATGATATTTCTAATGCCTGTTCATACTATTAAAATATCATATCTGTTTGTTTTAATTTTACAGTCATGATGTTTATGTTGCTATCTGTTTATTTGCAATTGTTCTGTTAGTTTATATGCTTATTATATTTATATGATTTATATGATTCATATGTTTTATGTTCTCATGATCCACATTGTTATGAATATATTTAAAATGATATGGAAAATACCTATTATATTTAATATCATGATTTCTTTGATTGCCGCAGGCTCCTCCTTCTTCTGTAAAAGCTTCATCAGTTGTGGCCCTAATGGACTTAGCTTGAGAGATAAAGATTCGGTTATTACCTTTAAAATTTCCTCCACGTCAGCAGTAGGAGGCGTTGAAGGAACTTCTTCCTCTATATCAATTGTTCTTGGCTTCGCAGCCGCAGCTTGTCTTTTCTTCGGAACAGCCACCTTTGGCTCAGGGCTGGATTTTTTCTTCTTTAAAGCTTTCTCTTCTTCTTCTATTATTCTAGCAGCTTGTCTCTTCATAACGCTGACAACTCTTTTTCGCTTCGGCCCTTCGGCACCCTTGCTTAATCATTCATAGTTAGGGTATTCAAATTTTAGAGCGTCCATTACTCGGTTCAGCCTTCGTTTCGGTCGGGTGCCGAAGGCTGCTGTCATCAATTGATCTTCTTTCTTCGTATAATTGCCCAAGATTTCATTGCACATAACCTCAATCGTATCCAACCATTCTTGGCAGGGTTCTTTGAAGTGTTTCTTGAACTTAAAAAGATAGGGCAGTCGAACAAGTTCATTCTTTTTCTTCTCTCCTTTAAGCTTCGGCATACTCCATTCCTTCAACGTCGGAAATACTCTATTGGCTAAGTATTCCTGAACCAAATCCCTAGTACCAATATGCTCAGACACAACTCTAAATTTGCCAACAACATTTGGGCATGGTGACCCCGGCTTCATGCAGCACTGGGGCCTAGTTAACCCGAAGGTTAGCTCTAGTGGGCTCTGAACTAGCTTCTCCCTTTTCTCATCAACCTTAACATAAAACCATTCAGTTTTCCAACCGGTTGGCCATTTGGTGCGGTAGCTAACCACTGGTGTCTTCATTTCTTTGCGATAGGCAAAATTATAGCAGCCGAAATTCTCGTGCAGTCCATCTTCTCTAACCTTCGTCTGATAATGAAGTTTGTGCACCCGGCAGAAGGCTTCGGCAAGCGGCTCCACTTCTTGGCTTCGAAGAGCCCAGATAAAGACGCTGAGCCTAACGATAGCGTTAGGAGTCAGCTGAGGAAGGTAAATTTCGAAATTTTCCAAAACATCCGCAATCATTCCATGCAGAGGAAACCTCAGTCCTGCTTTAAAGAAACTTCTGAAAACTATCACCTCATCATTTTCTGGCTTCGGAGTAATTTCTTCTCCGCCAAAACGAATCAGCTTCTTCTCGGCTTCCCCAAAGTAGCCTAGCTTTGTCATCATGGGCATATCGGCCTCGGAGACTGTAGACTTTCCAAATTCCAGGTGGCTGGGTTTAGATGGCATGGCGGAATAATCTATCTCTTCCTCATCAGCCTCACCTTCAATATCAGCCTGCTCGGTTTCGGCAACAGGTGCACCTTCGTCAGAAACACCCTCTGACACAACCAGACCTGATTGTCTCATTATTTCAGAGTTGGGGCAGTATCGGCAGCTTCGGCCTCCTCCTCGTCGTGTGTGACTCTGGCAGTTGAACGCACCCTGACCATTTTCCTTGCGATTTTGACGAAGTTGATCACTTTTTGATTTTGCCGAAGCTCCTTCTTATGACGAAGCTAAAAACAAGACGATGCTCTAATTGAGAATACGAAGAATATGCTTCGGCTATGGTCAAAATTTTTAGCAGCACAACAGTACAATAGTAATGAATGCTGCGGTAACTTTACACCTACCCGTCTGTTTATATAGTGCTGCAGGTGGGAAGGTGAATCGTCAAGCCACTTGCACCCGCCGAACAGTCGCTCGCATTCACTGAACGGTGGACCATAGGGCGCGAGGAGAATCACCAGATCGTGTGTACCCGTCCTATGCTGGGACCACCTCACACTCGGAATATTTAAATCGTTTCTCGACAACGAGCTCAGGGAAGGTGTTTTTCGGACCTTCGGCATTCCGAAGCCTAAAAGAATTTTTCACGGGTCGAGCTCGTTACGAAAAACGATCTGGCACCGTGAAGGGGCTACTGTTGGGGGTCTGCTTCATCGCCAAAGGTCCTGTGAGAAGAAGCATCTTCGGAAGGCCAGAACAGGAACAATGCCGAAGCTACCAGTCAGTGAGCTTCGTAGTGTATTTCAAAATACACCGACTTAAAGATGAAATGACCAATCGGTCCATGATAACCTATGTAATGATTATAATCATTTGTAGAGGACATGAATGTAAATTCACACAGGCTGCGCCCTGTGCCTATAAATAGGTGAACAGTACCCCCGTACTGTTCACGCTTTGGCATCTCACTTTTACCTTCGCCCTCTGTCAAGATCAAGGTACAAATGTAATTTAATATTGTTTTCATGTACTCATGATTATTTAATAGTAGATGTTTATACTATGACATCATATAATTGTTTATGTTGTTTTCCTATGTTTCATAAGCTTCATCCTTTGTATATACATGTCATATTTATGAAGGTACGTCCTTCATAACTTTCGTCTGAAGATCATTATATCCTAAGGGAAATAATGCTTCGAAGGACGTAACATTTAACATTTTGTGTTGTCTTGTTCTTAATTTATAGCATTTGAGAACAAGTTCCCAACAGAGGGTATGATCAATTCAGTTCCTTACTGTTTTACGTTCTGCAGATTATATATGTTTCATATGTTCATCTCTGTTGTTTCGTATGTAGCCATAGAATTATCCAAACTGTTCTGTCATATCATATCATGATATTTCTAATGCCTGTTCATACTATTAAAATATCATATCTGTTTGTTTTAATTTTACAGTCATGCTGTTTATGTTGCTATCTGTTTATTTTCAATTGTTTCGTCAATTTATATGTTTATTATATTTATATGATTCATATGTTTTATATTCTCATGATCCACATTGTTATGGAGATATTAGATATCATGATTTCTTTGATTAATCATCTTTTATATGTCATCATCATAATGTTAATTTATGGAATTAAAATGATATGGAAAATGTCTATAATTCTAACAAGTAGTGCTTACCATCCACGGTACGATGGACATACATAGTGCGTCAATCAGTGCTTGGAAGCATATTTGCAGTGTTTTGTGCATTCCTGTCCTCACGTCGTGGTTGTCCCTCGCTGAATTCTGGTACAATACATGCTATCATACAGTTGTGGGTAAGTCTCCTTTTGAAGTGCTATATGGTCATGCTCCTTCACAACTAGGACCGGAGTATGTGGAGCAGTGTTCAATACCTGATTTGGCTACACACTAGACATCAGATGCTTCAATAGGTGAAACTTCATCTACAGCGTGCTCAGGGATAGGATGAAGAAGCAAGCTGAAAAGGGAAGGGCGGATAGAACTTTTGTAGTGGGATATGGTATTTCTGAAGTTGTAGCCATTCTATCAGCGGTCGGTTGGGGAGCGTGTTCATCATAAACTCGCTTTTAGATTTTTGGGTCCTTTTGAGGTGATCAAGTAGGTGAATGTTGTGGCATATGAGCTGGCACTACCGCCAGGGAGCTCCATCCATCCCGTTTTTTTATGTCTCACAACTAAAACCAGCAGTGGGTGTGAGTGATTCATTTATAGATCTATCCACAGGTTTGCATATGCCTGAAGAAGTACTAGACTCTCGTTTGCTTCGCAAGGCAGTAAGTTGATTCCTCAGGTACTGGTTCGGTGGCCCAGCTGGCCGAAATCACTATCTACATGGGAGGATGAGCAAGCCATCAAGCAAAGCTTTCCCATGGCACCAGCTTGGGGACAAGCTATTTTTTGAAGGAGAGGGGGATGTCAACAACACTGGTTACAACAGTGCTGGACAGAAGAAGACACTGATGCTACAGCTGATGGTCCACGAAGACACAACCAGGGGAATGAAGTACTTAGGAGAGGTATTATGCATAAGTATGTGAGAGGGGAAAGGATGGGTATGAATACCCTTGTAACAGAAATGCTAGAAATTATTCGAACCTGGCACTATTCCCAATTCGAAAAGAAGAGAACCGCGAACATTACCTTTAGTTAAAAGACTCTATGGATTGAAGCCACCCCCGCATTTCACGCGCACGGCGGGTAGCGCATGCCAACGCGTGGCGTAGGCTCGGACCCGAATAGTTCATTCAATCTAGCAGCAGAACAATCGAGTTGTGTCCGCCCCTTGCCCCCTCCCTCTCCGTCTCCGATTCTGGATCCGCCCATGCCGTAACCCGCAGGCTCCCGGCATCTCGCTCTCGCCTCCAAAATTCACCTTCGCCGATTGCCGCCGTGGGCCGCCGCGATGGCGTTGCGGACGCCTCGTAATAGAGAGTTGGTGAGAATTACCTGATCAACCGCGAAACCAAGCCCCGCTAGAGTTGTAGAGATACCTAGCGAAATAGGCAGCATCCCTGACCATGGAGTGTAGCTGGAACGCCCACGTCTCTAGTAGTCTAGGGGGAAGCGCTCCTAGCTGCCGATGGATATCCCCGGCACATCGCTGATCATGGAGTGCGTGTCAGACCTCGCCACCTCCTCCTGTTGCCGGCGAGCTCACCCTGCAGGTTACCGAAAAAAGTCTCACGCACACTCACCAACACAAGTGGACACACTCTGGTTTTGGTGCTGTGAACAATGAACAGCCTTTTTCAGACTCTATTCACTGGAATATAAAAAGACTCAACAGAGAACGTGACCCACGGCCTACTTCCTAGAAACGGGGCACTAACACCCTGCCTGACGCCCCATAACCATCATGGGCAGCTGTCATCCCAACTGCCTGGTGGATACATGGCGCAATACGCGCTCTCCATGCGAACAAAAGCCACTACACGCACAGCCAACAACAGACCGTGCGACTGACTTCAGCTAACAGAAATAAAACAAACACCAGTTAAAAGCACAAGGATTATTTTAACAATTCTCCTCCTAAGACTTGTGCATCAACTTACACTAGACTTAGGCCAATCTTGGTGCAGAGTTCCTGGAACTTGACTTTGCCGAGTGGCTTGGTCAGAATATCCCCCAGCTGTTCTTCAGTACTGATGAACTTCACCTTGATTTGCCCTAAATTTTCATACTCCCGGATCAAATGAAATCTGGTAGCAATATGCTTTGACCGGTCGTGATGCACTGGATTCTTAATCAGCGAGATAGTGGACTTGTTGTCCACCCTTAGCAAAGGTCTGCTTGTCTCTGAGTTCCTGATTTCAGCAAGCAGTCGTGCCAGCCAAACAGCTTGACATGCAGCAGTAGCAGCAACGATGTACTCCGCCTCACAACTCGATAGCGCCACCACCTTTTGCTTAGCTGATTGCCAGCTGATTGGACTCCTCCCAAGAAAGAAAAGAATCCCAGATGTGCTCTTTCTGCCATCCAAGTCGCCAGCCATATCACTGTCACTATAGCCCAAGAGCTCATATATCACTCCCTCCATTTCTCCTTGAATAGAACAGGCCCCAATCTCTTGTCCCTGCTATGTACCTCAGGATCTGCTTCACAGCTACAAGATGATCCATATGGGGCTCCTCCATAAATCTACTCACATATCCAACTGAATATGCCAAGTCAGGTCGAGTATTCACAAGGTATCTCAGGCTCCCTACCAAGCTTCTGTATTCAGTCACATTGATTTTTGAACTATCACTTTCCCTACTCAACTTCAGCTTAGGCTGCATCGGCACGGTGCAGGGATTGCAGTCCTCTAGACCACACTTCTCCAGAATTTTTCTTGCATAGCTTCCTTGAGACAATCTGATCCCAGCTTCTTCCTGCCTCACTTCAATACCCAGGTAATAAGATAGCAACCCAAGGTCACTAATCTTAAAAATCTTAGTCATTTTTGTCTTGAACTTCCTGATGCTGCTGCTGCTAGTGCCTGTGATCACCAGATCGTCAACATAGACACCTACAACCAGTCTCTCCGCATCTCTTCCACGGCAGTAGATAACAGCCTCAGATGGACATCTCACAAATCCCAGAACACCCAGTTGTTCATCCAGTTTTTTATTCCATGCACGGGGAGATTGATGCAAACCATAAAGAGCTTTGTCCAGTCGATATACCTTGTGTTCTTGTCCAGGTTGAGCAAACCCAGGCGCTTGCTGCACATACACCTCCTCTTGGAGGTCACCGTTCAAGAACGCTGTCTTGACGTCCATGTGATGGACTTGCCATCCCTCCTGCGCCGCCAACGCCAGCAGCAGCCATACCGCTTCCAAGCGAGCAACCGGTGCAAACACCTCGTCGTAGTCGATTCCTTGGCGCTGAGCGTAGCCTTTTGCGACGAATCGTGCCTTGTGCCGTACCACAGCACCGTGTTCATCCTTCTTGACTTTGAATACCCACTTGAGCCTAATGGCTCGCTGCCTAGATGGCAACTCAGTGAGTGTCCAGGTGTGGTTGTCCTCTATGGCGCGCAGTTCCTCCTCCATCGCTCGTCGCCAGCACGGGTCTTGTCCAGCATGTGCAAGTGACCCAGGATCCTCCACACTCACTGCAAAGAGTTGCTCGCTGTACAGTACGCGCACGGCGTACCCAGGTGGCGACGCAGCTCTAGTGATGTCCTCCACTGTTCGGAACCGCAGTGGTGCGTCGTTGTCGTGGTCGGCGTCCAGGTCTTCGTCTAACGCAGCAGGTGGTGTGGCGAACTGCACACCCGGAGAAGCTACTCCGGCCTCCCCTGGCGTTCCTGGTGGCGTCATATGCTGCATAGCAGCCATCTGTGCCCCCGCCTGGACACCTCCTTGCCCCGCCACCACCCCAGATTGGATGGTGAACGTGTCGTCACCGCCATGATCCGCACCAGTGCCGGTCTTAGCTCCCTCCGACCAGTCCCACTGGCTGACTCATCAAAGACCACGTCACGCGTCACGTGCACGCGCTTCGTGGCCGGATCGTAGGCTCGATATGCCTTAGACCCACGCTCGTACCCGACGAAAATCATCTTGCGGCCACGATCCTCCATCTTCTTCAGGTGCGGTGTCGTATTCTTGACATAGACAATGCACCCGAAGGTCTTCAGGTGGTGTACTGCCGGCTTCTTCCCGTACCATGCCTCGAAAGGAGTCTTGCCTTCTACTGCCTTCGTCGATACCCGGTTCAGGAGATACACGGCAGCGTTCACTGCCTCTCCCCAGAACCAAGACGGCAGTCCCTTTGCCTTGAGCAGACAGCATGCTGTGTTGGCCACCATGGCGTTCCGGCGCTCGACGACACCGTTCTGTTGTGGGGAATACGGCGCTGTCAGCTGTCGATGCACGTCGTCCGCCGCGCAGTACTCCATGAACTCCTTGGATGTGAACTCGCCACCACGATCCGTCCGGAGCGCCAGCAGCTTGCAGCCGGACTCAGCTTCTGCACGCGCCTGGAACTCCTCGATGGCAGCTGCCGCTCGATCCTTGGACCGCAGCAGTGTCAGCCACATGTAGCGGCTCCGATCGTCGACGAGAAGCAGGAAGTAGGTGTTCTCGCTCGGTGTAGCCGGCGTCACGGGTCCACATAAGTCCCTGTGGACCAGCTCCAGTGCGCGCTCTGCCCGCCACTGTGTCTGGTCAGGGAACGCCGTCCGTCGCTGCTTGCCGGCGAGACACGCCTCACAGAGTTGGTCCACCTACTCGATGGACGGCAGTCCACGAACGAGTTCCTCCCGCGCCATCTTCCTCAGCGCCGGCATGTTGATGTGGCCAAGCCTGGCATGCCATCGCCAGGCACTTTCTTCGCCGCGCGCTGCCTGGCACACCGGCCGTGCCACGTCGACGTTGAGCACATACAGTCGGTTGCCTGCGTGTGGGATCCTCGCGAGCAGTCGCCCCTCAGGCTCCCGAATCTCCATGCCACCGCGCCGGAGGTGGACGTCGTAGTCGGCCTCCTCCAACTGGCCGAGGCTCACGATATTCGCTGTGAGTCGCGGGATGTAGTAAACGCCGGTGAATGAGCGATGCTCGCCATTCTTGCACTTGAACAGCACGGTCCCGCGCCCTTCAATCTCCGCCATGGAGTCATCGCCGAACCGCACCGACCCAGACACCGCTGTGTCCAGATCCGCGAACGCCGCCCGAGACCCCGTCATGTGGTTCGTGGCCCCGGTGTCGCAGATCCAGGACCGTGTCAGACCTCGCCGGAGAAGCAACCTCCTGTTGCCGGCGAGCTCACCCTGCAGGTTACCGAAAAAAGTCTCACGCACACTCACGAACACAAGTGACACACTCTGGTTTTGGTGCTGTGAACAATGAACAGCCTTTTTCAGACTCTGTTCACTGGAATATAAAAAGACTCAACAGAGAACGTGACCCACAGCCTACTTCCTAGAAACGGGGCACTAACACCCTGCCTGACGCCTCATAACCATCATGGGCAGCTGCCATCCCAACTGCCTGGTGGATACATGGCGCAATACACGCTCTCCATGCGAACAAAACGCGCACGTCCGAGCTCACTACACGCACAGCCAACAACAGACCGTGCGACTGACTTCAGCTAACAGAAATAAAACAAACACCAGCTAAAAGCACAAGGATTATTTTAACAGTGCGTGTGCGCAACGGGGTGTAGCGGGAATCAAAAGCAACGAGTTGTTCCCAGCCGAAAGCCGCTGCACTGAATGAAACAGATTGGAGTAACAGACTTTCTAACTAGGAGTATTATATCAAAAAAGATCCTAACGACCATCATTAGTTATTACTCCATATCTGCATTAGTAGTGTTTGTTCCGGAGCCGCATTGGGATGGAGCGGCTCTAGAAGATTTGGGGATGGTTCAGCATTTGAGCATAATTTTCTTTTTTAGAACCACTTTATTTAACATGGAACCAATCCAAACAACAACAAATTGGAAGCAGAGTAGTCCCGTGCCACCATACTTCAGAACCAAACAGTACCTAAAAGTCATAGCTGTTTGTGGCAAAGTGAATTGTTGGACACGATCTAAGTCAGAGAAAGAAACGTATATATGAGACCGATGCAGTAAAACATAGACACAAGGCCATGCACACACATGCTGTAGAAATGTTCGGCCGAGGCAAACGAGTGCACGCGTGTGTCTCTCTATACTCTCTTCCCTCGTCCATGTTTTGGTGAGTGAGTGTGGCTTCCATATTTAAACTAGCTCTACTCCAATAGGACTAGCAATATGGTGCTATTGGTTCCACCATTCCCTAACTATACACATATATGGGTTTTTGAGATTTTCCTGGAATTTAATTGAATTTTTCAATTGGGCCTAGCTTATAAATTCTAACATTTTGAGCATATAAAGTTTGGAAATCAAAATATTAGTTATCTTGTAGAGATCGATGATTTCAGTTTGGCATCTGTTGGTCCTTTAATTTGACCGAAGAGGTTGCGCTGAAGCAAACATATTAATTAGCTAGGGAGGAAAAAACGCAGCCAAATAATATTCGGCTAGTTTGAGAGTTAGAAAACCAGAGAGGATTCGAGTGGCTAAAATTTTCTTTGAATAAGAAAGAGATTTTAATCCTTTGAATCCTCTCAGCTTTTATGTCTCTGAAACTAAGCCTTAGTTCGCGGATAAGTAGGCAGCTAGCGCCGTCGGTGCGCACCAGCAGCAGCAGATGGTGGAGCATTGACCACCTGCGTGCCGCATAGCTCGGCAGGCAGAGAGGTCCCCTGGATCGCAGTGCCCGTGACGGCTTTCCGGTCGGCGGCCGCCAGCTCCCCGCCGCCGCAGGTGAGGAAGCACCAGGCGATGTATTTGCATGGCCGGTGTTCGACGATGACGTAGCGGCCGGACATGTAGAGCTTCATGACGTAGCAGTCATCATCGCCCTGCACCATGGTGACGGGGCGGGACGACGACGACGACACTGCAACAGCAGGTGGAGTAGGAATGGCGGTGGACATGTCATCGTCGCAGATGAGGTGGCACTCATCCCAGTAGATGGGGCAGTGGTGAATGAGCAGCGGGTCGCGCCCCGAGCAGAGGAAGCAGAAGTACATCTCGAAGTTGCCGTTGTTGCTGCTGTCAGGGGACGACGGCGTCGCCGAGGCCGAGCCGTTGGTAAGCATCGCCGTGTTCACGTCGCCATGTTCCACCGGGTCGGGGACTCTGGCGGCGGCGAGCAGGGAGCAGGCGTGGAGGAGGAGGAGTATCGAAGCAGTCGAAAGAGACATGCCAAAGGCAAGGCAGTCGTAAGATTGGCTTGGTTGGTTTGGTGCTCAGAAATAAAGGAATCCAGCAGCGCAGTAAATATAAATTACTACTACGTACTCATCAATGCAAGAAGAACACACACACCGACCGACGACCTAGCTAGTATAAATAAATAAATAAATACATACAGAAGGAAAGGAAACGATACATGCATGATTCTCCTAACCGGCAGCTAGCATACGTATCGCATGTAAGTACCGTAGGTGATTGCTTGAGATGCATATGAGCTCAGGTGGCGTGGAGGAGCCGACACAGCTTGCTGGACGCGCTACAGCTTACAAGCATGAAGAAGGAGGGAACACCTGGAACCTGAAGCTGAGAAGAACCTCAAGTCATCTATCTTTTCATATATAATTATATATATATATATATTGTATATTAGGAGCTCTGGGCTTCCAATAATTAGAGGAAGCCCAGGCCAGACAGTGCAATCCGGTCGAGCCGGACCAGGTCCACATGTCTATAAAAGAAAATCCGGAGTGCTAGGGTTCAGTTTTCACGCCCCATCCAGATTCATTAGCGACGGCGCGTGCGACGACGGCGGTTGCCCGATAGCGCGCGCAGCGGTGGACCCCCGGCCAGTGGCCGCGGCTCCCCGACCTCGACGTGCGGTTGCGGCCAGTGACTGCGGTGGCCGCGGCTCCCCGACCTCGACGTGCGGTGGCGGCGGTTCCTCGATCCGAAGTAGAGGCGGCGGTTCCCAGGTCGGCGGCAGCGGCTCCCCGATCTAGAGGGCGAGCGACGATAGTGCCCTTGTGCGGGCAAGCGGCGGCGTTCCCAGGGCCCCGAGGCGGCGGCACTTCCACGGCCGGCGAGCAAGCGACGCCCCTCGATGTGCGAGTAGCAACGGCGACACACGAGGCGTGAGGTTCGAGCGGCGTCACGGATGGTGCGAGGTGCGCGCAGCGACGATCGCGCATGACATCCTCCGATCCGGCGCAGTTCGGGCGGCCCCAATAACGACATACATCTGTGCTTATGTCGTCGACGACGTCCTCCGGCAACTACCTCCTTCGATTCGTGTTTTTCTTTTCGATTATTGTGTTTTATGCCTATCACATGTAATATTTATGCTAAAAAGTGTACGATTTTATGCTTAAACACGGAGTTCGTATATCAGTTTGCTGCATACATATTGGAAAGGCAATTTCTTAATTTATGCTATTCGTAATTTGTGCGCATGCAATGAAAACTCCTACGATTTTGCCATAATTTTTGGATCTGTATAAAAATAGAAACTGCATGCATGCGACTTACATATTTTTCGGATCTGTCATAAAAATAGGATCGTAATAACAACCTGCTAAAGCTATCAACCTCTCATATTGACTCGGTGTTTACGCTTATAATTGAGAGAATAATTGAGAGATTTTATGCTCAAAACTTAAGGTTTTACGCTCCACCCGGAGATGCGTCCACCAGTGAACAACATGCCAGATTTTTTACGCACTGTAACGAATTGCATAAATACCTACACCATATAGTATAATTTGTATCAGTATATATCATAAACTAATTCTAATGCGTTTAGCTGCATGGCTGTTGGAGAGATCCTATATTTATGAAGGAAATAAAACATTAAATACGAATTTTTGTTTCTATGCATGTAATTCATTTCCTTTCATTACATATTCTTTCCATCATAAATTCGTGTGCATGCAGCTGTAACAGATTTTTACGCAGTATACCCAATTGCATAATTATCTACACAGTGTAGCATATTTAGTATCACTATATATATCATAAAATAATCATTATGAGTCTGGCTGCATGACTGTTGCAGCGATCCTAAATTTATGGAAGAAATAAAGCATTTAAAATAGAAACTGCCACACATATCTTTCCTAAAATTACGCACATGCAAGGGAACGTGTTTGACTCATGGATGCATTTTGCCATAATTTTTGGATCTCTATAAAAATAGAAACCGCATGCATGCGTCTGTCATGTTTTTTGGATTTGACATAAAAATAGGATCGTAATAACAACCTACCAGAGCTATCAAACTCTCACATTGGCTAGGTATTTACGCTTATAATTGAGAGATTTTATGCTCAAAACTTAAGGTTTTTACGCTCCAACCTAGAGATGCGTTCACCAGTGAACAACATGTTAGATTTTTTTACGCAGTGTACCGAATTGCATAAATACTTACGCCGTGTAGTATAATTAGTATAATTATATATCATAAACTAGTTCTAATGTGTTTAGTTGCATGGTTGTTGAAGGGATCCTATATTTATGAAGCAATTAAACATTAAATACGATTTTTTGTTTCTATGCATGCAATTCATTTCCTTTCATTGCACATTTTTTCATCATGCATTCGTGTGCATACAGCTGGTAACAGATTTTTACGCAGTATACCGAATTGCATAATTATTTGAAAGGGAACTGTGCCCTTGGGCCATTTCTAAGTATTTTGGTGATTTAGTGTCCAACACAAGTGCCTAAGTGTAAAAAGGTGGACAAAGTACAAATCAAGGATAAAGGTATGTTTCTCAGACTTAGTACATTGTTTTATGGACTAATGTATTGTGTCTAAGTGCTGGAAACAGGAAAAATCCAATTGAAAATGTCTTGGCTCGAGCAGCCAGGACTTTGCTCAGTCTGGAGCACCGGACTGTCCGGTGGTGCACCGGACAGTGTCCGGTGCGCCAGGATGGCTCTAGCGAACAGGCTGCTCTCGGGACTTCGACGGCGGTGTACGACTATAATTCACCGGACTGTCCGGTGTGCACCGGACTGTCCGGTGGGCCGTTCACAGGCGAACTCGTCGCTCTCGGGAATTCATCGGCGACGTACGACTATAATTCACCGGACTGTCCGGTGTGCACCGGACTGTCCGGTGAGGCAACTGTCAGCCGGGCCAACGGTCGGCCGCGCAATCTGCGCGGGACACGTGGCCGAGCCAACGGTTAGAAGAAGGCACCGGACATGTCCGGTGCGCCAACGGCTCTCAGCCTGCCAACGGTCGACTGCGCCATTTATGGAAAGAAATCGGGCACCGGACAGTGTCCGGTGTGCACCGGACTGTCCGGTGCGCCAGTCGATAGAAGGCAAGATCAGCCTTCCTAGATTGCTCTCAACGGCTCCTAGCTGCCTTGGGGCTATAAAAGGGACCCCTAGGCGCATGGAGGAGCACATCAATCATTCCTACAACATTCCTAAGCACCAAGACATCGATTCCGCGCCTTTGATTCTTTGCGATAGCAATTAGAGCTCTAGTTGAGTGGTGAACTCATTGAGTTGTGTTGTGAGCTCTCGTTGCAACTTGTGTGCGTGGTGTTGCTGTGATTTTGTGTCTTGAGTGCGTTGCTAATCCCTCCCTTGCTCCGTGTTTCTTTGTGATCTTAAAGTGTAAGGGCGAGAGGCTCCAAGTTGTGGAGATTCCTCGCAAACGGGATTGAGAAAAAGCAAGCAAAACACCGTGGTATTCAAGTGGGTCTTTGGACCGCTTGAGAGGGGTTGATTGCAACCTCGTCCATTGGGACGCCACAACGTGGAGTAGGCAAGCGTTGGTCTTGGCCGAACCACGGGATAACCACCGTGCCATCTATGTGATTGATTTCTTGTGGTTATTGTGTTTTGACTCCTCTCTAGCCACTTGGCAATTATTGTGCTAACGATTAACCAAGTTTTGTGGCTTAAGTTTTCAAGTTATCACAAGATCACCTATTCACCCCCCCTCTAGGTGCTCTCAATTGGTATCGGAGCCGTTCTCTTCACAAAGGGACTAACCGCCCGAAGAGATGGATCCTAAGGGGAAGGGTATCGTGATCAACGATAAAGAGAAGGAATCCTTCGTCAACGAGCCAAAGGACGACAAGCCTACCGACTCCGGCTCGGGCCATAGACGGAAGGAAGGGAAGAAGAAGAAGACGAGGCGCATCAAGGAGATCGTCTACTACGATGACAGCGATGAGTCTACTTCCTCCCAAAAGGACGACGACCACAACGACTACGAGAGAAGGAAATCGGTCAATTCGAACTTTTCTTTTGACTACTCTCGTATTCCTCAAAGTGCAAATGCTCATTTATTATCTATTCCACTTGGTAAACCTCCTCATTTTGATGGAGAGGACTACGGATTTTGGAGTCACAAAATGCGTAGTCACTTGTTCTCTCTCCATCCTAGTATATGGGAGATTGTAGAGAGTGGAATGCACTTTGATAGTTCGGATAGTCCCATGTTCATTAATGAGCAAATTCATAAGAATGCACAAGCTACTACTGTTCTTCTAGCTTCATTGTGCAGGGATGAATACCACAAAGTGGGCGGCTCGGATAACGCCAAGCAGATCTGGGACACCCTCAAGATTTCACATGAGGGGAATGATGTCACCTTGCTCACCAAGATGGAGTTGGTGGAGGGCGAGCTTGGACGATTCGCGATGATAAGGGGCGAGGAGCCGACACAAACATACAACCGGCTCAAGACCCTTATCAACAAAATAAGGAGCTACAGAAGCACGCGATGGACGGACCACGATGTCGTCCGATTGATGCTAAGGTCCTTTACCGTTCTTGATCCTCATTTGGTGAATAACATTCATGAGAATCCCAGGTACACCAAAATGTCGCCCGAAGAAGTCCTTGGAAAATTCGTAAGCGGGCGAATGATGATCAAGGAAGCGAGGTACGTGGACGACGCTCTAAACGGTCCAATCAATGAGTCTCAACCCGTTGCTCTCAAGGCAACAAGGAGCAAGGAGGCGTTACCCAGCAAGGTAGCACAAATTGAGGGCGCCGGACTTAATGATGAAGAGATGGCTCTCATCATCAAGAGATTCAAGACAGCGCTTAAGGGTCGCAAGGGACAGCCAAGCAAGACCAAAGCCAAGGGGAAGCGCTCATGCTTTAAATGCGGTAAGATTGGTCATTTTATTGCTAACTGTCCCGATAATGAAAGTGACCAGGAACACGGGAGCAAGAGAGAAAAGAAGAAAAATTACAAGAAGGCCAAGGGCGAGGCACATCTAGGAAAGGAGTGGGACTCGGATTGCTCCTCCTCCGACTCCGACAATGAAGGACTCGCCGCCACCGCCTTCAACAAGTCATCCCTCTTCCCCAACGAGCGTCACACATGCCTTATGGCAAGGGAGAAGAAGGTATGTAGTCGAAACTCTACTTATGCTTCTTCAAGTGAGGACGAATCTAGTGATGAGGATGAAATAGATTATTCATGTTTATTTAAGGGCCTAGATAGAACCAAGGTAGATAAAATTAACGAATTGATTGATGCCTTGAATGATAAAAATAGGCTTTTAGAAAAACAAGAGGACTTGTTGTATGAAGAACATGACAAATTTATAGAAGCTCAAAAATCTCATGCCTTAGAAGTTAAGAGAAATGAAATGCTTTCTTGTGAATTATCTTCTTGCCATGAGACAATTTCTAGCTTAAGAAGCATTAATGATGATTTGAATGCTAAGTTAGAAATAGCTAGTAAATCAACAACTTGTGTAGAAAATGTTGTTATTTGCAATAGATGTAAAGATTTTGATATTGATGCTTGTAGTGAACACATAACTTCTATTACAAAGTTAAATGATGAAATGGCTAGTCTTAATGCCCAACTTAAGGCTAGCAAAAGTGATTTTGATAAACTAAAATTTGCTAGGGATGCCTACACGATTGGTAGACACCCCTCAATTAAGGATGGGCTTGGCTTCAAGAGGGAAGCCAAGAACTTAACAAGCCATAAGGCTCCCATCTCCGCCAAGGAGAAAGGGAAGGCCCCTATGGCAAGTAGTACTAAAAAGAACCATCTTTTATGTACAATAATAGAAGACAGTCTCATAGGAGTTGTAATACTTTTGATTCACATGCCTATGACTCTTATGCTATGTATGCTTCCAGTTCTTCCTATATGCATGGTAGAGATATGCCTAGGAAAAATATTCATCATGTGCCTAGGAAGAATATTGTTCATGTTCCTAGAAAAGTTATGAACGGTACCCCGACCATGTGTGTAAGCTCTCTAAGGCGCTCTATGGACTTAAGCAAGCCCCAAGAGCATGGTATGAATGCCTTAGAGACTTTTTAATTGCTAATGCTTTCAAGGTTGGGAAAGCCGATCCAACTCTTTTTACTAAGACTTGCGATGGTGATCTTTTTGTGTGCCAAATTTATGTCGATGACATAATATTTGGTTCTACTAACCAAAAGTCTTGTGAAGAGTTTAGCAGGGTGATGATGCAGAAATTCGAGATGTCAATGATGGGCGAGTTGAACTACCTCCTTGGGTTCCAAGTGAAGCAACTCAAGGACGGCACCTTCATCTCCCAAACGAAGTACACGCAAGATTTGCTAAAGCGGTTTGGGATGAAGGACGCCAAGCCCGCAAAGACGCCGATGGGAACCGACGGACACACCGACCTCAACAAAGGAGGTAAGTCCGTTGATCAAAAAGCATACCGGTCCATGATAGGTTCTTTGCTTTATTTATGTGCTAGTAGACCGGATATTATGCTTAGCGTATGCATGTGTGCTAGATTTCAATCCGATCCTAAGGAGTGTCACTTAGTGGCTGTGAAGCGAATTCTTCGATATTTAGTCGCTACGCCTTGCTTCGGGATCTGGTATCCAAAGGGGTCTAACTTTGACTTGATTGGGTACTCAGATTCCGACTATGCTGGATGTAAGGTCGATAGGAAGAGTACATCGGGGACGTGCCAATTCTTAGGAAGGTCCCTGGTGTCGTGGAACTCTAAGAAACAAACTTCCGTTGCCCTATCCACCGCTGAGGTCGAGTACGTTGCCGCAGGACAGTGTTGTGCGCAACTACTTTGGATGAGGCAAACCCTCCGGGACTTTGGCTACAATCTGAGCAAAGTCCCACTCCTATGTGATAATGAGAGTGCTATCCGAATAGCGGAAAATCCTGTTGAGCACAGCCGCACAAAGCACATTGACATCCGGCATCATTTTTGAGAGACCACCAGCAAAAGGGAGATATTGAAGTGTTTCATGTTAGCACCGAGAACCAGCTAGCCGATATCTTCACTAAGCCTTTAGATGAAAAGACCTTTTGTAGGCTGCGTAGTGAGCTAAATATCTTAGATTCGCAGAACTTGGATTGAATTGTTGCATACATGTGTTTATGCCTTTGATCATGTTCATTCTGCATTTTGTTGCTTATTGTGGTGCTCAAGTTGTACAAGCACTCCCTGGACCTCACAAGTCCTTTTAGCAAGTGATGCACATATTTAGGGGGAGCTGTGCTACAACTTGACCCTTTGAGACTAACCATATGCTTGAGTTTGCTTGTTTTAGTCTCAAAGGAGGTTTTAAAGGGAAAAGGTGGACTTGGACCATGAAAGACTTCCACTGCACTCCGATGAGAGGGTAACTTATTCCAAGTTCATCTCATGTACTCCTATTGCCTTTGTGTTCTCATTTGAAGATTTTGGTGAGGCAAAGGGGTTAAAGGGCCAAGATTGATCCCGTTTTGGTGCTTGATGCCAAAGGGGAGAAAATAAAGGCCAAAGCAATAGATGGATCAGCTACCACTTGAGAAATTTTGAAAATAGTATATTAGAGTTTTTGGTTTGTCAAAACTCTTTTATTGTCTCTTATGTCAAAAGTTGGCCTCTTGTGGGGAGAAGTGTTGATTATGGGAAAAGGGGGAGTTTTTGAAATCCTTGATCAAATTTCTTTGGAAAACCTCTCTTTATGTCTCTACAAGTGGATTTGACTTAGAGATAGGAATTTGAGTTTGATTTGCAAAAACAAACCAAGTGGTGGCATAGAGTGATCCATATATGTCAAATTGAATCAAAACAATTTTGAGGTCTTAGTTGAATTGATTTTGTACCTGTTCTACTTGCTTTATGTTGTGTTGGCATAAATCACCAAAAAGGGGGAGATTGAAAGGGAAATGTGCCCTTGGGCCATTTCTAAGTATTTTGGTGATTTAGTGTCCAACACAAGTGCCTAAGTGTAAAAAGGTGGACAAAGTACAAATCAAGGATAAAGGTATGTTTCTCAGACTTAATACATTGTTTTATGGACTAATGTATTGTGTCTAAGTGCTGGAAACAGGAAAAATCCAATTGAAAATGCCTTGGCTCGAGCAGCCAGGACTTTGCTCAGTCTGGAGCACCGGACTATCCGGTGGTGCACCGGACAGTGTCCGGTGCGCCAGGATGGCTCTGGCGAACAGGCTGCTCTCGGGACTTCGACGGCGGTGTACGACTATAATTCACCGGACTGTCTGGTGTGCACCGGACTATCCGGTGGGCCGTTCACAGGCGAACTCGTCGCTCTCGGGAATTCATCGACGACGTACGGCTATAATTCACCGGACTGTCCGGTGTGCACCGGACTGTCCGGTGAGCCAACGGTCGGCCGCGCAATCTGCGCGGGACACGTGGCCGAGCCAACGGCTAGAAGACGGCACCGGACTGTCCGGTGTGCACCGGACATGTCCGGTGCGCCAACGGCTCTCAGCCTGCCAACGGTCGACTGCGCCATTTATGGAAAGAAATCGGGCACCGGACAGTGTCCGGTGTGCACCGGACTGTCCGGTGCGCCAGTCGACAGAAGGCAAGATTAGTCTTCCTAGATTGCTCTCAACGGCTCCTAGCTGCCTTGGGGCTATAAAAGGGACCCCTAGGCGCATGGAGGAGCACATCAAGCATTCCTACAACATTCCTAAGCACCAAGACATCGATTCCGCGCCTTTGATTCTTTGCGATAGCAATTAGAGCTCTAGTTGAGTGGTGAACTCATTGAGTTGTGTTGTGAGCTCTCGTTGCAACTTGTGTGCGTGGTGTTGCTGTGATTTCGTGTCTTGAGTGCGTTGCTAATCCCTCCCTTGCTCCGTGTTTCTTTGTGATCTTAAAGTGTAAGGGCGAGAGGCTCCAAGTTGTGGAGATTCCTCGCAAACGGGATTGAGAAAAAGCAAGCAAAACACCATGGTATTCAAGTGGGTCTTTGGACCGCTTGAGAGGGGTTGATTGCAACCCTCGTCCATTGGGACGCCACAACGTGGAGTAGGCAAGCGTTGGTCTTGGCCGAACCACGGGATAACCACCGTGCCATCTCTGTGATTGATTTCTTGTGGTTATTGTGTTTTGACTCCTCTCTAGCCACTTGGCAATTATTGTGCTAACGATTAACCAAGTTTTGTGGCTTAAGTTTTTAAGTTATCACAGGATCACCTATTCACCCCCCTCTAGGTGCTCTCATTATTTACACAGTGTAGCATATTTAGTCTCAGTATATATCATAAAATGGTCCTTACGCATCTAGCTGCATGGTTGTTGCAGCGATCCTAAATTTATGGAGAAAATAAAGGATTTAAAAATAGAAATCGCCGCACATATCTTTCCTAAATTTATGCGCATGCATTGGATTATGTTTGACTCATGCATGCATTCCTTTTTTGCGCTAACAGACGTGGGGCAGGTGGCGCACCCGATAGCCTGGTTGGGCGCGCTGGGTTAAACCAGTTTACAGCGGTGGTCGGCCTGGGCTTCCTTTAACTATTGGAAGTCCAGGGCTCCCGTTATACGTGCCATATATATATATATATATATATATATATATATATATATATATAAGGAGAGAACCAGCGCTCGTGTAATTTTGGACTTAAACAGAAAGGAATAACACCTGCGTACATTACAAATCCCAGATCGTGAGTTCCTTCCTATAAGCGTGCTAACATTTGGTACTAGATCCCCACCATGAGTATCACA
This sequence comes from Zea luxurians, assembly GCA_029449295.1. Lineage (NCBI taxonomy): Eukaryota > Viridiplantae > Streptophyta > Magnoliopsida > Poales > Poaceae > Zea > Zea luxurians. The sequence continues at coordinate 579,804 of JAOPSE010000311.1, read as the reverse complement.
CCAGGCTGCAGAGCATCCTCGGGTGGAAGATTCGACCCATTATGGCCGCTTTGAGTACCAAGTGATGCCTTTTGGATTAACAGGAGCCCCGACCACATTCTAGGAATTTATGAATCATATTATGGCTCCTCTTTTGCGCAAGTGTATGGTGGTTTTCTTGGATGGTGTACTTGTCTACCGTCCTACTATGGAGCTACATATCCAACACCTGAAAGCTGTCTTTGAATTGAACCTCAAACAGTCCAAGGGGGTGTTTGGTTGCCCCTGCTAAAGTTTAGCCCGGGTCACATCAAGCGTTTGACTTTCAAATAGGAGTATGAAATATAGACCCAACCAACTGGACTAGATTCGTCTCGTCTTTTAATCTTCGGCTGACAAATTTGTTTTATAATCCGACTACATTTAATACCCGAAACGGAGGTTCAAACATTCGATTGGACAGGGGCTAAACTTTAGTTTGGGGTAACCAAACGGGGCCCAAGTGCATGTTTGCACAAAACAAGCTGGAGTTTCTCGGCCATGTAATCAGTGCTTGACCCTCGCAAAGGTCAGGTTGTTCAAGAGTGAATCAGCAGCGGGTGGCGCTCCGTGCAGAGGAAGCAGCAGTACATCTCAAAGTTTTCGGCACCATGGGGAGACGCCGACGCAGCAGAGTCATGCATGGTGAACGCCGTCGTGTTCACGTCCACCGCGGCAGGTGTCGTGGTCGTCATGTCGCCGAGGAGAAGGGTGAGGGAGATCAGGGCATGGAGGAGGAGGATGGAAGAAGCTGCCGAGAGAGGCGGCAGGTGTCGTCGTCGGCCGCGCAGAGCGGAAACAGAGCTAGCTAGTCTCGTGGATGGGCCTCCTTTTTGGCAAAACAATTTTCAGAAATATTCTATATATATATATAAGGGTAAAGCTCGATCGGCTGTCCTTCGTATCATCAAGAACACGTCGCGCCAAATTGGATGCCATTTTTAAGGTGATCTCTACAATATGTTACTTTTATTTTTTCATTTTTAAGGTGAAAAATTCTTATGGTATTCGTTTATAATATCGTCCCAGGCCCATTAAAACTCAGTAACGGCCCTGCCGCCAACCAACAGTACATGAGTCTTCTAACTATCAACATAACATACGCATGTTAGTACTTTTTTGTTTTTCGGTGGATGGAGTTCCAAATACACGATCCTAGTTAGAACATTTTCTTTTAACTTTTTGTTTTTACCAATCAGAAGTGAAACATTCATGGACACAACATCCATCAGAGAACATATCCAAGGTGTGGCTACAGAGAGTGCTTACTGCTTCCTTGTCGTTCTTCGCGGTTGGAGCGGACAGATCACTAGTGAACCTACAGGTGTGGCTACAGAGAGTGCTTACAGAGGTGGGCTATCAACGGGCCAGCTCGCTGGCGTGGTAGCGCGCTCAACAAGAGTGTTGGCCTAGGGCTAGGGGGGAAGTATGGAAGCTAGCTCAACATAGGTGACATTCCCTTGTTTGGGGCGGTCGTCTATGATTGGTGAGGTTGAATCTTGTCGTATTTTTGGTGGAATCCTTCTTCGTGTTGGAATTATAGATAAGCATGGTTTTATAGGCATCTAGTCGAGACTATGACAATTCAAGCTTCTCCAGTTTCTTCTTAGAACACACAAGTGACATCGTAAAGAATTTCAATTTTTTTTTATTTTATGTTCAACTTGGATACGGAAACAACTCAAATTGCACGAGTCCTTCTCGAACATGACCAAACTTTCTGAATCAATTTCTCAACCATCGAATAGCTACGGTCCAAGTTTAGTCCGACTCCCTCTCAAACTCAAAAATAACACTTCGGTCTACTAAAAGGTGGTCGCAAGACTTATCCCAACCACTCTTGCGCTAAAGGAGGAGGGTTACAAGTATAGATGGCCAATAAGCACCAGGCCCGTCAGCCTATGTCACACCCGGTTTTAAGGAACAAAGCTAGGTGCATCACATACATGTGTCAAGAAAACAACATATATAATAACAGAGTGTATATAGATAAATGTCACAATAACATCAGAGTATTTTGAAAGTCGCCTAGAGGGAGGGTGAATAGGCGAAATCTGAAAATTATAAACTTAAGCACAACTACAAGCGGGGGTTAGCGTTAGAAATATAGACGAGTCCGAAAGAGAGGGCGAAAACAAATCTCAAGCAAATAAGAATGAATGGCACGGAGATTTGTTTTACCGAGGTTAGGTTCTTGCAAACCTACTCCCCGTTGAGGTGGTCACAAAGACCGGGTCTCTTTCAACCCTTTCCCCCTCTCAAACGGTCACTTAGACCGAGTGAGCTTCTCTTCTCAATCAAATGGGACACTAAGTCCGCTACAAGGACCACCACACAATTGGTGTCCCTTGTTTTGATTACAAGTGTTGTGAAAACAAGAATGAGGAAGAAGAAAAGCAATCCAAGCGCAAGAGCTCAAAAGAACACAAAAGTCTCTCTCTCTAGTCACTAATTTGTTTGGAGTGATTCCGGACTTGGGAGAGGATTTGATCTCTTTGTTTGTGTCTTGTATTGAATGCTATAGCTCTTGTATGAGGTGTGAAGGCTGAAAACTTGGATGCCATGAATGTGGGGTGGTTGGGGGTATTTATAGCCCCAACCACCAAAATGGCCGTTGGGGATGGCTTCTGTCGACGGGCGCACCGAACAGTCCGCTGCGCCACCGGACACTGTCCGGTACGCCAGCAACGTCACCCAACCGTTAGGGTTCGATCATTAGAGCTCTGACTTGTGGGGCCACCGGACAGTCCGGTGGTGCATCGGACAGGTCCTGTAGACTGTCCGGTGCGCCTTCTGGCGCTGCTCTGACCTTTGCGCGCGCAGGCGCGCACTGTAGCGCATTTAATGCCTTCAGCAGACGACCGTTGGCGCGAAGTAGCCGTTGCTCCGCTGGCACACCGGACAGTCCGGTGCTACACCAAACAGTCCGGTGAATTATATCGGAGCGGCCTCTCGAATTCCCGAAGCTAGCAAGTTTAGCGTCGATCTCCCTGGTGCACCGGACACTGTCCGGTGGCACACCGGACAGTCCGGTGCGCCATACCAGGGCTGCCTTCGGTATACTTTGCTCCTTTGTTTTGAACCCTTTCTTTTATCTTTGTATTGGTTTGTTGTGAACCTTTGGCACCTGTAGAACATATTTTCTAGAGCAAACTAGTTAGTCCAATAATTTGTTTTGGGCAATTCAACCACCAAAATTCATAAAGGAAAAGGTTTGACCCTATTTCCCTTTCAATCTCCCCCTTTTTGGTGATTGATGCCAACACAAACCAAAGCAAATATAATAGTGCTGAATTGAACTAGTTTGCATAAGGTAAGTGCAAAGGTTGCTTGGAATTGAAACCTATAAACTTATTTCAATAGATGTGCATGGATGGTTTTCTTTCTTATTTAAAATTTTGGACCACATTTGCACTACGGGTTTTGTTTTTGCAAATCCTTTGTAAAATTCTTTTCAAAACATTTTGCAAATAGTCAAAGGTACATGAATAAGATTGAAAGAAGCATTTTCAAGATTTGAAATTCTCTCCCCCTGTCTCAAATGCTTTTCCTTTGACTAAAACAAAACTCCCCCTAAATAAAATTCTCCTCTTAGTGTTCAAGAGGGTTTTGCAAGTTTTGAAGATACTACTTTCTCCCCCTTTTGATAATAAGATATCAATTTAAAAACTTCATTTTAAAATTCGGTGGTGGTGCGGTCCTTTTTCTTTGGGCTCATACTTTCTCCCCCTTTGGCATGAATCGCCAAAAACGGATACTTGTGAGTGGAATATAAGCCCTTTGTCAAACTTTCTCCTCCTTTGGCAAACACAAAAATATGAGTGAAGATTTGTCGGCGTTTCGACCCCGGGGGGGTCCCTGGACCGACGAGTAAATTGTCGTTGCGTGCCCCAGCCCAGATGGGTCGGCGCGAGACGGGACACAAAGGGGGGAGAACAGCGAGGGGAAACCGCGGCCTTCGTGTTGTCCTGCGCCCGGGGCGGCTGGATGCGCTTGCAGTAGGGGGTTACAAGCGTTCGCGCGGGAGCGAGGGAGAGAGAGAGAGCGAGAGCCTTATGCGCCGGCCCATTCTCCTGCGCGGCCAACCTCTCTGTACGGGAGCCCTAGACCTTCCTTTTATAGACGTAAGGAGAGGGCCCAGGTGTACAATGGGGGGTGTAGCAGTGTGCTAACGTGTCTAGCAGAGAGGAGCTAGAGCCCTAAGTACATGCCGTCGTGGCAGTCGGAGAGGTTTTGGCATCCTGTCCATGTGATGTCGTGGCCGTCGAAGGAGCGCTGGAGCTCTGCGGAAGTACAGCTGTCGGGGCTGTCGGGTCCTTGCTGACGTCTCCTTGCTGACATAAGAGGCTGGGAGCTGCTGCCGTCATGGAGCGTGCGGGGTGTCATCATTACTTGTTTACCGGGGCGAGCCAGATGGGACGCCGGTCTTGTTCCCCGTAGCCTGAGCTAGCTAGGGGTAGGGTAATGATGGCCCTCCTGGCGACGTGGCTGGTCCGAACCCGAGTTGGGGTGAGGTGGTGATTCCTCCGAGGTCGAGGTTGAGTCCGAGCCCTGGGGTCGGGCGAGGTGGAGTTCGTCGTCTTCCGGAGCCGAGGCCGAGTCCGAGCCCTGGGGTCGGGCGAGGCGGAGTTCGTCGTCTTCCGGAGCCGAGGCCGAGTCCGAGCCCTGGGGCCGGGCGAGGCGGAGTTCGTTGTCTTCCGGAGCCGAGACGAGGGCCGAGCCCTTGGGTCGGGCGAGGCAGAGTTCGTCGTCTCCCGGAGCCGAGGCCGAGTCCGAGCCCTGGGGTCGGGCGAGGCAGAGTCCATCGTCTTCCGGAGCCGAGGCCGAGCCCTGGGGTCGGGCGAGGCGGAGCTTCCTATGTCGCCCGAGGCTGGACTTAGCCGCTGTCGACCTCACTCTGGCGAGTGGCACGGCAGTCAGAGCGGGGCACGCGGCGCTGTATTCTTGTCAGGTCGGTCAGTGGAGCGGCGAAGTGACTGCGGTCACTTCGGCTCTGTCGACTGGAGCGCGCGTCAGGATAAGATGTCAGGTGATCCTTGCATTAAATGCTCCTGCGATATGGTCGGTTGGCATGACGATCTGGCCAAGGTTGCTTCTCTGCGAAGACTGGGCCTCGGGCGAGCCGAAGGTGTGTCCGTTGCTTGAGGGGGCCCTCGGATGAGACGTGAATCCTCCGGGGTCGGCTGCCTTTGCCCGAGGCTGGACTCGGGCGAGACGAGATCGTGTCCCTTGAGTGGACTGAGCCTTGACCTTAATCGCGCCCATCAGGCCTTTGCAGCTTTGTGCTGATGGGGGTTACCAGCTGAGATTAGGAGTCTTGGGGGTACCCCAAATTATGGTCACCGACAATAGCCCCCGAGCCTCTAAGGGAGTGTTGGCACTCGCTTGGAGGCTTTTTCACACTTTTTTGCAAGGGGACCGGCCTTTCTCGATTGCATTTTGTTCTGGGGGGTGCGCGCGAGCGCACCCGCCGGGTGTAGCCCCCGAGGCCTCGGAGGAGTGTTTTGACTCCTTCGAGGTCTTAGTGCCTTTCGTGATGGCTCGGCCGGTTTGGTCGTTCCCTCATGTGAATTGGCCGTAGCCCGGGTGCATAGTCGAGTCCCAAGCTCTCGGGCTGGTATGTTGACGCTGTCAACGGGTTGGCCGGAGCCGGGTTTGCGAGAGCAGCCCCCGAGCCTTCGCACAGAGCGAGAGGACAGTCAAGGACAGACTCAGCTTTTTTCATACGCCCCTGCGTCGCCTTTCCGCAAGGAGGAGGGGGGGAAAGAGCCATGCTTCCCTCGGAGGGCGCCGAACATGGTGTCTCCAGTGAGTTGCTAGCGGGTAATCCGAGTGGACGCCCGTGCCCCATTCGTTAGGGGTCGGCTAGTGGCCCGGAGACGCGCTCCAAAAGTACCTGCGGGTGATTCGCTGGACCCGGTCCCCTTTTGATGGGGTCCGAGGGCTCGATGCCTCCCTTTGGTGGGATTCTGTTACGAAAATCGTTCTCGCTGGTCTCGGAAATGTCCTAGGGTACCTCGGGAGCGTAGCCCGAGCCTTGGTTATGTATCGAACGTACCTAGGGTCATCTCTCGCTCTGCGTGCTCTGAGGCGGCTGTCGAACCCTTCGGGGGCCAGCCTACGAACCCCTGATCAGTAGTGGGCGCGGAGCCCGAGTGGCCTGAGGCGGCCGTTGAACCCTTCTGAGGGGCCAGCCTTCGAACCTCTGACAAATAGTGGGCGCGGAGCCCGAGTGCTCTGAGGCGGCTGTCGAACCCTTCCGAGGGGCCAGCCTTCGAACCTCTGATCAGTAGGGGGGCTCGGGGCCCGTTTCCTTCGTGGAGAAGGATCCCTTTCGGGATATCCCCTTTCCCGGTCCCTGTGGCAAGAGAGAGAAAGAGGAAGTGGAAAAGGACACGAAATCGAACGTCGTGGCATACCTTTTTGACGCGGTCATTATGGCGTGGGTGAAGCGTCGCCCGCTTTGCCTGCCAAAGGTGTCGCCTGCCCTGCCGCAGAGTTAATGCGATGGGACGAGTGGTTCGCGGGGCAGCCGTTGTGCGTGCGCGAGCCGTTCGAGGAATGGACCATGGGCGCGTTGTCTTCACACCGTGGGAGAGGGTTCTCTCACTGTTCTAGGAGGGGACGTGAGCCTGCAGATGATTTGACTGCTGCTTCGGCCCGCCTGCCATCGCCATTACTGCCGGCCCATTTTTGGCCGTATCGACCGTCGCCCCTTCTCCCGCGGCTGACTGACCCATGAACCGGCATGCCTGGTTGGCACTGCTGGGCCGTGCGTAGGGTTGCCTCGAGTCGTGGCACCGGTTCCGCAGTCGAGGAGGCGCGGGACTGGCGTGAGTGGCGGTGCAGTTTCTCGCACGTAGTAACCGGCGCACCGGTTACATGACGTGTGGGCCTAGGCCTCCATGCTGGACGCGGCAAAGTCGAAAGGGTGCGCCCCCTGGTGCGGTTGCATGCCGCCTGCATGGCGGTCCGCTTTTTCACCCGCTGGTCCGGGTGATAGTAGAGGAATGCTTGTGACCGCTGGGCTGTCGTGCGCTCTGCGCACGGCGGTTTGGCTCCTTCTGTCCTGGGGCAGCTTGCATGACGCGTGGGACCCAGCCCGCGCGTCTTAGGGGGAGGACCTTGGAGCGTGTTGGAGAAGACTCAGTCCGTGACGGCTGAGGACGCAAGCGGGGAGAGTCGCCTTTAAAAGGAGGGTGACCCCCTTGGATGGCAACATGTCTTCACGCTTTCCTCATGTGTCGTGTCCTTCCACCTTCCGAGCCCCCGGATGGGGAGCGCTTGCGTCGCTTTGGTCTTGCTGTCGTTGGAGGGACGCAACTTCGCGGAAGTTGGTACCTTTCAGCCATCGCTCGGCTTCAAGGATTTTCATCAGCCAGCCCGGCTGCATCCCCTCGCCGGTGGTCACCCAAGACGGTGACCATCAGTTCGATGGTGGGGAGAAGCGAGCCGGGCTGCGGCCTCTGCCCCTCCCTCAGCTTCAAGGATGTTCATCATCAGTGCTGGGGAGGGGAGTGCACCGAGTTGGGGCCTGTCTCTGCGCGGGCAGCGGCTCGCTCCTTCCCTCAGTGATCGGGGGGAAGGGTGTTCGCCGTTCGTGGCGCTTGCAACTGCCGCATGCCCGGCTCCTCGGCCGGAGCGGCTCCGGCGCTACTTCTAGTGCCACCTCCCACCGAGGCAGCCAGAAGAGGTTTCTCTGCCGACGGGATAGTCGGGGCCACCCGCGGACTGACCTCCGACTCTACGGCCTTCTGCTTGTCCTCGCCCCTCGAGTGGGGGCGTGGGCGAGAAGCTCGTCGCAGCAGCGTCCGCCCTGAGGTCATCGCTACTGCTGTTTGCCCACTTCATAGCGGGGGTCGTTGTCGCTGCTACCGGAGCGGGCGTCGGCGAGCCACCAGGGGTTTTGTCGCCCCGCAGGCCCTCCAACGTGGGGGGTTGTTTGTACCTGCGGGGGTGGAACCGGAGTTCCATTTGTAATGGCACCTGGAGTGCTGGTGTTTGTTCATTGTGGCTGTCGAGGCCTGAACATGTAGGTATTTTTGGGTGTAATACCATGTTTTTTCCCTTATTTTCGAGCACTGAGACTCGCCTGTCGGCTAGCCGAACCACTTAACCAAATGTGAGTTGCTCTGTGCGGAAGGTGACAAGTGAGGTATCTGTATCCCGGAGGCGTAGGAATCCCTCGGCTCGGTCGGCCTTGCCGCACGAGACTTCACTTGTTTAGTCAAAGAAACCCTCGGCCGCTCTTCGATGAGCCGGAGCCGGAGGCAGCGGTGCCAGCACGGACAGAGGCGGAGTTGGCTCGAAAAAGGGAGCTTCGTCGGCCGAGGCTTGGCCGGGACCAACGCCGGAGTCGAGTCGAGTTACCGAACCCCTCGGGCGTGGTAGCATCGCAGGGACTGCTGATACCGCGCCGAGTGTAGTAAGTCCATGTCCCGAGCCTCTTCTAGCTGGTCCAGTGAGTCTTCTCGGTTGGTCTGGTTGCGTCGGTCGTCGTAGGCCCTCGTCCTTGGGGAACCGTATTCTAAGTCTGTGGGCAAGATGGCCTCGGCCCCATAGACTAGAAAGAATGGCGTGAAGCCCGTGGCTCGACTTGGCGTCGTCCTCAGGCTCCAGATCACCAAGGGGAGTTCCTTCATCCATCGCCTGCCGAACTTGTGGAGGTCGTTGTAGATCCTTGGCTTGAGTCCTTGCAGAATCATGTTGTTGGCACGCTCTACCTGCCCATTCGTCATGGGGTGAGCCACGACGGCCCAGTCCACCCGGATGTGGTGATCCTCGCAGAAGTCCAGGAACTTTCTGCCGGTGAACTGGGTGCCGTTGTCGGTGATGATGGAGTTCGGGACCCCAAAGCGATGGATGATGTTGGTGAAGAACGCCACCGCCTGTTTGGACCTGATGCTGTTTAGGGGTCGGACCTCGATCCACTTGGAGAATTTGTCGATGGCGACCAGTAGGTGCGTGTAGCCCCCGGGTGCCTTCTGCAAGGGACCGACGAGGTCCAGACCCCACACAGCAAATGGCCAGGTGATGGGTATTGTTTGCAGAGCCTGAGCAGGTAGGTGCGTCTGCCTTGCTTAGAACTGACACCCTTGGCAGGTGCGGACAATTCTAGTGGCGTCGGCCACCGCGGTCGGCCAGTAGAAACCTTGTCGGAAAGCGTTTCCAATAAGGGCTCGGGGCGCTGCGTGATGACCGCAAGCCCCCGAGTGTATTTCTTGTAAGAGCTCCTGGCCTTCGGCGATGGATATGCATCGCTGGAGGATGTCGGAGGGGCTACGGTGGTACAGCTCCTTCCCTTCACCCAGCAAGACGAATGACTTGGCGCGCCGCGCCAGTCGTCAAGCTTCGGCTCGGTCGAGGGGCAACTCTCCTCGGTGGAGATATTGCAGGTACGGGGCCTGCCAGTCTCGATCAGGCGGGACCCCATTCCGCTCTCCCTCGACGCGCAGTGTCTCACCCTCGGGGGCCAAGGGTGCCTCGGGCTGAGCCGAGGGTGCCTCGGGCTCGGTCGTGTCGCTGGTCTTGACCGAGGGTTGATGTAGGTCTCGGGAGAAAACGTCCGGGGGAACCGTTGTCCGCCCCGAAGCTATCTTTGCCAGTTCGTCCGCAGTCTCGTTGTATCGTCGGGCGACGTGGTTGACCTCGAGCCCGTAGACCTTGTCCTCCAGGCGCCAAACCTCGTCGTAGTAGGCTTCCATCTTCGGGTCGCGGCAGTGGGAGTTCTTCATGACTTGGTCGATGACAAGCTGTGAGTCACCATGAGCGTCGAGGCGTCGGACCCCTAGCTCGATGGCGATGCGCAACCCGTTGACCAGAGCCTCATACTCAGCCACGTTGTTGGACGCCGGGAAATGGAGGCACAGCACGTAGCGGAGGTGCTTCCCGAGGGGCGAGATGAAGAGCAGGCCCGCGCCTGCCCCTGTTTTCATCAGCGACCCATCAAAAAACATGGTCCAGAGTTCCGGTTGGATCGGAGCTGTTGGAAGTTGGGTGTCGACCCATTCAGCCACAAAGTCTGCCAAGACTTGTGACTTGATGGCCTTCCGAGGGGCGAACGAGATTGTCTCGCCCATGATTTCCACCGCCCACTTTGCAATCCTACCCGAGGCCTCTCGGCACTGGATGATCTCCCCGAGGGGGACGGATGACACCACAGTTACTGGATGAGACTCGAAGTAGTGTCGCAACTTTCGCTGCGTCAGAATTACCGCGTACAGTAGCTTCTGAATTTGTGGGTAGCGGATCTTGGTCTCGGACAGTACCTCAGTGATGAAGTAGACCGGCCTCTGGACGGGCAATGCATGCCCTTCTTCTCGTCTCTTGACCACGATCGTGACGCTGACCACCTGAGTGGTAGCGGCGACGTAGATCAAGAGGGCTTCTCCGGCAGCGGGGGGCACCAGGACAGGTGCGTTCGTAAGGAGCGCCTTCAGGTTCCCGAGGGCTTCCTCGGCCTCGGGGGTCCAAGTGAAGCACTCAGTCTTTCTTAAGAGGCGGTACAGAGGTAGACCTCTTTCGCCAAGGCGCGAGATGAAGCGGCTCAGAGCCACAAGGCACCCCATGACCCTCTGTACGCCTTTCAAGTCCTTGATGGGCCCCATGTTGGTGATGGCCGCGATTTTTTCCGGGTTGGCCTCGATGCCCCGCTCGGAGACGATGAACCCCAAGAGCGTGCCTCGGGGGACCCCGAAGACGCACTTCTCGGGATTGAGTTTTACGCCTTTCGCCTTGAGACACTTGAATGTCGTTTCAAGGTCGGAGAGGAGGTCGGAGGCTTTCTTCGTCTTGACTACGATGTCATCGACGTAAGCCTCGACCGTTCGACCAATGTGCTCTCCGAACACGTGGTTCATGCACCTTTGGTACGTCGCACCCGCATTCCTCAAACCAAATGGCATAGTAACATAGCAGTACATGCCAAAAGGTGTAATGAAAGAAGTCGCGAGTTGGTCGGACTCTTTCATCCGGATTTGGTGATACCTTGAGTAGGCATCGAGGAACGACAGGGTTTCGCACCCAGCAGTGGAATCCACGATTTGGTCGATACGAGGCAGAGGGTAGGGAACCTTCAGACATGCTTTGTTTAGACCAGTGTAGTCTACACACATCCGCCATTTCCCATCTTTCTTTCTCACAAGCACAGGGTTGGCAAGCCATTCGGGATGGAATACCTCTTTGATGAACCTAGCGGCCATCAGCTTGTGGATCTCCTCGCCTATGGCTCTGCGCTTTTCTTCGTCGAATCGGCGCAGAGGCTGCTTCACGGGTCGGGCTCCGGCTCGGATATCCAGTGAGTGCTCGGCGACTTCCCTCGGTATGCCAGGCATGTCCGAGGGACTCCACGCGAAAACGTCGGTGTTTGCGCGGAGAAAGTCGACGAGCACTGCTTCCTATTTGGGGTCGAGCTCGGAGCCGATCCGGATCTGCTTGGAGGTGTCGTTGCTGGGGTCGAGAGGGATGGATTTGACCGCCTCTGCTGGTTCGAAGTTGCCGGCGTGGCGCTTCGCATCTGGAACCTCCTTGGGGAGGCTTTCCATGTCGGCGATGAGGGCCTCAGATTCGGCGAGGGCCTCGGCGTACTCCACACACTCCACGTCGCATTCGTACGTGTGTCGGTACGTGGGGCCGACGGTAATGACCCCGTTGGGGCCCGACATCTTGAGATTGAGGTAGGTGTAGTTGGGGACGACCATGAACTTGGTGTAACATGGTCTCCCCAGCACTGCGTGGTAGGTTCCTCGGAACCCGACCACCTCGAACGTGAGGGTTTCCCTTCAGAAGTTGGAGGGAGTCCCGAAGCAGACGGGCAGATCGAGTTGTCCGAGGGGTTGGACGCGTTTCCCGGGGATCATCCCGTGAAAAGGCGTCGCGCCTGCCCGGATCGAGGACAGATCGATCTACAGGAGCCCGAGGGTCTCGGCGTAGATGATGTTGAGGCTGCTGCCTCCGTCCATGAGGACCTTGGTGAGCCTGACGTTGCCGATGATGGGGTCGACAACGAGCGGATATTTCCCCGGGCTCGGCACGCGGTTGGGGTGGTCGCCTTGGTCGAAGGTGATGGGCTTGTCGGACCAGTCTAGGTAGACTGGCGCCACCACCTTTACCAAGCAGACCTCCCGATGCTCTTGCTTGCGGCGCCGAGCCGAGGCATTCGCCACTTGCCCACCGTAGATCATGAAGCAGTCGTGGACCTCGGGAAACTTCTCTGCCTTGCGGTCCTCTTTCTTGTCGTTGTTGTGGGCCCTGCCACCTTCCGCCGGTGGCCTGGCCTTGTGAAAGTGGCGCCGAAGCATGACGCACTCCTCAAGGGTGTGCTTGACGGGCCCCTGATGATAGGGGCATGGCTCCTTGAGCATCTTGTCGAAGAGATTGGCACCTCCAGGAGATTTCCGAGGGTTCTTGTACTCAGCGGCGGCGACAAGGTCCACGTCGGTGGCATCGCGTTTCGCTTGCGACTTCTTCTTGTTCTTCTTCTTGGTGTCGCGCCGAGCGGACGGCTCGGGGACGTCTTCCGGCTGGCGGCCCTGGGGCTGCTTGTCTTTCTGGAAGATGGCCTCAACCGCCTCCTGGCCAGAGGCAAACTCGGTGGCGATGTCCATCAGCTCGCTCGCCCTGGTGGGGGTCTTGCGACCCAGCTTGCTCACCAGGTCGCGGCAGGTGGTGCCGGCGAGGAACGCGCCGATGACGTTTGAATCGGTGATGTTGGGCAGCTCGGTGCGCTGCTTCGAGAATCGCCGGATGTAGTCCTGGAGAGACTCTCCCGGCTGCTGGCGGCAGCTTCGGAGATCCCAGGAGTTCCCAGGGCGCACGTACGTGCCCTGGAAGTTGCCGGCGAAGGCTTGGACCAGGTCGTCCCAGTTGGAGATCTGCCCTGGAGGCAGATGCTCTAGCCAGGCTCGAGCGGTATCAGAGAGGAACAGGGGGAGGTTACGGATGATGAGGTTGTCATGGTCCGTTCCACCCAGCTGGCAGGCCAGTCGGTAGTCCGTGAGCCACAGTTTCGGCCTCGTCTCCCCCGAGTACTTTGTGATGGTAGTCGGGGTTCGGAACCGGGTCGGGAATGGCGCCCGTCGTATGGCCCGGCTGAAAGCATGTGGACCGGGTGGTTCGGGCGAGGGGCTCCGATCCTCCCCGCTGTCGTAGCGTCCCCCACGCTTGGGGTGGTAGCCTCGGCGCACCCTTTCGCCGAGGTGGGCTCGACAGTTGCGGTGGTGGTGCTCATTGCCGAGGCAACCCGGGGCCACAGGCGCCGTGTTGCGCGTGCGCCCGGTGTGGACCGAGGCTTCTCGCACAAATCCGGAAGTCGTGGCGTGATGCTCCGCGGGGTACCCCTGCCTTCGGGAGGCAGAGCTTTCGGCCCATCGGACCGCGGCATCTTCCAGGAGGTTCTTGAGCTCTCCCTGGATACGCCGCCCCTCGGTGGTGGAAGGTTCCGGCATCGCTCGGAGTAGTATCGCAGCTGCAGCCAGGTTCTTGCCGACCCCACTGGAAACCGGGGGCAGCCTTGGCCTGGTATCATCGGCGATGCGGTGCTGGACGTCCTGGGCCAGACGACGTGCTTCTCCGGCCGGAGCTCGGCCTGCCCACTCCTGTCCGAGGTTCAGCCGAGGCTGCGCAAGTGTTCCTGCCTCCTCGTCGAGCCTGGCCTGCATCTCGCGGATTTGCTTGAGCTATGCGTCCTGACCCCCCGCAGGGACTGGGACCACAGCTAGCTCCCAAAGGATGTCAACACGAGGCGCAGGCCTAGGGGGATCGCCGTTCTCTGGCATACCAAGATGGTTACCTTCGCCGAGACCCCCTAGATCGACGTGGAAACATTCGTGACTTGGTCCACAGTCCTCGTCGCCGAGGCTGTGGCTACCATCGAAACAATCGGAGAGGCAGTAGTCACATGCGGTCATGAAGTCCCGCATGGTACTGGGGTTACCAAGCCCGGAGAAATCCCAACCAGAGTCGAGCTCGTCATCTTCCTCGGAACCCGAGGGACCGTAGGTCGAGACGGCCGTCAGTCTGTCCTAGGGTGACTGCACATGGTACCCCGGAGGGTTTGGACATGCCTTTGCGAAAGCCTCCACCGATGCGGGGTCGCTTGGTGGATCGAAGCTGAATCTGAAAGGCATGGGATGGGAAACGGACGGTACCTCTTGATCAACGGGTGGTGACGAAGTCGCGTAAGGGGCGGACTGCACCGTTGTCTTAGGTACGAGGGCGACGCCCAGCAAGCCCTTCGCGAGCGTGCTGGCGTCATCCGTTAACTCGATGTTGGCGTGTTGCGGGGAAACGACGCTCGTCTTTGTCTCCGACGCGAGGTCAACGCCCGGCGTGTCCCCCACTGGGGCTCCGGCGCCGTCGTCTCGCTCGACAGCCGACGAGGTGTTGCCCCCTACTTGGCCATGCCTGCCCCGCCTCCTCCTCCGTCGGCGGGGGAGGCGACGGGACAGAACTAAACATTGCTCTTCCGCCACGTGGGGAAGACGTCGTCGATTCCGCTGCCGGCGGGCGGGCTGACGGCCGCCATTGTCATCGTCGCGCGGCGGAAGAAGGAGTACCATGTCATAGCTGCCGTCGAGAGACATGAACTCGAGACTCCTGAAACGGAGCGTCGTCCCAGGTTGGAAAGGTTGCTGGGGACTACCCATCTGGAGCCTGACGGGAAGCTGTTCGTCAACACGCAGCAGGCCCCTATCTGGCGCGCCAACTGTCGGCGTTTCGACCCCGAGGGGTCCCTGGACCGACGAGTAAATTGTCGCTGCGTGCCCCAGCCCAGATGGGTCGGCGCGAGACGGGACACAAAGGGGGAGAACAGCGAGGAGAAACCGCGGCCTTCGTGTTGTCCTGCGCCCAGGGCGGCTGGATGCGCTTGCAGTAGGGGGTTACAAGCGTTCGCGCGGGAGTGAGGGAGAGAGAGAGAGAGAGAGCGAGAGCCTTATGCGCCGGCCCGTTCTCCCGCGCGGCCAACCTCTCCGTACGGGAGCCCTAGACCTTCCTTTTATAGACGTAAGGAGAGGGCCCAAGTGTACAATGGGGGGTGTAGCAGTGTGCTAACGTGTCTAGCAGAGAGGAGCTAGAGCCCTAAGTACATGCCGTCGTGGCAGTCGGAGAGGTTTTGGCATCCTGTTCATGTGATGTCGTGGCCGTCGAAGGAGCGCTGGAGCTCTGTGAAAGTACAGCTGTCGGGGCTGTCGGGTCCTTGCTAACGTCTCCTTGCTGACATGAGAGGCTGGGAGCTGCCCCCGTCATGGAGCGTGCGGGGTGTCATCATTACTTGTTTACCGGGGCGAGCCAGATGGGACGCCGGTCTTGTTCCCCGTAGCTTGAGCTAGCTAGGGGTAGGGTAATGATGGCCCTCCTGGCGACGTGGCTGGTCCGAACCCGAGTTGGGGCGAGGTGGCGATTCCTCCTATGTTGAGGTTGAGTCTGAGCCCTGGGGTCGGGCGAGGCGGAGTTCGTCGTCTTCCGGAGCCAAGGCCGAGTCCGAGCCCTGGGGTCGGGTGAGGCGGAGTTCGTCATCTTCCAGAGCCGAGGCCGAGTCCGAGCCCTGGGGCCGGGCGAGGCGGAGTTCGTCGTCTTCCAGAGTCGAGACGAGGGCCGAGCCCTGGGGTCGGGCGAGGCGGAGTTTGTCGTCTCCCGGAGCCGAGGCCGAGTCCGAGCCCTGGGGTCGGGCGAGGCGGAGTCCATCATCTTCCGGAGCCGAGGCCGAGCCCTGGGGTCTGGCGAGGTGGAGCTTCCTATGTCGCCCAAGGCTGGACTTAGCCGCTGTCGACCTCACTCTTGCGAGTGGCACGGAAGTCGGAGCGGGGCAAGCGGCGTTGTATTCCTGTCAGGTCGGTCAGTGGAGCGGCGACGTGACTGCGGTCACTTCGGCTCTATCGACTGGAGCACGCATCAGGATAAGATGTCAGGTGATCCTTGCATTAAATGCTCCTGCGATATGGTCGGTTGGCGTGGCGATCTGGCCAAGGTTGCTTCTCTGCGAAGACTGGGCCTCGGGCGAGCCGAAGGTGTGTCCGTTGCTTGAGGGGGCCCTCGGGCGAGACGTGAATCCTCCGGGGTCGGCTGCCTTTGCCCGAGGCTGGGCTCGGGCGAGGCGAGATCGTGTCCCTTGAGTGGACTGAGCCTTGACCTTAATCGCGCCCATCAGGCCTTTGCAGCTTTGTGCTGATGGGGGTTACCAGCTGAGATTAGGAGTCTTGGGGGTACCCCTAATTATGGTCCCCGACAAGATTATACCAAAGTGGAGAGCGATGCAGAGTACCGGCAAATACAATTGGAGTTGAGTGGAAGCGTCTTCTTTGCCGAATACTCGATTTCCCTTTCAATATCTGTGACTAAGCATAAGATGACACTTGAAAACACATTAGTCATAGACATAAAAGAGATATGATCAAAGGTATATAAATGAGCTATGTGTGCAAAGAATCAATCAAAATTCCTGGAATCAAGAATGTTTAGCTCATGCCTAAGTTTCGTAAAAGTTTGCTCATCTAGTGGTTTGGTAAAGATATCGGCTAATTGTTCTTTGGTGCTAACATAAGAAATCTCGATATCCCCCTTTTGTTGGTGATCCCTCAAAAAGTGATACCGAATGGCTATGTGCTTAGTGTGGCTGTGCTCAATGGGATTTTCCGCCATGCGAATAGCACTCTCATTATCACATAGGAGAGGGACTTTGCTAAATTTGTAGCCATAGTCCCTAAGGGTTTGCCTCATCCAAAGCAATTGCGCGCAACTATGGCCTGCGGCAATGTACTCGGCTTCGGCGGTAGAAAGAGCTACAGAATTTTGCTTCTTTGAAGCCCAAGACACCAGAGATCTTCCCAAGAACTGACAAGTCCCTGATGTGCTCTTCCTATCAAGTTTACACCCTGCCCAACCAGCATCAGAATAACCAATTAAATCAAAAGTGGATCCCTTGGGGTACCAAAGACCAAACTTAGGTGTATAAACTAAATATCTCATGATTCGCTTTACGGCCCTAAGGTGAACTTCCTTAGGGTCGGCTTGGAACCTTGCACACATGCATACAGAAAGCATAATGTCCGGTCGAGGTGCACATAAATAGAGTAGAGATCCTATCATCGACCGATATACCTTTTGATCTACAGATTTACCTCTCGTGTCAAGGTTGAGATGCCCATTAGTTCCCATGGGTGTCTTGATGGGCTTGGCATCCTTCATTCCAAACTTGGTGAGAATATCTTGAATATACTTTGTTTGGCTGATGAAGGTGCCCTCTTGGAGTTGCTTGACTTGAAATCCTAAGAAATACTTCAACTCCCCCATCATAGACATCTCGAATTTTTGAATCATGATCCTACTAAATTCTTCACAAATAGATTTGTTAGTAGACCCAAAAATGATATCATCAACATAAATTTGGCATACAAACAAATCATTTTCAATGGTTTTAGTGAATAAAGTAGGATCGGCCTTTCCGACTTTGAATCCATTATCAATAAGAAAATCTCTTAGGCATTCATAGCATGCTCTTGGGGCTTGCTTGAGCCCATAAAGCGCCTTAGAGAGTTTATAAACATGGTTAGGGTACTCACTGTCTTCAAAGCCGGGAGGTTGCTCAACATAGACCTCTTCCTTGATTGGTCCATTGAGGAAGGCACTCTTCACGTCCATTTGGTAAAGCTTAAAGCCATGGTAAGTAGCATAGGCCAATAATATACGAATGGACTCAAGCCTAGCTACGGGTGCATTGGTTTCACCAAAATCCAAACCTTCGACTTATGAATATCCCTTGGCCACAAGTCGGGCTTTGTTCCTTGTCACCACACCATGCTCATCTTGTTTGTTGCGGAAGACCCACTTGGTTCCTACAACATTTTGGTTAGGACGTGGAACTAAATGTCATACCTCATTCCTTGTAAAATTGTTGAGCTCCTCTTGCATCGCCAGCACCCAATCCGAATCTTGAAATGCTTCCTCTACCCTGTGTGGCTCAATAGAGGAAACAAAAGAGTAGTGTTCACAAAAATGAGCAACACGAGATCGAGTGGTTACCCCCTTATGAATGTCTCCTAGGATGGTGTTCACGGGGTGATCTCGTTGGATTGCTTGGTGGACTCTTGGGTGTGGCGGCCTTTGATTTTGCTCATCTTCCTTGTCTTGAACATCGACATCTCCCCCTTGATCCTTGTCCTCCTCTTGAGGTGGCTCATCTTCTTGATCTTCTTCTTCATCATCTTGAGCCTCATCCTCATCCTGAGTTGGTGGAGATGCTTGCATCGAGGAAGATGGTTGATCTTGTGCTTGAATGGGCTCTTCGGATTTCTTAAGACACACGTCCCCAATGGACATGTTCCTTAGCGCGACACACGGAGCCTCTTCATCATCTACTTCATCAAGATCAACTTGCTCTACTTGAGAGCCGTTAGTCTCATCAAACACAATATCACAAGAAACTTAAACTAGTCCAGTGGACTTGTTAAATACCCTATGTGCCCTTGTGTTTGAATCATATCCTAGTGTCACACCCAGCTTTAAGGAACAAAGCCAGGTGCATCTCATACATGCGCCAAAGAAGACAACATATATAATAACAGAGCGTATAGAGATAAATGTCATAAAACATCAGAGTATTTATTACATAGCGGAAGACTTAATACAAAATAAAAGAAAAAAAACATAAAACGAACTAAGGATCGTCGGCGCCAATGTCAACTGAGAAACGCCACCTAGATCAGATCAAACTCCTCGCCTTGTGGCTCCTCCTGAACCACCTGTTCTTCTCCTGTGGGGGGGTGTGAGACAGCAAGAGTGAGCTCACATACGTTCATAGCTCAACAAGTCGTGGGGAATAATGTGGCATGAACTCACCAAAGGTGGGAGTTCATGAAGTGTAAGGCTGATCAATGAAATAAAGGTTGAAGCTGAGCATTGCTTTTATAAGTTGGTCCAAATTTTATTAGAAGTTACTAAGTGTAAGTGAATACCAAACCATAGTAATAATTAAGTAAAAGTAATAATAAAATAATCCCAAATGCAATGAGATGACAATTAAGTTTAAGTTCCATAAATTAATCATGTGAGTGTCCGAGCCGCTCATGACCGTGAGCACGGCTAGTATACCAGTTTTACACTCTGCAGAGGTTGCACATATTTACCCACAAGTCGTGTTACCCATTTGCCACGGAGTTGATCAGACCCCATACACCTCTACCAAGGAAGCGAGACAGGGTACCACTACGAGGCCTTTACAAAGTTCCACTATCTTTAGACTACCCGCTACAGTTTATAGGAAGCTCCAGTGCAGGAATCTTTCGCCTGACCGCCATCGCAGCAAAATCAACCCAAGGACCTCCCTACACTGACCACTCCCCTACTGCCCTTGCCCCTTTCGGGTAAGGTAGCCCTCCACTAGCTTTCCTAGTTAATCAGTCAAGGGCGTCCCATTAAACCCTTGTGGTAGCACTGTTTTCCCGGGTGGTTCTCCATGTTCCCATTAACATAATGATCTTAGCATGAACATTAAAGAATATAACAGATAATAAAAAGTATAACAATGAGTGATGAATATCTCTATACCCAAATCCACATAAAGCAATAGCATGTACTACCCAAAAGTTTAGTAGTAAAACCAGTGGTGATACAAGGTATAAAGATAGTCAAATCTAGGGTATCCTATTGGGTCCCATCAAAATTAACCTATGCAGATCATTATGAATAATAAGAACATGAATGGGTAAAAGAGGTGATCAAGGGCACAACTTGCCTTCAACGAGCTCCTGCTCAGCTACTTCTACTTGTTGAACCTCAGATTCCACAGTGGCTTGCTCGTCTACTCGCATCAACACAATACATACATAGTATAGCATAAATTAACATCACATCAAACATGCAAATAAAATATACAGTAAAAATCTATACATTAAAATGAGATCATAGGAACTAGAATCATTAAATTTGGAGTTATATATTTTAAGTTATGAATTTCCAAAGATTTTAGGCATTTAATATAGGGTTAAGTGAGAAATAAATTTTTAATGTGTATTTCATGTGAAAACAGTGGTACTATTTGATAGAGAATAATATTACAAAATTATAGGAACTGAAATGGTCCAATTTGGAGTTCATATGCATTTTCTACAAATTAAACAAGTTTCTGCATTTAAATATGTACTAAAAACTATTTTCTAAACTATTTTCCTAGTTTTATTAATCATCTGGACTAGGCCTCAATTACAGGAAAATCCAGGGGTCTTGGCATAATGTTTCTTAAGACACAGAGCGCCCCTGGGTGTACTGCGGGTTTATTTCAATTAAGCACAGGGACTCTTTAGCAAATGTGACGTAGCGAAGGGGTACGCAACGCTATCCACCGTTCGATCCCAAACGAAGCGCCAGGATTAGACTACTAGGCTTTACGCATTCTGGGCCATTGAATCACTAACCAGTGGTCCACATCGATTGATAGCGCGGAGTGATCCGAGCCGTTCAACCGTATATCGACGCCCTGAGCCGATTACGTCGAACCAGTATTCTGGATCTAATCTTAGCCGTCAACAGAAAAATCAACAGACCACGCTTCCCATCGACATAGTGCTAGATCTCCACCGCCCATACCCAGTTCTACGGCCGCTACCCTGTCTTCCTCCTTGCGACACTCAGCCAGAGCCGGCTGAGCACCGTGACGGAGGACCCGCCCCGCCCGCAACTCCTAATTCCCCAACTCTACACAAAACCCGACGTGACGAGTGCTACACGACCCGGGAAGCTAGGCAAACACAGAGGAGAGATCATCACCTCGATTGCGCGCATTGAAAGGGAAATGTGCCCTTGGGCCATTTCTAAGTATTTTGGTGATTGAGTGCCAACACATGTGCTTAATTGTGAATTTATGAACATGGATGAACAAGGTGCAAATCATGAAGTAAAGGTATGTTTCTAAGCCTTAGTACATTGGTTTTGTGTACTAATGTATTTGTCTAAGTATTAGAAACAGAAAGAAGAAGAAGAGAGAAGAGGAGGAAATGACTTGGCTGTGTGCAGCCAAGACTCAGTTCGGTCTGGAGCACCGGACTGTCCGGTGTGCACCGGACAGTGTCCGGTGCGCCAGGCTGGCTCGGAGCGAACTGGCCGCTCTCGGGAAGTTGGCCGACGGCGTACGGCTAAAATTCACCGGACTGTCCGGTGTGCACCGGACTGTCCGGTGAGCCAACGGTCTGCCGGGCCAACGGTCGGCCGCGCAATCTGCGCGGGACACGTGGCGGAGCCAACGGTCGGAAGACGGCACCGGACTGTCCGGTGTGCACCGGACTGTCCGGTGTGCACCGGACATGTCCGGTGCGCCAACGGCGCCAGATCTATCAACGGTCTGCAACGGTCGTCTTCGCCATTTAAGGAAACAAATCGGGCACCGGACAGTGTCCGGTGTGCACCGGACTGTCCGGTGCCCCCGACGACAGAAGGCAAGGATGGCCTTCCGGATTTGCTCTCAACGGCTCCTAGCTGCCTTGGGGCTATAAAAGGAGCCCCTAGGCGCATGGAGGAGACACACAAGCAACTCTTGAGCATTCTTGATCATCCACACTTAGTCTTTGCGCGTTCATTTATGATTCTAAGTGATTCGAGCTCCGTTCTAGTGAGAACTTTGTGATACTCTTGTGAGCTCGAGTCTTGGCCGTGTGTGTGCGCGTTTTGCTGTGGATTTGTGTGTGTTGCTTCCCTCCCTTACTCTGTGCTTCTTTGTGATCATATACTTGTAAGGGCAAGAGACTCCAATTTGTGGAGATTCCTTGCAAACGGGATAGTGAAAGGAAAAACACAACACCGTGGTATTCAAGTAGGTCTTTGGACTGCTTGAGAGGGGTTGATTGCAACCCTCGTCCGTTGGGACGCCACAACGTGGAGTAGGCAAGCGTTGGTCTTGGCCGAACCACGGGATAAATCACTGTGTCTTCTCTGTGTTGAATTCTTTGTGATTATCGTATTGTGCAAGACCTTCTCTCTAGCCACTTGGCAATTATCGTACTAACACTTAACAAGTTTTTGTGGCTTTAAGTTTGAAGTTTTTACAGGATCACCTATTCACCCCCCCCCCCTCTAGGTGCTCTCAATTGGTATCAAAGCCGTTCTATTCACAAAGGGACTAACCGCCCGAATAGATGGATCCTAAGGGGAAGGGTATAGTGATCAATGACAAAGAGAAGGAGACCTTCGTCAACGAGCCGAAGGACGACAAGCCTACCGACTCCGGCTCGGGCCATAAACGGAAGGAAGGGAGGAAGAAGAAGACAAGGCGCATTAAAGAGATCGTCTACTACGACAGCGACGAGTCTACTTCTTCCCAAAAGGACGAGGACCACAACGACTACGAGAGGAGAAAACCGGTTAATTCGAACTTTTCTTTTGATTACTCTCGTATTCCGCAAAGTTCACATTCACATTTGCTCTCCATTCCACTCGGCAAGCCCCCACACTTTGATGGAGAGGACTACGGATTTTGGAGCCACAAAATGCGTAGTCACCTATTCTCTCTCCATCCTAGTATTTGGGAGATTGTAGAGAGTGGAATGCATTTTGATAGTTCGGATAGTCCCATGTTCATTAATGAACAAATTCATAAGAATGCACAAGCTACTACTGTTCTTCTAGCTTCCTTGTGCAGGGATGAATATCATAAAGTGAGCGGCTTAGATAACGCCAAGCAAATCTGGGACACCCTCAAGATTTCTCATGAGGGGAACGACGTCACCTTGCTCACCAAGATGGAGTTGGTGGAGGGAGAGCTTGGACGATTCGCCATGATAAGGGGCGAGGAGCCGACGCAAACATACAACCGGCTCAAGACCCTTATCAACAAGATAAGGAGCTACGGGAGCACGCGATGGACGGACCACGACGTCGTTCGCCTAATGCTCAGGTCCTTTACCGTACTTGATCCTCATCTCGTGAACAATATTCGTGAGAATCCCAGGTACACGATGATGACGCCCGAGGAAGTGCTTGGAAAATTCGTGAGCGGGCGGATGATGATCAAGGAGGCAAGATACGTCGACGACGCGTTGAACGGACCACTCAACGAGCCTCAACCCATTGCTCTAAAGGCAACGAGGAGCAAGGAGTCGCTACCTAGCAAGGTGGCGCAAGTAGAGGCGGCCGGGCTCAATGATGAAGAGATGGCTCTCATCATCAAGAGATTCAAGACGGCGCTTAATGGTCGCAAGGGGCAGCCAAGCAAGACCAAGACCAAGGGGATGCGCTCATGCTTCAAATGCGGTAAGCTTGGTCATTTTATCGCTAACTGTCCCGATAATGAAAGTGACCAGGAAAAGGGGAACAAAAGAGAGAAGAAGAAGCAATACAAGAAGGCAAAGGGCGAGGCGCATCTAGGAAAGGAGTGGGACTCGGATTGCTCCTCCTCCGACTCCGACAACGAAGGACTCGCCGCCACTGCCTTCAACAAATCGGCTCTCTTCCCCAACGAGCGTCTCACTTGCCTTATGGCAAGGGAGAAGAAGGTGAGTACTCAAGACTCCACTTATGCTTCTTCTAGTGATAGTGAATCTAGTGATGATGATATAGATTATTCATGCTTGTTCAAGGGCTTAGATAGATCTAAGATAGATAAAATCAATGAATTGATTGATGCATTGAATGAAAAGGATAGGCTTTTAGAAAAGCAGGAGGATTTATTGTATGATGAACATGATAAATTTGTAGAGGCACAAAAATCATATGCTCTAGAAGTGAAAAGAAATGAAATGCTTTCTAGTGAATTATCTTCCTGTCATGAAACCATTTCTACCTTAAGAAGTGTTAATATTGATTTAAGTGCTAAACTAGAAGTAGCTAGTAAATCAAATTCTTGTGTTGAACATGTTGAAATTTGTACTAGGTGTAAGGATTTTGATGTTAATGCTTGTAATGAACACCTAGCTTGCACTTCTAAATTAAAAGAAGAGGTAGCTAGTCTTAATGCCCAACTTGAGACTAGCAAAAATGATTTTGAGAAACTAAAATTTGCTAGGGATGCCTACACGGTTGGTAGACACCCCTCAATTAAGGATGGTCTTGGCTTCAAGAGAGAGGCCAAGAACTTAACAAGTCATAAGGCTCCCATCTTCGTCAAGGAGAAAGGGAAGGCCCCTATGGCTAGTAATGCTAAAAAGAACCATGCTTTTATGTATTATGATAGGAGAAATGCTAGAAATGCTTATAATGATTTTGATTCACATGTATATGATTCTCATGCCATGTTTGCTTCTAGTTCTTCTTATAAGCATGATAGGGATATGTGTAGGAGAAATGTTGTACATATGCCGAGGAGAGATATTGCTCATGTTCCTAGAAAGAATGTTATTCATGCTCCTAGGAAAGTAGTGAATGAACCTTCTACCATTTATTATGCTTGTAATGCTCCCTTTGCTATTTGTAGAAAGGGTAAGAAGGTAATTGCTAGGAAGTTAGGGGCAAGATGCAAGGGAGATAAAACTCGCATCTGGGTCCCTAAGAATATTTGTGCTAACCTTGCAGGACCCAACATGAGTTGGGTACCTAAGACCCAAGCCTAAATTTGCCTTGCAGGTTTATGCATCCGGGGGTTCAAGCTGGATTATCGACAGCGGATGCACAAACCATATGACGGGGGAGAAGAAGATGTTCACCTCCTACGTCAAGAATAAGGATTCCCAAGATTCAATTATATTCGGTGATGGGAATCAAGGCAAGGTAAAAGGGTTAGGTAAAATTGCAATTTCTAATGAGCATTCTATATCAAATGTATTCCTAGTGGAGAGTCTTGGATATAATTTGCTATCTGTTAGTCAATTATGTCAAATGGGATATAATTGTTTATTTACAAATGTAGATGTGTCTGTCTTTAGAAGATGTGATGGTTCACTAGCTTTTAAGGGTGTACTAGACGGCAAGCTTTATTTAGTTGATTTTGCAAAAGAAGAGGCCGGTCTAGATGCATGCTTAATGGCTAAGACTTGCATGGGCTGGTTGTGGCATCGCCGCTTAGCACATGTGGGGATGAAGAATCTCCACAAGCTTCTAAAGGGAGAACACGTGATAGGTCTAACAAATGTTTATTTCGAAAAAGATAGACCTTGTGCAGCTTGTCAGGCAGGTAAACAAGTAGGAGGAGCACATCACAGCAAGAATGTGATGACCACGTCAAGACCTCTGGAGCTGCTGCATATGGACCTCTTCGGACCCGTCGCCTATCTAAGCATAGGAGGAAGTAAGTATGGTTTAGTTATTGTTGATGACTTTTCCCGCTTCACTTGGGTGTTCTTTTTGCAGGATAAGTCTGAAACCCAAGGGACCATCAAGCGCTTCCTCAGGAGAGCTCAAAATGAGTTTGAGCTCAAGGTGAAGAAGATAAGGAGCGACAACGGGTCCGAGTTCAAGAACCTTCAAGTGGAGGAGTTTCTTGAGGAGGAAGGGATCAAGCACGAGTTCTCCGCTCCCTACACACCACAGCAAAATGGTGTGGTAGAGAGGAAGAACAGGACGCTAATCGATATGGCAAGGACGATGCTTGGAGAGTTCAAGACCCCCAAGTGCTTTTGGTCGGAAGCCGTGAACACGGCTTGTCACGCCATCAACAGGGTCTACCTTCATCGACTCCTCAAGAAGACTTCGTATGAGCTACTAACCGGTAACAAACCCAATGTATCGTACTTTCGTGTATTTGGGAGCAAGTGCTACATTCTAGTGAAGAAGGGTAGAAATTCTAAGTTTGCTCCCAAAGCTGTAGAAGGGTTTTTATTAGGTTATGATTCAAATACAAAGGCGTATAGGGTCTTCAACAAATCATCGAGTTTGGTTGAAGTCTCTAGCGACGTTGTATTTGATGAGACTAATGGCTCTCCAAGAGAGTAAGTTGTTGATTGTGATGATGTAGATGAAGAAGATGTTCCAACGGCCGCTATACGAACCATGGCGATTGGAGACGTTCGGCCACAGGAACAAGATGAACGAGATCAACCTTCTTCCTCAACGACGGTGCATCCCCCAACTCAAGACGATGAACAGGTTCATCAAAAGGAGGCGTGTGATCAAGGGGGAGCACAAGATGATCATGTGGTGGAGGAAGAAGCGCAACCAGCACCTCCAACCCAAGTTCGAGCGATGATTCAAAGGGATCATCCCGTCGACCAAATTCTGGGTGACATTAGCAAGGGAGTAACTACTCGGTCTCGACTAGTTAATTTTTGTGAACATTACTCTTTTGTCTCCTCTATTGAGCCTTTCAGGGTAGAGGAGGCCTTGCTAGATCCGGATTGGGTGTTGGCCATGCAGGAGGAACTTAACAACTTCAAGCGCAATGAAGTTTGGACGCTGGTGCCTCGTCCCAAGCAAAATGTTGTGGGAACCAAGTGGGTGTTCCGCAACAAACAGGACGAGCACGGAGTGGTGACGAGGAACAAGGCTCGACTTGTGGCAAAAGGTTATGCCCAAGTCGCAGGTTTGGACTTTGAGGAGACTTTTGCTCCTGTGGCTAGGCTAGAATCCATTCGCATCTTGCTAGCATATGCCGCTCACCATTCTTTCAGGTTGTACCAAATGGATGTGAAGAGCGCTTTCCTCAACGGGCCAATAAAGGAGGAGGTGTACGTGGAGCAACCCCCTGGCTTCGTGGACGAGCGGTACCCCGACCACGTATGTAAGCTCTCTAAGGCGCTCTATGGACTTAAGCAAGCCCCAAGAGCATGGTATGAATGCCTTAGAGATTTCTTAATTGCTAATGCTTTCAAGGTTGGGAAAGCCGATCCAACTCTTTTCACTAAGACATGTGATGGTGATTTGTTTGTATGCCAAATTTATGTCGATGACATAATATTTGGTTCTACTAATCAAAAGTCTTGTGAAGAGTTTAGCAGGGTGATGACGCAGAAATTCGAGATGTCGATGATGGGCGAGTTGAACTACTTCCTTGGGTTCCAAGTGAAGCAACTCAAGGACGGCACCTTCATCTCCCAAACGAAGTACACGCAAGATCTGCTAAAGCGGTTTGGGATGAAGGACGCCAAGCCCGCAAAGACTCCGATGGGAACCGACGGACACACCGACCTCAACAAAGGAGGTAAGTCCGTTGATCAAAAAGCATACCGGTCAATGATAGGGTCTTTACTTTATTTATGTGCTAGTAGACCGGATATTATGCTTAGCGTATGCATGTGTGCTAGATTTCAATCCGATCCTAAGGAGTGCCACTTGGTGGCGGTGAAGCGAATTCTTAGATATTTAGTCGCTACGCCTTGCTTCGGGATCTGGTATCCAAAGGGGTCTAACTTTGACTTGATTGGGTACTCAGATTCCGACTATGCTGGATGTAAGGTCGATAGGAAGAGTACATCGGGGACGTGCCAATTCTTAGGAAGGTCCCTGGTGTCATGGAACTCTAAGAAACAAAACTCCGTTGCCCTATCCACCGCTGAGGCCGAGTATGTTGCCGCAGGACAGTGTTGCGCGCAACTACTTTGGATGAGGCAAACCCTCCGGGACTTTGGCTACAATCTGAGCAAAGTCCCACTCCTATGTGATAATGAGAGTGCTATCCGAATAGCGGAAAATCCTGTTGAGCACAGCCGCACAAAGCACATTGACATCCGGCATCACTTTTTGAGAGACCACCAGCAAAAGGGAGATATCGAAGTGTTTTATGTTAGCACCGAGAACCAGCTAGCCGATATCTTTACCAAGCCTTTAGATGAGAAGACCTTTTGCAGGCTGCGTAGTGAGCTAAATGTCTTAGATTCGCGGAACTTGGATTGAATTATAGCATACATGTATTCATGCTTTTGATCATGTTCTTTCTGCATTTTGTTGCTTATTATGGTGCTCAAGTTGTACAAACACTCCCTGGACCTCACAAGTCCGTTGCAAAGTGATGCACATGTTTAGGGGGAGATGTGTTACAACTTGACCCTTTGAGACTAACCATATGTTTGAGTTTGTTTGATTTAGTCTCAAAGGAGAATTGAAAGGGAAAAGGTGGACTTGGATCATGCAAGATTTCCACTGCACTCCGATGAGAGGGTAACTCATTCCAAGTCCATCTCATGAACTCTTATTGCCATTTGCTCTTAATTGAAGATTTTGGTGAGGCAATGGGGTTAAAGGGCCACAATTGATCCCGTTTTGGTGCTTGATGCCAAAGGGGGAGAAAATAAAGGTCAAAGCGATAAATGGATCAGCTACCACTTGAGAGATTTGAAAATAGTAGAGTAGAGTTTTTTGGTTTGACAAAACTCTTTCATTGTCTCTTTTGGCTTCTTGGGGAGAAGTATTGATTATGGGAAAAAGGGGGAGTTTTTGAAATCTTTGATCAATCTCTCTTGGAATGACTCTCTTTTTGCTTAAACATGTGTGTTTAACTTAGAGATAGAGATTTGAGTTTGATTTGCAAAACAAACCAAGTGGTGGCAAAGGATGATCCATATATGCCAAAATTGAATAAAACTTACATTTATTTTATGTGAAGTAAGTTTGCACTTGTTCTAGTTGCTTTATGTTGTGTTGGCATAAATCACCAAAAAGGGGGAGATTGAAAGGGAAATGTGCCCTTGGGCCATTTCTAAGTATTTTGGTGATTGAGTGCCAACACATGTGCTTAATTGTGAATTTATGAACATGGATGAACAAGGTGCAAATCATGAAGTAAAGGTATGTTTCTAAGCCTTAGTACATTGGTTTTGTGTACTAATGTATTTGTCTAAGTATTAGAAACAGAAAGAAGAAGAAGAGAGAAGAGGAGGAAATGACTTGGCTGTGTGCAGCCAAGACTCAGTTCGGTCTGGAGCACCGGACTGTCCGGTGTGCACCGGACAGTGTCCGGTGCGCCAGGCTGGCTCGGAGCGAACTGGCCGCTCTCGGGAAGTTGGCCGACGGCGTACGGCTAAAATTCACCGGACTGTCCGGTGTGCACCGGACTGTCCGGTGAGCCAACGGTCTGCCGGGCCAACGGTCGGCCGCGCAATCTGCGCGGGACACGTGGCGGAGCCAACGGTCGGAAGACGGCACCGGACTGTCCGGTGTGCACCGGACATGTCCGGTGCGCCAACGGCGCCAGATCTGTCAACGGTCTGCAACGGTCGTCTTCGCCATTTAAGGAAACAAATCGGGCACCGGACAGTGTCCGGTGTGCACCGGACTGTCCGGTGCCCCCGACGACAGAAGGCAAGGATGGCCTTCCGGATTTGCTCTCAACGGCTCCTAGCTGCCTTGGGGCTATAAAAGGAGCCCCTAGGCGCATGGAGGAGACACACAAGCAACTCTTGAGCATTCTTGATCATCCACACTTAGTCTTTGCGCGTTCATTTATGATTCTAAGTGATTCGAGCTCCGTTCTAGTGAGAACTTTGTGATACTCTTGTGAGCTCGAGTCTTGGCCGTGTGTGTGCGCGTTTTGCTGTGGATTTGTGTGTGTTGCTTCCCTCCCTTACTCTGTGCTTCTTTGTGATCATATACTTGTAAGGGCAAGAGACTCCAATTTGTGGAGATTCCTTGCAAACGGGATAGTGAAAGGAAAAACACAACACCGTGGTATTCAAGTAGGTCTTTGGACCGCTTGAGAGGGGTTGATTGCAACCCTCGTCCGTTGGGACGCCACAACGTGGAGTAGGCAAGCGTTGGTCTTGGCCGAACCACGGGATAAATCACTGTGTCTTCTCTGTGTTGAATTCTTTGTGATTATCGTATTGTGCAAGACCTTCTCTCTAGCCACTTGGCAATTATCGTACTAACACTTAACAAGTTTTTGTGGCTTTAAGTTTGAAGTTTTTACAGGATCACCTATTCACCCCCCCCTCTAGGTGCTCTCACGCATGAAGGTGTCAGACCACGGAAGGAGGTGGCCCAGCGGTGGCGTCGCAAGTTCGGCGAGCGATTCCCCCGCCACTGGAGTCCAATCCCAGGGGGCGCGGCCACGAGCGCCTACCCCACGGCCAAAGGAAGCCCCGAGCCCCACACTGGAGGTGTGGATGACGGCTAGCTGAAGCTCCCCCGCGACAGCCCCTGTTTTCCCCGCGACGAGCTCGGTGCGCGGGCGGTTGAGGCAAGAGAGAAGTCGCACGGCGAACGGATAAGTGGAGAGGAGCGCAGAGGTGGATGATGGGTTGTCTCGAGGTTAGGGCGCGGCTAGCTTTATATGTAGGGGGATCGGTCAGCGACGGAATCCCGGAGCTCACGCTACGCCTCGCCTTAATCGGTCGTGGTGGTTGAAGGAGCTACTGACGTCCTGGGACCACACACCAGCGCGTATCGCACAAAGGGGAGGAAGGTGGCTGACGGCGCGGCCCACTCGCCAGTGAGCGGAAGCGAGGAGCTGGGTACGCAGCGCGGCTCAGTGTTGGGCCGGGAACCGGGAAGGTGGGCCGAATTGGTTAGGAGCCAGCCCAAACAGCATTTTTGACCTTTTTCTTTTTATTTTCCCACCTTCTTTTCTTACATTTTCAATTTCAAACTCATTTAAAATTTAAATTCCATTCTTGTGGCCATTTTATACTTAGGTTTATATTGTGCCATTAAAATACTGACTTTGAAGATACATATTATATATATATATAAATTTCTATATTCTTTCTCTTTCTTCTCCTTTTCTATGTTATGTTCCACATTCCTAAGTGTAACTTAGGTCAACTTCAAATTTGGATAATAATACATTTTTATTAATATTGCTGGTATTAAATGCACAGACAAATAAATCCAACATGATGCATAGGTTGTTTAGGTATCTTTTGTTAATTGTTTATTTGTTTAAGTGAGGTTTTCACATGTGTTGATAAGTAGATACCATATACACATATACATAAAGGAAATATTTTTTCCTTTTATATGATCTCTTACAAATTGGGTATTACAAATCCTACCCCCTTAAAAATAATCTCGTCCTCGAGATTTAAGAAGATCTAGGGAAAAGATGGGGGAAGTCTATGCGAAGCTCTTCTTCTCTCTCCCAAGTAGCTTCATCTTCACCATGGTGACTCCATTGTACCTTGCACATATTTATCACCTTATTTCTGGTAACTCGAGTCAAAGTGTCCAGAATCTTGATAGTGTACTCCGCATAAGTCAGGTCATCTTGAACACTAAGGTCCTCCATTGGTAACTGCTCCTTAGGTACCCTGAGGCACTTCTTTAGCTGGGATACATGAAATACATCATGTACATCCGACAGGTGATCGGGTAGCTTCAGTTGATATGCAACTTCTCCCACTCGCTTTAAGATCAAGAAAGGTCCAATGAAGCGAGGGGACAACTTTCCTTTAACTTTAAATCTCCTCATACCCTAGAGTGGTGACACCTTCAAATAGACATGATCACCCTCCTTAAAGTCCAGTAATCTCCTTCTATTATCAGCATAGCTCTTTTGCCTGGATTGTGCAATTCTCAAATTTTCCCTTATCATTCGAACTTGTTCTTCTGCCTCTTGAATAAGCTCAGGCCCAAAGAACTGTCTTTCTCCAGTTTGATCCCAATACAGTGGAGTCCTGCATTTTCTACCATACAGAGCTTCAAATGGTGACATCTTCAAACTGGCCTGATAGCTATTATTATAAGAAAACTCAGCATAGGGTAAGCTCTTCTCCCAACTGCCACCATGCTTAAGGGCACAAGCTCTTAACATATCTTCTAGCACTTGATTAGTCCTCTCTATCTGTCCATCAGTCTGGGGATGGTAGGCTGAACTGAAATTCAACTTTGTATCTAAGCTCTCATGCAACTTCTTCCAAAATCGAGAAGTAAACTGTGATCCTCGATTAGACACGATCTTCTTAGGCACTCCATGTAGACAAACTATCCGAGTCATATACAATTCTGCTAGCTTGGCTCCCGTGTAATTTGTCCTCACAGGTATGAAATGAGCCACTTTTGTCAATCTGTCCACAATCACCCAAATAGAGTCATACCTAGCAGGGGTGCGGGGTAGTCCAACAATGAAATCCATACCAATTTCTTCCCATTTCCACTCAGGAATCTTCAATGGGTGCAATAGTCCAGCGGGTCTTTGATGTTCGGCCTTGACTCTTTGACATACATCACACTTAGCCACATGAGCAGCAACATCTCTTTTCAGTCCATACCACCAATACTTTTGCTTCAAATCCTGATACATCTTAGTGCTACTTGGGTGGATAGAGTAATCAAAATCATGAGCTTCTCTCAATATAGTCTCTCGAAGGCTATCAATCTCTGGAACACATATCCAATCTTTGAACCATATAGTACCTTGCTCATCCTCCGTGAATTCTGGAACTCTTCCTTCAGTAATCAGATCCTTAATCTCTTGGATTTTAGCATCACCAACCTGACCTTTACGGATCTCTTGCTCCAAGGTAGGTTCCAATTCGATGGTAACTCCTTCAGTGTGTTTAACAATTCCCAAGTTGAGTCTCTCAAAGTCTTTTGCTAATTCCTCGGGTAGCTGGACAACAAAAGCGGAGTGGACATGCTCCTTCCAACTCAAGGCATCCGCAACCAAATTTGCCTTGCCTGGATGATAGTGAATCTCCAAATCATAATCCTTAATGAGCTCCAACCAACGGCGTTGCCTAAGGTTGAGATCCTTCTGAGTGAATATATACTTCAAACTCTTATGATCCGTATATACTTGGCACTTAGTTACCATAATGTAATGTCTCCAAATCTTAAGAGCATGCACAACTGCTGCCAGTTCCAAGTCATGAGTGGGGTAGTTCAATTCATGTTTCCGCAACTAACAAGACGCATAGGTGATCACATGTCCTTCTTGCATAAGAACACATCCCAATCCTTGGCCACATGCATCACAATAAATGTCAAATCCTTTCTGCAAGTCTGGCATAACCAATACTGGTGGTGACATCAATCTCTCCTTCAATTGATCAAAGCTTTCTTGGCACTTCTCATCCCACTTAAATTCCCTTCCTTTCTCCAAAAGCGATGTCATAGGCTTGGCAATCTTAGAGAATCCTTCAATAAATCTCCGATAATATCCTGCTAGCCCCAAGAAACTCCGAGTCTCAGTAACTGTAGTGGGCACTCTCCACTCCATTATCTCCTTCACTTTAGCAGGATCCACTGCTATTCCTCCATTAGAAATAATATGACCAAGGAATGGCACCTTATCAATCCAAAACTCGCACTTGCTAAACTTAGCATAGAGTTGATTATCTCGCAGCTTCTGTAGCACCAACCTTAGATGTTCTTCGTGATCACTTTCACTCCTAGAATAGATAAGAATATCGTCGATGAACACCACGATGAATCTATCCAAATACTCCATAAACACATTATTCATCAAATTCATGAAATAAGCTGGTGCATTGGTTAATCCAAATGACATAACAGTGAACTCGTATAATCCATATCGAGTCGAGAAAGCCGTCTTAGGAATATCTGATGGTCTAATCTTCATTTGATGGTATCCCGATCGGAGATCAATCTTCGAGAATACCCTGGCTCCTCTCATCTGATCAAACAAATCCTCTATACGGGGTAACGGATACTTGTTCTTCACAGTAACATCATTAAGAGATCTATAGTCCACACACATCCGTTGCGATCCATCCTTCTTCTGTACAAATAACACCGGTGCTCCCTAAGGTGAGGAACTTGGACGAATGTACCCCGCTTCCTGTAACTCCGTTAACTGCTTCCTAAGCTCCTTCAGTTCTTCTACAGCCATCCTGTATGGTCGCTTAGAAATAGGGGCAGTTCCAGGTAAAAGATCAATCACAAACTCAACTTCCCTATCTAGTGGCATTCCTGGTAACTCCTTTGGAAAGACATCCGGTAAATCTCTAACCACCCAGATGTTGTCACCAACAAACTCCTCAGGCATAAAGAACATTGCACGCTTGGATGAGGTAGTTACTGCAATATTAACTTGAAATTTTTCTCCTTTAGGACTAGTGAGCTCTATAGTACCTCTACCACATGCTATAATGGCCTTTGCCTTCCTTAACCATGACATACCAAGAATCAGATCTATACTGCTGGCCTCTAATATTATAGCCGTAGCTCCAAATTCTCTTCCCATAATGGTTAATATCAATCTACGTGTCTTTTGATTTGCCTCAATAGGCCCTTTAGGTGTGATTACTATCATGGGTTTTCTCATATTTAGTAGTGGTATTTCATTTGTGTTGGCATATCGAGAAGACATGAATGAATGTGTAGCACCAGAATCAAATAATATGGTTGCAGGAATTGCATTAACATAAAACATACCGAGTACGATGTCAGCACCATCAGGAGTATCATCAACGCTGACTTGATTCACCCTGGCTATAGAATATCCCTTGCCAGGAGTCTGTTGCTTGTTCTTAGCTGGTGTACCAGAATTTCCCATCGGACAAGCATTAGCATAGTGCCCAATCTGACTGCACTTGAAGCATGTAGGGTCGGTCTTCTATCCTGTAGACCTCGTCGGGGTGCCAGTGGGAGTAGCCTGAGGAGTAGGAGGTGTACGTGGAGACCCCTATGGAGCATACTGAACTGGGTGTGGTCCTCCTGGTCGAGTCGGTGTACCCTGTGGCGAAACGTAGCGGGGACGAACACTGCTGCTACCCTGTCCCTGTGAGATAGCCTTCCTCTTCAAATCACCCAGTTGAACACACTTGTGTTCAATAGCAAGAGCCTTATCCAGCAGCCTCTGAAAGGATGGAAATGTGTGTGCAACCAGTGCATACTGTAGGGGTCCATTAAGTCCTTCAATAAAGTGCTCCTGCTTCCTCTCATCCTCAGCAACTTCCTCCGGAGCATATCTCGACAGCTGAATAAATTTGTCTCTGTACTCGCTGACCGACATGTTGCCTTGCTTCAATGACAGAAACTCCTTCTTCTTGATCTTTATCATACCAGCTGGAATATGGTAGTTCCTGAACTGTGTACTGAACTCTGCCTAAGTAATAGTATTAGCAGCATCATGGGCAGCAGTATAAGAATCCCACCAGTCAGCAGCAGGACCTGTCAGACGACCTGAGGCATAAAGAACTTTCTCCCGGTCTGAGCATTGGGTGATGTTGAGCATCTTCTCAATTGCTTTTAGCCAATCATCTGCATCTAGTGGATCTGGCGAGCTGGCGAAGGTCGGCGGCTTATGGCTCATAAACTCTTGGTGCTTATCACGTGGTGGAACTGGTGGTGGTGGTGGAGGCAATGGCACTTGTTGCTGTTGCTGCTGTTGTTGAAGTTGTTGTTGCAGCTGCTGTTGTTGCGCCCTCCTTTCCTGGCGTATCTCCTCTCGCTCCTGGCGCAACTCCTGTCGCATCTCTTCTCTTTCTTGACGCATCTCCTGGCGTTCTTGCTGCATCTGTGCACGCATATCTGCCATGGTGTCCGCCATTTGCTGCATCATACTCATCTGAGCAGCAACCAGTGGGTCAACTCCGCCTGGTGGAGGATTAGGAGGATTCATCTCTGCAGGCTGTGGCTGGGGTTGTCTATATATCCACCGAGTGTGTCGATTAGGAGGCAAATCAATTCCACCACCCCGCCTGGTATTGACCATCTGAGTTAGATACATATGGTAAGAGAATAGTAGACAAGGCAGTTATTTACAATCATTTTACTTTGGGGGAATTTATTAGCTAAGCAGATAAATATTTTACCTACCATAGCTAATTCATTACCTTATGGTGGTACATGCTAAGATGTCCATATATAATACCTCAATCACTCAAAGAAGCAAATCAGACATTTTTCATCAGAACAATCAAACAACATTTTTAAATTTAAGAAATAGTTTTGATTTTGTCTTAGGTTCCCTAACTCTTAAGAATGTCCTAGGGGTAAGGATTCCAAGGTGTGAAATCCGTCTTGTCTTGGAGTAGAAAAGGTAAGAATGATCAGAGTAGATCAGTAGAGGGTGAGACAGGATCAAGATAAGTGTAGAAAGAATTAGAGTAAGGTAAGTATAAAATGAATCAGAATAAGATAAGTAGGTAAGGGTTTGTCCATTTCTATCTAGGTCTCGTCCTACAGTCAACATTTCCTCTGATACCACTTCTGTCACACCCGACTTTAAGGAACAAAGCCAGGTGCATCTCATACATGCGCCAAAGAAGACAACATATATAATAACAGAGCGTATAGAGATAAATGTCATAAAACATCAGAGTATTTATTACATAGCGGAAGACTTAATAGAAAATAAAAGAAAAAAAACATAAAACGAACTAAGGATCGTCGGCGCCAATGTCAACTGAGAAACGCCACCTAGATCAGATCAAACTCCTCGCCTTGTGGCTCCTCCTAAACCACCTGTTCTTCTCCTGTGGGGGGTGTGAGATAGCAAGAGTGAGCTCACATACATTCATAGCTCAACAAGTCGTGGGGAATAATGTGGCATGAACTCACCAAAGGTGGGAGTTCACGAAGTGTAAGGCTGATCAATGAAATAAAGGTTGAAGCTGAGCATTGCTTTTATAAGTTGGTCCAAATTTTATTAGCAGTTACTAAGTGTAAGTGAATACCAAACCATAGTAATAATTAAGTAAAAGTAATAATAAAATAATCCCAAATGCAATGAGATGACAATTAAGATTAAGTTCCATAAATTAATCATGTGAGTGTTCGAGCCGCTCATGACCGTGAGCACGGCTAGTATACCAGCTTTACACTCTGCAGAGGTTGCGCATCTTTACCCACAAGTCGTGTTACCCATTTGCCATGGAGTTGATCAGACCCCATACACCTCTACCAAGGAAGCGAGACAGGGTACCACTACGAGGCCTTTACAAAGTTCCACTAGCTTCAGACTACCCGCTACAGTTTATAGGAAGCTCTAGTGCAGGAATCCCTCGCCTGACCGCCATCGCAGCAAAATCAACCCAAGGACCTCCCTACACTGACCACTCCCCTACTGCCCTTGCCCATTTCGGGTAAGGTAGCCCTCCACTAGCTTTCCTAGTTAATCAGCCAAGGGCGTCCCATTAAACCCTTGTGGTAGCACTGTTTTCCCGGGTGGTTCTCCATGTTCCCATTAACATAATGATCTTAGCATGAACATTAAAGAATATAACAGATAATAAAAAGTATAACAATGAGTGATGAATATCTCTATACCCAAATCCACATAAAGCAATAGTATGTACTACCCAAAAGTTTAGTAGTAAAACCAGTGGTGAAACAAGGTATAAAGATAGTCAAATCTAGGGTATCCTATTGGGTCCCATCAAAATTAACCTATGCAGATCATTATGAATAATAAGAACATGAATGGGTAAAAGAGGTGATCAAGGGCACAACTTGCCTTCAACGAGCTCCTGCTCAGCTACTTCTACTTGTTGAACCTCAGATTCCACAGTGGCTTGCTCGTCTACTCGCATCAACACAATACATACATAGTATAGCATAAATTAACATCACATCAAACATACAAATAAAATATACAGTAAAAATCTATACATTAAAATGAGATCATAGGAACTAGAATCATTAAATTTGGAGTTATATATTTTAAGTTATGAATTTCCAAAGATTTTATGCATTTAATATAGGGTTAAGTGAGAAATAAATTTTTAATGTGTATTTCATGTGAAAACAGTGGTACTATTTGATAGAGAATAATATTACAAAATTATAGGAACTAAAATGGTCCAATTTGGAGTTCATATGCATTTTCTACAAATTAAACAAGTTTCTGCATTTAAATATGTACTAAAAACTATTTTCTAAACTATTTTCCTAGTTTTATTAATCATCTGGACTGGGCCTCAATTACAGGAAAATCCAGGGGTCTTGGCATAATGTTTCTTAAGACACAGAGCGCCCCTGGGTGTACTGCGGGTTTATTTCAATTAAGCACAGGGACTCTTTAGCAAATGTGACGTAGCGAAGGGGTACGCAACGCTATCCACCGTTCGATCCCAAACGAAGTGCCAGGATTAGACTACTAGGCTTTACGCATTCTGGGCCATCGGATCACTAACCAGTGGTCCACATCGATTGATAGCGCGGAGTGATCCGAGCCGTTCAACTGTATATCGACGCCCAAAGCCAATTACGTCGAACCGGTATTCTGGATCTAATCTTAGCCGTCAACAGAAAAATCAACGGACCACGCTTCCCATCGACATAGCACTAGATCTCCACCGCCCATACCCAGTTCTACGGCCGCTACCCTGTCTTCCTCCTTGCGACACTCAGCCAGAGCCGGCCGAGCACCGTGACGGAGGACCCGCCCCGCCCGCAACTCCTAATTCCCCAACTCTACCTAAAACCCGACGTGACGAGTGCTACACGACTCGGGAAGCCAGGCAAACACAGAGGAGAGATCATCACCTCGATTACGCGCATGAAGGTGTCAGACCACGGAAGGAGGTGGCCCAACGGTGGCGTCGCAAGTCCGGCGAGCGATTCCCCCGCCACTGGCGTCCAATCCCAGGGGGCGCGGCCACGAGCGCCTACCCCACGGCCAAAGGAAGCCCCGAGCCCCACACTGGAGGTGTGGATGACGGCTAGCTGAAGCTCCCCCGCGACAGCCCCTGTTTTCCCCGCGACGAGCTCGGTGCGCGGGCGGTTGAGGCAAGAGAGAAGTCGCACGGCGAACGGATAAGTGGAGAGGAGCGCAGAGGTGGATGATGGGTTGTCTCGAGGTTAGGGCGCGGCTAGCTTTATGCGCAGGGGGATCGTTCAGCGACGGAATCCCGGAGCTCACGCTACGCCCCTCCTTAATCGGTCGTGGTGGTTGAAGGAGCTACTGACGTCCCGGGACCACACACCAGCGCGTATCGCACATAGGGGAGGAAGGTGGCTGACGGCGCGGCCCACTCGCCAGTGAGCGGAAGCAAGGAGCTGGGTACGTAGCACGGCTCAGTGTTGGGCCGGGAACCGGGAAGGTGGGCCGAATTGGTTAGGAGCCGGCCCAAACAACATTTTTGACCTTTTTCTTTTTATTTTCCCACCTTCCTTTCTTCATTTTCAATTTCAAACTCATTTAAAATTTAAATTCCATTCTTGTGGCCATTTTATACTTAGGTTTATATTGTGCCATTAAAATACTGACTTTGAAGATACATATATATATATATATATATATATATATATATAAATTTCTATATTCTTTCTCTTTCTTCTCCTTTTCTATGTTATGTTCCACATTCCTAAGTGTAACTTAGGTCAACTTCAAATTTGGATAATAATACATTTTTATTAATATTGCTGGTATTAAACGCACAGACAAATAAATCCAACATGATGCATAGGTTGTTTAGGTGTCTTTTGTTAATTGTTTATTTGTTTAAGTGAGGTTTTCACATGTGTTGATAAGTAGATACCATATACACATATACATAAAGGAAATATTTTTTTTCCTTTTATATGATCTCTTACAAATTGGGTATTACACCTAGTAAAAAGCCTTCTACAGCCTTAGGAGCAAATTTTGATTTTCTACCCCTTTTAACAAGAATAAAACATTTGCTACCAAAGACTCTAAAATATGAAACATTTGGCTTTTTACCGGTGAGGAGTTTGTAAGATGTCTTCTTGAGGATTCGGTGTAGATACAACCGGTTGATGGCATAGCAAGCGGTGTTGACCGCCTCGGCCCAAAACCGATCCGAAGTCTTGTACTTATCAAGCATGGTCCTTGCCATGTCCAATAGAGTTCTATTCTTCCTCTCCACAACACCATTTTGTTGTGGCATGTAGGGAGAAGAGAACTCATGCTTGATGCCCTCCTCCTCAAGAAAGCCTTCATTTTGTGAGTTCTTGAACTCCGTACCGTTGTCGCTTCTTATCTTCTTGATCCTTAAGCCGAACTCATTTTGAGCCCGCCTCAAGAATCCTTTCAAAGTTTCTTGGGTCTGAGATTTATCTTGTAAAAAAATACCCAAGTGAAGCGAGAATAATCATCCACAATAACTAGACAGTACTTACTCCCGTCGATGCTTATGTAAGCTATCGGGCCGAATAGGTCCATGTGAAGGAGATCGAGTGGCCTGTCAGTCGTCTTGATGTTCTTGTGTGGATGATGAACACCAACTTGCTTCCCTGCTTAGCATGCGCTACAAATCCTGTCTTTCTCAAAATGAACATTTGTTAGTCCCAAAATGTGCTCTCCCTTTAGAAGCTTGTGGAGATTCTTCATCCCAACATGGGCTAGTCGGTGGTGCCAGAGCCAACCCATGTTAGTCTTAGCAATTAAGCAAGTATCGAGTTCAGCTCTATTGAAATCAACTAAGTATAGTTGACCCTCTAATACTCCCTTAAAAGCTACTGAATCATCACTTCTTCTAAAGACAGTGACACCTGTATCCGTGAAAAGATAGTTGCAACCCATTTTGCATAATTGAGAGACCGAAAGCAAGTTGTAATCTAAAGAATCTACAAGAAAAACATTGGAAATAGAATGGTTAGGTGATATAGCAATTTTGCCCAATCCTTTGACCAAACCTTGATTTCCATCCCCGAATGTTATCGCTCTTTGGAGATCTTGGTTTTTCTAGTAGGAGGAGAACATCTTTTTCTCCCCTGTCATGTGGTTTATGCACCCGCTGTCGATGATCCAACTTGAGCCCCCGGATGCATAAACCTACAAAACAAATTTAGTTCTTGATTTTAGGTACCCAAACAGTTTTGGGTCCTTTGACATTAGATATAAGAACTTTGGGTACCCAAACACAAGTCTTTGACCCCTTGTGTTTGCCCCCAACATATTTGGCAACTACCTTGCCTGATTTGTTAGTGAGCACATAGGAAGCATCAAAAGTTTTGAATGAAACAATATGATCATTTGATGCTTTAGGAGTTTTCTTCTTAGGCAATTTAGCATGTGTTGATTGCCTAGAACTAGATGCCTCACTCTTATACATAAAAGCATGATTAGGACCAGAGTGAGACTTCCTAGAGTGAATTCTCCTAATTTTGTGTTCGGGATAACCGGCAGGGTATAAAATGTAACCCTCGTTATCCTGAACCATGGGAGCCTTGCCCTTAACAAAATTAGACAATCTTTTAGACGGGGCATTAAGCTTGACATTGTCTCCCTGTTGGAAGCCAATGCCATCCTTAATACCAGGGCGTCTCCCACTATAGAGCATGCTTCTAGCAAATTTAAAATTTTCATTTTCTAAGTCATGCTCATTAATTTTGGTACTAAATTGAGCTATGCGATCATTTTGTTGTTTAATTAAAGCTAGGTGATCATGAATAGCATCAACATTCATATCTCTACATCTAGTGCAAATAGTACCATGCTCAACGGAAGATGTAGAGGGTTTGCAAGTATTTAATTCAACAATCTTAGCATGCAAGATATCATTCTCATCTCTAAGATTAGAAATAGAAGCATTGCAAACATCTAAATCCTTAGCCTTAGCAATTAATTTTTCATTCTCATTCTTAAGGCTAGCAAGAGAAGCATTCAATTTGTCAATCTTAGCAATTAAATTGGCATTATCGTTTCTAAGACTAACAATTGAATCATCACAAACATCAAGCTTCCCAACCTTAGCAATTAAATTGGCATTCTCATTTCTAAGGTTGGAAATAATATCATGGCAAGTGCTTAGCTCACTAGTTAATTTTTCACATTTTTCTACTTCTAGAGCATAAGCATTTTTCACCTTAACATGCTTTTTGTTTTCTTTAATTAGGAAGTCCTCTTGGCTATCCAAGAGTTCATCCTTCTCATGTATAGCGCTAATTAATTCATTTAATTTTTCTTTTTGTTGCATGTTTAAGTTGGCAAAGAGAGCAAAAAAATCATCCTCATCATCACTAGAATTAGCCTCATCACTAGATGTTGCATACTTAGTGGAGGATTTGGATTTCACCTTCTTCTTCTTGCCATCCTTTGCCATGAGGCATTTGTGGCCGACGTTTGGGAAGAGGAGCCCTTTGTTGACGGCAATGTTGGCGATGTCCTCGTCGGAGGAGGAGTCGGTGGAGCTCTCGTCGGAGTCCCACACCCGGCAAACATGGGCATCACCGCCCTTCTTCTTGTAGTACCTCTTCTTTTCTCTCCTCTTTCCCTTCCTGTCGTCGCCCCTATCACTATCACTAGATAATGGACATTTAGCAATGAAATGACCGAGCTTACCACATTTGTAGCACACTTTCTTGGAACGGGGCTTGTAATCTTTCCCCTTCCTTTGCTTGAGGATTTGGTGGAAGCTCTTGATGATGAGCGCCATCTCCTCATTGTCGAGCTTGGAGGCGTCGATGGGGATTCTACTTGGAGTAGAATCTTCTTTCTTCTCCTCCGTTGCTTTGAATGCAACAGGTTGTGCTTCGGGTACGGAGGAGGATGTGCCTTGCACGATGATCCTTTTGGAGCCTTTGATCATTAGTTCAAAGCTCACAACCTATCACTTCCTCGGGAGACATTAGTTTATATCTTGGATCACCACGAATTAATTGTACTTGAGTAGGATTAAGAAAAACTAGTGATCTTAGAATAACCTTGACCATCTCATGGTCATCCCATTTGGTGCTCCCGAGGTTGCGCACTTGATTCACCAAGGTTTTTAGCCGGTTGTACATGGCTTGCGGGTCTTCTCCTTGGTTGAGCATGAAGCGACCGAGCTCCCCCTCGATCGTCTCCCTCTTGGTGATCTTGGTCACCTCGTCTCCTTCGTGCGCCGTTTTGAGCACGTCCCAAATCTCTTTGGTGCTCTTCAATCCTTGCACCTTGTTATACTCCTCTCGACTTAGAGAGGCGAGGAGTATTGTGGTGGCTTGTGAGTTGAAGTGCCGGATTTGGGCAACTTCGTCCGAATCATAGTCCTCATCCCCTATGGATGGTTCCTGTACACCAAACTCAACAACGTTCCAAATACTAGTGTGGAGTGAGGTTAGGTGATGCCTCATTTTATCACTCCACATGTTATAATCTTCACTGTCAAAAACTGGTGGTTTGCCTAATGGAACAGAAAGTAATGGAGTACGTTTAGAAATGCGAGGGTAGTGTAGGGGAATCTTACTAAACTTCTTGCGCTTATGGCGCTTAGAAGTTACGGACGGCGCGTCGGAGCCGGAGGTGGATGGCGATGAAGAGTCGGTCTCGTAGTAGACCACCTTCCTCATCTTCTTTTTCTTTTCGCCACCCCGATGCGACTTGTGTGAAGGGGATTCCTTCTCCTTCCCCTTGTTGTGGGACTCTCCCGATGGAGCCTTCCCGTGGCTTGTAACGGGCTTGTCGCCGGTCACCATCTCCTTCTTGGCGTGTTCTCTCGACATCACTTCGAGCGGTTAGGCTCTAATGAAGCACCGGGCTCTGATACCAATTGAAAGTCGCTTAGAGGGGGGTGAATAGGCGGAATCTGAAAATTATAAACTTA
Source organism: Zea luxurians (assembly GCA_029449295.1). Taxonomy (NCBI): domain Eukaryota; kingdom Viridiplantae; phylum Streptophyta; class Magnoliopsida; order Poales; family Poaceae; genus Zea; species Zea luxurians. The sequence goes on along the minus strand of JAOPSE010000311.1, from coordinate 536,545 downwards.
AGCACAACTACAAGCCGGGGTTAGCGTTAGAAATATAGACGAGTCCAAAAGAGAGGGAGAAAACAAATCTCAAGCAAATAAGAATGAATGGCACAAAGATTTGTTTTACCGTGGTTCGGTTCTTGCAAACCTACTCCCCGTTGAGGTGGTCTCAACGACCGGGTCTCTTTCAACCCTTTCCCTCTCTCAAACGGTCACTTAGACCGAGTGAGCTTCTCTTCTCAATCAAATGGGACACTAAGTCCACTACAAGGACCACCACACAATTGGTGTCTCTTGTTTTGATTACAAGTGTTGTGAAAACAAGAATGAGGAAGAAGAAAAGCAATCCAAGCGCAATAGCTCAAAATAACACAAAAGTCTCTCTCTCTCTAGTCACTAATTTGTTTGCAGTGATTCCGGACTTGGGAGAGGATTTGATCTCTTTGTTTGTATCTTGTATTGAATGCTATAGCTCTTGTATGAGGTGTGAAGGCTGAAAACTTGGATGCCATGAATGTGGGGTGGTTAGGGGTATTTATAGCCCCAACCACCAAAATGGTCGTTGGGGATGGCTTCTGTCGACGGGCGCACCGGACAGTCCGGTGCACCACCGGACACTGTCCGGTGCGCCAGCCACGTCACCCAACCGTTAGGGTTCGACCGTTGGAGCTCTGACTTATGGGGCCACCGGACAGTCTGGTGGTGCACGGGACAGGTCCTATAGACTGTCTGGTGTGCCTTCTGGAGCTGCTCTGACCTTTGCGCACGCAGGCGCACACTGTAGCGCATTTAATGCCTTCAGTAGACGACCGTTGGCGCGAAGTAGTCGTTGCTCCGCTGGCACACCGGACAGTCCGGTGAATTATAGCGGAGCGGCCTCCCGAATTCCCGAAGCTAGCAAGTTCAGCGTTGATCTCCCTGGTGCACCGGACACTGTCCGGTGGCACACCAGACAGTCCGGTGCGCCATACCAGGGCTGCCTTCGGTATACTTTGCTCCTTTGTTTTGAACCCTTTCTTTTATCTTTGTATTGGTTTGTTGTGAACCTTTGGTACCTGTAGAACATATTTTCTAGAGCAAACTAGTTAGTCCAATAATTTGTGTTAGGCAATTCAACCACCAAAATTCATATAGGAAAAGGTTTGACCCTATTTCCCTTTCATATTTATTACATAGCGGAAGTCTTATTACAAAATAAAAGATAAGTATAAAATGAACTAAGAATCATCCTTGGCGCCAATGTCAACTGGGAAACGCCACCTAGATCAGATCAAACTCCTCGCCTTGTGGCTCCTGCTGAACCACCTGTTCTTCTCCTGTGGGGGTGTGAGACAGCAAGGGTGAGCTCACACATGGTCATAGCTCAACAAGTTGTGGGGAAACCAGTGGGCATGAACTCACCAAAGGTGGGAGTCCGTGTGATGTGTAAGGCTAATCAACAACAGGGGTTAAAGCCGAGCATTGCTTTTCATTAGGTGGTCAAAGTTTTATTAGCAGTTACTGAAAGGGAAATGTGCCCTTGGGCCATTTCTATCATGTTTTGGTGATTAAGTGTCCAACACATATTAAGTGAGTTGATTATGTGCCAAACAAGCAAGAAGTGCAAATCATGTAACAAGGTACGTTTCTAGACTTAGTACATTGTTTTGAGTACTAACATATATTGTCTAAGTGCTAGAAACAGGAAAAGAAAGGATTGCAACTTACTTGGCTGTGTACAGCCAAAGTCCTGCTCGGTCTGGCACACCGGACTGTCTGATGGTGCACCGGACAGTGTCCGGTGCGCCAGGCTGAACTCCGGTGAACAGGCCGCTCTCGGGAAATGTTTGGTGGCATACGGCTATAATTCACCGGACTGTCCGGTGGTGCACCGGACTATCCGGTGAGCCAACGGTCGCCAGCGCAACGGTTGGTCGTGCAATCCGCGGGCGACGCGTGGCCCGCGCCAATGGTCGGCAGGGGGCACCGGAGTGTCCGGTGTGCACCGGACAGTGTCCGGTGCGCCAACTGCCACGAATCTGCAACGGTTGAAAAGACTAAGGAAGAAAGCCGTGGTATTCAAGTTGATCATTGGATCACTTGAAAGGGGTTGAGTGCAACCCTCGTCCATTGGGACGCCACAACGTGGAAGTAGGCAAGTTTCACTTGGCCGAACCATGGGATAAAAATCACATGTCTCTTGTGATTGCTCTCTCTTTGTTTGTCTGTGTTCGCAAGAGATCGCTTCAAGCCACTTAGCCGCACTAACACTTATAACTAAGTTTTGTGGCTATTAGTTTTTTATTTTTACAGGATCACCTATTCACCCCCACTCTAGGTGCTCTCAATTGGTATCAAAGTCGTTCTCTTCACGTAAGGGACTAATCGCTCGAAGAGATAGATCCTAAGGGAAAGGGGATGTGTAACACCCGGATTTTAGGGGTCCAAAACCCGGGCGTAAACATAATCACCAGGTGTGCTGGGACCAAGTCTCACACATATGATGAATCATGGCACAGGATCGAATGTCACATCTTTATATATAACAGGAGTTCTATACAAAATAAATAATTACATTATAAGGAGACAACGGTCCAGCAACCCAAAGTTGACTGGGAGACGACGGCCTAGACCACTCACGAACTCATCACAGCATCCTCCATGCGCCTCATCCTGTGGTACCTGTTCTTGACCTGTGGGGTGTGTGAGACAGCAAGAGTGAGCTCACATACGTTCATCGCTCAACAAGTTGTGGGGAATAATGTGCATGAACTCGCCAAAGGTGGGAGCTCACGTGAAGTGTAAGGCTTACCAAAGAAGATGGTTAGAGCTGAGCATTGCTTTTAAAGTTGGTCAAAATTTTATTAGCAATTACTAAGTATAAGTAAATACCAACCCAATTAAGTAGTAGAACAAAAGTAACACCTCACCTGTAATGCAATGCATATGACAAATTGAATTTAGTTCCATAAATTAATCATGTGAGTGTCCGAGCTGCTCATGACCGTGAGCACGGCTAGTATACCAGTTTTACACTCTGCAGAGGTTGCGCATCTTTACCCACAAGTCATGTTACCCATCTGCCAAGAGACGGCCAATCCCATACACCTCTACCGAGGAGGCGAGGCAGGGTAACACTACGAGGCCTTTACAAAGTTCCACTAGCTTCAGAAAACCCGCTACAGTTTATAGGAAGTTCCAATGCAGGAATCCCTTGCAGGACCGCCATCGCAGCAAAATCCTCCCGAGGGCCTCCCTACACTGACCACTCCCCTACTGCCCTTGCCCCTTTCGGGTAAGGTAGTCTTCCACTAGCTTTCCTAATTAATCAGCCAAGGGCGTCCCATTCCACCCTTGTGGTAGCACTGTTTTCCCGGGTGGTTCTCCATGTTCCAATTAACATAATGATCTTATCATGAACAATAAATAACAACTGATAACAAAAGTGTAATCATGAATAGTGTATCTCCATACCCAAAACCACATATAGCACTAGCAAGTACTACCCAGAAAGTTCAGTGGTAAACAAGGTATAAAGATAATCAAACTAGGTAACCTGTTGGGTCCCATCAAATTAACCTATGCAGATCATTATGATTAACCAGAACATGGCTGGGTAAAAAGAAGTGATCAAGGGCACAACTTGCCTGGGCCTTGAGATTCCAGGTACCAGGATGATCTTCAGATGACTCGTGACCTCACTGCTAGTCGTAGCAATTCAAACAAACATTGTATAGGCAAAATTAACATTACATCAAACATAAGAACAAAATACACATTAATAATATACATATTAAAATAAGATCATAGGAACAGGAATCATTAATTTTGGAGTTATAGATTTTAAGTTATGAATTTTCAAAGGTTTGATGTGTTTAAAATGGGTTAAGTGAGAGATTAAATTTTCTAATTGTTTTCATGACAAAACAGAGGCTCTAGGTGCTAGAGAATTAAATTACAAAAATTTAGAAAGTGGAATGGACTAATTTGGACTAAAAATGGATTTTCTATGATTTAAACAAGTTCTAGCATTTATTTATCTATTAAAAATCCCTTTATAAATTATTTTCTCTGTTTTTATTATTTACTGGACTGCGCGTCAAATAGAGAGAAACACAGGGGCTACAGCGCAAGAAACCCGAGACTCAGTCAACAGTGCCCGTGGGACGGCGGGTTGATTCACTGAAAACAGGGGGTCTCTTTAGAAAAATGCCCCGCGAAGGGGTATCTTCTAATCTGGACCGTTCGATCAAACGTGGATGGTTCGGATTAGATCCACGCCACACCCGAACCGGTACGCATCTACAGCCGCAAGATCCACGATCAACGGCTCGAATTTAATGAAGCCGAGATCCCGCCGCATCCCTTGGATCTTGAATCTACGGTCGAAGCTTGTTTGAACGAAAGGGTATCCTCGATCTAATCTCGACCGTCGGCTGAGATCCAACGGTCGGGCGCACGTCTTCCACACACGGTCACCGGAGCGGCGGCGCACAGGCATCCGCCGGTGCACCATCGCCGGCGCAGGCCCTCCCATCGAGCTAGTATTCCAAGCTCACAACTAATCGGTCCTACGCGAACTAGATAAGATAGCGGACCAATCGGGTAGCTTCTTACCTGTAGTTATGACGCCGAGGTACCCCGTCCACGGGTGAGGGGCGGATCCATGGCGGCCACTAACGACGGTGAGCAATTCGTCGACGATGGCAAGCGATTCCACCCCGGAAGTTGGTCCAACGCAGGCGGCGGCATCCCGCGACGCGCTATGAACACCCGTCGGGCCGGGGAGTGACCCACGGACGAGATTCATGTTGGCGGCCACACTCTAGCTCTCTCTCTCTTATTCTCATGGCGATGGTGGCTGGCAGTGGGGAGATGAAGGGAGGGAGGCGAGCTCGGTACGAATTTATAGCTAGGGGGGGTCCGCATCCTACGCGCCACGGAACTGACCCCAACAGCCGAGCAGAAATCCAGCCCCACGGCGCGCGCGGCGACGAACTCGCGTTCGGTTGAAAGAAGCCAGGGGGAAGAAGATAGATTCCTGACGTCCGGGCCCCAGATGGCATACCCACACCCGACGCGTGCGCGGGCGAGCGAAGGCAGGTGGCTGGCCGGGCGGGCCCGCGATGCCAGTGGGAGAAGGCGCGGTAAAGGGAGCGCTGATGAGGGTGGCCCGCCGGTCAGTGAGTCCGGCGCGATGGTGATGGGCTGGGCGCGAGAGGGAAGGTGGGATGGGCCGAATAGGAGGGGAGTGGCCCAATACCAGGGTTTATTCTTTTTCCTTTTTCTTTCTATTTTTCCTTTTCTATTTTCCCTTCCATTTGAATTTCAAATCAACACAAGTTGAAAGTTCAAACACTTAATTTGGATACACATATAGAACTTCAGCATAATGTGCAAAAACATATTTTATATATTTCTTTATTTATTTTAGTTCTTTTAGACAAGCTTTTAATCATATAGTAGAGAATAATCCATACCTTATTACTTCTAGGGAAATCAAATTTATATTTGTAGACTATATGTATTAAGAAATAGTTTAATCCTAATTCTTTTATATATCTTAACCCAAAGGCAATTTAGTTTATCTATGGACCTTTAATTATAAATATATATTCTTTTTTTTAACATATTCATTTTGGGAGTAAAACTTCCAAATCATGATTATTTTTAAGGAAATGAGTTTTGATTTAAAACCTTTGAAAGATTTTCCTTGTCTTCACAAAATTGAACTTTAGGGTGTTACAAATCCTACCCCCCTTAAAAATAATCTCGTCCTCGAGATTTGTAAGAAAAGGGTTACACAAGGATTGGTTTGTAATCTTTTAGTCTATAATTGTTTCAAAAATCCAGGGTCTCTCTTTTTTTTTGTAGTAAATAGTGGGTGATTGGGACAGCATGTGTATCCATATGTAAAGCCATTTTATTGTGTAGGGTAAAAGATATCTTTAAAGTATATATAGGATTGGGTAGAAAGCAGTGGGGTAAGAAAAGACTCCATCCAAGATTGTTGTTCTTGATTTATGTGGCGATCCAACTCGATCTTTGAAGACTTGAGTTGATGCTTATCCCTTCCTTGATGAAGTTGATCATGTTCTCCGGTCTTGTCTCTTTGAGTAGGAGTTAGTGTATATTATCGGGCTGGGGAATATAGTTAAGATAGATATGGATGAGATAGACTACATGATGTAGATTAAAATTTGTGTGATGTTAGGTGGGGATAGGCAGATCATGCAATCCATCAAGACTCTATTGGTTGGGTTAGATCTTCTGCTCATGGTTGAGTTAGTCTAATGTGCTAAGTTAACACTTGGCTAGTAAGGTCTAATCTCTTTTTTACCTGTATCATTAGTCTGATTAAGTAGGCCACATTAGATTAGTTTAGTAGATGGCTATGAGTTAAATGAGATTAGTCAGAGTCTGGTTTGATTGTTTTGCTTCTGTATGGTTTGGATAGGGTATGTAACCTGGGTATGGCTGAGCTGATCTAAGTCATCAATTTAGACTTAAGTGAATTAGGAGCATGGCCATATCTTTTGCACCAGCATTAAGTAACACACACTAGATTAGATCATATTAGATTAAGTAGGAGCTAGATTAGATTGAATATGACTAGATTAGACTAGTTTAGGTTAAATAGATCTACTAGGGTAGGATAAATATTATTAGGATATGTTAGAATCTTTAGATTTATTAGGACCAGATAAAATCTTTTTAAGGTAAGATAAATCTATTAAGGTAATAGAATATCCTTTAAGATAAGATGGATCTATTACACAAGATTGAATCTAGGTTAGATTGGTATGACTAGTTTGACTAAATAAGATCTAATTAAGTTGCACTAGATCATGGTTGTTTAATCTAGGGTGGATAAGTATGCTTATTAGGATAAGATGAATCTTTTGAGGTCAGTTAGATCTATTAGGCTGAGATAAAATCTTTTCAAGATAAGATGAGTATCTTTTAAGATGAGATGGATCTATTAAAATAAGAGAATATATATATTTTTTTAAGATAGAATGGATCTATATACATTAGGATAAGTTAAGACCTTTTGAGATAAGATAGATCTATGAGTGTAGGATAGAATCTCTTGAGATGAGATGAATCTATTAAGATAGGGGAGAATCTTTTAAGATAAGATGAATTGGTTAGAATGAGATCTTTTTAGGATAAGATAAATCTCTTATGCTAGATATGTTCCAATGGGGATAATCTAGGTTGTCTAGTTATTTTATGAATTCTATTTATGCCTATACGTATATGCAGATGCAATTGTGGACATTACTCCACAACTTATCACACTCAAACAAAGATCCAAATCAGACAGATATCATAAGAACAAACATTCAAATACATAGACACTTATAAAAATAGTTTTGTTTTTGTTCCTAGGATTAGGTCTCCTATTCCTAAAGTCACTTTAGGCACAGGATTTCAAAGTGTGAAATCCACATTTGTCTTTAGAAGGAAAAGGTAAGAATAATCAGAGTATAGCGGAAATAGATGAGAAAAGATTGAGAAAAGTTTAGAAAAGAATCAGAGTAAGGTAAGTAAGTATTGGTTGTCCAGTTCTATCTAGGTTTCGTCCTACAGTCAACATTCCTCTGATACCACTTCTGTAACACCCGGATTTTAGGGGTCCAAAACCCGGGCGTAAACATAATCACCAGGTGTGCTGGGACCAAGTCTCACACATATGATGAATCATGGCACAGGATCGAATGTCACATCTTTATATATAACAGGAGTTCTATACAAAATAAATAATTACATTATAAGGAGACAACGGTCCAGCAACCCAAAGTTGACTGGGAGACGACGGCCTAGACCACTCACGAACTCATCACAGCATCCTCCATGCGCCTCATCCTGTGGTACCTGTTCTTGACCTGTGGGGTGTGTGAGACAGCAAGAGTGAGCTCACATACGTTCATCGCTCAATAAGTTGTGGGGAATAATGTGCATGAACTCGCCAAAGGTGGGAGCTCACGTGAAGTGTAAGGCTTACCAAAGAAGATGGTTAGAGCTGAGCATTGCTTTTAAAGTTGGTCAAAATTTTATTAGCAATTACTAAGTATAAGTAAATACCAACCCAATTAAGTAGTAGAACAAAAGTAACACCTCACCTGTAATGCAATGCATATGACAAATTGAATTTAGTTCCATAAATTAATCATGTGAGTGTCCGAGCTGCTCATGACCGTGAGCACGGCTAGTATACCAGTTTTACACTCTGCAGAGGTTGCGCATCTTTACCCACAAGTCATGTTACCCATCTGCCAAGAGACGGCCAATCCCATACACCTCTACCGAGGAGGCGAGGCAGGGTAACACTACGAGGCCTTTACAAAGTTCCACTAGCTTCAGAAAACCCGCTACAGTTTATAGGAAGTTCCAATGCAGGAATCCCTTGCAGGACCGCCATCGCAGCAAAATCCTCCCGAGGGCCTCCCTACACTGACCACTCCCCTACTGCCCTTGCCCCTTTCGGGTAAGGTAGTCTTCCACTAGCTTTCCTAATTAATCAGCCAAGGGCGTCCCATTCCACCCTTGTGGTAGCACTGTTTTCCCGGGTGGTTCTCCATGTTCCAATTAACATAATGATCTTATCATGAACAATAAATAACAACTGATAACAAAAGTGTAATCATGAATAGTGTATCTCCATACCCAAAACCACATATAGCACTAGCAAGTACTACCCAGAAAGTTCAGTGGTAAACAAGGTATAAAGATAATCAAACTAGGTAACCTGTTGGGTCCCATCAAATTAACCTATGCAGATCATTATGATTAACCAGAACATGGCTGGGTAAAAAGAAGTGATCAAGGGCACAACTTGCCTGGGCCTTGAGATTCCAGGTACCAGGATGATCTTCAGATGACTCGTGACCTCACTGCTAGTCGTAGCAATTCAAACAAACATTGTATAGGCAAAATTAACATTACATCAAACATAAGAACAAAATACACATTAATAATATACATATTAAAATAAGATCATAGGAACAGGAATCATTAATTTTGGAGTTATAGATTTTAAGTTATGAATTTTCAAAGGTTTGATGTGTTTAAAATGGGTTAAGTGAGAGATTAAATTTTCTAATTGTTTTCATGACAAAACAGAGGCTCTAGGTGCTAGAAAATTAAATTACAAAAATTTAGAAAGTGGAATGGACTAATTTGGACTAAAAATGGATTTTCTATGATTTAAACAAGTTCTAGCATTTATTTATCTATTAAAAATCCCTTTATAAATTATTTTCTCTGTTTTTATTATTTACTGGACTGCGCGTCAAATAGAGAGAAACACAGGGGCTACAGCGCAAGAAACCCGAGACTCAGTCAACAGTGCCCGTGGGACGGCGAGTTGATTCACTGAAAACAGGGGGTCTCTTTAGAAAAATGCCCCGCGAAGGGGTATCTTCTAATCTGGACCGTTCGATCAAATGTGGATGGTTCGGATTAGATCCACGCCACACCCGAACCGGTACGCATCTACAGCCGCAAGATCCACGATCAACGGCTCGAATTTAATGAAGCCGAGATCCCGCCGCATCCCTTGGATCTTGAATCTACGGTCGAAGCTTGTTTGAACGAAAGGGTATCCTCGATCTAATCTCGACCGTCGGCTGAGATCCAACGGTCGGGCGCACGTCTTCCACACACGGTCACCGGAGCGGCGGCGCACAGGCATCCGCCGGTGCACCATCGCCGGCGCAGGCCCTCCCATCGAGCTAGTATTCCAAGCTCACAACTAATCGGTCCTACGCGAACTAGATAAGATAGCGGACCAATCGGGTAGCTTCTTACCTGTAGTTATGACGCTGAGGTACCCCGTCCACGGGTGAGGGGCGGATCCATGGCGGCCACTAACGACGGTGAGCAATTCGTCGACGATGGCAAGCGATTCCACCCCGGAAGTTGGTCCAACGCAGGCGGCGGCATCCCGCGACGCGCTATGAACACCCGTCGGGCCGGGGAGTGACCCACGGACGAGATTCATGTTGGCGGCCACACTCTAGCTCTCTCTCTTGTTCTCATGGCGATGGTGGCTGGCAGTGGGGAGATGAAGGGAGGGAGGCGAGCTCGGTACGAATTTATAGCTAGGGGGGGTCCGCATCCTACGCGCCACGGAACTGACCCCAACAGCCGAGCAGAAATCCAGCCCCACGGCGCGCGCGGCGACGAACTCGCGTTCGGTTGAAAGAAGCCAGGGGGAAGAAGATAGATTCCTGACGTCCGGGCCCCAGATGGCATACCCACACCCGACGCGTGCGCGGGCGAGCGAAGGCAGGTGGCTGGCCGGGCGGGCCCGCGATGCCAGTGGGAGAAGGCGCGGTAAAGGGAGCGCTGACGAGGGTGGCCCGCCGGTCAGTGAGTCCGGCGCGATGGTGATGGGCTGGGCGCGAGAGGGAAGGTGGGATGGGCCGAATAGGAGGGGAGCGGCCCAATACCAGGGTTTATTCTTTTTCCTTTTTCTTTCTATTTTTCCTTTTCTATTTTCCCTTCCATTTGAATTTCAAATCAACACAAGTTGAAAGTTCAAACACTTAATTTGGATACACATATAGAACTTCAGCATAATGTGCAAAAACATATTTTATATATTTCTTTATTTATTTTAGTTCTTTTAGACAAGCTTTTAATCATATAGTAGAGAATAATCCATACCTTATTACTTCTAGGGAAATCAAATTTATATTTGTAGACTATATGTATTAAGAAATAGTTTAATCCTAATTCTTTTATATATCTTAACCCAAAGGCAATTTAGTTTATCTATGGACCTTTAATTATAAATATATATTCTTTTTTTTTAACATATTCATTTTGGGAGTAAAACTTCCAAATCATGATTATTTTTAAGGAAATGAGTTTTGATTTAAAACCTTTGAAAGATTTTCCTTGTCTTCACAAAATTGAACTTTAGGGTGTTACAGGATGGTGGTCAACGATAAGGAGAAGGAGTCCCTCTTCAACGAGCCAAGGGACGACAAGCCCACTGACTCAGGATTGAGTCACAAGAAGAGGGATGGGAAGAAGAAGAGGCGGATCAAGAAGATCATTTACTACGATAGCGATGCCTCCTCTTCTTCACCAAGAGACAGCGACGACGATGAGAGCACCTAGAGGGGGGGGTGAATAGGTGATCCTGTAAAAACTTAAACTTAAAGCCACAAAAACTTGATTAAGCGTTAGCACAATAAGGCACAACAACCACAAGAGGATCAACGCAGATAGACATAGTGGTTTATCCCGTGGTTCGGCCAAGTACAAAACTTGCCTACTCCACGTTGTAGCGTCCCAACGGACGAGGGTTGCAATCAACCCCTCTCAAGCGGTCCAAAGACCCACTTGAATACCACAGTGTTTTGCTTTGCTTTACTATATCCCGCTCGCGAGGAATCTCCACAACTTGGAGCCTCTCGCCCTTACACTTTGATGTTCACAAAGAAGCACGGAGTAAGGGAGGGATGAGCAACGCACACAAGACACAAAATCAGAGCGACAACGCGCACACAAGTCGCAACAAGAGCTCACAACACAACCCGACGAGTTCACAACTCAACTAGAGCTCTAGTTGCTCTCACAAAGAATCAAATGCGCGAAATCGAAGTCTTGGTGCTTAGGAATGCTTTGAGAATGCTTGATGTGCTCCTCCATGCGCCTAGGGGTCCCTTTTATAGCCCCAAGGCAGCTAGGAGCCGTTGAGAGCATTCCAGGAAGGCAATTCTTGCCTTCAGTCGTCTGGCGCACCGGACAGTCCGGTGCACCACCGGACACTGTCCGGTGCGGATTTCTTTCCTTATTTGGCGAAGCCGACCGTTGAAGATTCAGAGCCGTTGGCGCACCGGACACTGTCCGGTGCACACCGGACAGTCCGGTGCCCCATTCTAGCTGTTGGCTCGGCCACGTGTCCCGCGCAGATCGCGCGGCCGACCGCTAGCCCGGCCGACCGTTGGCTCACCGGACAGTCCGATGCACCATCGGACAGTTCGGTGATTTATAGCCGTACACCGCCGTCGAAGTCCCGAGAACAGCAAGTTCGCCAGAGCTAGCCTGGCGCACCGGACACTGTCCGGTGCACCACCGGGCACTGTCCGGTGCACCCAGACTGAGCAGACTTTAGCAAACAAAGCCATCTCTTTTCCAATTAGATTTCTCCTGTTTCCAGCACTTAGACACAATACATTAGTTCTCAAAACAATGTACTAAGTCTAGAAACATACCTTTAGACTTGATTTGCACTTTGTCCATCAATTGGCATAGATTTTCACTTAAGCACTTGTGTTGGCACTCAATCACCAAAATACTTAGAAATGGCCCAAGGGCACATTTCCCTTTCAATCTCCCCCTTTTTGGTGATTAATGCCAACACAACAAAAAGCAACTAAAAGAAGTGCAACATCAATACAAATGAGAACTCAAAATTGTTTTGATTCAAAATTGGCATATATGGATCATTCTTTGCCACCACTTGGTTTTGTTTTTGCAAATCAACCTCAATTTCCTATCTCTAAGTCAAACACACTTGTAGAGGCATAAAGAGAGTTGTTCCAAGAGAAATTGATCGAAGATTTCAAAAACTCTCCCTTTTTCCCATAATCGACTATTCTCCCCACAAGAGGCCAACTTTTGACAAAAGAGCAAAAGAGACAACAAGAGAGTTTTGACAAACCAAAAGCTCTATTCTACTATTTTCAAAATTTCTCAAGTGGTAGCTGATCCATTTATTGCTTTGGCCTTATTTTCTCCCCCTTTGGCATCAAGCACCAAAACGGGATCAATTTTGGCCCAAGAACCCCATTGCATCACCAAAATCTTCAAATAAGAGTACCAAGGCAATAAGAGTACATGAGATGAACTTGGAATAAGTTACCCTCACATCGGAGTGCAGTGGAAGTCTTTCATGGTCCAAGTCCACCTTTTCCCTTTCAAACCTCCTTTGAGACTAAATCAAGCAAACTCAAGCACACGTTTAGTCTCAAAGGGGTCAAGTTGTAGCACATCTCCCCCTAAATATATGCATCACTTGCAAAAGACTTGTGAGGTCCGGGGAGTGTTTGTACAACTTGAGCACCACAAGTAAATAACAAAATGCATAAGGAACATGATCAAAGCATAATACACATGTATGCTACAAATCAATCCAAGTTCCGCGAATCTAAGACATTTAGCTCACTACGCAGCCTGCAAAAGGTCTTCTCATCTAAAGGCTTGGTAAAGATATCGGCCAGCTGGTTCTCGGTGCTAATATAGAACACTTCGATATCTCCCTTTTGCTGGTGGTCTCTCAAAAAGTGATGTCGAATGTCAATGTGCTTTGTGCGGCTCTGCTCAACAGGATTGTCCGCTATGCAGATAGCACTCTCATTATCACATAGGAGTGGGACTTTGCTCAGATCGTAGCCAAAGTCTCGGAGGGTTTGCCTCATCCAAAGTAGTTGCGCGCAACACTGTCCTGCGGCAACGTACTCGGCCTCAGCGGTGGATAGGGCAACGGAGGTTTGTTTCTTAGAACTCCATGACACCAGGGACCTTCCTAAGAATTGGCACGTCCCCGATGTACTCTTCCTATCGACCTTACATCCAGCATAGTCGGAGTCTGAATATCCAATTAAGTCAAAGGTAGACCCCTTTGGATACCAGATCCCGAAGCAAGGCGTAGCGACTAAATATCTAAGAATTCGCTTCACAGCCACTAAGTGATACTCCCTTGGATCGGATTGAAATCTAGCACACATGCATACACTAAGCATAATATCCGGTCTACTAGCACATAAGTAAAGCAAAGAACCTATCATGGACCGGTATGCTTTTTGATTAACGGACTTACCTCCTTTGTTGAGGTCGACGTGTCCGTCAGTTCCCATCGGAGTCTTTGCGGGCTTGGCGTCCTTCATCCCAAACCGCTTTAGCAAATCTTGCGTGTACTTCGTTTGGGAGATGAAAGTGCCGTCCTTAAGTTGCTTCACTTGGAACCCAAGGAAGTAGTTCAACTCGCCCATCATCGACATCTCGAATTTCTGCGTCATCACCCTGCTAAACTCTTCACAAGACTTTTGATTAGTAGAACCAAATATTATGTCATCGACATAAATTTGGCACACAAACAAATCACCATCACAAGTCTTAGTGAATAAAGTCGGATCGGCTTTCCCAACCTTGAAAGCATTAGCAATTAAAAAGTCTCTAAGGCATTCATACCATGCTCTTGGGGCTTGCTTAAGTCCATAGAGCGCCTTAGAGAGCTTACACACGTGGTTGGGGTACCGTTCATCCTCGAAGCCAGGGGGTTCCTCTACGTACACCTCCTCCTTGATTGGCCCGTTGAGGAAAGCGCTCTTCACATCCATTTGGAACAACCTGAAAGAATGGTGAGCGGCATATCCTAGCAAAATACGAATGGACTCTAGACAAACGAGTAATGCTCACAAAAATTAACTAATCTAGAATGAGTAGTTACTCCCTTGCTAATGTCACCCAAAATTTGGTCGACGGGATGATTCCTTTGAATCGTCGCTCGAACTTGGGTTGGAGGTGCCGGTTGTGCTTCTTCCTCCATCACATGATCATCTTGTACTCCCCCTTGATCACACGCCTCTTCTTGATGAACCTGTTCATCGTCTTGAGTTGGGGGATGCACCATTGTTGAGGAAGAAGGTTGATCTTGCTCCTTTTGTTCCTGCGGTCGCACATCGCCAATCACCATGGTGCGTATTGCGGCCGTTGGAACGTCTTCTTCATCTACATCATCAAGATCAACAACTTGCTCTCTTGGAGTGCCGTTAGTCTCATCAAATACAACATCGCTAGAGACTTCAACCAAACCCGATGATTTGTTGAAGACCCTATATGCCTTTGTATTTGAGTCATAACCTAACAAAAACCCTTCTACAGCTTTGGGAGCAAACTTAGAATTTCTACCTTTCTTCACTAGAATGTAACATTTGCTCCCAAATACACGAAAGTAAGATACATTGGGTTTGTTACCGGTTAGAAGCTCATACGAAGTCTTCTTGAGGAGGCGGTGAAGGTAGACCCGGTTGATGGCGTGGCAAGCCGTGTTCACGGCTTCCGACCAAAACCGCTCGGGGGTCTTGAACTCTCCAAGCATCGTCCTCGCCATGTCTATGAGCGTCCTGTTCTTCCTCTCTACCACACCATTTTGATGTGGTGTGTAGGGAGCGGAGAACTCGTGCCTGATCCCTTCCTCCTCAAGGTACTCCTCCACTTGAAGGTTCTTGAATTCGGACCCGTTGTCGCTCCTTATCTTCTTCACCTTGAGCTCAAACTCATTTTGAGCTCTCTTTAGGAAGCGCTTGAGGGTCCCTTGGGTTTCAGAGTTATCCTGCAAAAATAATACCCAAGTGAAGCGGGAAAAATCATCAACGATTACTAAACCATACTTACTTCCCCCTATGCTTAGGTAGGCGACGGGTCCGAAGAGGTCCATATGCAGTAGCTCTAGGGGTCTCGACGTAGTCATCACGTTCTTGATGTGATGAGCACTTCCCACTTGTTTACCTGCTTGACAAGCTGCACAAGGTCTATCTTTTTCGAAATGCACGTTAGTTAGACCTATCACGTGTTCTCCCTTTAGAAGCTTATGAAGATTCTTCATCCCCACATGTGCTAAACGGCGATGCCACATCTAGCCCATGCAAGTCTTAGCAATTAAGCATGCATCTAGACCGGCCTCCTCTTTTGCAAAATCAACTAAATAAAGTTTGCTGTCTAGTACACCCTTAAAAGCTAATGAACCATCACTTCTTCTAAAGACAAACACATCTACATTTGTGAATAAACAGTTATATCCCATATTACAGAGTTGACTTACAGATAACAAGTTATATCCAAGCGATTCAACTAAGAACACATTAGAAATAGAGTGCTCGGATGAAATAGCAATTTTTCCTAACCCTTTCACCTTGCCTTGGTTCCCATCACCGAATATAATTGAATCTTGGGGATCCTTGTTCTTGACGTAGGAAGAGAACATCCTCTTTTCCCCCGTCATGTGGTTTGTGCATCCGCTGTCGATAATCCAGCTTGAGCCCCCGGATGCATAAACCTGCAAGGCAAATTTAGGCTTGGGTTTTAGGTACCCAACTCATGTTGGGTCCTACAAGGTTAGTTACAATAGTCTTAGGGACCCAAATGCAAGTTTTTTCTCCCTTACATTTGGCCCCTAACTTCCTAGCAATTACCTTCTTATCCTTTCTACAAATAGCAAAGGAAGCATTGCAAGCATAATAAATTGTAGAAGGTTCATTCATTACTTTCCTAGGAACATGAACAATATTTCTTCTAGGCGTATGATGAACAACATTTTTCCTAGTCATATTTCTATCATACATAAAAGAAGAACTAGAAGCAATCATGGCATGAGAGTTAAAAACATCATAACTTCTATAACCATTCCTAGAATGTCTCCTGTCATGATACATGAAAGCATGGTTCTTTTTAGCACTACTAGCCATAGGGGCCTTCCCTTTCTCCTTTGCGGAGATGGAAGCCTTCTGGCTTGTTAAGTTCTTGACTTCCCTCTTGAAGCCAAGACCATCCTTAATTGAGGGGTGTCTACAAATTGTGTAGGCATCCCTTGCAAATTTTAGCTTATCAAATTCACTCTTGCTAGTCTTAAGTTGGGCATTAAGACTAGCCACTTCATCATTCAATTTAGAAATTGAAACTAGGTGTTCACTACAAGCATCAACATTAAAATCTTTACACCTATTGCAAATTACAACATTTTCTACACAAGATGTTGATTTACTAGCTATTTCTAACTTAGCATTTAAATCATCATTAATTCTCTTTAAGCTAGAAATAGAGTCATGACATGTAGACAATTCACCAGAAAGCATTTCATTCCTTTTAATTTCCAAAGCAAGGGATTTTTGTGCCTCTACAAACTTATCATGTTCTTCATACAAAAGATCCTCTTGCTTTTCTAGTAACCTATTCTTATCATTCAAGGCATCAATTAATTCATTAATTTTATCAATTTTAGTTCTATCCAGTCCCTTGAACAAACTAGAGTAATCTATTTCATCATCATCACTAGACTCATCATCACTTGAAGAAGCATAAGTGGTATTGTTTCGAGTACATACCTTCTTCTCCTTCGCCATGAGGCATGTGTGACGCTCGTTGGGGAAGAGGGATGATTTGTCAAAGGCTGAGGCGGCAAGTCCTTCGTCGTCGGATGAAGACCAATCCGAGTCCCACTCCTTGCCAAGATGTGCCTCGCCCTTAGCCTTCTTGTACTTCTTCTTCTTTTCCCCTTTCTTCTCTTGTTCCTGGTCACTATCATTATCGGGACAATTAGCGATAAAATGACCAATCTTACCGCACTTGAAGCAGGAGCGCTTTCCCTTCGTCTTGTTCTTCTTGGGATGCTCCTTGCGGCCCTTTAGCGCCGTCTTGAAGCGCTTGATGATGAGGGCCATCTCTTCCTCATTTAGTCCCGCCGCCTCAACTTGTGCCACCTTGCTAGGTAGCGCCTCCTTGCTACTCGTTGCCTTGAGAGCAACGGGTTGAGGCTCATGGATTGGACCATTCAACGTGTTGTCCACGTATCTCGCCTCCTTGATCATCATTCTCCCGCTTACAAACTTCCCAAGTACTTCTTCGGGTGACATCTTGGTGTACCTAGGATTTTCACGAATATTGTTCACAAGATGTGGATCAAGGACAGTAAAAGACCTTAGCATTAGGCGAACGACGTCGTGGTCCGTCCATTGCGTGCTTCCGTAGCTCCTTATTTTGTTGATGAGGGTCTTGAGCCGGTTGTATGTTTGGGTTGGCTCCTCTCCCCTTATCATTGCAAATCACCCAAGCTCGCCCTCCACCAACTCCATCTTGGTGAGCATGGTGACGTCGTTCCCCTCATGTGAGATCCTGAGGGTGTCCCAGATCTGCTTGGCATTGTCCAAGTCGCTCACCTTATTGTACTCTTCCCTGCACAAAGATGCTAAAAGGACAGTAGTAGCTTGTGCATTTTTATGGATTTGTTCATTTATAAACATGGGACTATCTGAGCTATCAAATTTCATTCCACTCTCTACAATCTCTCATATGCTTGGATGGAGAGAGAACAAGTGACTACGCATTTTGTGACTCCAAAATCCGTAGTTCTTATCATCAAAGTGTGGAGGCTTGCCAAGAGGAATGGAAAGCAAATGTGCATTTGAACTATACAGAATACGAGAATAATCAAAAGAGAAGTTTGAGTTAACCGTCTTCTTTTTCTCGTAGTCGTTGTCGTCGTCCTTTTGGGAAGAGGAAGATTCGTCGCTGTCGTCGTAGTAGATGATCTCCTTTATGCGCCTTGTCTTCTTCTTCTTCCCATCTTTTCGTTTGTGGCCCGAGCCTGAGTCGGTAGGCTTGTCATCTTTCGGCTCGTTGACGAAAGACTCCTTCTCCTTATCATTGATCACAATCCCCTTGCCCTTAGGATCCATCTCTTCAGGCGATTAGTCCCTTCGTGAAGAGAACGGCTCCGATACCAATTGAGAGCACCTAGAGGGGGGGTGAATAGGTGATCCTGTAAAAACTTAAAGTTAAAGCCAAAAAAACTTGATTAAGCGTTAGCATAATAAGGCACAACAACCACAAGAGGATCAACACAGATAGACACAGTGGTTTATCCCGTGGTTCGGCCAAGTACAAAACTTGCCTACTCCACGTTGTGGCGTCCCAACGGACGAGGGTTGCAATCAACCCCTCTCAAGCGGTCCAAAGACCCACTTGAATACCATAGTGTTTTGCTTTGCTTTACTATATCCCGCTCGCGAGGAATCTCCACAACTTGGAGCCTCTCGCCCTTACACTTTGATGTTCACAAAGAAGCATGGAGTAAGGGAGGGATGAGCAATGCACACAAGACACAAAATCAGAGCGACAACACGCACACAAGTCGCAACAAGAGCTCACAACACAACCCGACGAGTTCACAACTCAACTAGAGCTCTAGTTGCTCTCACAAAGAATCAAATGCGCGAAATCGAAGTCTTGGTGCTTAGGAATGCTTTGAGAATGCTTTATGTGCTCCTCCATGCGCCTAGGGGTCCCTTTTATAGCCCCAAGGCAGCTAGGAGCCGTTGAGAGCATTCCAGGAAGGCAATTCTTGCCTTCAGTCGCCTGGCGCACTGGACAGTCCGGTGCACCACCGGACACAGTCCGGTGCGGATTTATTTCCTTATTTGGCGAAGCCGACCGTTGAAGATTCAGAGCCGTTGGCGCACCGGACACTGTCTGGTGCACACCAGACAGTCCAGTGCCCCATTATAGCCATTGGCTCGGCCACGTGTCCCACGCAGATCGCGCGGCCGACCGTTGGCCCAGCTGACCGTTGGCTCACCGGACAGTCCGGTGCACCACCGGACAGTCCGGTGATTTATAGTCGTACACCACCGTCGAAGTCCCAAGAACAGCAAGTTCGCCAGAGCTAGCCTGGCGCACCGGACACTGTCCGGTGCACCACCGGACAGTCCGGTGCACCCAGACTGAGCAGACTTTGGCAAACAAAGCCATCTCTTTTTTAATTCGATTTCTCCTGTTTCCAACACTTAGACATAATACATTAGTTCTCAAAACAATGTACTAAGTCTAGAAACATACCTTTAGACTTGATTTGCACTTTGTCCATCAATTGGCATAGATTTTCACTTAAGCACTTGTGTTGGCACTCAATCACCAAAATACTTAGAAATGGCCCAAGGGCACATTTCCCTTTCAGACGACTCGTCTAAGAAGAAACTGATTAATCAAAACTTTTCATTTGACTATTCTCGTATTCCGTTCAATTCCAATGCCCATTTGCTTTCAATGCCTCTTGGTAAACCCTCACATTTTGATGGAGAAGACTACTCTTTTTGGAGTCACAAAATGCATAGTCACTTATTCTCTCTCTATCCTAGTATTTGGGAGATAGTAGAAAATGGAATGCATTTTGATAGTACGGATAACCCTGTGTTCATCAACGAGCAAATTCATAAGAATGCACAAGCTACCACTGTCTTGCTAGCATCTTTGTGCAAGGATGAGTACAACAAGGTGAGCGGCTTGGACAACGCCAAGCAAATCTGGGACACCCTCAATATATCTCATGAGGGGAACGACGCCACCATGATCACCAAAATGGAGTTGGTGGAAGGCGAGCTGGAAAGGTTCGTGATGATCAGGGGAGAGGAGCCAACACAAACATACAACAGGCTCAAGACCCTAGTCAACAAGATTAGAAGCTATGGAAGCACAAGATGGACGGACCACGACGTCGTCCGACTTATGCTAAGGTCATTCACGGTAATTGACCCCTATCTTGTTAACCTTATTTATGAGAACCCCAGGTACACCAAGATGACGCCCGAGGAGATTCTTGGGAAGTTTGTGAGCGGGCGCACGATGGTGAAGAAAGCGCGATATGTGGATGATGCTCTTAATGGCCCTCTACCCGTCTACGAGCCTCAACCCGTTGCTCTCAAAGCAACAAGCAGCAGGGAGGCGCTACCAAGCAAGGTGGTGCAAGTTGAGGCTACCGGGCTAAACGAAGAAGAGATGGCCCTAATCATTAAACGCTTCAAGACCGCTCTAAAAGGACGCAAGGAGCACCCCAACAAGAACAAAGCAAAGGGGAAGCACTCCTGTTTCAAATGCGGTAAGACTGGTCATTTTATAGCACAATGCCCCGATAATGAAGATGACCAGGAACAAGAAAAGCATGGGAAGAGGGAGAAGAAGAAGGTTTACAAGAAGGCGAAGGGCGAGGCGCACCTTGGCAAAGAATGGGACTTGGACTGCTCTTTATCCGACTCCGACAATGAAGGACTGGCAGCCTCGGCCTTCAACAAGTATTCTCTCTTCCCCAACGAACGACACACTTGCCCCATGGCTAAGGAGAAGAAGGTAAGTGGTTGTGATACCCCTAAATACACTACTTCTAGCGATGATGATTCTAGTGATGATGAAGTAGATTATACTGATTTATTTAAGGGTTTAGATAGAACTAAAGTAGATAAAATCAATGAGTTAATTGATGCTTTAAATGAAAAAGATAGATTGCTAGAGAAGCAAGAGGACATTTTATATGAAGAACATGACAAATTTGTTAGTGTACAAAAATCTCTTGCTTTAGAATTTAAAAGGAATGAAATACTATCTTCTGAGTTATCTGCTTGCCATGAAACTGTATCTAGTTTAAAGAGTTTAAATGATGATTTAAATGCTAAGCTAGAGGAAGCTAATAAATCTAATTCTTGTGTAGAGCAGGTTAGTATTTGTAATAGATGTAAGGACTTTGATGTTAATGCTTGTAATGAACATCTCATTGCTATTACAAAATTGAATGATGAAGTGGCAAGTCTTAATGCTCAACTTAAGACTTGCAAAATTGATTTTGATAAGTTAAAATTTGCTAGGGATGCCTACACCATTGGTAGACACCCCTCAATTAAGGATGGACTTGGCTTTCGAAAGGAAGCCAAGAACTTAACAAGCCAAAGGGCTCCTATTCCCAACAAGGAGAAATGAAAGGCCCCTATGGCTAATAGTACTCAAAGGAATCATGCTTTCATTTATAATGATAGAAAATTTTCTAGAACTGTTCATTATAATAGGAGTTATGATGCATTTAATTCACATGCTATGTTTGCTTCTAGCTCTACTTTTGTGCATGGTAGAAGTAAGCCTAGGAGAAATCATGTTGTGCATCATGTGCCTAGGAAAGTATGTAATGAACCTTCTACTATTTACCATGCTTGCAATACTTCTTTTGCAATCTTTTGTAAGAATGAAAAAGTAGTTGCTAGGAAGTTGGGATCCAAATGCAAGGGAGATAAGACTTGTATTTGGGTTCCAAAGGCTATTGTGACTAACCTTGTAGGACCCAACAAAAGTTGGGTACCTAAAACCCAAGTGTAAATTGCCTCGCAGGTTTATGCATCCGGAGGCTCAAGCTGGATTATCGACAGCGGATGCACAAACCACATGATGAGGAAGAAGAAGATGTTCACCTCCTACGTCAAGAACAAGGATTCCCAGGATTCGATCATCTTTGGAGATGGGAACCAAGGCAAGGTTAAAGGATTGGAGAAGATAGCCATTTCATCCGAGCATTCTATATCCAATGTGTTCTTAGTTGAATCGCTCGGGTATAACTTATTGTCTGTGAGTCAATTATGTAATATGGGTTATAATTGTCTATTTACAAATATAGATGTATCTGTCTTTAGAAGGAGTGATGGTTCATTAGCGTTTAAGGGTGTACTAGACGGCAAACTCTACTTAGTTGATTTTTTGAAAGAGGAGGCCGATCTAGATGCATGCTTAATAGCTAAGACTAGCATGGGCTGGCTGTGGCATCGTCGTCTAGCACATGTTGGGATGAAGAACCTTCATAAACTTCTAAAGCGAGAACATGTGTTAGGACTAACCAATGTCTGCTTCGAAAAATATAGACCTTGTGCAGCTTGTCAGGCAGGGAAACAGGTGGGAAGCACTCATCACAACAAGAATGTGATGACAACATCAAGACCACTGGAGCTACTACATATGGACCTCTTCGGACCCGTTGCCTACCTTAGCATCGGGGGAAGTAAGTATGGTCTTGTTATTGTCGATGATTTTTCCTGCTTCACTTGGGTGTTCTTTTTGCAGGATAAAACAGAAACCCAAGGGACCCTAAAGCGCTTTCTAAGGAGGGCTCAAAACGAATTTGAGCTCAAGGTGAAAAAGATAAGAAGCGACAACGGGTCCGAGTTCAAGAATCTGCAAGTGGAGGAGTATCTTGAGGAGGAAGGCATCAAGCACGAGTTCTCCGCTCCCTACAAACCACAACAAAATGGTGTGGTAGAGAGGAAGAACAGGACACTTATCGACATGGCGAGGACAATGCTTGGAGAGTTCAAGACGCCTGAGCGGTTTTGGTCGGAAGCTGTGAACACAGCTTGCCATGCCATAAACCGGCTCTACCTTCATCGCCTCCTCAAGAAGACCTCGTATGAACTTCTTACCGGTAACAAACCCAACGTCTCATACTTTCTTGTATTTAGGAGCAAATGTTACATTCTAGTGAAGAAAGGTAGAAATTCTAAATTTGCTCCCAAAGCAGTAGAAGGGTTTTTACTAGGATATGACTCAAATACAAAGGCGTATAGAGTCTTCAACAAATCATCGGGTTTGGTTGAAGTCTCTAGCGACGTTGTATTTGATGAGACTAATGGCTCTCCAAGAGAGCAAGTTGATCTTGATGATGTAGATGAAGATGATGTTCCAACGGCCGCAATACGCACGATGGCGATAGGTGATGTGCGACCATAGGAACAACAAGAGCAAGATCAGCCTTCTTCCTCAACAATGGGGCACCCCCCAACTCAAGATGATGGATAGGTTCCTCAAGAAGAAGCGTGTGATCAAGGGGGAGCACAAGAAGAACAAGTTATGGAGGAAGAAGCACCACTGGCCCCTCTAACTCAAGTCCGAGCGACGATTCAAAGGAATCACCCCGTTGACTAGATTCTGGGTGACATAAGCAAGGGAGTAACTACTCGCTCAAGATTAGCTAATTTTTGTGAGCATTACTCGTTTGTCTCTTCTATTGAGCCTTTCAGGGTAGAAGAGGCCTTGCAGGATCCGGACTAGGTGTTGGCTATGCAGGAAGAGCTCAACAACTTCAAGAGGAATGAAGTTTGGAGCCTGGTGCCACGTCCCAAGCAAAATGTTGTGGGAACCAAGTGGGTGTTCCGCAACAAGCAAGACGAGCACGGGGTGGTCACAAGAAACAAGGCTCGACTTGTGGCAAAAGGTTATGCCCAAGTCACAGGTTTGGATTTCGAGGAGACTTTTGCTCCTTTGGCTAGGCTAGAGTCTATTCGAATATTATTAGCCTATGCCGCTCACCACTCTTTCAGGTTGTTTCAAATGGATGTGAAGAGCGCTTTCCTCAACGGGCCAATCAAGGAGGAGGTGTACATGGAACAACCCCCTGTCTTTGAGGATGACAGGTATCCCGACCACATTTTTAAGCTCTCTAAGGCGCTCTATGGACTTAAGCAAGCCCCAAGAGCATGTATGAATTCCTTAGAGATTTCTTAATTGCTAATGCTTTCAAGGTTGGGAAAGCCGATCCCACTCTTTTCACTAAGACTTGTGACGATGACCTTTTTGTGTGCCAAATTTATGTCGGTGACATAATATTTGGTTCTACTAATCAAAAGTCTTGTGAGGAGTTTAGCAGGGTGATGACACAGAAATTTGAGATGTCGATGATGGGCGAGTTGACCTACTTCCTTGGGTTCCAAGTGAGACAACTCAAGGATGGCACCTTCCTCTCCCAAACGAAGTACACTCAAGATCTTCTCAAGAGGTTTGGGATGAAGGACGCCAAGCCCGCGAAGACACCGATGGGAACCGACGGGCATGTCGACCTCAACAAAGGAGGTAAGTCCGTTGATCAAAAGGCATACCGGTCTATGATAGGATCCTTGCTTTATTTATGTGCTAGTAGACCGGATATTATGCTTAGTGTATGCATGTGTGCTAGATTTCAATCCGACCCCAAGGAATGTCACCTTGTGGCCGTTAAGCGGATTCTTAGATATTTAGTTGCTACACCTTGCTTCGGGATCTGGTATCCAAAGGGGTCTACCTTTGACTTGATTGGATATTCAGACTCCGATTATGCCGGGTGCAAGGTTGATAGGAAGAGCACATCGGGGACGTGCCAATTTCTAGGAAGGTCCCTGGTGTCGTGGAGCTCAAAGAAACAAACATCTGTTGCCCTATCCACCGCTGAGGCCGAGTGTGTTGCCGCAGGACAGTGTTGTGTGCAACTACTTTGGATGAGGCAAACCCTCCGGGACTTTGGCTACAATCTGAGCAAAGTCCCACTCCTATGTGACAATGAGAGTGCAATCCGCATGGCGGATAATCCTATTGAACACAGCCGCACTAAGCACATAGACATCCGGCATCACTTCCTGAGAGACCACCAGCAGAAGGGAGATATCAAGGTGTACCATATTAACACCGAGAACTAGCTAGCCGATATCTTTACCAAGCCTTTAGATGAGAAAAGGTTTTGCAGGTTGCGTAGTGAGCTAAATGTCTTAGATACGCGTAACTTGGATTGATCTATAGCATACATGTGTTCTATGCCTTTGATTATGCTACTTTACACATTTCAATCCATTATTGTTTATTTGTGGTGCTCAAGTTGTACACATGATCCGCGGACCTCACAAGTCCATTTGCAAGTGATGCACTTATTTAGGGGGAGATGTGCTACAACTTGACCCTTTGAGACTAACCTTTGTGTTTGAGTGTTCTTGATGTAGTCTCAAAGGTACATTGAAAGGGAAAATGGACTTGGACGTTGCAAAGACTTCCACCGCACTCCGGTATTGGTGTATTTCGTTCCAAGTTCATCTTTATGCACTTATTGCCTTTTTTTGCTCTTAATTGACATTTTTGGTGAGGCAATGGGGTTAAAGGGCCAAGAATGATCCTGTTTTGGTGCTTAATGCCAAAGGGGGAGAAATTAAGGCCAAAGCAAATGGATCAGCTACCACTTGAGAATTTTGAAAATAGTAGAGTTAGAATTTAGTTTTGTCCAAAATACTCTTATTGCAAAATCTAGTCTCTTGTGGGGAGAATTTTTCATTATGGGAAGAAGGGAGAGTTTTTGGCACTTGATCAATTTCACTCTTGCATTATCTCTCTTTGTGCCCAAACAAGTGTGTTTGACTTAGAGATAGGAAAATGAACTTGATTTGCAAAAACAAACCAAGTGGTGGCAAAGAATGATCCAAATATGCCAAATTTGAGTCAAAAACAATTTTGTTCTCAACTGCATTGATGTTGCACTTCTTTTGGTTGCTTTTTGATGTGTTGGCATAAATCACCAAAAAGGGGACATTGAAAGGGAAATGTGCCCTTGGGCCATTTCTATCATGTTTTGGTGATTAAGTGTCCAACACATATTAAGTGAGTTGATTATGTGCCAAATAAGCAAGAAGTGCAAATCATGTAACAAGGTATGTTTCTAGACTTAGTACATTGTTTTGAGTACTAACATATATTGTCTAAGTGCTAGAAACAGGAAAAGAAAGGATTGTAAATGACTTGGCTGTGTACAGCCAAAGTCCTGCTCGGTCTGGCACACCGAACTGTCCGGTGGTGCCCCGGACAGTGTCCGGTGCGCTAGGCTGAACTCCGGTGAACAGGCCGCTCTCGGGAAATGTTTGGTGGCGTACGACTATAATTCACCGGATTGTCCGGTGGTGCACCGGACTGTCCGGTGAGCCAACGGTCGCCAGCGCAACGGTCAGCCGCGCAATCCGCGGGCGACGCGTGGCCTGCGCCAACGGTCGGCAGGGGCATCGGACTGTCTGGTGTGCACCGGACAGTGTCCGGTGCGCCAACTGCCACGAATCTGCAATGGTCGTCTGCGCCAGAATAGGAAGGAGATCGACACCGGACCGTCTACAGTGACTGTCGGGTGGCGCACCGGACTGTCCGGTGCGCCACCCGACAGAAGGCAAGGATATCCTTCCTTGTTGGCCTCCAACGGCTCCTAGCTGCCTTGGGGCTATAAAAGGTACCCCTAGGCGCATGGAGGAGCTACCCAAGCTTACAAGAAACATTCTAAGACTCCAAGACTCCAACTTCGCGCATTTGATTCTTTGAGATAGTGACTTGAGCTCCATTTGAGTTGAGAACTCCGTGTGTTGTGTTTTGAGCTCGAGTTGTGACTTGTGTGCGTGATTGTGCTGTGATTTGAGTCTTGTGTGCGTTGCTCTCCCCTCCCTTACTTCTGTGCTTCTTTTGTGATCATCATTGTAAGGGCGAGAGGCTCCAAGTTGTGGAGATTTCTCGCAAACGGGAGAAAAGACTAAGGAAGAAAGCCGTGGTATTCAAGTTGATCATTGGATCACTTGAAAGGGGTTGAGTGCAACCCTCGTCCATTGGGACGCCACAACGTGGAAGTAGGCAAGTTTCACTTGGCCGAACCACGGGATAAAAATCACGTGTCTCTTGTGATTGCTCTCTCTTTGTTTGTCTGTGTTCGCAAGAGATCGCTTCAAGCCACTTAGCCGCACTAACACTTATAACTAAGTTTTGTGGCTATTAGTTTTTGATTTTTACAAGATCACCTATTCACCCCCCCCTCTAGGTGCTCTCAGTTACTAGATGTAAGTAAGTACCAAACCTTAATAAAAGTAATAGAACAAAATTGATAAAAAGTCACATGCAAATGTAAATGACAAAATTGAATTTAAGTTACATAAATTAATCATGCGAGAGTCCTGAGCTGCTCATGACCGTGAGCTCGGCTACTATACCAGTTTTACACTCTGCAGAGGTTGTACCCTTTACCCACAAGTCATGTTACCCATCTGCCACGAGGTTGTACGGGCCCCATACACCTCTACCAAGGAAGCGAGGCAGGGAAACACTACAAGGCCTTTACAAAGTTCCACTAGCTTCCGAAAACCCGCTACAGTTTATGGGAAGAGCACTTGCAAGAATCCTCCGTCTGACTGCCATCGCAGCAAAATCAACCTGAGAACCTCCTTGCATGCAACTCCCCTACTGCCCTTGCCCCTTTCGGGTAAGGTAGTCTTCCACTAGCTTTCCTAATTAGTTAGCCAAGGGGTCCCATTTCTCCCTTGTGGTGGCACGTGTTTCTCAAGTTAAGCTCCATGTTACAATTAACATTAATGGTCTTGACATGAACATAAATAGAATAACAAAATAATTGGAACATGAATATAATGAAAGATTATCCCAAAACTAAGTAAAGCAATAGCAAAACTACCCAAGTGATTCAAGGATAACAAGGTAATATGGATAAACAGACTAGGGTGACCTACTGGGTCCCATCAAAATTAAACCTATGCATGAATAAATGACATTAAAGAGCATTATTGGGTATAAAAGTGATCAAGGGCACAACTTGCCTTCAATGAGCTCCTGCTCAGCTACTTCTATCTACTGGTCACCAGGATCCTCAGCCACTGGCTCTTCTACTCGCCACAATACAAACAAGCACAGTATATAGAGAAAATTAACATCACACCAAACATGTAAACAAAATACATAATAATAATCTACACATTAAAATAAAATCCTAGGAACAGGAATCATAATTTTTGGAGTTATAGATTTTAAGATATGAATTTCCAAAGGTTTTATGTGATTAAAATAGGTTAAGTGAGAAATTATTTTCTTACTATTTTCATGCCAAAACAGAGGCTCTAAGTGATAGAGAGTAACATTACAAAATTTTAGAAATTAGAATGGATTAATTTGGACCAAGTATGGATTTTCTATGAATTTAACAAGTTCTAGTAATTATTTTCATATTAAAAATCCATTTATAGTTTATTTTCTCTGATTTTTCTACTCTCTGGTCTGGGCGCAACAAAACTAAGAAAGGCAGGGCCTTGGGGTAAAATATCCCAGACCCAGCGCACAGTCCATGTGGATGGCGGGTTCATTTCCTACTTCCCGAGGGGCTCTTATGCAATTGCGCCAGAGTGAACAGGTACGCGCCGATCTCGGCCGTTTGATTAGATACGGGTGCACCAGATTAAAACGTTACCCTAGCGAACCGGTACACTACCCCGGCCAATGGATCCAGGATCGACAATTCAGATTTAATGAGGGTTTCCTATACTCCGAGTCGTCCGATCAATCCTACGGCCCAGATCTAAAGTTGCTTACCCTACTCCGAATACCGTCTGATCAAAATCGGACGACGCACGGTTATCCAATCAAAGCGGTACGTCTGATTCTAATCATGGCCGCAGGTATTAGATTCAACAGCGGTGGATCATCGTCTCCCCTGCGAACAGCGCGCTACACCGACGCGGCCGAGGCGGCGACTTCACCGGCGTACTCCCCCGTCTGTGCCACAGGGGCCGCCAATCCCAAAGTCTAACCACGCAACACAACGACTAGAACAGAGTAGACTGAATGGTACCTGCCATACCTCTAATCGCGGCGAAGAATCCTCTGGCCGCGGCGCACGGCGGACCCGAGTTTGTTGCGGTCGTCGGTGAGAAATTCCCCGAGCTACGGCGGTCTTCACTCCCAATCGCGGTCGCGGGCAACTTCCTCAGACGTAGGCGCCCCTCCTCAGACGCACCCTGAGGACTGAAGCTCGGCGTTGAGGGAATTCTCCGGTGGCTTCTCTCTCTCCCTTCGTTCTGGTTATGGAATGTTGGGCGGATAGGAAAGGAGAGGCGGAGATGGGTGTCCCCATTTATTTCCCCCAAGGTCGCGCAGGTGAGTTCCGCGGGATTCGCGGTCAACTGGCCCACGCGAAGATCTTGGCGGGCGTAACAACCCAGCGGCGCGGCGAGGATGAGTTGCCCCACGAGGTCCGCGGATGGTTGAAGAAGACACGGTCCCGGGGTGGCCCACTTGTAAGCGACACCTGAGACCGCGCGCAGAGAAGTGGAGTCGCTGCCGCAGGGGCCCACCCGTCGGCGCGTGAACGAGAGACTGACGACCGAGGCCCAGGTGTTGGCACCAGAATCTAGGCTGGGCTGCACGGTAGTGGGGATCTGTTGGGCCACATGTGGCAGGGGTTTGGGCCCAGGTGCAGTAGCATTCTCTATTCTTTTTTTTCTTTCTTAATTTCTTTTCTTTCTACTCCAAATTCAATTCCACTTCTGATTTAAATTTCCAAATTTTGTTTCAAGTTCACTCTTAGATTATGTTGAGTAATTAAAAGTACCAATATTTATATATGTATATTTTGTATATTTTATATCTTTTCTCCCCTTTTTCCTCATTTTCAAATCCAATTTCAGATTTGGTCTTACTTCACATCTTCATCCCATTGTTATTAGATTTTATTCATATTATTGTTCTTTTTATTAAGTGCACAACCAAACAAAACTCCAGCATGATGCATGTCTCGTTGAGGTATAATTTATTTTAAGCATGACCCTAATAATTCCTATG
The DNA here is from genome assembly GCA_029449295.1 of Zea luxurians. Taxonomy (NCBI): domain Eukaryota; kingdom Viridiplantae; phylum Streptophyta; class Magnoliopsida; order Poales; family Poaceae; genus Zea; species Zea luxurians. The sequence continues at coordinate 506,599 of JAOPSE010000311.1, read as the reverse complement.
AATGAGAAAGCATTACACATTGCTGTCATGAAGCCCACTGCTTGGGCCCAATCCGAGCCGTCACGGCCCGACACGAATAAGCGGGTCGGGCTCAGACAAGAAACTAAGCACGGTGGGCTAGCCTGGCACGATCCGTTTACCTCTAAGCCCGTTAAGCCCGCTTTTTTGCAATAAAACGTACTTACCATCCCGCTTAGCCCGCTTTTTCTGTGCTAAATGGGCCGACCCGTTTAGGCCCGCTGCGGGCCGGGCTCGGACAGGAAATCGAGCCCACGGGCTTAGACGGCCCGGCCTAGTTTTCTAACCGTGCCTAACGGGTCAGGCCCAAAACAGGCCGAGCCGGGCGGCCCATTTGGCCATTTTTAGTTATAAGGAAGAAGTACCACTAATGAGCACTCACCAGGGCTTAGCCATCACTGCCCCATCAGAAGGAAAGACTATACGTTGGCTAAGAGTCCGGTTACTCTGGAACAACTTGCCTTCATGGATCAATTGCCACACTAAACCGAGTCGCCATCTCAGTTATCTCGATCATCAAGTCGTGCACTCTTGACACCACATGCATCTATGATCATAGAAGGTGATATCTCTACTATATTTAAAGCATTAGTTTCAACGATCGTCCTGCGTCATCTTTTTACAAAAAAATCCCTATATTTCTTTCAAATCAACTCAACGTAAAATATTAAAAAACGTAAATCTCTACTATACTTAAAACACCAGTTTCAACGGTCATCCTGTGTTATCTTTTTACAAAAAGCCCCTACATTTCTTCTAAACAAACTCAACGTAAAATATTAAAAAGCGGTGCAGAAAGTGGAGTTTAAACCCACACCCTAATGGAAGAAGGATGAAAGACACTGGGCGAAGCTGTCTAACCAGTAGAACATCATGCTCAAGTGTTTATGATATTGAATATAAATTATACATATATATATATATGATGTTTTTGTAAAATAAAAAATTATGCTGGACTAGGCCAGCATTACGGACCGAGGCTACGGTCCCAGCACCGCACGACGCTCATGTCGGGTTGGTCCAGACACTATTAAATGGGTCGTGCCTCGGGCCGGCTCGCCAGACACGGTCCATTTGACCATTTATACCTCCGCACGATAATGATGGTTCTCGTCTCAGTTGCCACCACCTCGTTCGCCATTGTACTTCTTTTCTCTCTCCCCTCATGCCTCCACCTCCGCGCCACCTCATTCTCGACAGAGAGCGTAGGAGCAGGCGCCTCATCCCCGTATTCGTCCGACACCAGCCCTAGCACCGACTCGTGCAGTGGCTATTGCATATCCACGAGGACGTTTCACATCATGCACGTACCATCATTTTTGTCGTCGTCGAACGTCTCGTTCGTCTTCCCTGCCTTTGCCCTGTTCTTCCACCCCAACCTACTGCCCTCGCCCACGGTCACAGCTGCGAGTCGACCGATGCTCATCGACACGGTACGGGGCGAGTCGGTCATGCTCCCGGCCTTTCTCCGTGTGTGTCGTCGAGGAGGACATGGTGACGTTTGCCACGCTTAGATTATCTTAGCGATGAGGAGTCCAAGTCTGAGATATTGGACAACTAAGGCCCGTAGCGTGGTAGCAGTCGACATATACTACGGAGTTGGTGGTGGTGTTGTGTCGCTTCGGCTGGGAAGACACTCGCATTATCTCGCTATTCTCGAACTGACACCTGGTGCAGGTGCCTCTTGGTTTGGAACTGCTCCGGCTGGGCTTCTTTCTCCGCTTACGTGCTCTCTCCCTATATATCTAGCGGTATACAACCTATGTCGCCTCCAGATGTCTAGGTCTTCGTCGTGTCCTTCTCCGGCAATGAACAGGTATACCTGACTCTTCCCTTCCCCTCCTGCTCTACGAAACCTTGGAAGTGGGGGAGGTGTGGGATGGGGGTCTCTGATTTGCTGTCTATGGTACCCGTGCGTTCATAAAAAATATTATGCGAAGAGTGGAGACAACCAATAAAAAATCTTGAAATCTTTTTGTTGGATAATTTACGTAGGTATTGTTGTGAGTCATCGCAACGCACGGGTAACCAACTAGTTTGCTTTGAAATGAGACATCACCCACAAAAACGAAGAAGAGGCTAACATCTCCAATGACCAGCAAAGTGCAGTTAGACTGTTGATTTTGGATGGTTTTTGCCCTCAACGAATTTTATAGAAGCTGACTGAAAAGCTGAGTGTTTGGCAGTCCGCAGCAGCTTTTGGTGGCCAGAAGCTGCCAGAAGCCGAAACAAACAGGCCCATACCCTAAGGCCCTGTTCGGTTGTTAGGGATTGGAGCCCCGGATTGATTCCTAACCGGATTACTTCTCTAATTTATATAGATTTTGATGAGTTGGAATAAATTCTGGTCTATTCCGGTGAAACCGAACAGTGCCTAAGAAGGCTATTCGAACACACATGAACAGACAACATGCGTAACAACACATTCACTACTGACTTCACCGTGAAGCACTCAATCAATGCTTAGTCGAAGGACAACATTGCAAAGAGGCCAAATGACAACTTAAAAACTACATGAGTGGCTCCACAACACATGATCTCAATTTTGACTTCTAGGAAGGTAGAGAAGACATAATTTACAGCTCTCTCGAGGATAATGTTATGTTCGTAGCAGACGCATTATGACAGAACTAAACCTACCGACTCAATAAAAATGACTTAAAGTTATGGTGGAATCTACAACTCTAATGCTCCTTAGAACACAATAGACCTTATCATGCGCAACATTCACACAAACCCACCAGAGCAGGCAGCCAAACCCAAAAAGTGTAAGGAACAATGACCAAAATAGGGGAGCCTTAGTCCACCCTCATTGCAGTCGCCATCAAAACATGAGATACCTAGGCCACTGTGAGCTAAATCAACATTAGGGTGACTATGTGAATCACACTGGTATATTTGATACTGCATCCCAACTACACATGCATGTACTCCGTCCTCAATTAAGAAAATTCCAAATTAGGATATGATGGAAGGAGAATCTCAAAACTTAAAGGCTGATAAGTTAAAATGGACATTTATACTCCTTTCGTTCCAAATTTGAAGTCACTTTAGTTTTGCTAGATGTATAATCTTTTATATGCACCAAAAATGAAGACACCAGCAAAACTAAGATCACCACCTTAAAAAACCGATATATAAAATCCAAAATGGAGGTAGTATATTAGACCGTTATATACGAAACATATTTATATTTATATTTAATTTGTGAAAACATGTCACATACGGATTTAAGAACAAATTTGTCGGGTACCATAATTAGGGATACCCCCAATACTCCTAAGTATGGCTGGAAAACATCTTTAAAACAAACTGAAAAGACCGGTAAGCACAGCTCAAAGTTAAAGGCTCATCTGCCAAGGGGCGCGATCTCGTCTCGCCCGAGCCCGGCCTCGGGCAAGAACAGTAGTCCCGGACGGATTTACGCCTCGGCCGAGGGCCTCCTCAGGCAGCGGGCGCACCCCTGGCTCGCCCGAGGCTAAGCTCGGGCAAACTTTGTCGTATAGCAACCTCGGCCAAATCGCCTTACCACCGACTGTGTCGTCTGCGCATTTAATGCAGGGATCACCTGACACCTTATCCTGACACGCGCGCCTCAGTTGGCAAGGTCGAAATGACCGCAGTCACTTCGCCCCTTTACTGATCGTTCTGACAGGAAAGGAACACTATTCACCCCGTTCCGACTACTGTGCCAACCACCAGGGTAAGACTAACAACAGTGAGTCACGGTCTCTCCCGAGTTCAGCCTCGGGCGCAACAGGGAGCTCTGCCTCGGCCGACCCCAGACCTCGGCCTCAACCTCAGCCTTGGGAAGAAGGTCTCCGCCTCGCCCGACCCCAGGCCTCGGCCTCAGCCTCGGCCTCGGGAGAAGGTCCCCGCCTCGCCCGACCTCAGCCTCGGCCTCGGGAGGAGTCACAACCTCGCCCGACCTCGGCCTCGGCCTCAGGAGAAGTCACCGCCTCGCCCGACCTCGGCCTTGGACTGACTACACTACAGGGGATACATCATTACCCTACCTCTAGCTAGCCGCCACAGGCTACGAAGGAACAAGACCGGTGTCACATCTAGATTACTCCAGCAACAGGTAATGATGGTTCCCCACATGCGTCCATGACGTCGATTGTTCTAAGCTCTCTACGAAGGCAAGGAAACGTCAGCAGGACCCAGGGCCGCACCGCCAGCTACGCTTCTACAGGGCTCAAGCACTTCTCCGCCGGCCACGTTAGCACATAGCTACACTCCCATATGTACAGCTGGACCACCCCCTTGTATCTATAAAAGGGGATGCCCAGGGCCTTCCCAAGGAGACATGAGAGGGAGAGGGCGACGAAAACGGACTCGCTCAAACATCGAACTCCTCTTCACATCACTAGACTTCTCAGGAGACCTAGGACCCGTTCCCTCTCTCGCGAAGCTTGTAACCCCTACTGCAAGCACCCCGATGCAAGATAATATAAGCATCATCCCTCCTCTTGTGTTTCATCTTGCATCAATCCATCTGGGTAGGGACACGCGGCATAAAATTCACTAGTCGGTTCGGTTGAAGGTCCCCCAGGTCCGAAACGCCGACAAAATTCAAATGCATCTCATATATGTGCCAGAATCAAGTTTTACACATATGACAACTCAGTGTATAGAAACCAATGCCACAATACTTTATTATGAGTAAAATATCTTGAAAAATAACCAAATAATAGAAAACTAAATGACGACGATGACCTCGATAATGAGCCACAAGCAGATTAACCGGATCGACGACAGCCTAGACCTCATCAAACTCTTCATAGTAGTCTTCCTCCTGTTGACCTGATTCTGAATAAAACCCCAAATCGATAAAATGATTTCTTGTAACTAATATTATAACTATAGGGTCTCGGGTGCAAACCGGCCACTAATGGACGATGTGTTATATTTTAGAAAAATCTAGGGTCCAATTTGTAACTAAAAGGGCCTAATTTAAATGTTTCCTAACTGTGTCTAGATCGCCGGATAGTTCCTTAGTAACTCAGGATCACTTTAGCAAAACTTCCTATGGACAAGTGGATGAACGTATTATGAACGTTAGATCTAATCTGGGTGGTTCAGATTTTTTGAAACGAAGGGGTATCTTCGATCTAATCAGGACCGTTGATTTTACACTCTATGTATTGGACTTTATCAAGTGAATCGTTATTGACATATCCTAGTCCCATTCCTCTCTCTGATCCAACGGCCAGAGGCCAATCTCCCTAACCACGGTGGCACCATTGCCAGCGTTAGGCGCCTAGGCTTTCCAGTGTCCTAAAATAAATCTGGCGCCTGATATATGTACAACGCACTACAGTACTGTAGTGCGTTATACATACTGTAGCTAGCTTCTGATCACAAACATCACTATATATACGACGTACACTGCAGCCAGATATATGTACACTTGCTCGATCCAATTATAATTATTGACAAATTAAAAGTAAAAGTTGACTATAGCTTGCTGCCTTTTGAGATACTAACATGTACACACAAGTTTAGGCCCCGTTTCAATCTCACGGGATAAACTTTAGCTTCCTGCTAAACTTTAGCTATATGAATTAAAGTGCTAAAGTTTAGCTTCAATTACCACCATTAGCTCTCCTGTTTAGATTACAAATGGCTAAAAGTAACTAAAAAAAGCTGCTAAAGTTTATCTCGCGAGATTAGAACAGTACCTTAGTTTTACCATATATACAACAATTACTAAAATTCGACTGCACAGTACGTACTAGTAACTAGCACGCGCGCGCGTGCAGGCAGCAAACCTTTTGAAATCGCAACAGGTTGCTCACACAAATCAATTTTGAAATCTGAATAACTTCATGCCTCAATGTATCTGAGAGCATGCATATTGCATGCAAATTAATATATAGCTAGCACATATATATATCACGCACAAGAACATCTCTTCAGATGAACAGGCAACATAACATGAAATATCTACTGATGCACATGCAGCATGCATGTGTGTGGCTCACCGTTTACAGAACAGAAAATACTAATACAGAGAGTGCAGTTGTGTGTGAGTTGTTGTTTTTGCAATGCAACATATATGGGACGAGTGCAATGTAACATTATTAGCAGTAGATCAGACCGCCCTAGCTAGCTAGCTAGATGCATCAGCTCTTGAATCTCATCTGCCGAGTTCTTCTGCTAGCTATGTCCTTTTTCCTTGTCATCAGATTTAGGCCCCTTTTGAATGCACTAGAGCTAATAGTTAGCTAGCTAAAAATTTAGTAGTGAAATTAGCTAACTAACAAATAGCTGACAAACGATTAACTAGTTTTAATGGATTGAATCAGCTAATAACTAATGAGTAGTTGAAGGTGCAGCTAATAGTTAGTTGGACGACTATTTGCTAGGGTGTTCTAATGTCTCCAACTAAAAATAGCTAATAACTAAACTATTAGTTAGGATGTTTCAATTTCTCTAGCTAATTTTAGCAGCTAACTGTTAACTCTAGTGCATTCAAACAGGTCCTTAGGCCTCGCTTGAATGCACTAGTGCTAATAGTTAGCTGGCTAAAAAGTTGGTAGTAAAATTAATTGACTAACTATTATCTAATTTTAGTGGGTTGAATCAGCTAATAACTAATAGGTAGTTAAAGGTGTAGCCAATAGTTAGTTGGACTATTAGATAGGTTGTATGGATGTCTCTGACTGAAAGTGGCTAATAGCTAGACTATTAGTTAGGTTGATTAGATATCTCTAACTAATTTTAGCAGCCAACTATTAGCTCTAGTGCATTATTCAAACAAGGTGTAAGTTATATATAACCTAGATATGTAAGTTATATATAACCTAGATATACGTTGTCTAAATATCTAGTACTCTGCACTATAATAAGTACTCTTTATGTTTTAGATTGTAAATTGTTTTTGTTTTTCTTAAATATGTAACTTTTATTGTGTATTTAGATACAAGTTGTGTCTAGATATACATAGTAAAAATTCTGACTATATATCTAAAAAGATCAAAGCAACATACAATTTGGAACGGAGGAAGTATGCAACTTGTTCATTTTTTTTAAAAAAAAAGAAGAAAAAGAAGAAAGTATTGGATTTTGAACTGAATCCTGATGATCCTAATATTCTTATCCAAACTTCAAAGAGAAAATTGAGGGCAACCAAGGAGAGCAATATAATTGCTAGAGATAATATATATACATAGAGAGATGGTACCTGATTTGGGACCCCTGACACTTTATATATGTTACTAAATAAATTACTTAAAGGAGATCGAAATGCAACAAAGACCGCTGCGCTAAGATCTAGGAACACATGCATGCACGCATGCATATACAGCAAGTTGCAAAACAACAAATGATCAAATTCAAAGTGATTAAACAAGCTAGAGAGATTTAATTTAAGAACACACAATGCAAAGTTGTCAAACAATATTAATTGCATGATAGATGCAACATCACATGAATCCAAGCTGATGATGAGACCAACGACATCTGATTATTGCACGGCAACAAAGTAGCACTATAGGGACGACCAGACCAACAATACTCTAACGGCCACACTTGATCATATGTACTAACCTACTAATGGCGCGCCACTCCGATCCGGCCGTCGTCGTCTCCAATGGAACAGTAACGACCATGCAGTGCACGCACACGCACGCCGGCGGTGCCACGCCATTCGCCATTGCATTCTAGCAACTGTGCTCGACCTTGGGCGCATCAGGATCATCAGTACGGTGGCCGCGGGTGCGCCCATGACGGGAAGCCGTCGCCGCCTCCAAGCTGCCCGTTGCTCGGCGGCAAGTTGTACATGGGCAGCGCTGACGGGTCGGCGATGCCGAGGCCTCCACCCACGAGCGGATCGGCGCCGCCGCCGGACGCCACCTGTGGAGCTGGCCCTTCATCCTCCTCTTCGAGCGGAAGGCGCTCGTAGGTTGCGTTGGCGAACGTGGACGCGATCACCATGACCGGGCCGGCGGCGATGAGGGTGCCGACAACGCTGCCGCCAACCACCTGCCCCTGGCCCCCGGCCAGGTACACGGTGAGCCCCGTGGACCCCGGAGGCGCGGGGCCGGGCAGGAAGGTGCCGGTAAGCGAGAGGATCTCGAAGCGGCCGCGGAGCGCGACCACGGCCGTGGGCGCGGACGGTTGCCGCAGCGCCACGTTGGCGACGGTCCCGGCGCCGCTGAGCACGCAGACGCCGCGCTGGCGGCGGCGCGAGAACTGCGCGATGGCGTCCGCCACATCGGCGCCGCCCGCCACCTCCATGACGTGGCTGCGCAGCGCGTTGGGGCTGTCGCGCGTGACGAAGATGGGCGGCTTGGGCTTGTTCTTGGACCCCGGCGGGCGCCCGCGGGGACGCCGGCTGGGCGCCGCCGCCACGGCGCCACCGGACTCGTTGGTCTCATCGGCTCCGTGGTCGCCCGGCGCGCCCACTGCCGGGCTGCTGGGCTCCGGGTCCTTCATGGCCGGGGGCTCCGTCTTGGGGTTGGGGCCGCCGGACGGCTGCTCCGGCAGGCCCAAGTGACCGGGCACGCTCCACCACCGGTTCGCCAGCTTGACGCCGCCCTCTTGTATGTAGCAACCAACAGGGAGGAGCTTTATATATCTTGTAGCACGACACGATCGATCGACAAGACAAGAAACAAAACAAACTACGTACCGTTCGAGCAACAAAAGAAAAGATTTTGATGTTTATATCTGAGCAGATCTGATCTGGACTGGATGCAGGGATAATTTTATACTAATTTACCTTTGCTGAGAGAACTTCTTCTTAACTTGCTATCGATTGATCGAGTGCTAATTTGATCTGATGAGCTAGAGAAGCATCATATCTAATCTATCATAGAACACATAAGTTCTCTCTCCAATTACATGTGGGGATTTCTGTCTAGCTAGTAGCTAGCTAGCTAGTTTGGTATGTGTTGAGAGAGAAAGTGAGAGAGCTTGATTGGAGAGATGAAGGAGGAGGAGAAGAGCTGGTTATTGGTCTGAGCTAGCTTCGAGGAGGGCAGCAAGCTAACAAGTGGGTATAAGAAAGGTGGACATGTAATAAGCTACTAGTAGGAAGCTAAGATGGAGAGAAGAGAGAGAGACTTTGATTTTAATTTGACTGCTTATTGGTCCCCAGTATGCCATGTGAATTCAAAAGAGAGACTATAGATTATATTTATATGCGTTTAATTTCCTCATTTTTTTTGGTCTTTGAGGGAGGGAGGGAGCTAGCTAGGCCGTGCATATTTTTAGGCTGGTCCCCGGTTGAGCTGGTGGTGCGCTGTTTGGTATATATATGCTGAGGCCTGTTGGTTGTGTGTCGTGGCTGAGAATCGGTACATTGTTTAAACAGACAACCTCATCAAACTTCACTCTGTTAAAATATTACGTGCTTTGCACATCCATTTAACTCTAAGTAAGAATCTAGCGTGTCGATGCATGTGTAGCGTCGTCGTCATTCTTATACGAAATGACCCTTATGCCCACGCAACCTTTTTTTCATCTAGCTAGCTATACCATTACACTATGCTGGCCTTTAATGGATTTACTAATAATTAGCTACTATGCTACGGCACAATTTACATCGTACTATATGCTGGCCTTTAATGGTTTTTTTTAATTTCATAATTTCTTTTGTTTATGTAATGTTTTTGTTACTATCGGAATCGAGCGCTTTGTCGAATGACTGAAAAACATTCGGCAAAGTCGGCAAAGAGAGCTCGGCGAATAGTACATCGGCAGCGGCTTCTTTGCCGAGTACTTTTTATCTGGCACTCGGCAAAGAGCTGAGTTCCGATATTGCGTCTTTATCATTAGCTATACCATCATATCGATCCGACTTTATTAATGACATGTACGTAGGACAAAATGTTGGGATATAACCACACTAGCATTGCTTGCTAGTGACAGGAGAAGCACTGCTTTTAGCGCAATACAAAATCAACCCAAGATCGATCACGCATATGGCATACAAAGAAACTCCTGCATCACAGATACAAATGGAGAAAATAGCAGCAATCACAACCGGTTCTACTTAAGGGGTATTTAGTTCAAAAGTTATTGGATTATATAATCTAGACATATTATAATTCTAAACAAACACCCCCTTAGTCAACCGTCGGTTAGTTGCAATGCCTTGCAAGTGATCATAACAGCACCAACAGCAAATATAGCTAGTTCGAGAGGGTTACTCCAGCTGCACTTGCAACTACCTAGTTGCATTGCAGTCAAACTTCGCATGAATAATAAGTTAACATATTCAATGTGTGGACCCCCCCCCCACCCCACACACACACACAATCAGGATAAAAAACCAAGAGACCAAGCCAACCAAATCTTCTTCCAATATATGTTTGATGGATTACAACAAGTCCATGTCTAGATAACACTAGAGGTTACAACCATACATTAAGATTCAACCGACCTTGGATAGCAAAAATAAGATTCACTAGTACAAAGGAGCTCTATAGTGGTGGTTCTAAACCTATTTTTACTGGTGTTTCTTAGAACCGTCGGTATTAGAGGCCAGTAAAAATCATTATTTTTACAGGCGGGTAACTGAGGACCGCATGTGGAAATCGATTTCCACTGGCGGTTGAGTTAAGAAAACCGCCAGTGGAAATCGATTTCCACTAGCGGTCGACGTAATAAATCCGCTAGTAAAAATTATTTTTATAAACATTAAACGGGTTTTTAAAATAGCAAAAAAATTATTTAAGGAGAGGATTCAGCCTACTCCACCCCACCCGCCTGTCTCCGTCGAAGTCGCAAGTCGCGGCATTTTTCACGCGCTACGCGGTTGTTAGTAATCGAACCGTCAACCCTACCCTCGCGCGTACCCTCCACTACCACTCCATCTATGACATGCTTTGTGTCTAGTTTGTAGTTTTATTGTCCATATATTACAACCATTTGAGTGTAAATTGTTTGTTTGAGACTGTAAACGAATTCAAATAAAAAGGTTGTCAACTACAAAGTTGAATAACTTTTGAAGTTCTACAACTTTTATTTTGACACTTTTTTCATCCGAGGCAGTTTGCAAAATTTGAATTTTAAATTTGACATACTTAGATTCAATTTTTGAGAACCGAAATGAGTTCAAATAAAAAGTTGTCAACTACAAAGTTTTATAACTTTTATAGATCTACAACTTTTATTTTGCTGGTTTTGTCATATGAGGTCGTTTGGAAAACTCGAAAAATTAAGGATACAAATGATTTCTAGTGGCGGTTTTCTTAAGGAACCGCCACTAAAAATAGCACAGTCGGTTGATAACCGAATCCGTCTGTAAAAATATATCGTCCCGCACGCTTTGAGCCTTTTTCTACTAGTGATTTATGGGCTGCTATTTAGGTCGTTGAAGAAAGACCTCACAAAATGATGGTAGAAATCAAATTATAGACTCCAAATATGTGGATCTAAGTCTTCAAAATCTTGATGTAGGAACCTTCTTGACCAATTGCAAGATCTCCTCTCTAATTTCCCTTTTCTTACTATCTTTTTCTTCTCTCTAAGAGGCTATCTTTGGTGCTCATGAAGGGGGCTAAAATGAGCTTTCTATTGTGTTGCCTAGTGCTTTCCAGATACTTCCCCTCCTTCTATTGCAAGCCAAGTTACACATACTAGATGCACAAAAAGTTGGCCCAGTCCTTTATGATGCACCTATTGAAAAGATCAAGATACATTACCAGACACAACAGCTTTGCCAAGTGCTAGTGCTTCAGGCACTCAGCAAAGTCCAGAAAACTCTCAGCAAAGTCCTTGCTGAGTGTGACTCTCGACAAAGAGGTCTCGGTGAACTGTACATCGGCAACGACTTCTTTGTAGACTTTGCCTAGAAAACTCTTGGTAAAGTCTGCCAAAGGACACTCAGAAAAGAAGTCATTTTGCCAAGTGTCAACTCCTAACACTCGGTATAGTTAAAGGCCGTCAACTATAAACGGCTGCTGATGGCCCTTTGCCGAGGGTCACGTTTCACCAAGAGCTTCACGCGCGGCAAAGACTCTTTTGCCGAGCGTCTTTGCATGCCGAGTTTTTGACGCTTGACAAAGGGGATTTGTGTCAAGTGTCATTGTTTGTCGAGAGTGGCACTCGACAAAGCTCTTGATACTGGCAAAGTGCCAGATTCCAACACTAATACCAAAGAGAGGATGGTGAATTGAGCTTCTCTGATTTTTTTCTTGCATAAGTCAAAACTCATAATCAAGCCCAACTTTATCTCCTGTGACTTAGTGTGGTAAAATGTTTTGCACCTTAAATTCCAATCATATACTAGTGTGACAATTCTAGTAAATAAACACTTGAATAAAATTGCTCAAATATAAGCTCTCCGCGAGCGCCTCTCTAGCATGGTGAACCACTCACAACCTTTCACGCTTTAGGTGGGTCACCCATAAGTTCTCCAAGTGATCACTGATCACCCAATCACTACTAAGTCATCTAGGTGATACTGATCACCAAGAGTAACAAGCAAACTTTGACTTGACATGTCCAAGTATAATGAGGGTAGTGGATGCATACAAGCTACTCTCAAGTTCCTCACTAACCTTGATGTGAAGCTTATCTCTAAGATTCCAATGTTGTCTGAGAAGAAACAACACTAAAAGTGCACTACAAAGGTCTAATTTAGCACATTACCAATATATGGAAATGATTTGTTGGGCTTTGCTATGTTAACTCTTCACAATCTTTAAGATGCTACCATAGATATTGTATGGATTCTTAATGTTGAAATTTGGCTTTATCGAGTTATAGAGTAGTGTCAACCATCATATAAAGTAGTTGCTTCTTCATGTCAGGTAGTCTATTTGATTTTGCATGGATGTGGACATATATGTTTGGCCAATTGTGATTATTTGTTATTCCTATATGTCACTAGGTGCATTTAATAGTGCTCCATTTATGCACTTGTGTTTCCAATTGAAGCAATTTGGATGTCACATCGCTAACATTTTCATTGATGTTGCTAATAATTGGTTGCTTTATGCTTATTATGTGATTATGCCATACTATAGTTTTTGTTCCTTATGCTTTACGTGTCCAACAAAGTTAGTGATTGACTGGGTGGTTAGATCTTAGAGGCTAGGCTTGACTTCCTCCTGACAATCTATGTGAGGAGCTAAGACAACGAGAAGAATTCCAAAGAGAATAAAAACAGTATTATGCTTCGTTCATATCATAGCAACAGGATGCGATTCAAGTAAGACTGAATTTCCAACAGTTACCATTCTAAGTATTTGAGAATGATCACCATGTTGACACATTGGTTTTATATTTCACTAATTATAACTAGATTTTTGCATTTGTTCTCCTACTTGATGCACACATATAAACTTGACCAATTAAAACTAAATTTGCTCATTTGGTCATATTTATATATTACACATAGAGATCATTGCCATAAGTATCTCAAATTTACCATACTCCACCTACATAGATATCAATACCTAGAGAACAAGTGTATTTAGTGATTGTTATATTCATAAATTTTTAAATTTTTCTATATCAATGCATAGTTGTTGCTAATCGCATATTTTGATCTATATAGTTAGGCTTAGGGATGCTGGAATTGTATTTGCAAGGCAATCTTCGTTGACCTTTTTAAAGGTAGCAGTCAAGACTGATAATCCAAGTGGTCAAGAGTTAGTGAATTATTTTGTGTGCTAATCATATTTGTCTAAGCGCTAGGGATAATCTAAAGTCAAGCCAAAAGAAGCCAAAGGAATTGGGCACAAAAGAGAAGAAGGTGGGCTGCTATGGGTAATACGGATAGTCTGGTGTGCACCGGATAGTCTAGCGTCGGTACAACCAAAGTGATCATTCTCGGATTAGGCCTGGCCTCGTGGGCTTTAATTCATCGGATAGTCCGGGCAAAGCGCCGGACAGTCCGGTGTGATGGACAGCCAACGGTTATCAGCCATGTCAACATGCTCCAATGGTCAGATGGCGTACCGGGTAGTCCGGTGCCCCCCTAAAAGTCTGGAGCCCCCCGAAAAGGAAGACAACCAATCAATGATCTGGTGACAGTTGCAATGTGCATTGTCGAGTGTGCTACCAGACAATCCAGTGCACACGTAGACAGGGAAGGCTGGGAGCCTCCAAATGGAGATCTAATGCCTCCTAGGCCTCTTTGTACGTCCAAATACTACAGAAAATGTGACTGTCCCCTTCCATCCCTTCTTGTACGTCCAATCAAACACACTCTACAGTACTCTACACGGCCGCTTACACGACCTTCTGGATATGGTCTAAGGTGCATGCATAAACATGAAGTTTAGATGAGATAATAAAACCAATCCGTGCATGCGTGATATCTTGTGGTCCATGCATGACAAATATGGCATGGCACTTGCAAAGTACAACAAAGGCAACCCAGACTGAATAAAGATACTGTCATGCTCATGCCGACACTTCCAGCTAATCTAAAGAAGCAGACTAATGGAACAAAACAAAAGCTAACTGCAACCAACTAAACTAATAAGTTGTTCATCTCACAAAGCACTGCATGCCCACTGACATGACTACTAAAATAGTTGGCACATCTCACGGAGATGGATAACCTAAGCTTTGCCAAACACTGATGGCGTACGTGGTGTGCAGCATGACTTATCTAACCTTGCCCAACCAAATTAAAGCGGTATATATGCACACTAATTAAATTATTAGACAGAAGAATACTGCACCTAATACAAACTGAACTCGACGTTGCAGCAACTAACACACGGGTTGCATTGTGTGCTCGATCTTGCTCTATTAGTCCACCATGAGAACTGTCGGAGAGGAAATCTCCAGCCGTGTGACGGAATGCACCCGCCCTAAATCCTAAGACGGGGAGGGGGTCTAAACGTTTTGCCTGTCTGCTAGATGGTGGATGAACACACGAAAGCACAGAAGAGTTTAGAATGGTTCAGGCCGCCAGAGCGTAAAACCCTACTCCACTGTGTGTTGTATTGAATATGAGTGACTTGAGAGCTTGTGAGCTTGAGTGTCTAAGTGAGTGTGCCTTGTAACATCGTGTGTCTTCCCTTTTATAACCCAAGGGAGGCACATACAAGGTTGCTGAGTGTTGAGCACCAAATTGAGCGCGCGGACAGTCCGGCCCTGAGGCCGGACGGTCCGCGGTCCGGACAGTCCGCGCCTGTGGGCCGGACGGTCCGCGCGTGCGCAGAACAGATTAGGGTTCCGAGTTTTGTGCTATGGTTGTTAGCTAAAATCAGGGGATAAGCTTGGAAATTAGTTTGTAAAGGGTCCAGCCCCCTCCTCTATAAATAGAGAGGTATACGGCCGATTTGTAATTAACAATCGAATCAATACAACTTCTATTCGCATTTTATCTTAGGAGTAGTTCTAGTTTAGCCCTAGTTTAGCCTTCCAATCCCCAAATCTTCCGCCTCTCCTCGACTCTACGTCGATTAGAGGAGTCTAGGTCGGTCTACCCGAGCCTAGACAACTCCTAGGATCTCTCCTCCCCGACGGGGTCCCTCCCGGGAGCGAGATCCAGGCGCCGCCGGCGATCTTCCGCCGCCCCTGCGCACGCGCGGACCGTCCGGCCCTAGGGCGCGGACCGTCCGGCCGTCAGGCAGGGAACTCGAGCTCCTGCACCAGGTCGCGGACCATCCGGCCCTGTGCCGCGGACCGTCTGCGCCTGACCAGAGAGCACCGCCGCCTCTCGCCAGGTCGCGGACCGTCCGGCCCTGGGCCGCGGACCGTCCGCGCCTGACCAGAGAGCACCGCCGCTGGTTCTCTTGAGTAATTGACGCCTCCAAAAAGGTGTCAACACTGAGCCCCGACATGTGGGCCCAGGGACATAATGGAAGAAATACATGGAGCAACTAATGCAGGTGACGCTTGAGAGATCTTCTGGCGCCCAGATGTCCGTAGCCCGCGCAGTGCTGATACACAATGGTAGCTTCCTTGGTACGTACGAGTGATGATGAGTATATTGCATGCGGCAGCATGGACGTGCTACCTGCCAGCAGAATAGACAGGCATGCCGCCTGCCAGCGGAATGGACAGGTTTCATTAAATGCTGAGGCGGCACACTGCTTGCCAGTGGAATGGACTGGTCGCCGCCTGACAGCAGGGCAGACATGCCTCATTAAATGCCGAGACAGCACATCGCTTGTCAGGCGGCGCGCCTTATCCGCAATAAATGTAGGGGCCGCGCAACCCGGAGGCCTTACGTCAGGCTCCGCCCGCTGGCTTACGTCACGCAGAATAGACCACGTGGCGGCATCGGGACACCACCTGGGTGGGGAGCGGAAGCGTAGGCAGACAGGTCCGCACCAGGCTGAGCCTAGACACGTGTCAACACCGGACCCCTGCCTAGGTCCTGTTCAAGGCCCGTGTACGTGCTGTCCTAGGACCTCGGGACCCCACTGTGGGCAACCCGGACCCCATACGTAGGGGTTCGGATCCCATTCCAGGGGTCCGGCTTGCACACGTGGAGGTCCAGGACCAACCTTGGGGGTCCGGACCACATATCCGGGGGTCCGGTGCCCTCCCGTGGGGGTCCGGACCACTATTGATGCCTTGGAGTATATCACCTCCTCTAGACACGTGGCGGCTCCGGACCCGCCCACGTGGTGGAGTCGGACGCTGCTGTGGACCCAGAATAGCCGCCTGAGATTGGCGCTGCGCGTGCATCTTTGCACAGCAGTAAGGGATACCCGAGCCCAGACAACTCCTAGGATCTCTCCTCCCCGACGGGGTCCCTCCCGGGAGCGAGATCCAGGCGCCGCCGGCGATCTTCCGCCGCCCCTGCGCACGCGCGGACCGTCCGGCCCTAGGGCGCGGACCGTCCGGCCGTCAAGCAGGGAACTCGAGCTCCTGCACCAGGTCGCGGACCGTCCGGCCCTGTGCCGCGGACCGTCCGCGCCTGACCAGAGAGCACCGCCGCCTCTCGCCAGGTCGCGGACCGTCCGGCCCTGGGCCGTGGACCGTCCGTGCCTGACCAGAGAGCACCGCCGCTGGTTCTCTTGAGTAATTGACGCCTCCAAAAAGGTGTCAACATACTTTTTGGCGACTCCGCTGGGGACAACACATATAGACCTATCAAATCGGCCCTCAATGGCTGGTTCAAAGGATAGCTCTGAGGTTTCCACCAGCAATATCATCACACCGACATGGGAAGCCTTGCCGGCTGAAGAACAGCTCCTGTTCGAGGAGCGCCAGGAGCAGCTAATCCAAGAAGCAAAGGCGAAGTTCGTGGCTGACTTCAAAGTGGACAGGAACAACAAAGTCGTTCGGCAACGGGCGACAGATCTGGCTTCGCTCCGACCTACTACGATTACCCCAAATGTAAGTAGCACCAACGAACTCCAATCTCTTAAAGCTTACATAGACGAACAGCGAGAACAGATGCAAAATATCATAGGGGTTATGCAAAACGATTGTAGGAGACTAATACATGCATTTGATAAATCTAGTGTAGCAAATTTTCCTTCACATGAGGTTGAATTAGGAGATAATACACGTAATACATCGGTTAGAGGTTGTCACGACCAGTCACAACCCCCTTATGGGATGCCGATGGACACGTACCCTGAGCAAACGCAAATCGGCAGTAAACCAGCCGATCTACACACGTCCAGACCATCCGCTCGTGAGCGCGGACCGTCCGGGTCAGCCACAACCGGGCCCATTTTTAATGAGTTACCTAGACACGCACCCGAGCCACCACATAGGGCATCGAATTTAAACTACCCAGTCGGACGGTCCGCATACAACGACGGACGGTCCGCACATAATTACAGACGGTCCGGGCCAATGTCCGGACAGTCCGCATATGACCTTTTTGAGGAAGATTGTTACTTGAATCCTCACCCATCCCAGCAACACTTCCCATCACAATATGAAATGCACCAGCCCATTAATTCAAGATCTAGAGCCCAGGAAAGCTTTATGGCCCCACCCAGAGGGCCAGAAAGAAACAATCAAACCTATGAGCCATATAGGGTAAATGGAAATGCACCACGTAGCTCAAACCAATGGAGAGAAAGACAACATGCTAACATCCAGCCGACCCCACCTATGTTTGATCAGAGAGCCGGTGGTCTCGCACCGGCTGCAATTGATATAGTGAGGGAAGAAATAGCCGGGGCGTTACGAGATGAGCTCGGAGTAAGCATGGTCCCTGGGGGGCAATCATATCGGAAGCCTTATGACAGCCGATTTGATCACCACCCATACCCACAGGGAACCAGGATACCCGAATTTGCAAAGTTTTCGGGTGACCAAGGAAAGAGCACGCGTGAGCACATAGGACAGTTCTTAGCACAATTAGGAGAATTGGCCGACACCGAAGCATTCCATGTGCGTTCAATTGGTATGCCACGCTCCCTCCTAATTCCATTTTGTCATGGGGAGACTTAGAACAAAAATTTCATGAACATTTCTTCTCTGGTGATTATGAGCTAGATTTAGTAGACTTAGTGGCCCTACGACAAGAAAAGGATGAATCAGTTAGTGATTATATCCGGAGATTCCAGGGTACGAGAAACCGATGCTTTCAAATTCATTTAACAGATAAACAACTGGCGGGAATAGCCTTTGATGGATTGCGCTATTATTTAAAAGAGAGATTAGAAGGCATTCAGTTCTTTACTTTAGCACAATTACATCAGAGAGCTTCGGCTTGTGAAAGCCGAAGCAAAGAACTAGTCAGAACGGTTCATCATAATGTCCATATAGTAGAACACAATCAAAGTAGTTCGGACGATGAACCAAAGAAAGTTTACACTGCCGAAATAGTTTGGCCCGAGCAGGCCAAATCTTCGGCTTGCTCCTCCTTGCAGTCAGTTCAAAAGGAACGACAGGAGGAGGTTAAGTTTACATTTAATGTCGGCAAATGTGATAAGATATTCGATGAATTACTAAAAATGGTAACATTAAGATCGATTATACCGCCCCACCCGCCGACGAACTAAAGCGTCACGCATATTGCAAGTGGCACAACTCATTTTCCCATGCCACTAATGATTGTAATGTGTTTCGACGACAAATCCAATCGGCCATTAACGAGGGACGATTGAAATTTCAGGAGGACACAGAGCCCTTCCCAGTGAATGCGATCGACTTTAATAGCAAAAAGGTCCTAATTCGGCCCAACACAGCCGATAAGGGCAAAGACAAAGAAATCATCATCGGCAACGCACAGAAGGCCGATGGAAACAACAAAATTTCTTGCAGGAAAGTGATGGCCGAGAAGACTCCTGATGGAGGGGAGACACTGAAGGTGACCATCACAAACTCCAGCACTGGTGGGCAAGTGCAGATAAAGGGACATGAGCGAGAACCCATACTACGCATCACGGACGGTCCGGTGCCCAGGCGCGGACGATCCGTAACATTACCGGATGGTCCGGAGCATTCCAGCGGACGGTCCGACAACTCCAAAGAGCCACGACGACCACGTACCTTCAAACCACGACGACCAGAAATAGGTACGTGGAAAACTAACACGTTCAAGGCAACTGGTCGGTTGGTAAAATCTAGCCCGACCTTTGATCAATTATTGTCTAAATATGTGAAAAGGAAGGCTGGCCCCAGCGATCGGCCACCAAAAGGACCTCGCTTACCCACCCAGGTGCGACGGCAGGTTAGGCCGATTGGACCACCACACCAATCGGAAAGGACGGAAGGTCATAATGTTCAATTAAGACCTAACGTACCTGCATGGACACCTCCACCACTATATCCACCTATGCCATATCCATACACATACATACCTTCACCATATGTCCCAAATCAAATGTGGGGCATGCCACCATACCCATTTGGGATACCACAGTACCCCGCTTGGGGGGCACCCCAAACATCTGTATTCAATAGGTTGACACCTCAGGTACAAGACCGATTGAGAACCCCTCAATCTGGTCCACGAGCATAGGCCCAGCAAGATTGCCGAACAACTCGGCCCCAAAGGCTGACTAATCCGGCAGGGGGGCATACAGCTACAACCTCCAACAGTACGAAAAAGGGAGATGTCATTAAAATAGGAACGACAGATGTCGTCGTACAACAAAATAATGAAGGGCCGATGATTTTTGGTGAATCGGCCAACACAAACAAAAAAGAAAGTACGACTGTCAATAAAATAGCTGATCCAAAATACTCCATGTCCCGATGGTGCCCATCGGGACTGACACGATCGCAAAAGCGAAAATTACAACGCCTCAGAGCAAAGGAGAATCAGGAAAAAGAGGCAGAAAGAATATTCAATGACACGCATCCGCAGTATCCGCCACCACAAAAGAGATGGAGACCAAAGGCCGTTGAGAAAAATCAAACGGCCACAAAGATAGTAAATAAAATGACAACTGTGCATCTCTCTGCAGGTATGGTAGACTGTCCGGCTATAAAGGCCGGATCATCTGCACAGGACGCGGACCATCCGACCCCTGAGGCCGAACCATCCGCACTACACCAAGACACCTCCGACGACGTACCGACGCCCATGGAGGAAGACGACCTGCAAGGAGAAGACCTGGTCGACTACGGAGCTACGCCAGAACACTTAGAGAATTAGGAAGGCAAGGTGACGAATTGGTCAGGACCAGTATGACGCTCGGTGATGTTGGGACTGACAGTTCGATCAAATCTAAAGGGATCACGTCCGTTGAGTCAACCATCGAGACCAAGGCCACTGCGTACCATCCTAGTAAGTGGCAAGATGCCTAAGAAAACCGATGTGATAACATCGAGTTAGTTGCTTTTGGTTCGCTCAGCTCCACCAAAAGGCAGTGGGGACAACACATATAGACCTATCAAATCGGCCCTCGATGGCCGGTTCAAAAGATGGATCTGAGGTTTCCACCAGCAATATCATCACACCGACATGGGAAGCCTTGCCGGCTGAAGAACAGCTCCTGTTCGAGGAGCGCCAGGAGCAGCTGATCCAAGAAGCAAAGGCGAAGTTCCTGGCTGACTTCAAAGTGGACAGGAACAACAAAGTCGTTCGGCAACGGGCGACAGATCTGGCTTCGCTCCGACCTACTACGATTACCCCAAATGTAAGTAGCACCAACGAACTCCAATCTCTTAAAGCTTACATAGGCGAACAGCGAGAACAGATGCAAAATATCATAGGGGTTATGCAAAACGATTGTAGGAGACTAATACGTGCATTTGATAAATCTAGTATAGCAAATTTTCCTTCACACGAGGTTGAATTAGGAGATAATACACGTAATACATCGGTTAGAGGTTGTCACGACCAGTCACAACCCCCTTATGAGATGCCGATGGACACGTACCCTGAGCAAACGCAAATCGGCAGTAAACCAGCCGATCTACACATGTCCGGACCGTCCGCTCGCGAGCGCGGACCGTCCGGGTCAGCCACAGCCGGGCCCATTTTTAATAAATTACCTAGACACGCACCCGAGCCACCACATG
This sequence comes from Zea luxurians, assembly GCA_029449295.1. NCBI lineage: Eukaryota > Viridiplantae > Streptophyta > Magnoliopsida > Poales > Poaceae > Zea > Zea luxurians. The sequence continues at coordinate 485,215 of JAOPSE010000311.1, read as the reverse complement.
GGGCACCGAATTTAAACTATCCAGTCGGACGGTCCGCATACAACGACGGACGGTCCGCATATAATCACGGACGGTCCGGGTACGTATCCGGACAGTCCGCGCATGAGTCTTTTGAGGGGGATTATTACCTGAATCCTCGCCCGTCCCAGCAACACTTCCCATCACATTATGCAATGCACCAGCCCATTAATTCAGGATCCAGAGCCCAGGAAAGCTTTCCGGCCCCACCTAGAAGGTCAGAAAGAAACGATCAAACATATGAGCCATATAGGGCAAATGGAAATGCACCACGTAGCTCAAACCAATGGGGGGAACGACAACATACTAACATGCAACCAACCCCACCTATGTTTGACCAGAGAGCCGGTGGTCTTGCACCGGCTGCCATTGATATAGTGAGGGAAGAAATAGCCAGGGCGTTCCGAGATAAGCTCGGAGTAAGCATGATCCCTGGGGGGCAATCATATCGGAAGCCTTATGACAGCCGATTTGATCACCACCCATACCCACAGGGAACCAGGATACCCGAGTTTGCAAAGTTTTCGGGTGACCAAGGAAAGAGCACGCGTGAGCACATAGGCTAGTTCCTAGCACAATTAGGAGAATTGGCCGACACCGAGGCATTCCGTGTGCGTTTATTTTCATTATCCTTAACAGGGACTGCATTCACATGGTATGCCACGCTCCCTCCTAATTCCATTTTGTCATGGGGAGATTTAGAACAAAAATTTTATGAACATTTCTTCTCTGGCGATTATGAGCTAGATTTAGTAGACTTAGTGGCTCTACGACAAGAAAAGGATGAATCGGTTAGTAATTATATCCGGAGATTCCGGGATACAAGAAACCGATGCTTTCAAATTCATTTGACAGATAAACAACTAGCGGGAATAGCCTTTGATGGATTGCGCTATTATTTAAAAGAGAGATTAGAAGGCATCCAGTTCTTTACTCTAGCACAATTACATCAGAGAGCTTCGGCTTGTGAAAGCCGAAGCAAAGAACTAGTCAAAACGGTTCATCATAATGCCCATATAGTAGAACACATACAAAGTAGTTTGGACGATGAACCAAAGAAAGTTTACACTGCCGAAATAGTTTGGCCCGAGCAGGCCAAATCTTCGGCTTGCTCCTCCTTGCAGTCAGTTCGAAATGAACGGCAGGAGGAGGTTAAGTTTACATTTAATGTCGGCAAATGTGATAAGATATTCGATGAATTACTAAAAAATGGTAACATTAAAATTGATTATATCGTTCCACCTGCCGACGAACTAAAGCGTCGCGCATACTGCAAGTGGCACAACTCATTTTCCCATGCCACTAATGATTGTAATGTGTTTCGACGACAAATCCAATCGGCCATTAACGAGGGACGATTGAAATTTCAGGAGGACACGAAGCCCTTCCCAATGAATGTGATCGACTTTAATGGCAAAAAGATCCTAATTCGGCCCAACACAGCCGATAAGGGCAAAGACAAAGAAATCATCATCGGCAACGCACAGAAGGCCGATGGAAACAACAAAATTTCTTGCAGGAAAGTGATGGCCGAGAAGACTCCTGATGGAGGGGAGACACTGAAGGTGACCATCACAAACTCCAGCACTGGTGGGCAAGTGCAGATAAAGGGACATGAGCGAGAACCCATACTACGCATCACGGATGGTCCGGTGCCCAGGCGCGGACGATCCATAACATTACCGGATGGTCCGGAGCATTCCAGCGGACGGTCCGACAACTCCAAAGAGCCACGACGACCACGTACCTTCAAACCACGACGACCAGAAATAGGTACGTGGAAAACTAACACGTTCAAGGCAACTAGTCGGTTGGTAAAATCTAGCCCGACCTTTGATCAATTATTGTCTAAATATGTGAAAAAGAAGGCTGGCCCCAGCGACCGGCCACCAAAGGGACCTCGCTTACCCACCCAGGTGCGACGACAAGTTAGGCCGATTGGACCACCACACCAATCGGAAAGGACAGGAGGTCATAATGTTCAATTAAGACCTAACGTGCCTGCATGGACACCTCCACCACCATATCCACCTATGCCGTATCCATACACATACATACCTCCACCATATGTCCCAAATCAAATGTGGGGCATGCCACCATACCCATTTGGGATGCCACAGTACCCCGCTTGGGGGGCACCCTAAACATCTGTATTCAATAGTGTAACACCCGGATTTTAGGGGTCCAAAACCCGGGCGTAAACATAATCACCAGGTGTGCTGGGACCAAGTCTCACACATATGATGAATCATGGCACAGGATCGAATGTCACATCTTTACTATATAACAGGAGTTCTATACAAAATAAATAATTACATTATAAGGAGACAACGGTCCAGCAACCCAAAGTTGACTGGGAGACGACGGCCTAGACCTCTCACGAACTCATCACAGCATCCTCCATGAGCATCATCCTGCAGTACCTGGTCTTGACCTGTGGTGTATGTGAGACAGCAAGAGTGAGCTCACATACGTTCATCGCTCAACAAGTTGTGGGGAATAATGTGCATGAACTCGCCAAAGGTGGGAGCTCACGTGAAGTGTAAGGCTTACAAAAGAAGATGGTTAGAGCTGAGCATTGCTTTTAAAGTTGGTCAAAATTTTATTAGCAATTACTAAGTATAAGTAAATACCAACCTAATTAAATAATAGAACAAAAGTAACAACATCACCTGCGATGCAATGCATATGACAAATTGAATTTAAGTTCCATAATTTAATCATGTGAGTGTCCGAGCTGCTCATGACCGTGAGCACGGCTAGTATACCAGTTTTACACTCTGCAGAGGTTGCGCATCTTTACCCACAAGTCGTGTATCCCATGTCGCCAGGGTTTGCAAGGCCCTTAGACACTACCGAGGTGAATGGCTAGGGATCCACTACGAGGCCTTTACAAAGTTCCACTAGCTTCCGAAAACCCGCTACAGTTTATAGGAAGATCCAGTGCAGGAATCCCTTGCAGGACCGCCATCGTAGCAAAATCCTCCCGAGGGCCTCCCTACACTGACCTCTCCCCTACTGCCCTTGCCCCTTTCGGGTAAGGTAGACTTCCACTAGCTTTCCTAATTAATCAGCCAAGGGCGTCCCATTCCACCCTTGTGGTAGCACTGTTTTCCCGGGTGGTTCTCCATGTTCCAATTAACATAATGATCTTAACATGAACCATAAATAACAACTGATAACACAAGTATAATCATAAATAGTGTAATCTTCATACCCAAAACCACATATAGCACTAGCAAGTACTACCCAGAAAGTTCAGTGGTAAACAAGGTATAAAGATAGACAAACTAGGGTAACCTATTGGGTCCCATCAAAATTAACCTATGCAGATCATTATGATTAATTAGAACATGAGTAGGTGAAAAGAAGTGATCAAGGGCACAACTTGCCTGGGCCTTGAGAATCCAGGTACCAGGATGATCTTCAGATGACTCGTGACCTCACGCTAGTCGTAGTAATACAAACAAACAGTGTATAGGCAAAATTAACATTACACCAAACATATATGCAAAATACATATTAATAATCTACATATCAAAATAAGATCACAGGAAAAAGAATTATTAATTTTGGAGTTGTAGATTTTAAGTTATGAATTTTCAAAGGTTTTATGTGTTTAAAGTGGATTAAGTGAGAGATTAAATTTCTAATTGTTTTCATGACAAAACAGAGGCTCTAGGTGGTAGAGAATAAAATTACAAAATTTTAGAAAGTGGAATGGATTAATTTGGACTAAAAATGGATTTTCTATGATTTAAACAAGTTCTAGCATTTATTTATCTATTAAAAATCCATTTATAAATTATTTTCTCTGTTTTATAATACTCTGGACTGGGCCCCAATTCTTGGAAAACGCAGGGGCAAGCGTGCAAATATTCCCAAGACTCAGACTACACCCGCACAGGACGGCGGGTTAATTCCACAAAACCCCGGGGGCTCTTTAACAAAAAGACCCGACCGAAGGGGTAAGCTTCGATCACAGCCGCCCGATCTGATTCCAACCGTCCAGATTAAATCATCCCTTGAGTGAACCGGTACGCTCGGTGGACCGTCGGATCTACAATCGAGGGTAAGGATTTAATGGAGCCGAGATCTACTCCCAGCCGTTCGATATGAGATCTGCGCCCCCGATTTGTTTCCCCCAAAGCGGTATGCGCGGTTAGATCGGAGCCGTCCGAAGGAAATCCAACGGTGGCCAGGTCGTCCCCCAATTCCCAGGCCAGTCGCGGCGGCGGAGCGCACCCGCACGGTGGCGCTCGCCGGTGAGCTTCCCAATCTCGGCGCACGGGTACACGGTTCCCAAATCGACTGGGTGCAACACGTACAGGGAAACATGGCGAACAAGATCAAGGGGATATTACCACGGATGGTTGTTCGGGTGACGGCGGCCACGGCGAGGAGCGGATTTGCGGCGGAACATCTGCTCCGACGAGCAATTCATGGCGCTCCGATCATTCCCAAGGCCCCGCGAATGCCACACCATCATCCACAAGCCCTGGCGGTCACCCTGGGCCCCATCCAGAGGTCTTGGCGATGGCGGGGCACGAGTTTGGTCGCGGGCGGCTTCATTTTCTTCCGCCAGTGCACGCTCACGAGCTACACCCTCACACTCTCTCACAATCCCTGGTGTATTCGCGATGGCCGAGGGGAAGAGTCATGTGGCCACCAATTTATACCCTGATGTCCGAGGTTGTTCATCAAATCCCCGTTGCATCGATCCCGGTGGCGACGGGCGCTTTACGGAGTTTGTTGAGCCGTTCGCGCGAATCGCGGATTGCGCAAACCGGTTGTAGGGCGCCGAGAGGGGAGGTACCAGCGCACAGGGGCGGCGTTCGTAGCCCGGGAGCTTCGGCGGAGGTTGTTCCGAAGCTGCGCCTGCGCCCGGATCCAATCCGTCTGTTTCGGTGGAGAGGAAGGAGCTGACGCTCCGGTCCCACCCGACAGCAGCTGGGGAGGGTGCGTGTGTTCCAGGCAACGTGGGCCCACACCACAGAGAAACGACATCGCGAGGGAGACTGGCCAGCGGGCCCATGATGTCGGCGCGCGCGCGAGCAGTGAAGACTGGGCCGCGCGGTGGTTTCCCCCTGGTGGGCCGATTTGCGCAAACCAGGCCCAACAGCAGGTTTTATTCTTTTTCTTTTATCTGTTTTCTGTTTTTGTTTTCAAATTCAATTTTAAATATTCAAACCAAATTCAAATTTTATTTTGAATTTCAGATTCCTAAAATCAAACATAATCCCGAAGGAAATTTAGACTTTATTGTTTGGATTATTTATTTATTTTTTTAATAAGTCTATATTCTTGCCTTCCCATTCATTTTCTATTCCTTATTCCAAATTCAAATTTGACTCTGTTTTCAAATTTAATATTCAAAATCATAAACCAACAAGTGATGTAGTATTCATTTTATTTATTTGTTATTTGCATAAATTAATGCCATTAGTTGAATATGAAAGAAAAAGGAAATCAAGGAATCCTTGAAACACCCACTTATAAATTTATTTATTTATTTAAATTTTTTTTTATACCAATTTTTGGGCTTTACAAATCCTACCCCCCTTAAAAATAATCTCGTCCTCGAGATTTGCAAGAACAGGATATATAACCAAGTTATCTCAAAACATATGCACAAAGAAAAATCTTGGCATGATGCATAATTTATTAGCAATACATGGGGTCAATTAGACCTTATTATTCCAACTAAAATAGTATCTTTATCAACTACTAACTAAAGTAACACTTAGAGCTTACAAATAGTCGTAATCTATATATATGTTTATGTAGCTTGGTGGAACTGGTGGTTAGGAAAGCATGGGTGTATATATGTATGTCCACTTTATTACGTAGGATAGAAGATGCCTTTAAAGCATAAATAGGTTTGGGCAAGAAAGGCTAGGGTAAGGAAAGACTCCATCCAAGATTGTGGATCTTGATTCCGCTGGCGATTCAACTTGATCTTTGAAGACTTGAGTTGATGCTTATCCCTTCCTTGATGAAGTTGATCATGTTCTCCGGTCTTGTCTCTTTGATTAGGAGTTAGTGTATATTATCGGAGTTGGGGAAATATGGTTAGAATAGTTATGGGTGAGATGGACTACATGATGTAGGCCAAAATCTGGTTTGATGTCAGGTGTTGGTTGATAGATTATGCAATCCATTAAGACTCTATTGATTGGGTAAGTTATGTAACTTGTTATATAGGTCGGGTCGTTGTGTATGGCTAAGTTGATATAAGTCTCCAAATTAGGCTTAAGTGATTTAGGAGTATGGCCTTATCCTTTCTACCAGCATTAAGTAACTCACACTAGATTAGACCATATTTAATTAGGTATGATCTAGATTAGACTAGTTTTAGTTAGATAGATTTATCAGGGTAAGATATATCTTGTTAGGATATGTTTAGAATCTTTTGAGATAGGATGGGGTATATGGTGTAGGTAGGTCAGAAGCTCTATTAGGTTAACACAAAGGGATTATGCAACTATCGGAGGGGTAAGGTAGTTGCATATGTATATGGTCAAGTTAATCTAGGGCATCAATTTAGATTAAATCATTTTTATAGGAGTGAGGTCTAATCCATTTCACTAGTACTAACTGATCTATTGAATGACTCACTTTAGATTGGATCCTATTAGATTAGATGAGATCTAGATTGGTATCACCAGGTTAGTCTAGACAATATCTAATTACTTTGAATTAGATCATGGTTGATATTTTTTTGACTAGGATAAATATGCTAATTAGGGTAGGATGAATTCATAAGGATAAGGTATAATCTTTTGAGGTAAATTAGATCTATTAGGATAACAAAATCTTTTCAAGATAAGATGAATTTATTAAGGCAAGAGAGTGTCTTGTAAGATAAGATGGATCTATTAAGATAAGAGAGTGTCTTTTAAGATAAGAAGAACTTCTACGAAATAGATACCTTTTAGTGGAGGATAATCTAAGTTGTTTAGTTATCTTATGAATTCTATTTATGCCTATACGTATATGCAGATGTAATTGTGGACGTTACTCCACAACTAATCACACTCAATCAAAGATCCAAATCAAACAAGTGTCATAAGAACAAACACTCAAGCGTATAGATCCTTATAAAAATAGTTTTGTTTTTTTGTTCCTAAGAGTGGGTCTCTTATTCCTAAAGGTCACTTTAGGCACAGGATTTCAAAGTGTGAAATCCACATTTGTCTTTAGAAATGAAAGGTAAGAATAATCAGAGTGAAGCGGAATTGGATGAGAAAAGATTAAGATGAGTTTAGAAAAGAATCAGAGTAGCAAAGATAAGGTCAATCAGAGTAGAACAATAGAAGGTGAGACATGATCAAGATAGGTATAAAAAGAATCAGAGTAAGGTAAGTAGGTAATGGTTGTCCAGTTCTATCTAGGTTTCGTCCTACAGTCAACATTGCTCTGATACCACTTCTGTAACACCCGGATTTTAGGGGTCCAAAACCCGGGCGTAAACATAATCACCAGGTGTGCTGGGACCAAGTCTCACACATATGATGAATCATGGCACAGGATCGAATGTCACATCTTTACTATATAACAGGAGTTCTATACAAAATAAATAATTACATTATAAGGAGACAACGGTCCAGCAACCCAAAGTTGACTGGGAGACGACGGCCTAGACCTCTCACGAACTCATCACAGCATCCTCCATGAGCATCATCCTGCAGTACCTGGTCTTGACCTGTGGTGTATGTGAGACAGCAAGAGTGAGCTCACATACGTTCATCGCTCAACAAGTTGTGGGGAATAATGTGCATGAACTCGCCAAAGGTGGGAGCTCACGTGAAGTGTAAGGCTTACAAAAGAAGATGGTTAGAGCTGAGCATTGCTTTTAAAGTTGGTCAAAATTTTATTAGCAATTACTAAGTATAAGTAAATACCAACCTAATTAAATAATAGAACAAAAGTAACAACATCACCTGCGATGCAATGCATATGACAAATTGAATTTAAGTTCCATAATTTAATCATGTGAGTGTCCGAGCTGCTCATGACCGTGAGCACGGCTAGTATACCAGTTTTACACTCTGCAGAGGTTGCGCATCTTTACCCACAAGTCGTGTATCCCATGTCGCCAGGGTTTGCAAGGCCCTTAGACACTACCGAGGTGAATGGCTAGGGATCCACTACGAGGCCTTTACAAAGTTCCACTAGCTTCCGAAAACCCGCTACAGTTTATAGGAAGATCCAGTGCAGGAATCCCTTGCAGGACCGCCATCGCAGCAAAATCCTCCCGAGGGCCTCCCTACACTGACCTCTCCCCTACTGCCCTTGCCCCTTTCGGGTAAGGTAGACTTCCACTAGCTTTCCTAATTAATCAGCCAAGGGCGTCCCATTCCACCCTTGTGGTAGCACTGTTTTCCCGGGTGGTTCTCCATGTTCCAATTAACATAATGATCTTAACATGAACCATAAATAACAACTGATAACACAAGTATAATCATAAATAGTGTAATCTTCATACCCAAAACCACATATAGCACTAGCAAGTACTACCCAGAAAGTTCAGTGGTAAACAAGGTATAAAGATAGACAAACTAGGGTAACCTATTGGGTCCCATCAAAATTAACCTATGCAGATCATTATGATTAATTAGAACATGAGTAGGTGAAAAGAAGTGATCAAGGGCACAACTTGCCTGGGCCTTGAGAATCCAGGTACCAGGATGATCTTCAGATGACTCGTGACCTCACGCTAGTCGTAGTAATACAAACAAACAGTGTATAGGCAAAATTAACATTACACCAAACATATATGCAAAATACATATTAATAATCTACATATCAAAATAAGATCACAGGAAAAAGAATTATTAATTTTGGAGTTGTAGATTTTAAGTTATGAATTTTCAAAGGTTTTATGTGTTTAAAGTGGATTAAGTGAGAGATTAAATTTCTAATTGTTTTCATGACAAAACAGAGGCTCTAGGTGGTAGAGAATAAAATTACAAAATTTTAGAAAGTGGAATGGATTAATTTGGACTAAAAATGGATTTTCTATGATTTAAACAAGTTCTAGCATTTATTTATCTATTAAAAATCCATTTATAAATTATTTTCTCTGTTTTATAATACTCTGGACTGGGCCCCAATTCTTGGAAAACGCAGGGGCAAGCGTGCAAATATTCCCAAGACTCAGACTACACCCGCACAGGACGGCGGGTTAATTCCACAAAACCCCGGGGGCTCTTTAACAAAAAGACCCGACCGAAGGGTTAAGCTTCGATCACAGCCGCCCGATCTGATTCCAACCGTCCAGATTAAATCATCCCTTGAGTGAACCGGTACGCTCGGTGGACCGTCGGATCTACAATCGAGGGTAAGGATTTAATGGAGCCGAGATCTACTCCCAGCCGTTCGATATGAGATCTGCGCCCCCGATTTGTTTCCCCCAAAGCGGTATGCGCGGTTAGATCGGAGCCGTCCGAAGGAAATCCAACGGTGGCCAGGTCGTCCCCCAATTCCCAGGCCAGTCGCGGCGGCGGAGCGCACCCGCACGGTGGCGCTCGCCGGTGAGCTTCCCAATCTCGGCGCACGGGTACACGGTTCCCAAATCGACTGGGTGCAACACGTACAGGGAAACATGGCGAACAAGATCAAGGGGATATTACCACGGATGGTTGTTCGGGTGACGGCGGCCACGGCGAGGAGCGGATTTGCGGCGGAACATCTGCTCCGACGAGCAATTCATGGCGCTCCGATCATTCCCAAGGCCCCGCGAATGCCACACCATCATCCACAAGCCCTGGCGGTCACCCTGGGCCCCATCCAGAGGTCTTGGCGATGGCGGGGCACGAGTTTGGTCGCGGGCGGCTTCATTTTCTTCCGCCAGTGCACGCTCACGAGCTACACCCTCACACTCTCTCACAATCCCTGGTGTATTCGCGATGGCCGAGGGGAAGAGTCATGTGGCCACCAATTTATACCCTGATGTCCGAGGTTGTTCATCAAATCCCCGTTGCATCGATCCCGGTGGCGACGGGCGCTTTACGGAGTTTGTTGAGCCGTTCGCGCGAATCGCGGATTGCGCAAACCGGTTGTAGGGCGCCGAGAGGGGAGGTACCAGCGCACAGGGGCGGCGTTCGTAGCCCGGGAGCTTCGGCGGAGGTTGTTCCGAAGCCGCGCCTGCGCCCGGATCCAATCCGTCTGTTTCGGTGGAGAGGAAGGAGCTGACGCTCCGGTCCCACCCGACAGCAGCTGGGGAGGGTGCGCGTGTTCCAGGCAATGTGGGCCCACACCACAGAGAAACGACATCGCGAGGGAGACTGGCCAGCGGGCCCATGATGTCGGCGCGCGCGCGAGCGGTGAAGACTGGGCCGCGCGGTGGTTTCCCCCTGGTGGGCCGATTTGCGCAAACCAGGCCCAACAGCAGGTTTTATTCTTTTTCTTTTATCTGTTTTCTGTTTTTGTTTTCAAATTCAATTTTAAATATTCAAACCAAATTCAAATTTTATTTTGAATTTCAGATTCCTAAAATCAAACATAATCCCGGAGGAAATTTAGACTTTATTGTTTGGATTATTTATTTATTTTTTAATAAGTCTATATTCTTGCCTTCCCATTCATTTTCTATTCCTTATTCCAAATTCAAATTTGACTCTGTTTTCAAATTTAATATTCAAAATCATAAACCAACAAGTGATGTAGTATTCATTTTATTTATTTGTTATTTGCATAAATTAATGCCATTAGTTGAATATGAAAGAAAAAGGAAATCAAGGAATCCTTGAAACACCCACTTATAAATTTATTTATTTATTTAAATTTTTTTTTATACCAATTTTTGGGCTTTACAAATAGGTTGACACCTCCAGTACAAGACCGATTGAGAGCCCCTCAATCTGGTCCACGAGCACAGGCCCAGCAAGATTACCGAACAACTCGGCCCCAAAGGCTGACTAATACGGCAGGGGGGCATACAGCTACAACCTCCAACACTACGAAAAAGGGAGACGTCATTAAAATAGGAACGACAGATGTCGTCGTACAACAAAATAACGAAGGGCCGATGATTTTTGGTGAATCAGCCGACACAAACAAAAAGAAAGTACGACTGTCAATAAAATAGCTGATCTAAAATACTCCATGCCCCGATGGTGCCCATCGGGATTGACACGATCGCAAAAGCGAAAATTACAGCGCCTTAGAGCAAAGGAGAATCAGGAGAAGGAGGCGGAAAAAATATTCAATGACACACATCCACAGTATCCGCCACCACAAAAGAGATGGAGACCAAAGGCTGTTGAGGAAAATCAAACGGCCATAAAGACAGAAAATAAAACAACAACTGTGCAGCTCTTTGCAGGTATAGCAGATAGTCCGGCTATAAAGAACGGACCAACCGTACAGGGCGCGGACCGTCCGACCCCTGAGGCCGACTCATCCACAATACACCATGACACCTGCAACGACGTACCAACACCCATGGAGGAAGACGACCTGCAAGGAGAAGACCTGGTCGACTACAAAGCTACGCCAGAACACTTAGAAAATTAGGAAAGCAAGGTGACGAATTGGTCAGGACCAGTATGGCGCTCGGCGGTATTGGGACTAACAGTTCGATTAAAGCTAAAGGGGTCAAGTCCGTTGAGTCAACCATCGGGACTAAGGCCACTGCGTGTCATCCTAGTAAGTGTCAAGATGCCTAAGAAAACTGATGTGATCACATCGAGTTAGTTGCCTTTGGTTCGCTCAGCTCCACCAAAAGGCAGGGGGGCATATGTTGAGCACCAAATTGAGCGTGTGGACAGTCCGGCCCTGAGGCCGGACGGTCCGCGGTCCAGACAGTCCGCGCCTATGGGCCGGACGGTCCGCGCCTGTGGGCCAGACGGTCCGCGCGTGCGCAGAACAGATTAGGGTTTCGAGTTTTGTGCTATGGTTGTTAGCTAAAATCAGGGGATAAGCTTGGAAATTAGTTTGTAAAGGGTCCAGCCCCCCTCCTCTATAAATAGAGAGGTATACGGCCGATTTGTAATTAACAATCGAATCAATACAACTTCTATTCGCATTTTATCTTAGGAGTAGTTCTAGTTTAGCCCTAGTTTAGCCTTCCAATCCCCAAATCTTCCGCCTCTCCTCGACTCTACGTCGATTAGAGGAGTCTAGGTCGGTCTACCCGAGCCTAGACAACTCCTAGGATCTCTCCTCCCCGACGGGGTCCCTCCCGGGAGCGAGATCTAGGCGCCGCCGGCGATCTTCCGCCGCCCCTGCGCACGCGCGGACCGTCCGGCCCTAGGGCGCGGACCGTCCGGCCGTCAGGCAGGGAACTCGAGCTCCTGCACCAGGTCGCGGACCATCCGGCCCTGTGCCGCGGACCGTCCGCACCTGACCAGAGAGCACCGCCGCCTCTCGCAAGGTCGCGGACCGTCCGGCCCTGGGCCGCGGACCGTCCGCGCCTGACCAGAGAGCACCGCCGCTGGTTCTCTTGAGTAATTGACGCCTCCAAAAAGGTGTCAACACTGAGCCCCGACATGTGGGCCCAGGGACATAATGGAAGAAATACATGGAGCAACTAATGCAGGTGACGCTTGAGAGATCTTCTGGCGCCCAGATGTCCGTAGCCCGCGCAGTGCTGATACACAATGGTAGCTTCCTTGGTACGTACGAGTGATGATGAGTATATTGCATGCGGCAGCATGGACGTGCTACCTGCCAGCAGAATAGACAGGCATGCCGCCTGCCAGCGGAATGGACAGGTTTCATTAAATGCTGAGGCGGCACACTGCTTGCCAGTGGAATGGACTGGTCGCCGCCTGACAGCAGGGCAGACAGGCCTCATTAAATGCCGAGACGGCACATCGCTTGTCAGGCGGCGTGCCTTATCCGCAATAAATGTAGGGGCCGCGCAACCCGGAGGCCTTACGTCAGGCTCCGCCCGCTGGCCTACGTCACGCAGAATAGACCATGTGGCGGCACCGGGACACCACCTGGGTGGGGAGCGGAAGCGTAGGCAGATAGGTCCGCACCAGGCTGAGCCTAGACACGTGTCAACACCGGACCCCTGCCTAGGTCCTGTTCAAGGCCCGTGTACGTGCTGTCCTAGGACCTCGGGACCCCACTGTGGGCAACCCGGACCCCATACGTAGGGGTTCGGATCCCATTCCAGGGGTCCGGCTTGCACACGTGGAGGTCCAGGACCAACCTTGGGGGTCCGGACCACATATCCGGGGGTCCGGTGCCCTCCCGTGGGGGTCCGGACCACTATTGATGCCTTGGAGTATATCACCTCCTCTAGACACGTGGCGGCTCCGGACCCGCCCACGTGGTGGAGTCGGACGCTGCTGTGGACCCAGAATAGCCGCCTGAGATTGGCGCTGCGCGTGCATCTTTGCACAGCAGTAAGGGATACCCTAGTTACAGGGTACCGACAGTGAAACCCGGGCCCACCTCAGGGGAGGATGCGAGCCTGCAGGTGGGGCCAAAACTTGTACTTCGCGTCAGCATGGCATGACCAGTGACTGGGGCGCCACCTTAGCGCGCGCCCCATTAACTCTGTGCATCTGGTGACGCACGTGCTGTCAGTCCGCCCTCGGTCACGTCAACTACCACATCTGTCCCCGTGAACGACTGACCCACGGCCCCACGTCTGGCGGTTCCATCGGGCCACGCGCGGGGCGCCTCGTTGCCGCCTTGGTTAATTAATATCTCCCCGCAGCGGCCCCGAGGCGGTGCGCGGTCGTGCGTGGTGGTTCGTTCCTCGCGCGGCGGTTCACCTTTTCCGCACTCGGAGACCGGCATACCAGCTGCATGACTTGTGGGCCCGAGCCCCCATGTCAGTGACTGGGTCGCTTGAGCGCTAGGTGCGTGTCGGACGGGATTTCCCTGGCCACGAGCGGGGGAGTCTTCCTTGAAAAGGGATTCTCCCCGCGTGCAGCAGTTACGCTTTCGCATTCTCTCCCACTGCTATGCCCTTTCGCCTCCGAGCCCTCTGCGCCCCTTTGCATCTGCGCTCTTCTGCTTTCCGCTACCGCATTCGCCATGGCCTCGCTGGTTCATCCCGATCGTTTCTAGTTCGAGGGGGCACTCAACCTGGTGCGCAACCTGCTAAGATGGGGCACGTCGGCGTTCATCGGAAGGATCCGCGCCGGCGCCACTCCCCTCGGCGATCTCGCCGCCGGGGGAGTTTGTGCTCTTCGTATCCTACCTCTCCTACAGGTTGGCGCTGCCGATCTCGCCTTTCTTCCTGCTGCTGCTGGAGGAGCTCGACCTTCAGCTTCAGCACCTCACGCCCCACTCCATCCTCCAGGCGGCCATCTTCACCCACTGTGCGAGATGTTCGTGGGGGTGGCGCCCTGCACCTCCCTCTTCCGCCATTTCTTTGTGCTGGTGAAGTTCGGGAAGGCCAAGGACCACCTCGGCGCGTACTATTTCCAGACGAGACCGGACTTGGCCGGCGCCTACATCTCCTCCCTTGGCGGCGCAAGGTGGGAGAACTGGCACGCTGACTGGGTGATCGCCAGCACCGAGGCCAACGACCGCCTCGCGCTACTGAGCGAAGGGCCGAGGCTCGACCAGAAGCAATGGAGGGCCAAGCTGACGCTAGCGCTAGAGTTCGAGCCTATACTGGAGAGGATCAAGACCTTGGCAACCGGTGGCCTGACGTCGATGCACGTGGTCCGCGACTTCTTGAAGCACTGGATCGCGCTGTTGCAGAGGAGGGCGCGCCTCTGTTGCTGGTTCACCGGCCCAAACGACATCGGCCGGATCCAGCGCGGGCCAGGCACCGACCTATCCTGGGATGAGCTGGAAGTCCTGGTGAAGGGGATTACTGGTGAGTCCTTCATCCCTGAGTCTCTAATCCCTCCCCAGGACATTCCTGCGCTCTGTGACGACCCAGGGCTGAGGATGGCGATCCTGGCCTGGCTACGACCCTCGATGAGAGCGGCGTGGCGGTTCGCCAGACCGGTGGCCGGGACCCCCACCGCGGGATCCAGATCCCTGGTGTACCGATGGGAGGTTCCCAGCCCGCCGGCGCGGGTTCCAGGGCTCCCCACGTGGCCCCCAGCCCCTTGGACAAGGGCAAAGGGGCGGCAAGTAGCTCCTCTGCCTCGGGTGGCACCGGGGGATCAGAGGAAGAGAGGTGTCGCTGGCTGCGTTGCATGGACGGGTCGCGTGTTACGGACCTACCTCTTGATTCGGACCCGCCCCAGAAGCGTTAGCGGACAGCTGGTGGGGCCGAGGAGACCGGCTTCCAGGCCCAGGGCGCGTAGAGGCGCACCAATCCTCCGCCACCATCGGATCCGCCGCCGCTGCCGCCACCACCACCATTGGTCCCACCACCACCACCTGGGGGTGATCTCCCCCAGCAACAACAGCAGCGGACGTCCCGCTTCTAGGGCCGCTAGAAGGTCTAGGGCCCCAAGTAAGTGTAGCCCCATCCTTGTTTTTGCGAGTGTAGTTATCATGCCGACGGGTCACAACCCATCCTTGTTTGCCAGGGCTTCCTCCCCCTCTGCTCCCAAGGGCGCGCCTACTGCGCCGGGTACCACGCCCGCTGGCGAGTCCGGCTCCTAGCAGCAGGAGTCTGCTGGGAGTGGCGCCGGCGGCTCGCCCGCAGCCGTTGCAACCGTGCCGACGGCTACCTCAGCCTCAACGACAGTGACGCCGTCGAGTACACCGTCGGCAGCGGCCGAGGAGGTCCCAGCTGCGCCCGCCCCCGCCACGAGGGGTGACGCGGGGGGTGCGTCCAGCTCTGTCCCGCCGCCCACTCTGGAGGAGGCGGAGGTGGTTCTTGGGTGGCGGCTCCGATCCGGCGCCAAGCTAGAAGCAGCACCGGTTCCCCTCCCCCGGGTGCTGTCTCGTGCGCATCAGGCTCTCCAGGAGACCGAGGCAGCGATCCGGCAGGAATGGGAGGCACTGGAGTCCGAGCACCAGCGCCTCAGCGACTGGGGTACCCAGCTGGAGGAGCGCACCAAGGCGGCATCCTAGCGATTCGCCTTTGAGCGGTCCGAACTGGCGTGGGACCGCAAGGACTACAAGAAGGACCTCTAGAGGGTGTACGCCTGGGAGCTGGAGGCGGCCCGAAAGGAGAAGAGGCTGGCCAAGAAGGAGGAGCATCTGGACCAGAGGGAGGAGGTCGTCACGAAGCTCCAGGCCAAGCTGGATGCCTTCAACAAAATCCTGGAGGAGCAGCAGGCCCAACAGACCGCGGCTGTGGAGAGCCTGCAAAGGCCGCAGCAGGAGCTAGATGATAGGGCCAGCAGGATTGCCCTAACCGAGGAGAACCTCAAGGAAAAAGACGCCTCCCTAGATAAGCGGGTGACGGATCTCGCCTGACAGGAGAAGGACCTCGCCTTCAGGGAGGAGATGTTTGAAAGGCAGGAGAAGCTGCTGGCTGATCATAAGCTTGAGGCAGAGCAGAGAGAGAAGGATCTTGAGGAGCAGATCCGGAAGTTCCAGGCGGCGCAGGCTGCACCGGGTTCCCAGGCGGTGGAGGCGATGAAGAAGACTCTTGAAGATCTCCAGGCAGAGTAGCGCGTCGGGGTCCAGCGCATCGCCGCATGGGCCGGTGAGGCGAGCACGGCACTAGTGTCGCTAGGGGTGAGCCCCATCCCGGTGTTGGAGCCGCTGACGTCCATCTCCGACGCGCTCCCAGTGTTGGACTCCGCCGCTGACCGCCTCCATCGCCTGGACCAGATACTTGGCGCCCGCCTGGAGGCCGAGGGCGACAGGCTCTGCCGGGCGGTGGTAGAGTACATCCTGACATGCTTCCGAAGCCACGACCCGGCCATCTCCTTGGCACCGGTGATCGTTGGTCCGGTGGCCGACACCGAAGACGTCGTCCGGTAGGGCGTACAAGATACCGTGGAGGTGGTAGCCGAGCGCTTCCAGCGGGACCCCGCCGATGATGAGTAGTTAGATCTGCAAGGAGAAAGCAAGGGTCCCGCTGGGAAGCGGCTTTGTAATAGTTTTTTGTTTTGTAAGATACTTTTGGGAAGTATTTATCTAATAGTGACAGGACTTATCTGTATGCTATTTGTCTTTGCTGTGTGCGTCGTTACCAACTTCTCCCTAGTACTTGGCCCCCTCTGGTATCCAGGCTCGACGTGTCGAGGCTGGATGCCAGCGTACTTAAGAGAAAATTGGTGACCTGGCCCCCCTGGGATGCAGGCTCGACATGTCGAGGCTAGATGCCAGCGTACTTAAGAGAAAATTGGTGACCTGGCCCCCAGGAGGTAGTCTCGACTGGGACCCGGACCTGCACACAGCCTTGGCTAGAAAGTTGTAGTAGTGCACCCATAGGACCCGCTAGCTGGTATCTTCTACCCTTTGATTTATGCAACAGGACCTGCAGGACTTAGACTGGGAAGCCAATCCATGTGTCTGGACCCCCTGGATTACAGCTCCAAATACTAGGGCACCCATCGTAGAGTGGTGGAGCGTGTAGGCTTAGGGTACAGGACCAGGCTAAGTGGCAACATAGCTCCGGACCACCCAAGGAGACAAGTGTCCATTCTTTGGAACTGGACCCCAGGTTGCCGGACCCACAGGACTATAGTTCCAAATACTAGGATACCCGTCACAGAGTGGTGGAGCATGCAGGCTTAGGGTACGGAACCAAGCTAAGTGGCTACACGGCTCCGGACCACCCTAGGAGACAAGTACACGTTCTCTAGAACCGACCCCGAGGCTGTCGGACCCCCCTCTCGAGGGGTCCCGAACTGCAAGCCTGGCTACTCAATTCGGATGTCATTATACCAGCAAGGGTGGAAACTGTATGGGTGGGTTAGATACAAAATGGTGCTCGCAAATTGAAGCAAAATAAGACCATCACAGAAACAAATCTGGGGGTGAATCTTTTCTTTATAACTTGATATTCATGAGTGTAGGCCGACAGACCGGGTTTATGAGGGCGGACCTCACCGGGCTGGCGTACATATATGCGCTACCTAGTTACAAAGGAAGAAAACCGGGTCCCTAGGTTTGCTTTTATGGAAAAAACTTACGGAGATGCTCTATGTTCTAGGGATTGGGAAGAGGCTCTCCTTCAGTTGTAGCAAGGCGGACACACCCGGGTCGGCATATTTCCGTCACCTTGAAGGGTCCTTCCTAGCTGGGGGAGAGTTTGTGGAGCCCTTATCGGTTCAGTACTCGCCTTAGGACCAGGTCCCCAACCCTGAGCTCCCTACTATGCACGAACCGTTGGTGGTAGCGCCTGAGCGCCTGGTTGTACCGTGCATTTCGGATCGCCGCTTGCCATCTGCGCTCGTCGATGAAGTCCACGTCCTCACGCCGTAGCTGTTCCTGCACAGACTCATCGAAGGCTTGGACATGTGGGGAGCCCATAATGATTTCTGGGGGAAGGAAGGCTTCGGCCTCGTAGACCAGGAAGAACGGGGTCTCCCCGGTAGCTCGGCTGGGTGTGGTCCGGTTCCCCCATAGCATGAATGGAAGCTCACTGACCCAATTTGCACCATGCTTTTTCAAACAGTCGTAGGTGTGTGTCTTGAGTCCCCTAAGGATTTCTGTGTTTGCCCTCTCCACCTGGTCGTTGCTCCTGGGATGAGCCACGGACGCGAAGCAGAGCTGGGTGCCGATGCCCTCGCAATACTCCTGGAAAAGCCGAGTTGTAAACTAGGTCCCGTTGTCTATAATGATACGGCTTGGGACCCCAAATCTATAGACAATCAACTTGAGGAAAGCAACAGCAGCACCCTGGGTGATGTTGACCACAGGGGTGGCCTCTAGCCACTTGGTGAACTTGTCGATGGCGATGAAGAGGTACCGGTACCCGCCGACGGCCCTGGGAAATGGTCCCAGGATATCCACCCCCATACGGCGAATGGCTAGGAGGGTGGGATTATTTGCAGAGCCTGAGCTAGTGTGTGTATCTGTCTTGCATGGAATTGACATGCCTTGCAGGACTTTACCATCTCAGTTGCATCCTGGAGGGCGGTTGGCCAGTAAAAGCCATGCCGGAAGGCCTTACCGACCAGTGTGTGGGATGAGGAATGACTTCCGCACTCTCCTCCATGGATCTCCGTGAGCAACTCATGGCCCTCCTCCTGGGTAATGCACCGCATTAGAATGTCGTTGGCGCCACGGCGGTAGAGATCCCCTTCCACCACCGTGTAGCGTTTAGCCAATCGCACTATGCGCTCTACGGATACATGATCTTCAGTGTAACACCCCTGGTGTTACTGTCACTAAAACTTGAGCATAACATCATAAGCATTGGCATCTCATATGTTTGTTACACCTAGAGTGCATTCACTAGGCAAAAATTTGAAACAAGTTGTATTGTTATGGCATTTTGTGAATCAAACCCTAGAGTAGGGTATTCAACCCTTGATTGGGCATAATAGAACAAACAAGGCTTAGACAAAATAAAACTTCAAAACTTGCTAGAAATAATCATAAAGTGTCACCATAGATGAACTCAAGTGGGATCCAAACCCTAAGAGTGCAAGAAACCCTAATTGGAACCCTAGAAAGCCCTAAACCTAAACCCTAGGGGGCTAAGTGCAAAATTAGTGCACTTTTGGACTAAAGTGCAAAAACCATGAAGTTTAGGTGTCTTAAGTTTTATGGTTCACAAATATGTGAATTTGCAAGTAAAACCTTGAGATTTGGACTTATTTGCAAAAGAGCCATACTTA
Source organism: Zea luxurians (assembly GCA_029449295.1). Taxonomy (NCBI): domain Eukaryota; kingdom Viridiplantae; phylum Streptophyta; class Magnoliopsida; order Poales; family Poaceae; genus Zea; species Zea luxurians. Next base: position 465,575 of record JAOPSE010000311.1, on the reverse strand, counting down.
AACTCTTTTGACTAAGTCTGAATTTCAGTGTAATGGCTCAACTTTGGGGCTCTGTAACTTTCAAATTATGAAGTTTTTGCCCTATGTCACCACATCAATTTTGTAGACCTATCAAAGGAGAACAACTTTGTTTAAGGGATGCAACACTGTTGTCATGAAAAATATAAAGAAAAATGCACCCAAAGTCGGGTTGTCAGGCAACCCTATGACTGAATTTACACTTGCAGTGAATTTAGGGTAAACTTTGAGCCAATTTTGAGTTAGATCCTGTGACTATTTTATGGTGAGCATTGTGACAAGTTTAAAGCTGGTTGGTTAGACTATAACTTTGATGTGAGGATGTGATCAAGTTACTGCATAAAATTTGGAGTAATTCTCTCTGCCATCCGCTCTGTCAGACCAACTGAAGCAAGTTTGTGATGGTACAGTACTCTGAATAAGATCAGATCGACAGCTCAACCCTCACCGCCGATGAGCCGCGCGTGATTCGTGCCATCGTCGCCGTGATTCGTGCTCGGATAATGTGGATAGCGCTTGGGATCGAGTAAGGGTCCTCGTCGTGGATAACTCCGACCAGTAAACAAATCCGCCCATCGTACCGCACTCACCGCGGTCACTTCGGATAACCTCACCGGTGACTGCCGCCTTCCAGCCTTGTGCCACGTGCCTGGGCACCTCCACCGCATCGCCGTGACCCATTGTGACTCTCCGTTGATCGCCGGAATGACTGCCACGGTAATAGGACACCCATCAGCGCGTCAGTAGCTTTCCACTCCTCCGACCGCCGCGCGTCGTCGCTCGAATTCCTAGCCACCGCTCTCGCTTAGTATAAATAAATCCAACGTGAGCTCCGTAAGATCATCACGCACCCAGCCACCCAGTATTGCCCTCAGTCGATCACCAGCAAGCTCCAATTTTAGATTCCCCCCAAAACCTTCAAGAACACCGAGTGAATTGATCTCGCCATGGTCAGCCACTTCCAGGTCTGCTCATACCTTCTGCTCCCTCGTTTGAGTGTTCTTATGTACCCGTGATGCTCATCGACCCGCCCAATTGAACTGAGCTGCCTTAGATCATTGGAAACGCGCTTAGTGCTCCGTTGTTGCCGCTGTCACCGTGGATAGAGCACTGTAGGTCCCCAATCCAGAAATTGATTTAGGGGAAATACGCGGGAGTAGTTCAATTTGGTGTCTGCCGCTCGGGAGCACCAGTCTTTGCGCCATTCGGCCAGTCTAACCTCGCCGGTGTTCAAAGCTCTGTCGTGTGATGTCGTGGTCCTGGCGCGGTAAAGAAATAAAAGTCCAGGGACTTTTCTGTATGTGTCAGTGACCCATTTGAATAGTAGTTAGCGTTCTTAACCAGTTTTTCAAGTTATCGGGGACCTTTGTGCAAAATCAACACGGGCGTGCGCGCGCGGGCGAATCCGGTCTCTGCTGGGCCGCCTTGGCTGAAATGAGCCCAATACTGTTCAAGTTTTCCTCTTTTCTTTTTCTATGAAACTTTGGAAATCTGTAGAAAATTATAGGAAAATGGTAAAAATACCAAACCAATTTTGCTAGATTCCTAATTTTCCATAGAATTTAATAAAAATAGTTTTAGGATTTTTAATCCAAACAAGAAATTATAGAGTATTTAAAACATTCTAAAACTCTATTTCTTGATTTTTAGAAAATAGATAATAATCCCAAAAATCCCCAAACTTTTTAGATGACCCTTATATATTATTTAGAAGCTTTGGGTAGAGTTTGGTATGATTTGGACCTTGTTTGATACTTAGAACCCAAAACCCTACCCCCTGCTCTTTGAACTTCACTATTGACTCCGGAAACCCTAAGTTCTCGGAGATCCGTGAAGGAAAATTGTATTCAAGATTTTTAGATAATAAACTTTTATTATCTTTGCACTCTCATGAGCATTACACAAGCATTCATTATTATGTATGGTTATATTTAGAAAACGAGGAAGAAGTTGAAGTAGAAGGAGAGAAGACTCCACCACCACCACCACCTGAGGAACATCAGGCAGGCAACTACTTTTATTTTGACATCTATGGAACCGAGCCTGATTCACCTGTAAACCAAGGCAAGCCCCGGTGCATTTGCCACCTCCTTGTTACTTTTTAAATCTTTCTCACTTACTTGATGCATTAGGTGATAGGAGTTGTGTGCTAAACTATTGCTGCATCTCCTTCCTTGGATTATTCCCTAATCCCTGTTTTACAAAAAGTTTTCTTATGCTTAGTCCTGCTTTAGCAAAACAAAATGTTTTGTTTTCTCAAATATGATGTTACAAAGTGGGAGGGATGTTTTTGAAAATAAAACTTGATGGTGGATCCATCATGGCCATGATGGGTTCAACATCGAAAAAGATGTACCTCTGCCAGGTACCAAACTTTGGGGTTTGAAATAATTAAGCTGAGACCGGGCGGGTGACTTGCACGAGAAGAGAGTCTCGGTGTAGTGTCTCCGTCTGAGTCGATTAAGGACCGTGTCGATGTAGGCTTGATGACCGAGGACCCTTTAACTGGTCACATGTCTCATCATGGGTAAGCTTTGCCACGGGCAGACTAAGGCCAGAATAAGATACCACGCAATGGGAGTGGAGAGATGGCGAGAGTAGCGTGTACCCTCCGTGGCAAGAGGCTGGATGGTGGTGTATCTGTGCTCTCGGTTGGTGTGAACCTGATCTGGTCTTAAGAACCCCGATGGCGAGTTGACATATGCAAGGGTTAAGTGCTACATATGTCGTGTGATTGGAGATCCTCAGCTGAGTATAATCGATCCGGATCGTCGTACCTTCGCGGTTATGAAGACATGGTCACTGACCTATACGTAGAACTCGAGTAAAGATGAAGGGTTGTTAAGAAAATTGGCTAGTGCAGGTCAAGTGATTGAGCTAGGGTAGAAAGAACCCTAGATACAGGTAATCTTACTTAACCTGACAAGTAAAACTGGATTTTTAAGGATCCACTTTTAGTAAGCATTTCTGCAAACAGAGTCTTTGATTATTGTTAAGCCTTACCTTGACTACCTTAAAGCCAGCATCCCCTTGAGAGTCTTTTCTTTAGTCGGGTAAGACTTGCTGAGTAATTCCATACTCAGGGCTTTGTCCCATGTTGTTTTTAGGTGAGGAAGCAACCAACTTTTGTTGCTTCTGTTCTAAGGTGCTACCAAAGGAAGAGCACCAGGAGTAAAGCTGCAGGAGGAAAGGATCCTCCATAAAACTTTTGTTTAACACTTATCGGGAGGGGTTTTTGCCTCCCATGGTTTGTAATAATAATACTCTGCACTCGTATAGTATATTCTGGTCTGTAAATATTTAACTCTGTCTTACTTTTAAATAAAAGTAAGTTAATGTAACTGCTTCCGCATTTTCGTATCTCCGATGCTTGAAATGTCTGCGTGACATGTGAAACGTTCTTGGGAAAGGTAAGAAAAGCATATACCGAACTTGTCAAGTGATTCAAGGGCACCTGTAGGGTTGTCTGAGGTCCGTTGGACAAGGACAACTGTAGGTGGGCCTAATGACTTGGGAAGTTCCATCACATTCAGGAAGGATGTTTTCCTTCAGGTAGTCCCGGATCTCGGAGATCCATGCATCGGGACCACTCTAAGATACTGGCTGTGACGCTAAGGGATAGGCAGGACCCCCTATAGCACATACAGTCTTCGATGGGTACTGTAACACCACCAGGACCGCTAGCTTCGAGGTGCTAGTCTCGCCCCCTTTGCCCAGTTCAGCAGGCTGGGCGGTGGGCCTCAGCAGCCGTCTTTCGAAGACGCCCTTGGGCACGGGTGCCCAAGTTGATGCCCTCACGGAGAGGTCATCTGCCACCGAGTTGTTAGCCCGAGGAACATGTTGCAGTTCCAGGGCCGTGAAGTCCTTCTCCAGCTTCCTGACGTGGAGGAGGTAAGCCGCGAGCCTAGGCTCGTTGCAGCTACATTCCCCGCGGACTTGCTTGATGATCAGCTAGGAGTCCCCCTTCACAAGGAGTTGGCGGATCCCCAGGGATAGGGCCGCAGACAAGCCGAAGATAAGTGCCTCGTACTCTGCCATATTGTTGGTGGCCTTGAACTCAAGGTGCACCATGTACTTCACTTGATCTCCGCTTGGGTCGACGAGGACCACTCTGGCCCCACCAACTTGCTGACAGGCGGATCCATCGAAGAAGAGCGTCTAGTGGGGCTCGGTGAAGACCGGACCCCTGGGCTCCGCAGGTGTGGGGTCTGAATCGGGATCCGGGCCCCCAGAGGCGCTCAGGGGAGGCGTCCACTCCACGATGAAGTAAGCCAGGACCTGGCTCTTGATGGTGTGGTAAGGCTGAAAGTCCAGCTGGAACTCAGCGAGCTCCACTGCCCACTTGGCGATGTTGCCTGTGGCGTTAGAGTTGTGGAGGATGGCCCTTAACGGAAAGGAGGTCACCACCACAACCCTGTGTGCTTGGAAATAGTGGTGCAGCTTCCTGGATGCGACAAGTACAGCATAGAGGAGCTTGTGCGTCTCAAGGTACCTGGTCTTTGCCACATGGAGGACCTCGCTGACGTAGTAGACCGGCCTCTGAAAGGTCCGGACCCCTGTAGCAAGTCCCGGGCCCTCAGGTTCTTGGCCTTCTTGCGCCGCCCTTTCCACAACCAGCACCATGCTCACCGCCTCTGCAGCCACTACAATGTACAAGTACAGCGGCTCCCCTGACTCTGGAGCTACCAGTATCGGCAGGGACACAAGGTGCTGCTTCAATTCTTGAAAGGCTTGCTCAGCCTCTTCGGTCCAAGAGAATGACCGGACTTTCGCAGGAGCTTGAAGAAGGGTAGCGCCCTCTCAGCCAGCCGTGAGATGAAGCGACTGAGGGCGGCTAATGACCCCATAAGCTTCTAGATGTCCTTGATACGGGCCGAAGGCCTCATCGCCTCAATCGCCCTGATCTTCTCTGGGTTTGCTTTAATCCCCCGGTGTGAAACCAGGAACCCCAGCAGCTTCCCAGCGGAGACACTAAAGACGCATTTGTCTGGGTTTAGCTTTGTGCGTGTTGCCCGCAACTTGTCAAAGACCAGGGTTAGGTCTCCCACCAGAGTTGACCCCCCCTCCTAGTCTTGACTAGTCCTATAAGTCTGGGTCGTGCCCATTGGGCCAGCATGAGTCCAACACGTTTTTAAAAGCACGAAGCCCGACCCAGCACGGGAGGAAAATAGCCGGGCCAGCACGGCACATTCATCGTGCTGGGCCGTGCTTTTGCTTTCGGCCCGACGGCCCACATGACCCGGCATGGGAGCTTGGGCCGTGCCTGGGTTGGCCCAGCACGAAATAAAGCCCGACGGAGCAGTTAGGGTTACGTGACCGGCTTATATGAGGCGTGGCGTTAGGGTTACGCGATTTACTTCCTCTCCCTCCTCTCCTGAGTCCCGACCTCTCGTTTCTCTCCCTCGCCTCCCTCGTTCGCGGTCCGCTGCCGCTCCAGATCCAGCCTCCAGCCCGCTGCCCTCTCTTACAGCTGATCCATTCGCGGACGAGCCCACGACCGCAGAACGCACCGTCGCTGCTCGCCTGCGCTGCGCTGCTCCGATCCAAATCCATCCCAAGGGAACATCTACCGCCGGCCGGCCCCCTGTGTCTGGCGTGCATTGGACCACGACCAGCAGGCAGCAGCCCCGTGCATGAGCCAAGATGTGCACGCCCAGCGCGACGGCGACAGAGAAGCCGAGATGCACGCTTATCAGGAACTAAGAAGGTGTGCCGTGCCTAGGCCAGCACGGCCCGATGGAAGCCTGTCGTGCTTTAGGGCCGTGCTGGGCCTTACTTCTACTCGCCAGGCCAGCACGGCCCGACTCTATTTCATGCTAGCTAGGCCCGACTAACCGAGGCCCAAATCACGGTGGGCTCGTGTCATGACAGCACGGCACGGCCCAACTTGCAGCACTAGTCTTGACCATGATGTCATCGACATATATTTCAACCTTGTCCCTGATCAGGTCCCCGAAGGTCTTACTCATCGCCCATACAATTGTTGGCAAGGCGTTCTTCAGACTGTAGGGCATTACAACATAGCAGTAGAGCCCATCCACTGTTACAAAAGCGCTATGCTTCCTATCCTCCCTAGCCATGTGGATCTGATGGAAACCCGAGTAGGCATCTAAGAAGGACAAGAGGTCGCACCTAGAGGTAGAGTCCACGATCTGATCTATGCGTGGAAGTGGATACGGGTCCTTGGGACAGGCCTTATTCAGGCTGGTGTAGTCGATGCACATCCGAAGCTTCCTATTCGCCTTGGGGACGATGACTGGGTTGGCTAGCCAAACGGGGTGATGGACCTCTTCGATGAAGCCGGCGTCAAGCAGCTTCCGGACCTCTTAGCGAATGAAGTCCTGCCGCTCAATGGATTGTCTCTAAGGCTTCTGACTCACCGGCTTGGCATCGAGGTGAATCTTCAGATGGTGCTCAATCACCTCCCTGGGGATCCCAGGCATCTGTGATGGTTCCCAATCGAAAACGTCGACATTTGCCCGAAGGAAGGCGACGAGCGTGAGTTCCTATTTCTCTCCCAGATTGCCCATGATGCGGGTGGTCTAGGAGGAGTCCGCGCCGACCTAGATGGTCTTCACGGGTCCGTCGTCTGCTCCAGACGGCTGCACCTTTGGCACCTTGGCAGGCGCCTTGGTACCGGAGGTCAAGGGATCCTTCCCCCGTCGTCCGGGCGAGCAGCTTCTGCCACCAGGGCATGCAGTTTCTCGTCAGCCGTCACCGCAGCGGCGCGGTCGCCCCGCACAGTGAGGACCTCTGTAGGGGACAGCATCTTGAGGACCAAATACCCGTAATGGGCAATGGCCATGAACCAGTACAGGGCCGGCCTGCCGATGATGGCGTTGAAGGGGAGGTTAACCTCCACGACGTCGAACTGGACGTTCTCCGTGCCGAAGTTTTCCTCGGTCCCGAATGTAACCGGGAGCGTGATGCTCCCAAGGAGATACACCGGTTGAGGGCCCACTCCGGAGAATGGACGGGAGGGTCCCAGACAGGACCCCGGGATCTGCAGTTGCTTGAACGCATCGTGGCTGATGACGTTGAGCCCAGCCCCACCGTCGATCAGCACATGGTGCAGCCGCATGTTGGCGATGACAAGGGCGGTGATGAGCGGCAGTATGCCAGCCCCTACCATGTTGTCGGGGCAGTCGGAGGTTCTGAAGGAGATGGTGGTACTCCTCCACCGCTGATGTGGAGCAGCCTTCAGGACCCCTGGGGTCACTGACAGGACCTTACGACGCAGGGACTTGACATTCCTGCGGTAGGTGAGCTCCCAGTTTCCGCCGTACATGACGTACAGCTTCTTGCAGCGGTTGCTCTCGCCACCGGAGTCGGAGTCTTTGGTGAAAACGTCCTTGAGGTCCCCCTCGGGTGACTGGTACCCGAGGTCCCGCTCTCCCGCGGCCACATCACCGTCGTCGGCCCTCTCCTTGCCAGGCCGGCGACGAGGTGGGGAGTCATCCTTGGAGGACTGCTCGTGCCACTCGCTGACGCGCTTCGCGAGCTTGATAATCTCGCGGCACTCTGTGGCGCTATGACGGCTGTTGGGGTGCATAGGGCATGAGCCGCTGTTGCCCCCCTGTGGCCGTGAGCGCTTGTTGCGCTCGGTCTGGCCCCCAGCCGCAGCCGCGACGACTGGAGCAGCAGCCTGCGGCCTCTCGCGGCCGCGGTTCTTCTTCTTCTTCTTGCCGTCCTGGGCAACGGCACCCGAGCCACCCGTCTGGGCAACCCCAGTCTATGGTGCCGAGTGCCATGCTTGGCCCTCGGCAACTCTGGCGCACTTGTCGGCCAGAGTGAAGAGTGTGGTGACAGTTTCCACGTCATGCGTGGCCAACTTCTCCAACATCTTTTCATCACGCACCCCTTAGCGGAAAGCAGTGATGATGGAAGCATCAGAGATACAGGGTATAGTCCCTCGTACCTTGGTGAAGTGGGAGATGAAGGCCCGGAGAGTCTCCCCGGGTTCCTGCCTCACTGCATGGAGGTGTGCCTCCACGCCATGTTGTTGGTAAGCGCTGGCGAAGTTCACGGTGAACCACGCGCAGAGCTCTTCCCAGGAGTAGATCGACCCTGGGGCAAGGTTCATGAGCCCGGTCCAGGCTGGCCCAGACAAGGCTACATGGAAGTATGTTGCCATCACAGCGGTGTCTCCACCTGCTGCCGTAATGGCGGTGATGTAAACCTGTAAGAATTCCAACGGGTTTGACGTACCATCGTACTTTTCTGGCAGGTGTGGCCGGAACTTGGATGGCCACGTCGCCGCGCGGAGATGATCCGCGAGTGCGACGTAGCCCACGCTGGCCAACGGGACACCTGCCTGAATTCAGGTGCCCCTTGGAGTCTGCGGCGCGACCACAGTGAAGTCTTGGTCGAGGTTGCGACCCTCGATGTTCTATTGGCGCTCACGCGCCCTCTCTTGAGAGACACGGGCATCCTCGCCCGCACGCCTTCGGTTGAGTTCTGCCCGTAAGTCGTCAGACCTCTCTAGAGAGACTGGAGCATCCTCTCCCGCCCGCCGGCGGTTGAGTTCCGTCCGCAAGTCCTCAGTCGGCGCAGCCTTCACTGAAGGCGAGCGCACCGATGCCGATGCCTCGTGTTGACGCCGGAACGACCGAGGCCTGGGCCTAGTCGAGCTAGATTGCGCCATGCCTAGGAGACGATCTACGTCGTCGTGCCACTACTTCATGGCCCCGGGCGAGGCCGTGGAGCTCGGGGGGTGGCGCAACAACTCCCTAGCTGCAGACAGTGCACTAGGAGCATCCCTTGAGGGAGTCCGGGACGACTGAGCGGGAGTGTGCTGCTGCGCAGCGTGCACAGCAGCAGCACCAGGTACTGGGTGGCTGGAGCCCAGTGGCATGGACGACGCAGCCTCCTCCTCCATGATGAAGACCTTGGAGGCTCCACCGTGGTGCTCGACAATGTGGACCATGGTGTCGAGCAGAAAAACAAGCAAAAACCTAAAGCCAAGAGCTCCCTACCTAGCATGCCAAATGTCGGAGAGGAAATCTCCAGCCGGGTGGCGGAATGCACCCGCCCTAAATCCTAAGATGGGGAGGGGGCCTAAGCGTTTTGCCTGTCTGCTAGATGGTGGATGAACACACAAAAGCACACAAGAGTTTAGAGTGGTTCAGGTCGCCAGAGCGTAAAACCCTACTCCACTGTGTGTTGTATTGAGTATGAGTGACTTGAGAGCTTGTGAGCTTGAGTGTCTAAGTGAGTGTGCCTTGTAACGTCGTGTGCCTTCCCTTTTATAGCCCAAGGGAGGCACATACAAGGTTGTTGAGCCCCGACATGTGGGCCTAGGGACATAATGGAAGAAATACATGGAGCAACTAATGTAGGTGACGCTTGAGAGATCTTCTGGTGCCCAAATGTCCACAGCCCGCGCAGTGCTGATACACAATGGTAGCTTCCTTGGTACGTACGAGTGATGATGAGTATATTGCATGCGGCAGCATCGGCGTGCCGCCTGCCAGCGGAATAGACAGACATGCCGCCTGCCAGCGGAATGGACAGGTCTCATTAAATGCTGAGGTGGCACACTGCTTGCCAGTGGAATGGACTGGTCGCCGCCTAACAGTAGGGCGGACATGCCTCATTAAATGCCGAGGCGGCACATCACTTGTCAGGCGGCGCGCCTTATCCGCAATAAATGCAGGGGGCGTGCAACCCGGAGGCCTTACGTCAGGCTCCGCCCGCTGGTTTACGTCACGCGCAATAGGCCACGTGGCGACATCGGGACACCACCTGGGCAGGGAGCAGAAGCGTATGCAGACAGGTCCGCACCAGGCTGAGCCTGGACACGTGTCAACACCGAACCCCTGCCTGGGTCCTGTTCAAGGCCTGTGTATGTACTGTCCTGGGACCTCGGGACCCCACTGTGGGCGACTCGGACCCCATACGGAGGGGTTCGAATCCCATTCCGGGGGTTCGGCTTGCACACGTGGAGGTCCAGAACCAACCCTGGGGGTCCGGACCGCATATCCGGGGGTCCGGTGCCCTCCCGTGGGGGTCCGGACCACTATTGATGCCTTGGAGTATATCACCTCCTCTAGACACGTGGCGGCTCCGGACCCGCCCATGTGGTGGAGTCGGGCGCTGCTGTGGACCCAGAATAGCCGCCTGAGATTGGCGTTGCGCGTGCGTCTTTGCACAGCAGTAAGGGGTACCCTAGTTACAGAGTACCGACAAGAACCATACCGGGACTGCATTTGTTTTGTGCGTTGGATATCTATGATGAGCCGTTTATACAGGTTAAATTTAATATAGATATGGCTCATGTTTTTATTTTTTAACCTTAGATACGTATTAAATGTGTTCGGGACTCTATAGTCCTTGAGATGTACAGGGTCCCCGTGTCCTTTAGGATGTCCGGGCTTTATGGCTATCTGAATATCTAGGAACGCCCTATGTCCCTTAAACGGTAAGGGGTCATTTATCACACTCGAATTTAAGGATAAACCTGGATGCGTCTTAAACAAAAAATACTCGGCAAAGAGAACTATTGCCGATATATAGTTTATTGAGTTTTTTTTTTTGCAAGGCAAAACGTTTGCCGATTGTTTTTTAAGCCCTCGGTAAAGCAGTTGTATTGGGTCGTGCATATACACACGCTATTTGAATTTGTCGATTGTGGGTTCGAGTCATAAACAGAACAACATTTCTCCGGAGCCGGACTCGTTGGATGCTTGCATCGGTTACCAAACTTTATTAGTGCACGATTAATACATATCAAATGATATTAGTGTATTTGGAATAAAAAACCTTTAAGATATACTGAAAATAAAATAAGGTCTTTAAGGGTACAACTACATAAAATTAAAAAACGTGGTCTTAACCTTGTACTAGTATTTTTTTATCTCATGCAATATATGTACAACCAAATAAAATAGCATACAACCATTCAGAAACCAAAATCGGGGCTAGTGCGTTTAGCGAGATTAGTATACAGATATGAGGCAATAGGTATGTATAGGCATACAAGCATGTGATTAGGACCGGCTGGTGCAATTATCTAAGCTTTGTCACAGGTGTTTGGTGCTTGTGTTCTCTTGCCCGCCCGAGTAGAGAGCATCTCGCTGCCTCAATAATTGCATCCATGATTCCTGCACACGCTGACCTTTTAAGTCTTCTATCTATACAATACAATAATGCGTACGTAGTATTTAACTATACCAGTTGTTGATGGTGCACCCACATTATCATTCCTTGCATCTGGATTCGTTTTGCCAGATGCTGCGGGACACGTGTCGACCTCACATAGTGCTCAATCAAAGCTTCTTTATACAGTTTTTTTTTATAAAAAAAGGAGTCCAGCCACATATGCTACTAGATACCATACACATGACATGCCAAAGGGAAGGAACGGACAACAAACTTGAATCCTGCAACAACAGAGCATAGGATCGACCCAGCACGCACGCTGTAGTCGTGTCGTACAGTGCAGAGTTGACGAAACACCCACATCAACATATACTTTGGCACTCAGGACGGTGGGTTTTCAAGGTATCTATCTATACGGCACGGTACGCAGATGATGAGATGACCATTTCCAGCATGTCATGTCTTCTACCTGGTCAAGTAGTAAACCAGCAGAAAAAGGGCGACGAATGATGCGACGAGGGTTCCCATCCTCCGGCTTGATTTGGTCTCAAATACCTGCACACATGGATCATCTCAGAAGGGCACAATCGGCCTACTAATTTAATTGTTTCTCTTGTCGCTTACCATCTTGAATTTGTCCACGGTCCCAGACAGAAAACCCCTTGAAGTATCCATATCGTTCCCCTGAATTTGTCCACGTGAGTAGGATAGTAGATTCAGATCTTACAACAAGCAAAGGATGGGGGACAAGTGTACCATTCGGTCCAGCATTCTGTTATGAGTCTCCACCTCTTCATGGATATCGCCTGACAACTACAGGTAAGTAAAAGAGCCTTCAGTACCTAATAACAAACATATGCTTGCCTAGAAGCTTATCTAGAATTCCAGTTTGATAAATGGGGAAAGAATCCTAATGTTAGAACAATTCCAACAAACTTAAACTAGTCCAAGGAAGAGTTGTTGGAATGCTCGTTTGTTTTCTATCGTACCATTAATAAAATGAGCAAAGCACCCTATACCATAATAGAGATTGCTGACTTTGGAGAATGTCCACACTGACATCAGACAGAATGAAACCAGATTGACAAAGAACACCAGAATCATGACATGGCCCATTGTCCAGATATTCTCCCCGTCTTCCTCCTCTATATCTCATCTAATTGCAGCTTTTAAAGAAAGCTGTATCTAATACAGCTACCAACTGAATCCCACACTCAAAGAAAAGGCCAATCAAATATTCAGATTGCATTAATGCAGCCACCAATAGTCATCGCAAGGCCCATCAGATTACTTAGATTCCGTTTTGGTAAAATTTAACTAGTGAACCGTGCTGAACTAATTTCAAATATTTCAATCCAAACTGATCCAGGAAAGCGTGCAGCTGACAAGAATCCCGTATCTACACTAATACTGTGCACTAAAGTTGCAGCAGAGAGAAACTATTTTTTTAAGGAACACAATATTGTTTTAATGAACCTATTTTATTATCTCATCTCTTGAGCTGGTAAGTATATAATAATATCTACAGTTGTTTTACATAAAAGAATCAACAGAGTTAGAATGTTTTAAGAAGTTGAAGTTGCACAATACCCGCTTGAGAATGCTGACACGATCCTGCAGTCCATCAATAGCTCCATCATTTTCTTGCTCATCTATCTCATGAGAAGAATAGGATGTTGCTCGGATTCCACCCTCCTCAATGCCATCGAAGAGAGAAGTTCTGTTGCTACGATAGCTGCACAAAGTGCATAAAATTTCAAAGAGGAACAGGGCATACAATCAATAGACGAAGAGAGAATAACTGCAAAGTGAAAGGGGTTCAGAATAAATTAAACTTAACTACTCAAATAAAATTTCACAAAGGAACAGTCAACCTAGGATGTTCAGATAAAAATGGGATTCTACATTATTAGAATCAATAAGAACAAACAGCCTTATCCATTTGGTGAAGTAGCTGAACAAATATGTTGAAACAATCCAAACTATTTATTTAAACTGAGAAAAAACATATATTTTTCCCTTCTGAATTCTATCTCTAACTTTAACAAAGCTCGACTCAGCTCAACAATAATCAATATTAGTTATAACAATATACTAATTATAAAACATATATGGTCCACGAATCGGAAACACGAAACTTGCATACTCTGTGATGGACCGATAACACAGTTACCTGGACCCATATCACGAAATAAGTCAAAGCATTGTCTGCTAAAGTGCTTTTGTACAACAGAAAACTACTATAAGATGACAAAAAAGGAAGCGTGATAATTACTAGGCAATGACGTAGGTGGTGCATATTAGCCCCAATTGGCAATACAATTGAGATCCATAGCTGCCACAGAGTCTGTCCATTTTGTCTGGGTGAAACTCATGTACTGCTGTTATGCCGGAAGAGGATCACCGTTCTTATATTTTTCTAATTATAGCTATATTGCTCCAGCATATACTTTTCATCCCCTTCCGTTATATTGGACTATTTGCCAAGACATATTGTTATGCACAACTACAGAGTTGAGGAGCTTGTGATAGTGAGCATAACTACGGGACCTAATAGAAAGAATTTGACCATGAGGCTGTGATACTGAGCAAAGTATATCTGTTGAAGCAGAGAAATATCAGCACACATAAACAAAGAGACTAGTAGCTCTTAGTTATAAATTCGTTGGTCAGAGAAGCAAACTAAGCCCAGTCAATAATCATGTGAAACCAACTTCCATGTCTGATAAACCTATATTCGTGATACTCAAACAGCTTAGAGTTGGGGAAAATGAAACTGTCATATACAACAATCGATTTGTCTTTGGAGGGAATCCATCAACCATAACTACGGGACAACAACTGAATTATATGCACAAGGTAAGTAGACAGCAGCACGAATCACTCATATTAACCCCTAACAAATGCAGCGTACCGATCGCACTAATCGCGTGCAATCCATCCAGTGAGGCAGCCACATTGAGCCGTTCTAACAAATCGCTCGCGCTCACCAATCCTAAATTCAAACACCATCTGACGAAAATCCCAAGCTCAAAGCAACAAACAAGCGCAGAAACTTACCCTCTCGGGTTCATGGCGCTAGTCTCGATTCGATTAGTGCTGCCCCCTGCCTGCACGCACCAAACCCCAAACCCATCAGAGTCAAGCAAATCGCCGAGAGGGGTGCCAAGAGCACGAAAAAGAAGAGGGAAAATCCGGACAGGAGTGGACGAGTGCGGTGATAGGGGGGATCCAGCGAGCTCACCTCTCGATCGATTCGCGTCGGATCGGTGCGGATTGGGATTCGCAGCGCTGCGAGAAGCCGCAAAGGGGAGGAGGAGGAAAAGGAATGCTACGCGCTTCGCCGACGCGAGATTACACAAGTAGCGTGTAACTGCCATGTGGGCCAGGATCTGGGTAAAGCCATTGGGACCCACCGGCATCAAGACAAGAGGAGCCTCTGTTCGCTGTCGTCCGTCCGTTTGGAGAGGTGACGTGGCGCGTTCCGATCGGACGGTCGGCGTCGACTCGACGCGAGCTCGTCCCTCGTCTTCTCCTTTTCTTTTTCTTTCCGAGACGCGGGATTTCCTTGCCGCCGCCGCCGCCGCCGCCGCCCCCAGTGACCACCTTGCCGACCGGAGCGTGTGAACCGTACGGAGTCGCCCGCGCGAGATGACGGCCACCTCCGCGTTCGAGTCGTCCCCGGAGATGGAGCGGTTCCTCTGCGAGCGGCTGCTGAACACGGAGCAGCCCATCGCGGAGCGCTTCCGGGCGCTCTTCTCCCTCCGCAACCTCCGCGGGGATGCGCCGCGCCGCGCCCTCCTCCAAGGTCTCGTCTCGCTTCACTGAATCGGCTTTGCTACTCTTCAAAGCTTGGTCGAAGGCTTTAGCAGCTTGTGGATTTAGCAACCGATGCAACAGATTTCTGGTCCCTGCTGCTTTGCAGAACTAATCGAGTAGATGGAGTGGATACCATACTGTGCTTCACTAATTTGGTGCCTTGATTGCAGCACCATTAGTCCTAGTTACTTCGTCGGTTTTGTTCCAAACTCTAGTGTCCTTACAGTTCATACTAGTGCTGAGGTGATGAACTGACGATACTAGGAAATTTAATTTTGATGGATTCTTTATGTTATTCACCAAATTGATCTCAACAAGCTGCACTAGTTCATTTTGTGCTAGTGCTAGCAGTAGTTGTTTAATGTTAATAATACGGAGTATTTCATAACACTTGTTTTAGGTTTAGACTTTGGCGTTTCTGTGAGATACATTTTGGTCAGCACCAAAGAAAGAGGTTAGCATTATAGGAGTTGCCAAACATATTACCAATATATTTGCTATTTAGAGGGTTTATCTCAAATTTTGGTATTGTTTCAATGGTTGAGATTATTTTATATTTATTGCTATGTAGTACATATTAAATTCCTGAAAGTTTGGATGACTGCCACTTTTTTGTTCCTTTCCTGATATGTATAACTGTGAGATTATGTTGTTAACTTTGGTCTGCTACTCTGCTGTCAACAATAGCCATTACAGACAAACCTGATAGCTCTTAGATTTCTTTTAGTAGTCCATTACTGAAAAAGAAAACTGTACTATACTAGTTATGCAAGAATTGAAAAGCACATCAAGGGCCTGATTCGCAACCACCACTTTTGCGCTGCTAGCTGTGCATATTCAGATTTCTGCAATTTCATGTTTGAGAGATCAAATGATTGTGCTTAAGAAAACCTGACATATTTTGTAAATTGTTCAGCTGCAAGGGATCCTTCTAACTTGCTTGCCCATGAGGCTGCATTTGCACTTGGACAAATGCAGGATGCTGAGGCTATTCCTGCACTGGTGGCAGTTCTCAAAGATCTTTCGCTACATCCAATTGTCCGCCATGAGGTACTCAGTGAATTTGATGTTATATGCTTCTTCTAGTCCTTGGATATTCATGTTAAATAGTAGTGTATGTGTATTGGTTAGGCAGCGGAAGCTCTTGGAGCTATTGGCCTGGAAAAGAGCATCCCTGTGTTGGAGGAAAGTCTAACAACTGATCCTGCTGCGGAGGTCCAAGAAACTTGCGAGCTGGCACTAAGACGAATAGAGGAGAATAAGAAAGTTAATGGGGCTGAGAGTACAACCACTTCACCCTTTCTCTCAGTTGATCCAGCGCTGCCTTCAAAGCATGGGCTTTCAGTAGATCAATTAAGGTATTATTTACAACTTTCAAAGGATTCTTACATGTGTTGATTGTATCCTATGCCTACAGCCTTTCCGTTGTCAACATGGTGGATGTTTTTCAGGGGCCTTCTTCTCAATGAGCAAGAGAGCATGTACCAACGTTATGCAGCTCTTTTTGCGCTTAGGAATGATGGTGGAGATGCTGCTGTTTCTGCTATTGTTGCAGCTCTGAGCGTCAAAAGTGCTCTTCTACGTCATGAGGTTTCTTCAAAATTTAGCTCATCCTTGTTGTCATCTTTTTTTATACAATTGTAAATCAAGCAACCAACAATGTATCGTTTGAATGTTTTTCTCAAAAATTATTCTGAGCTCCAATGGAATTTTTTTGTTGCCTTGTAATTTGTTTCTTTAGGTTCTGGCAGTCTAGATTATTATTTGGCATTTACACTTGAAAATTTTGAGCTTGCATAAAAAAAAATACAACAAACTGGCATAATAAATTGAAATGGAGTTAAGATTTGAGCACAAACCTGAGCAGCCTTGCAGCTATTTCTTTTTAACATATGATGTCACATGTCAGTTGTTTGTCAGTCTTGTTATGTACTTATGTTAGATTGGACAATATCCAGTTACAACCTCTTAGTTTATGGTCAGTAGGATCCTCAAGAAATTTGACCGTTATATTTATTTAGTAATGGAGTGGGAGTTTGGTGTGTTTCCCTTTCTGAAAAGAAACATAGTAACGAAAAATCAGGTTAGGATAATAGGATTGGTGGTGTGAAACTGCTTCAGATCTAGTCTGCACATTGGCTGATACACCGAGGTCATAACATCATATTCCTAGCAAGAAATTAAGTAGTTTTTTTTATAAAAAAAAACTTTGCATTACAATGCCTTTGGTTTTATATCCAATATAACACTTTTTTCCTGGGTATTATTCGGCAGGTTGCTTATGTGTTAGGTCAGCTGCAAAACAAAGCCGCTTCAGATGCGCTTTCTACAGTCCTGAAGGATGTCTGTGAGCATCCAATGGTCAGGCATGAAGCTGCTGAAGCCCTTGGCTCAATCGCAGGTAACTAAAACTGCAAGTTTTGGCGGAATGTCATTTACAAACTCCAGCCATGCATAGAGACATTCTCCAGTTACCTGAAATTGTGACCGTGCTGTGTTGTAGACCAAGAAAGCATTGCCCTTTTGGAAGAGTTTGCAAAGGATCCTGAGCCCATAGTCTCGCAGAGCTGTGAAGTAGCTCTCAGTATGCTCGAGTATGAGAGATCGGGGAAATCCTTTGAGGTACGTGCCTGCCTACATCGTCACAAAGAACTTTCTGCCTCATAAGATCTTCGTTCGTGTAAATTTGTTTAAACCAGGGCTTCCTTTCCATGCAGTTTCTCTTCCTTCAGACTCCTCATGTGCAGTCCTAGGTTCCTCTTCGTCGATGATCACTCAATGCGAAGTGACTGAAAGCTTCTTGTATTGGTTAATGTGACTGGACCGGCCATATATCCACTGGCTTTGATGATAGTCTTTATCCTGATAGGATATGTTTTTTTTTTTGGTTAATCGTGATATGGAGGTTGAAACACGGAGCAGCATGAAAACAAATGGAAAAGAAACCATGAAAACTATGAAAACTTATAAATTTCGACAAAAGAATACATGCAAACTATGTCAGTGGTTGGTTTCGGCAATTATACACTCGCAGCAAAGAAAACTGGGTTATCCTCACCAGCGCGAATCCAGATCTATGCATAAAGGGAACCACTTATTTATATTCTTGCAAAAGCATTTTTGCAGGATGTTCCCTCAAAACGTGCGTGTATGATTTCATGACTTTTTTTTTTACCTGGCATTAAATAGTCTTTTTAATAGTAAGCAAAATATGGGTGGAATTTTTTTTTACGTGAAACGTGACGGAATTTATTAAGAAAGTAAGAGCAGCTCCATTGGTTATGTACCTAATATATGAAGTATAATTTTACTACCTAAATTCTAGATTTAGCTAGTCCTCAAATAGTATATAAAGCAAAAAGAATTGATCTCTTCCAATACTTCTCTATATATTATTTTCTAAATATGTTAAAAACTTGTCATGTCACCCATGAGCGGGACTAGTTTTAATCGACTGATTCAACATGGTGAGTTGTGTTAGACTTTTGATTTGTTGCCGCAATTATTTATTCATTTATTTTCAGCTTGTGCATGTGTAGTTATTCATTATTAATGATTTAATCTCTAGCTTACTAGCTGCTGCAATTGTGCATCTCCCCGACCGACGCATGGGCTTTGACTGCATAATGGAAAAAGGTGTCGAAATAAAAAATTTGCGCCAATTTTTATGTTCCGTGAGTTAATAAATGGTTGTCAAATATAAGGAGGAAATGAGATTAGATGAGAAATGGCTAAATTTAAAAATTTTATTTAGAGAGTTGTTGGAGGGGAGTTTTTGGATTAGCTACCTAAATTATTGATGTAGAGAGTGTTTTAGAGAACTATCAGAGTTGCTCTTTGCTCTAAGAGCAACTCCAATTTAAACAACTCCCTAAATCTTAAATTTAAGAAGTGAATAGAAAAATATTTCTCCAATAGTTCTGTAAAGAGAATTGCTAAATTTAATTATCTGTTATCCAATCTCATTTACTCTCTATGTTTGATAACCGGATAGAAACTCCCTAAATAGAGTTGGTGTTGATTTTTTCACACTCGCTTGCTCATTTTTTTTCTTTCCCGTGCAGCGAATAGCCAAATTCGACATGTTTTTTTCCTTCCCTGCATAGTGAGGGAGCCAAGTGTGACGCACGTGACACAAGCTTCTTCTCCGTCGCGAGACCACCGCCGCCTATAGGCCGCACTGCCAAACCACTGCTCCCCACATAGGTCACATCGACCGGTCTTGTTCTCCGCACTTGACATTCTCTGGTCATGGCCCCGTTGTTACCTAGTTTCGACGAAAGCATGCCTGTTAAAATTAGATTCAAAATAAAATTACTTCCTAATATTAATAACTATTGGAGACCAAGCTATTTTTTATTCTCAATAGCTATTAGCGACTTACTAAACATGAGTCTAGAAAGTTTTTTTAGAGAATTAGAGTTTCCACGAGGAATTCTTAAGCACAGAAAGCCCATACACAGTCGGGGCCTATGACCCGGGCTGTATTAAATTCCTAATGCCTGTCTTTTTTCAATATTAGCCTTTTCTCCTTTTGTTTTCATAAATATGCACTTTCTAGTTTCACTTCAATAAATGGATGGCGCCGACCTAACACGTATTGTCACTAAATACTTTAGCGCCTAGATCTTGTGCTCGACGCCGACGTGAATCTAACATGGCCCATAGGTAGGCGCTGACCTAGGCGCCAATTGATTTGGCGCCTACCTACGGGCTATAAGTACCACACTTCAGCCGCTAATTCTTTGTATCACATTCGTCTAGTTATTTGTCCTCTTCCAAATAACAAACATCAACCTACATCAGCCACTTAGACCATAAAAACTTGTAATCGATCCATTGTTCCTTAGTGACAAGGTAATCTCCCTCCATTTTTCTTGTTTTTGGTTTACCCTTTTGTCTCTGATTATTAGGGTTAGGGTTTTTGAATCATTTATAATCTTTATATTATCGATTTGTAGGATGTCTAAGCGCGGTATAACTAATATTTATAATTCTTATAAAACATATCGAATTTTAGGAATGGTCCTTTGACCGGAACTGCCTTTGACCCGCTGCCTTTGACAAGGGGTGTTCCAATGCCTATTTGTTTTTGTGGTGAACATTGCAAGGTTGACAAGTTTGAGGATTAGGACACCTATCAACAGAGGTATTGGATGTGTGCTAACTATGCATTTGAGCCAACGATTGCTCAGCGCTGGATGAATTTAATGGTGAGAATATTTTGTTAAATAGTTATAAGTTTTCATATGAAGTGATGCATGTTATGTGTTGGTACTAACCATTGCATGATGTGTATACTCCTCCACCGCTATGTGATTTTGAGTAGTGAATTAACATAGAAATCTACTAGAAAGACAAGGAGTGGTTGGAGAATCTTAAGAAGTGGGATGCAGTGGACAAGGAGAGGATAGAGAAATTGTAGGATCTAGGACACCAGCTAGACGGGGTGAATAGACGGTTTTGACTAAAATAAAAAACACTAGGTAAATTTAATCAATATAACAAGAGGAATAAATTCTCTAGTGACAACAAGTAAACAATGTATGAGAATCAACTACGGAGATTGAATACTTGAGGAACAATATGCAAAACACTAATCACTTGCAAGGCAATAAGTAATGCAAGAAAGTAAAGACACCGAATTTTATCCCGTGGTATCGGTGATTTGACGATCACCCCTAATCCACGTTGAGGTGGACTTCAAGCTCTCACTTGCTCCTCTATCAAGACACGGCTTCATCTTTGAGCCAAGTGGACAAGAAATCACTCAATACCTCGATTCCACTAATGTCACCTTTGCCGCTCCGGCGAGGTAGGCGCGAACCCCTCACAATCAACACCGCGGCCTCTCCACAATCTTCTTGGAGAGCTCGACGGAGACAATCACCCGAGCCGTCTAGGAGGCGGCAACCTCCAAGAGTAACAAGCCGATGACGCTTGCTCGGTGTACCACCTAGTGCCTCAAGAATCACCGAAGGATGCAAATGCACTAGGAACCCTCAATCTCCCACTAGAATGCAATCTCAAGCAAAGAGTGTGAGAGAATGAGTTGGAGGATCACAAATGAGCTCAATGTGTGCAAGGAATGGCCAAGAGAGCTCTCTCACACGAGCTACCCTTCTATTTATAGCCCCCCACCAAATTCCAACCGTTATGAGCAAAAAGCACCAGTTCTGCGCACACGCGGACGGTTCGCGCCCTAGGGCCGGACGGTCCGCCGTACACATAACGGCTATAATTCCCGTTTGAAATCTATCAGAGTTGTCAGAAAAGTTAGGTCCAGACAGTCTGCCCAGCAAGGCCGGACCGTCCGCGACCTGACAGCAAGAAGCACCTGGACTTCGGACCAAGAATTGTTAACACGGGCGGACCGTCCGCCTATAAGGCCGGACGGTCCGAGACCTGAGACAGTACTGTCCGAACTTGTCCCCCGGACAGTCCGTAGTACAAATCTAAAAAATCACACATGTCCAAACCATTTTTGACACCTGTGAACTGTCCGCCCGACACATCCGGACGGTCCGCACTATAATTCAGGGACTGACCCGAAACCAGCCTTCTCTGGTCAGGACTGCGGACGGTCCGGCCCTAAGGCCCGGACGGTCCGCAGTGCAAAGGAACAAGATAGCTCCGAAGTGGTCAGACTTCGGACCCCTCTGGTGGATCGCGGACGGTCCGCCCTCAAGGCCCGGACGGTCCACGCATCCAAGACTTTGCATTTTTCAAACGCGCTTTTGAAAGAATTTTTAACTCAAGAAATTTGAAGCGCTGTTAGTCCTCATGCAAATGCAACCACTAGATGCTCTATGAGGCACTAAGTTTTACACAGATCAAAGTCATTGACCCCTCTTAATAGTACGGCTATGTAGCCTACTAATCCGGTCAAGTATCTTCTCTAAACTCCTCAAGACCGGCAAAAACGAAACCTATATTATACCTTTGCCTTCATTTGATCCACAACCAATGCTTATGATTCTCCAATATTTCCTGTTCTATGTGGTCCAACCCTGCATTCTTATTTCTCCAAGAATCGTTAGCCCACAAGCAGTTGTCATTAATTACCAAAACATCACCAAAGGGGCCTAGATGATTCACAATCTCCCCCTTTTTGGTAATTGATGACAACACTACATAATATATTAAAGAGAAGTTTAGTTTTTCCAAATCTCCCTCATACCTTAGGACACAATAAAAACTCAGAATGTAAGAAAGGCTCCCCCTAAGTGTGTGCAGGATTATTTGAAGCTGAAGATATAACACACATAATAGATCGGAGTTTTGATGGAGACTTTCCTACAATCATGGTTATCGAGGCATACAAGAGATGATATGTAGAGTAAGCGCAGCAATTATAATCACTCCTCGATTAACCACACACAGAGTAATTTGAACTAAACATAGTCCAATAGTCCAACCCACAGAATATTACGGATAATTGTCCACAGGCATAAGACATAGAGTTAAAAGTTCAAGCCAGTTCCAAATGCATAAGACATAAACTAATGCATTCGACATAAAAAGGTAAATATGCATATGCACGGTCTCAATGTCCACATAGACCAACAACTCCCCCTGAATGTGACACCTGACAACTTCTCTTCTCATCACTTCTCTCCCCCTTTGGCATCAATTCCCACATAGGAGAGGCCTCACTGATCACTGGGTGGAGGATGCATGTTGTAGTAGTGAGAGCTGAATGTGTCAAAAAGAGAGGAGAACTGGCCAAAATCTTGCTGGAGTTGTTGCTGCCTCTGACTGATCTCATGCATGCTGTCATTGGTAGAGAGATTGTCAAATTGACTAGACAGAGCTCCCATGTTATCCTGAAAACTCTGCTGCATATTATTCAGTCTGGTCATGATAGGATCAGTAACATTAGTGTGAATGTGATCGTGAAGCTCAGAAAACTCAGAGTTGAGCGCATCCCAGTTACTGTCAAAGTGAGATTGCATGTCATCTAGGCGGTGATCCATATGTGTCATCATGCCCTCAAAGCGAGTATCAATATGGGTCTGAAGCCCCTGCTGCATATTGTGAAAATATGGATCAAAGTAGCCTGGACCAGGCTGCCAATACTGCTGAGGCTGAAGTGGAGGTGGAGGAGAAGGCATCTGCTTGGCCTCAACATCAGGAGCTGCTCCTGCATCATAGCCAGGGTCTTCCTCATCATCTGGGAAGGGAGTGAGTGGCTTGGTGAGAAACCCTATTTCATTCTTAAAGGGTCTGAACGGTGTGTGAACAATCTCGCAGGGCCCCTCAAATCTTGTCTTGGCTTTGATGAGAGCCATAATATAAGGAGCATATGCTAAATTCTGGTTCTTGTCCATTTTCAAATCATTGAGCTGTCTCATCATAAAAAGAAAAATATTCATTACCTCACCATTCATGATGTGGTGGATAATGTTCCAGAATTTGTCTCATATTTTGCTCTTATCCCCACTCTTGGGAAGAATAGTGACTCTGGCAATCTTGTTGATCACAGCAGGATGATGCATGAGTCCTGCTGTCTCTCCAAACCTCCTGGGTATTCCTAGCCTTGCTGGCTCATAGAATTGCACAAAGTCCTCAAAATTATCCTCAGTGTAGAGATCAAGCCCAGCTAAAATGATGCCATAATCCAAACTGTTGGCAGTAGCAAAGTCAGCAAAAGATGTAGAATATCTCTTGAATCCAGTCATCCAAGTGATGGATTCCTCTTCTATATCAATCTCTGAGGTGGCCAGGAATTGCTTGACAGCCATTTCACTGAAGTCTGTTATTTTCCCCATAAACTGGTACAGACCACACGTCTCAAACTTAGGAATCAGATCCGCCATGACTGATTGTCCCAGCATGAAAGACTAATCAATCACTTGATGTTTATGAAAGTTTGTATCCACCAAGGTGCCCCAAAAAACATCAAACTGGAGCTGAGTGTGGAAAAATTGGACATTGGTGTCAGATGGCAGAGTGTATTGGTTCACAGTCCGTCTTGAGCAGTACTCAGAGGTAGAAAACCTCCGCTTTGGAAATGTCCATCCTGTGATGTCAATTGGATAGTCGGGATGTATATGAGGAAAGTCTTCTGTGTCCATAGATTCAGTGCCCCCAGCTGAGGATTGGGCCTCTGAATCAGTGGTTGGTGTATAGTCAGCATCATCTCCACGAGGGCGCTTTGATTTGAAGCGACCTTCAAGCTTCTTGCGGAGACCACCAAACCACTGCAATAAATGTGACAGACATCAATAGATGAATAGTTGATACCAATCACCACAATAAAAAGAATAGAATTGCATTGCTCTGTCAGGGTCCGGACGGTCCGCGCTAGGGGGCCGGACTGTCCGCGTCAGAGGTCCGAACGGTCCAGGCCCACCAGGCGGACGGTCCGCGACCGACCAGGGGCGACTCTCTAGAACCCTAGCCGCCTCAATCGTTGAATTGATGATTTCGCAGAGAATATCCATCCAAACGAGTTCAAAATTTTGCACAGCATTCATAGTGAGTAGTACTAACAATCCCACCAATCAGATTTGTAAAACTATGGCTCAATTCTAGATCAGAGAGAAAATCCTAATAATCCCAAAAGTGAAGAGATTTAATGAAATCCATAAGATTATGAAATACCGTGAGGACGACATGTTGGTTGAACTTCTCACAAGCTGTCGGACTGTCCGTGCGTAACTTGCCCTCTCCGTCCGCGCGCAAACGACAAAGGAGACCCCTTTTGCGAGTGGAGAGCGAGAGAGGAGATGCAAAGAGTGAAATAACAAGTCTGCGGCCTTTGCCCGATTTTTACTGCCTATCGCGGACAGTCCACGCAGGGGCGGCGGACGGTCCGCGGCCTGATGAGTTCAGACAGTCTGCATTCCCAACCGGACTGTCTAGTTCCTGATACGGCGGACGGTCCGCGGTCCATGGGCGGACGGTCCGCGGCCTGATACTCAGTTTTCCAATGTCTGTCCATTTGCTGACGTTGAATTTCAAATCCGAATTGATGCTCATATATGGACATTTCGACCAATCCAAGGATTAGTATGCATGCATA
This sequence comes from Zea luxurians, assembly GCA_029449295.1. Lineage (NCBI taxonomy): Eukaryota > Viridiplantae > Streptophyta > Magnoliopsida > Poales > Poaceae > Zea > Zea luxurians. Next base: position 440,611 of record JAOPSE010000311.1, on the reverse strand, counting down.
TACCCATTATGTAATTGAGGGATGCAATTTTTTATATCAAACTACTTAGATCAATCTAAAATGAAAAATGCATCAAAAATACCAAATAAATAGCATAGAGAGCATATTTAGAACCAAAATGCAATACTACACATGTGCGATCAACTTCAAGCCACATTTGAGAGATCGATCACATTCATTTCACTTCTTAGAGAACAAAATCTCGTTTCATCCAAAGGCTTTGTAAAAATATCTGCTAATTGATCATCCGTGCCAATGGAATAAATAGAGATATCTCCCTTTCCAACATGATCCCTTAAGAAGTGATGCTGTATATCAATATGCTTAGTTCTTGAGTGTTGGACCGGATTGGTAGCCAATTTTACTGCACTCTCATTATCACACATGAGAGGCACATTCTTGAAAATAATCCCATAATCCAATAGAGTTTGTTTCATCCATAATAGTTGAGCACAACAATTTCCAGCCGATATATATTCCGCCTCGGCGGTAGAGAGAGCAACCGAATTTTGTTTTTTAGAAGACCATGAAACAAGAGATCTACCAAGAAATTGACAACAACCAGAGGTGCTTTTTCTATCAACTTTGCACCCCGCATAGTCCGAATCCGAATATCCAATTAATTCAAATTGAGCACCTTTGGGATACCATAGACCAATATTGGGAGTATACTTCAAATATCTTAGAATTCTTTTAGCGGCCTTCAAGTGAATCTCTCTAGGTGAAGCTTGAAATCGAGCACACATGCATACACTAAACATAACATCGGGCCTAGATGCGGTAATATAAAGCAAACTACCAATTATTGAACGATAAAGTTTTTGATCAACCATAGTACCTCCTTCATCTAAGTCTAGATGACCATTTGTTGTCATTGGAGTCTTGATAGGCTTTGCATTTTCTAAACCAAACTTCTTGAGCATGTCCTTCAAATATTTTGATTGACTTACAAAAATTCCATCTTTCAATTGTTTGATTTGAAGGCCAAGGAATAAGCTCAATTCTTCTATCATAGACATTTCAAATTCTTTTGACATTATTTTTCCGAATTCCTCACAAAATAATTCATTAGTAGATCCAAAAATAATATCATCAACATAGATTTGACAAAAAATAAGTCTTTGCCAATTCTTTTAGTGAATAGAGTAGTGTCAACTTTCCCAATTTTGAAGTCTTTGGAAAGCAAGAAATCCCTAAGCCTTTCATACCAAGCGCGTGGAGCTTGCTTAAGCCCATAGAGAGCTTTAGAAAGCTTGAACACATGGTTAGGTCTTTTGGGGTCCTCAAAACCGGGAGGTTGTTCAACATACACTAGTTCACTAATCTTACCATTTAGAAAAGCACTCTTTACATCCATTTGGTAGAGCTTGATATTATGTGCACAAGCATAAGCAAGAAGAATCCGGATTGCTTCTAATCTTGCCACGGGAGCAAATGTCTCCCCAAAATCCAATCCCTCAATTTGAGTATATCCTTGTGCAACTAATCTTGCCTTGTTTCTTACTACCACACCATCTTCATTATGCTTGTTGCGAAACACCCATTTTGTACCAATAACATTGTGGTTCTTTGGTCTCTCAACAAGCTCCCAAACTTCATTTCGAGCGAAGTTATTTAATTCTTCATGCATTGCATTTACCCAATCAACATCAAGTAGAGCTTCATCTACACGGTTAGGTTCCATACAAGATACAAAAGAGAAATGTTCACAAAATGAAGCTATGCGAGAGCGAGTTTGAACACCCTTACTAATATCACCCACAATTTGATCAACCGGGTGATCCTTCACAATAGAATGATGAATTCTTGATACGGTTTGATAATTGCTAGTTGAAGCATTAGGAGGAACCGAATGTCTTGAAGTACCTTGATCAAGAGTATCCATAGTTTCATCATTTTGTTGGCTTTGGTGATCTTCCTCATTTAGAGTTGAAGTGAAGGAATGACAACCACACTATTTTCATCATCATCTTCATTTGGCTTTATTTTACCAATGGCCATTGTTTTCATTGCATTTTTCAATTGAGTTCCACCAACATCATCAAGATTATCACTCTCATCTTGAGACCCATTTGTTTCATCGAATTCAACATCATGTGCTTCTTCAATAATACCATGAGTTTTGTTGAAGACTCTATAAGCCTTACTATTTGATGAATATCCAAGAAGAAAACCCTCATCACATTTCTTCTCAAATTTAGAAAGCCGGCTTCCCTTTCTTAAAATATAACATTTGCAACCGAATACCCTAAAATATGAGATATTTGGCTTTCTACCAATGAGCAATTCATATGGAGTTTTCTTCAAAAGCTTGTGACAATATAGTCTATTTGATGAATGACAAGCGGTGTTTATTGCCTCGGCCCAATAAGAATCCGATATATTATATTCCGCTAACATAGACCTAGCCATATCAATGAGAGTTCTATTCTTTCTTTCAACAATACCATTTTGTTCCGGGGTATATTTGGAAGAGAATTCATGTTTAATACCCTTGTCATCACAATATTCATCAATTCTTGCATTTTTGAATTCCGACCCATTATCACTTCTAACCTTTTTGATGTCGAAATCAAATTGATTTTGAGCCAATATAGCAAATGACTTGAATGTTTCAAACACATTAGATTTGTCTCGAAGAAAATAAACCCAAGTAAATCTTGAATAATCATCCACAATCACAAGACAATAAGAATTACCACCAATACTCACAAAAGATGTGGGCCCAAATAAATCCATGTGAAGTAATTCCTGTAGGAAACGGGTGACGCCTAAGAGGGGGGGGGGGTGAATTAGGACTTCTAAAACTTTTACTAAACTAGGCCACAATTAAATCCCTAGAGCAAAACCTATGCAAATAATCAAAACTAGAATGTGCAAAGTAGGTTTTGTCTAAGTGTTGCTATCTCTACCGCAAAAGGCTAAGTTTCAATCTATACTAAATAAGTATGACTACAAGATTGAAACTTAAATGCTTAATATAAATGCGGAATGTAAAAAGCTAAGTAGAGAAGCAAACTCTCGTGGATGACGCCGGTATTTTTACCGAGGTATCCGGAACCACGCAAGGTCCCGACTAATCCTCGTTGGTGCCCCTACGCAAAGGGAAGCCCACGCGAGGGCCAAGCACCACGGTCGAGTAACTCCGTAGAGAGCCGCGGGCCTTCTCCACGCGCAAGTGGTGCTCCGCTTCCGGCTCCTCTCGGACGCTCCCCGCCGTCTCCACTATCGAGCTTCTGGCCGAAACGCCGCGGGCCTCGTTCCCTCCGGTACACGGTGGCGGCCGTGACACAAACGCGGTTGTCACGGTCTCGCAAGACTCTCGCCCCACTCGGTACAATTACAACGACTCACGCAAGAGCCGAGGGGTTGTGTGGTTTTACAAAACTCACTCAACTAACTAGGATTCACCTAGAGCAAGCGCTAAAGCGGTCTAACTAACCTAAGCACTTCGCAAAGCACCTATGCTAATCACCGAGTGATTCTATTAAGCACTTGGGTGTTTGAGCTCTTGGAAATATGCACTATGTGTATTGGTATGTTGCTTGGGCTCTCACACTTGAGAATGGCCGGTTGGGGTGGTATTTATAGCCTCCAAGCCCCCAACTAGCCGTTGGACAGAAAGCAGCAGCTTTCTGTCGACGGGTGCACCGGACAGTCCGGTGCACACCGGACATCTACTGTTCAGTGTCCGGTGCTTGCCTCATCAGCCGACCGTTGGCGCCTGTAGCAGTCGACCGTTGGATCCGACCATTGGATTCGACCGTTGCCGTCTGCCCGTTGGCACACCGGACAGTCCGGTGCACACCGGACACCGATGTCCGGTGCGCCACCAGGCGCTGGCTGACAGCCCTTATCTTGGATTTCTTCGCTGATTTCTTCGGGCTTCTTTGTTCTTGAGTATTGGACTCCTATGCATCTTTTTATGTCTTCTTTTGAGGTGTTGCATCCTCATTGCCTTGGTCCAATTCTCTTCGCATCCTGTGAACTACAAACATAAACACTAGAGAACTTATTAGTTCACGGATTGTGTTGTTCATCAAACACCAAAACTCAATTAGCCAAATGGCCCGAGGTCCATTTTCCTTACAATCTCCCCCTTTTTGGTGATTGATGACAACACAACCAAAGCAAGCAAATAATACAAGTATTTGAATGAAAATATGCATTTTACTTGCTAAGATGCATGATTGTCCCCACAATGTGATATTATGGACTTAAGCCTCCCCCTAACTCCATAATTCACTTACTTCCTATTTTTGGACCAAATAACCAAAACCACTTGAAAAGCCATTTGTAGATATAAAATTTTAAATTGGTGGTGTTTGGTGTTTGATATAGTTTTCATTGCTTTGGTCCCTAAACTTCTCCCCCTTTGGCATCAACCACCGAAAAGGAAGACATTAAAAGCATGTAGGAAGTAAATAAAAGCTTCCCTCATCAAGAATTGTATCAAATGATATCACTAGAAGGATATTAAATTAAACTAAGTGAATGATACCACTTGAAGGAGTCCTCAAAAGATTACTCCCCCTAAATGAGTATTCTCCTTTAGAAAGAGTTTTTCTCCCCCTTTAGAGATGAAGAAGTACTCCCCCTGACAGAGATCCTCAACTTAGGAAAAAGCATGTGAAAATTAGAGGTGCAAGACATGATTTGAAAAGACTAACTTCCCTTATGCATAGGTAACAGAATATGAGTTAACTACTTATGCATTTTAGCAACATGGAAGCATATGATATGAAATATAGTCTAATCAAATATTGGAGAAGACATGTAAATGATACTGAATGTAGTCTCAAAAGATACCAATTGAAAGTCAATGGTGAGCTTGAGAGACATAAGAGTTCTTGGAGATTTTGCAGTGGAAGATTGTTGTCTTTCTCCGGGGACTTCATTTTCCTTACAATGAGACTATCACATGAAATAGACTTGAAAAGGTGTTAGTATCAAAGTGTTAGATTATAGAGTAACCTCCCCCTAAAGGTGTGCATACAAGTTTTGAATACTTGTAGGAGACATGCACTTTGATTTGATATCAAGAGGGGCAAATTATCAATAATCCAAACTTTGGCACATATAAGTTAAATGATACACTTTGTAGAAATCAAAATTTTCAATTTATGCATCATTTACTATGGAGTGATATAGAAGCTATGTGCCGTGCTTAAATAAACATTTTAAGCCATGTAGGTTTGCTTAAGTATATGAATTAAAAACAAGCAATCCTACCATATGATTTACCTAGTATGCATGATTTTAAACAAAAGTACATAACAAATGTAACACTAGGCAAGAAAGGTAAACTAGATAAAAGGTAAATAGATACACATATCTAAAAACGAGAAATGCAATAAAACTAGTTACCTTAGTCATGGGTGGGAAATTTGGGTCCAAAATTTTCATTAACCCACTTGGCAATAAACTTGATCCAATATGATGTACCCCATGATATACATCCCAACTTTGCCAAGTCTCCAAATTTCCCGAAGACCTTCAGTCCACTCACTTCCCTTTCGGGATCCAAACCTTCTTGGTGCTTTTCATGATTGAAATTATCTCCTTTGGCACCCAGATGCGTTTGGCCCCTTTTTCTTTGTTGGCTTGCTTGTTGGCCTTGATTGCTATCACCTTTCCGTTCTTTTTCTTCTTGATCAAATATGGTGTAGCATCCTTTTTGTTCACCTTTTTGATGTAGGTGTTGGAGATTTTGCTTGATGGCTTTTGCTTGAGCTTTTGCCTTTGTTTATCCCCGGTCATCGCCTTGCATTGGAAAGACTTGTGGCCTTCCTTGTGACATAGCCTACAAATCACAGTTTCTCCCTCTACAGGCTTGTTCACTCCCGCAGTGGTGTTATCCTGTGGAGGTCGGATTTGTTTGGTTTTGCCTTTCTTGTCATACAGAGCCTTTCCAAGGCGAGCCACTTCTTGCTTTAATTGTTCATTTTCCTTTGCAACCTCATCCGAACATGTCTCTACAACAATATTCTCAACAACGACTTGGTTGCAGGAGTTAGAATCATCAATTAAATCAAAGCAGGAAGTAGAAGCATCTTTCTTAATTATTTCAGGCATTTCAACTAAAGATGCTGCTGGGGTGCTACCAATGTTTTCTAGCTTAGTAGTTAGCTCATTATTGTGTATGCTAAGAATTTCCATTTTCTCTAGCAAATTTTCAATAGTTTCTTGGGAGCTAGCTAACTTAGCCTTAAGTTTTTCATTCTTTTTAATAAGGCTATCATCGGTAGCAGTGGATGGAGCACTAGATTCTAATAGCTCAATTTTAGTTGATAGCTCACTATTTAGGTTTGCAAAAGTTTCAAATTTTTCTAGCAAACCTTTGTAATCATTTTGAGAGCTAACCAACTTATTTTTCAAAGTTTTAAGTTGAGCTTTTTGCTTAGTGCAAACATCCTGGAAAAAGTTTACGGCTTCCGCAAGCTCTTCTAGAGAGGCCTTTCCCTCACCTTCATCATCACTACTACTTTCATCACTAGAGGATGGAATGCTTTTGTTACCTCTTGTCATAAGGCATTTGTGTGATGACCGTGATAATCGTGACGAGGACCGATGGCTGCGCGTCCTTGGAGGTTCATCTTCACTTGAAGAATCATCCCAAGTTCTAACACTTGTGAGCGCCTTGCCTTTGCTCCTCTCCTTTTTGGGTTTGGCCATATTTGGACAGTTGTCCCTGAAGTGGCCCTTTTCCCCACATGCGAAGCATCCTCTCTTCCTTTGCCTTTTCCTGTCAATGTTAAAGAGAAGATCCTCGACCTGCAGGGGCACACCCATTAGATTAATCTTGCGGATCATCCTCATTACCTTTCCGACGCGTCGGATTGTTTCTTCGTCCTCGGAGGATGATGTGCATGGTTGATTATCTTCATCATTATCACTTTCTTCTTCTTCCTCTTCTTCACTTGAGGAACTTGGAGTGGGAGCCTTCTTTTTGCCCTTCCTTTCATCACATGCAAAAGCATATGGCCTTGAGGAAGTTGGCTCCTCTCCCCGACTCATTTTTCGCGACATCTCAAAAGCCGCGATTTTCCCAATCACGATGGTCGGGGTCATGTTGCTCAAGTCCTCCATGTTGTGAAGGATGGTGATGATGCTCCCATATCTTTGTTGTGGTAGCAGGGAGATAATCTTCCTCACAATGTCCGCATCACCTAGCTTATTAATGCCAATCGAATTGAGCTCATTGATAATTAGATTCAAACGAGAATACATGTCTCTAACAAGCTCATCATCTTTCATAGCAAAAGAATTATACTCATTTAAGACTAGGCAATGTTTTTGCTCACGGACATTGGATGTGCCGTCATGGAGCTCATGCAATTTTAGCCAAATCTCATTAGCAGTTTTCAGGGTAAATACTTGATTGAAAATATCCATGCTAAGAGATTCATACAAGCAATTTTTGGCTCTAGCATTTAAATGGATTTCTTTTTCCTCACTCGTGGTGGGTTTCTCGGGATTCTTGAGGGGTTTCATCCCGTCACGAGTGACTCTCCAAACACCTAGATCAACGGCCTCTAGGTAACAAGCCATTCTAGCACTATAATATGGGAAGTTAGTGCCGTCAAAGTGTGGTGGCCTGTGGGTATCCATCCCTTCCTCTAAAAAGCGTCGGCTCTTTTAGCGGTGAAGCTAAAGCGTTTCAAATAAGCCAAACCGGCTCTGATACCACTTGTAGGAAACGGGTGACGCCTAAGAGGGGGGGGGGGTGAATTAGGACTTCTAAAACTTTTACTAAACTAGGCCACAATTAAATCCCTAGAGCAAAACCTATGCAAATAATCAAAACTAGAATGTGCAAACTAGGTTTTGTCTAAGTGTTGCTATCTCTACCGCAAAAGGCTAAGTTTCAATCTATACTAAATAAGTATGACTACAAGATTGAAACTTAAATGCTTAATATAAATGCGGAATGTAAAGAGCTAAGTAGAGAAGCAAACTCTCGTGGATGACGCCGGTATTTTTACCGAGGTATCCGGAACCACGCAAGGTCCCGACTAATCCTCGTTGGTGCCCCTACGCAAAGGGAAGCCCACGCGAGGGCCAAGCACCACGGTCGAGTAACTCCGTAGAGAGCCGCGGGCCTTCTCCACGCGCAAGTGGTGCTCCGCTTCGGGCTCCTCTCGGACGCTCCCCGCCGTCTCCACTATCGAGCTTCCGGCCGAAACGCCGCGGGCCTCGTTCCCTCCGGTACACGGTGGCGGCCGTGACACAAACGCGGTTGTCACGGTCTCGCAAGACTCTCGCCCCACTCGGTACAATTACAACGACTCACGCAAGAGCCGAGGGGTTGTGTGGTTTTACAAAACTCACTCAACTAACTAGGATTCACCTAGAGCAAGCGCTAAAGCAATCTAACTAACCTAAGCACTTCGCAAAGCACCTATGCTAATCACCGAGTGATTCTATTAAGCACTTGGGTGTTTGAGCTCTTGGAAATATGCACTATGTGTATTGGTATGTTGCTTGGGCTCTCACACTTGAGAATGGCCGGTTGGGGTGGTATTTATAGCCTCCAAGCCCCCAACTAGCCGTTGGACAGAAAGCAGCAGCTTTCTGTCGACGGGTGCACCGGACAGTCCGGTGCACACCGGACATCTACTGTTCAGTGTCCGGTGCTTGCCTCGTCAGCCGACCGTTGGCGCCTGTAGCAGTCGACCGTTGGATCCGACCGTTGGATTCGACCGTTGCCGTCTGCCCGTTGGCACACCGGACAGTCCGGTGCACACCGGACAGTCCGGTGCTACAACCAGAGAGCGCCTGTCTGCGGCCTCTCTGCGCAGACTGTCCGGTGCCTCACCGGACAGTCCGGTGCCTCACCGGACAGTCCGGTGCCTCACCGGACAGTCCGGTGCCTCACCGGACAGTCCGGTGCACATCGGACACCGATGTCCGGTGCGCCACCAGGCGCTGGCTGACAGCCCTTATCTTGGATTTCTTCGCTGATTTCTTCGGGCTTCTTTGTTCTTGAGTATTGGACTCCTATGCATCTTTTTATGTCTTCTTTTGAGGTGTTGCATCCTCATTGCCTTGGTCCAATTCTCTTCGCATCCTGTGAACTACAAACATAAACACTAGAGAACTTATTAGTTCACGGATTGTGTTGTTCATCAAACACCAAAACTCAATTAGCCAAATGGCCCGAGGTCCATTTTCCTTACAATTCCAAAGGTCGATGAGTGGACATTTGACTTTTATTTGGATGAGTGTTTGCCACTTGCTTCCCGGCTTTACAAGAGCTACACAATTTGTTCTTCTCAAACTTCACATCTTTTAAGCCACGAACTAAGTCATGCTTGGTTAACCGATTGAGTTGCTTCATTCCAACATGACCAAGTCTTCTATGCCATAACCAACCTAGTGAAGCTTTCGAGAATAAGCAAGTTGTGAGCTTTGCCTCATTAGATGAGAAATCAACAAGATAAAGATTTTCATGTCTAAAACCTTTAAACTTAAGATTGCTACCATCAACACTGGAGATAATAACATCTTCAATCGAGAAATTGCAACTAAATCCTAAATCACATAATTGAGCTACGAAAAGTAAATTAAAATTCAAAGACTCAACCAAGAGCACATTTGATATGGAATGATCATTTGAAATAGCAATTTTACCCAAACCTTTAACCTTTCCTTTGCGATTATCTCCAAATGTGATACTATCATAATTTGAGCAATTTTCCTCACTCATTTGGGTGAACATTTTCATATCTCCGGTCATGTGTTGAGTGCATCCACTATCTAACACCCAATGATTCCCTCCCGCCTTGTAGTTCACCTACAAAAGGAAATCAATCTCTTTTAGGTACCCAAACTTGCTTGGGTCCTTGGATGTTAGTGACCAAGGTCTTTGGCACCCAAATAGCTTTCTTTTTGTTTCCAACAATTGAAGTACCAACAAATTTAGCATGAACACCTTTTACACTATGAGAAAGAACATAACAATGCTCAAAGCATGTGGAGGATACATTTTTGAGCTTAGGACAATTTTTCCTAACATGTCCCTTCTTGTGACACTTGTGACACACTTTGTCACATTCTTTCACAAACAATGTCTTTTGCTTTATAAAAGCATTCTTTCCTTTCTTGGGAACATATCCAAGACCTTCACAATTAAGTGAGCACCGTTGACTTCCCAATATGAAATCCAATTTAGCCTTTCCACCATATGCCTTTTCTAGGTCATGAGTTAGAGTATTTACTCTATCTACTAACACTTTATTCTCAACAATGTTTTTTGATTCATCAAGAGCAATATCATCATTGAGACAAATTTTGCATTTATCACAAATAGAGTTAGTAGGTAGTGGCTCACTTGTAAGACTATCAAGTAAGTCACAAGTGACTCCGACATCTTTAGTGACCATCATAACTTCATGCACAATAGATGATTTTTGAGCATCCGCAAGCTTCTCACAATTTTCTTTTAGGTCATTGTGAGAGGTCTTGAGCTCCTCAAAAGACACTTGGAGGTTTTTATACAATTCCTTCAAGGTCTTAAATTTTTCTTTTTCTTTGTGCATGTAGTCATCGGCCTCACCCAACATTCTAACAAGATCATCATATGAATAGCCATCATCATCAACATCATCAACATCATCATCATCATTTATATCATTTAAATCGGTGATGATTTTTACCTTAGCATCTCCCTTTGCCATAAGACAATGGGGGGATGAGAAGAGTGAGGGAGCTTCCTTGATGGCAATTCCGGCATTAAGCTTGGATGAGGTGTCATCATCATCATCATCATCCGAGCTATCATCCGAGTCCCATTCAACTAGGTAGGCTTTGCCATCTTTCTTCTTGTTGTAGAATTTCTTTTTCTTCTTGTCACTTTCATCTTTGCCCTTCTTCTTCTTGCTTGGGCAATTCATGGTAATGTGACTGAGTTCCCCACAATCAAAACACTTTCTATCATTGAAAGCATTTCTTCTTGATGTTTGACCTCTTCTAGGTTGACCTCTCTTCATCTTCATGAATTTATTGAATTTCCTTACAAATAGAGCCATATCACCATCACTCTCACTTTCATTTTCTTCATCATTACTATCTTCTTTTTCAATTGCCTTTGAGGCCTTAGCTTTGAGAGCAATTGATTCATTTTTCACTTTCTTTGCCAAACTTAAAGCATCAGCTTGAGACTTCTTAAATATATCTTGAGTAAGAATTTCTCCCAATACTTCGGTTGGAGAAGTTGTAGATAGATCACTCCTTACTAACATTGTCACTATGGTCTCATATTTCTCTAGAAGTGATCTAAGGAACTTGTGAGTGAAATCCACATCCGGTACATTAAAACCAAGTCCCTTGAGTTCATTCACTATCTCATTTAACCGGTTGAACATATCGGATACACTCTCATCTTCTTTCATAATAAATTGCTCAAACTTTCCTTTGCACACATATAGTTTGGCACTCTTCACAATTGTAGTTCCTTCATGAATTTCCATTAGCTTAATCCAAATCTCATGAGCGGTTGTGAGATTCTCGATGCGATTGAACTCATTTATATCAAGAGCATCATAGAAGACATACATGGCTTGATCATTTGTAAGGATATTCTCATTGTCACTAACGGATGGTTCATCTTCTTTCAACACAACAAATCCATCCCTGACAATTGGCCAAATTTTTCCACCCATTGCTCTAAGGTGCATTGACATTCTTATTTTCCACTAGTCATAGTCATTCCCATCAAAATGCGGTGGCTTCCCAATGTGCACATTGTTGTTACTAGCCATTTTGTCCCACTCCAGGATGATTAGATCCATAAACAATGGAGTCCTCGGCTCCGATACCACTTGTAGGATCTAGGACACCGGCTAGAGGGGGGTGAATAGACGGTTTTGACTAAAATCAAAAACACTAGGTAAATTTAATCAATATAAGAAGAGGAATAAATTCTCTAGTGACAACAAGTAAACAATGTATGAGAATCAACTACGGAGATTGAATACTTGAGGAACAATATGCAAAACACTAATCACTTGCAAGGCAATAAGTAATGCAAGAAAGTAAAGACACCAAATTTTATCCCGTGGTATCGGTGATTTGTCGATCACCCCTAATCCACGTTGAGGAGGACTTCAAGCTCTCACTTGCTCCTCTATCAAGACACGGCTTGATCTTTGAGCCAAGTGGACAAGAAATCACTCGATACCTCGATTCCACTAATGTCACCTTTGCCGCTCCGGCGAGGTAGGCGCGAACCCCTCACAATCAACACCGCGGCTTCTCCACAATCTTCTTGGATAGCTCGACGGAGACAATAACACAAGCCGTCTAGGAGGCGGCAACCTCCAAGAGTAACAAGCCGATGACGCTTGCTCGGTGTACCACCTAGTGCCTCAAGAATCACCGAAGGATGCAAATGCACTAGGAACCCTCAATCTCCCACTAGAATGCAATCTCAAGCAAAGAGTGTGAGAGAGTGAGTTGGAGGATCACAAATGAGCTCAATGTGTGCAAGGAATGGCCAAGAGAGCTCTCTCACACGAGCTACCCTTCTATTTATAGCCCCCCACCAAATTCCAACCGTTATGAGCAAAAAGCACCAGTTCTGCGCACACGCGGACGGTCCGCGCCCTAGGGCCGGACGGTCCGCCGTACACATAACGGCTATAATTCCCGTTTGAAATCTGTCAGAGTTGTCAAAAAAGTTAGATCCGGACAGTCCGCCCATCAAGGCCGGACCGTCCGCGACCTGACAGCAAGAAGCACCTGGACTTCGGACCAAGAATTGTTAACACGGGCGGACCGTCCGCCTATAAGGCCGGACGGTCCGAGACCTGAGACAGTACTGTCCGAACTTGTCCCCCGGACAGTCCGTAGTACAAATCTAAAAAATCACACAGTCCCTGTCCAAACCATTTTTGACACCTGCGGACTGTCCGCCCGACACAGCCGGACGGTCCGCACTATAATTCAGGGACTGACCCGAAACCAGCCTTCTCTGGTCAGGACTGCGGACGGTCCGGCCCTAAGGCCCGGACGGTCCGCAGTGCAAAGGAACAAGATAGCTCTGAAGTGGTCAGACTTCGGACCCCTCTGGTGGATCGCGGACGGTCCACCCTCAAGGCCCGGACGGTCCGCGCATCCAAGACTTTGCATTTTTCAAACACGCTTTTGAAAGAATTTTTAACTCAAGAAATTTGAAGCGCTATTAGTCCTCATGCAAATGCAACCACTAGATGCTCTATGAGGCACTAAGTTTTACACAGATCAAAGTCATTGACCCCTCTTAATAGTACGGCTATCTAGCCTACTAATCCGGTCAAGTATCTTCTCTAAACTCCTCAAGACCGGTAAAAACGAAACCTATATTATACCTTTGCCTTCATTTGATCCACAACCAATGCTTATGATTCTCCAATATTTCCTGTTCTATGTGGTCCAACCCTGCATTCTTATTTCTCCAAGAATCGTTAGCCCATAAGCAGTTGTCATTAATTACGAAAACATCACCAAAGGGGCCTAGATGATTCACAGAAAGGACGAGAGGAGCTTGAGGCCGAGCAACAACGTGTAGAAGAGGAGGAAATGAGGTGTGTTGCTGAATGCAGGGAGGATAAGGAGAAGAAGCTTGAGCGTGCACACCGTGCAGAGGCAATGGAGGAGAACCCCGATGCTTTTCGCATGGGAAAATGGCCTCATTACACTCGGTAGTCTAGGTGCTTCTATGATGTTATGTAGTAATAAACTTCCTAGTATGGATTCCATAAGAACTCATTTAATGCTTCTATGATTTTTTAGTTCGAACAATGTTATTTAGTAATGAACTTTTATATGGACTCCAATGTAGTTCATATGTATGGACTTCTTATTGATGGCTGTATTTAATGCATTTTGTAGTGGTTTAGATTTCATGTGTACTCATATTTTACTTTACCACTTTAAATAACAAGTGAGGATAAAGAAGACTGAAAACAATTGATACAAAGAAGACTTAAAGCAATTGATAAAGAAGACTTAAAACAATTGATACAGAGAATCAACAAACACTTGGAATGAAATGTGAGGAATTGTACCAAACATTGGTACAGAAGAGTTGTCTAAACTAAATAACATTGTCCTTACTAATAGTGCTCCAATATTCCAAATTGTGTGGAGCCTTCTTCACAGTATCCTCCTAATGGGTGTTGTGGCTGCGGTGGAGGAGGTGGTGGACCACCATTCTTATCGTGACAAGGACAACGACAATATGGATCTAGGCATAGTTGGACCTATGAACCACCTCCATTGTTGTTGTATCCCTCTTCCTCCTTGTTTCTTCTACTGACTTCCCTCCTAGAACGAATATCCTATTCTGTAGGTAGGATATGCATTCCGCATGCGGAAAAATAGGACGAGGATCTACCCACCGAGTGAACTCACAATTCTCTTGGACCAATGAATGTTGTATAAATGTGTAAAGTTAGTTTAACTGAACAACAAGATCATATAGAACAAAGTATTAGAATTAATATTTACATATGCATAAGAACATCTGAAGAAACGTCGGCTCCATCAATCCCCCCTCGACGAACATCTGCACCAAGCAATCCTCACCATGCATGCACTTCAGCCAATCTTCTCTCCTCTTATCATAATACCTAAGTCGAACCTCCGTATTAAAATACATTCTACTTTGAACTGAAAATTCATATGCTGCTTCCTCAAAATAATTGGGCCAAGAGGCCCATCAAAACCAATTAGAGGTCCCTTTCCCACACTCTTTGCTCTCTCATTTCCTGAACCCTTTCATTGAGATGACTCTAAAGACATTTGTGCTGCTGACTTCTCTTTGTACGGCACAATGAACTAAATGCGGGAAGGGTCACATATAAATAGGCTGAGATTGAGTTAGTATGTGTTGTATTGGACGCAAAGTCTTCAGAAAAGTCTATCAACCTTAGATGTCATAGATTATTCTAAAAAGGCTAGATACTTCTGAAAATGTTATATGCCTCTAAAAAGGCTAGATGCTTCTGAAAAGACTAGGTACTTATGAAAAGGTTAGATGCTTCTAAAAAGGCTAGTCACTTTTGAAAATGCTAGATACTTCTGAAAAGGCTACAAACATCTAGTTTTCTCTATCAATTCATAAATTTTTTTTAAAAAAAAATTGGCAGAGTTTCCCCCGTTTTTATGCTCTCAACAGAAATATTTCACATTAACATATGCAGATACAGAAATATATATCATAGAACTCCATACAAGTCAATATAAGTCCATAACAATCCATAGCCATACAAATATGTTCAGTTCATACAAGTCCATAACATAAATAACCATACAAGTTCATAACACAAAGTCCATATACATGGAACTACATAAAGTCTTCATCCATCCATTTCAACCAAAGGCAATAGAAGTCAAAGATGAAATGTCAACGCCTCCTAGTCTTAGCCTTATCGAGAGCGGTGTGGGGGATAGATATCCCCCGGGTCCACTAAAAGAGTAAAGGACCTCACGAAAGGCCCAAGGGCCCAATAAATCGTAAGGTTATTCTTTCGTGGGCCTGGGGAAAGACAACCAGCAACGCATGACGACATGAGGCCGGATTGGTGCAAACCCGGACGGCCCATAGCGTCGAGCCATTGGCCGCAACAGAGATCCGACTTTCCCGCGTCGGGGCCTCCATGCAACGAAGCCACGTGAGGATAAGTCGGCGAGGGTTACGTAAAGGATAATCTCGAGAGGTTCACTATCTTTTAGCCACTTGATGCTATCTTATCCATGTGTACTGCCCCACGGTCGAGTATATAAGGCCTAGGGGGCACCCCTTCAGAACGATCGACCCATTACTTAGCCACCCACATCAACTCTCTGTATTCTCGATCCAGAGAACTCTCTTGTAACCATATCCACCAAGCATACTCATCAGGAAGTAGGGTGTTACGCAACACTAAGCGGCCCAAACCTGTAAATCTTGTCCACTGCCCCTCGTGCGATCGGCAACAACCATTCTGCTACAGTTGTCGACACCTTCCTACTCCTAAAACACCTTGAGGGGCAACCCCGGGTGTGCGGTCGGACCCTAAACACCGACAGCTGGCGCGCCAGGTAGGGGGTGTGTCAACAATCCAAGCTAGCTCAATGGCCATCTCCTTCTACAGCAAGATCGCCCTACGCCCCGGATCTATGTTCTGCTTCGGGACAATCTCATTCGTAGCGGACGAAGAAGGAACTCTGCACCGTATCGCGGATCCGCCGGAAAAGGAGTCTTCCTCAACAAACTCCGACAATACCGGAGAGGCGCGACCTCCGACCCCCCGGAAGAAGATCACCACGACGACAGCACCGTTCTACCCCGACGTCCTCTTCGTCGGAAGGGCGGAATCGCCCATCATCTCCGACGACGAGCCGACTGTACCCGGGGAGGAACCGCCTCAGCGAGAGTCCCGTCGACGAAGGAACCGGCGCAGGAATGTTCGACGACATCACGCAGCCGGAGAGCGGAATCTGGAACAACCTGTCTCACGAGACGAGGTCTCGGAGGTAGGAGAAACCCCGGAAGAACGCGTCTTCAGAGAGCGAAGGAACTCCCGACGACGTGATCGCCGACGAGCTCAGGAACAGGCCGAGCAGGATGCAAGGCAACGTTGAGAGAATCCACTCTTCGGGCGCAATCTGAACCCCGACTTCGCCCGAGCCATGAACACGCCGAGCGAAGTCGGAGGGGTGCTGGCTTGGATAGCAGAAGGACTTCCTCGGACTCCTGACGCCGACGGCTACCAACGACTGTTCACCCAGGCGGCCAACCATCTTCTACCGCTTGCTCACCCGCCGAACGATCTATGACACGCCATCAACAGTCGCCGGGACGCGCGGAGCTCCATCAACGCTTCGCGGGAACGGCGGCATGAGAACGAAATTCGTCGTCGAGAGGAGTACGACAGGGATCATGGCGCCCCGACTCAGAGCCAAGCTACCAGGACTGAGTCGGCAACGGCTTCAACTGGCGGAACCTCCCGGGGACGGTCGAGGAATCACAACCACAACTCCCCTCCCCGGGACAGACATCGACCCCGGCGACAGGAGGACACGTGCGGAGTGTCCGCCCTTACTCCGCGCCTCAGGGCCATCCAATGGCCTCCCAACTTCAAGGTATCCAATGTTGACAAGTATGAACCTAAGCAGGATCCATGGGGTTGGCTAGCCGTCTACACCACCGCTGCTCGAGCTGCCGGAGCATCCGAAGACGTGATGACCGCGTACTTGCCCATTGTCCTTGGACAAGACGCGCTGCAATGGCTACGACATCTACCCCGACACTGCATCGACGCCTGGGGGGACTTCAGTCGGCGTTTCACCGCCAACTTCCAGTCCCTCTCCGACAAGCCGGCGCAGCCGTGGGACCTTAAATCTATCAAGCGCCGGGGGGACGAAACTCTCCGATCGTACCTCAAGAGGTTTCAAACCATGAGGAATCGAATCCCCGATGTCACGGAAGCGGCCGTGATCGAGGACTTCTACCGAGGATCTAATGATTCGGTTTTCGTCCGAGCCATACTACAAAGGGCGCCGACCACCTCGGAGGAGCTGTTCCGGGAAGCCGACCTCTACATCACCGCCGACGAGCGAGCCCAGGATCTCATCGGAGGAGCAAAGCCCGCACCGGCAGCACCACGACGCGACACGAACCAGCAACCCGACAAGCGGTGGGAGAAGAGGCCACGCGAAGAAGTGCACGCCGCCGGCGGACCACCTGCTTCTCGCGCTCGAGGAGGACCTCGTGGAGGCGAGCGTACGCTGGACGACATCCTCGACGCCCAGTGCCCGTACCACAAGGACATGCGCCACACTCTTCGTAATTGCCGAGACTTCAAGCACTCCGTCGGACACGGCCGACCCTTCCAACCTCTACCTCCTCCTCCGCCGAGGGGAGGACCAGATGAACCACGACAACCCCATCGGCAGGAGGAGGGAGGAGGAGGAGGAGCTTTCCCGCGCGTTGACAGGGAGGTCAACGTCATCTTCGGCGGACACGGATCGCAGGAGAGCAGAAGACAGCAAAAGCTCAATGATCGCCAGATACTGGTGGCGACCATCGGCCCTCCCGCCCCATACCGATGGTCGGAACACCCGATCACCTTCACTCGGGCGGATCAATGGCTCAACTTCGACCACCCGGGCAAGTACCCGCTTCTCGTCGATCCGGTGATCCGAGAGAGCCGGGTGAAAAAGGTGTTAGTGGACGGGGGGAGCAGCATCAACATCACCTTCCCCCGGACACTCCAGAGCTTGGGAATTCATCTCAAAGAGCTCCACGAGTCGGACACTCCTTTCTTCGGCATCGTGCTGACGGAAGGGGAATACCCGCTGGGCCACATCTACATGCCGGTCACCTTTGGAACTCCGAAGAACTACAGAACCGAGTTCCTGAGGTTTGAAGTGGCGAACTTCGACTGCGGATACAACGCCATCATCGGGAGGCCAGGATTGGCCAAGTTCATGGCCATTCCGCATTATACATACATGATACTGAAGATGCCAGGGCCACAAGGGATCATAACTGTGCGCGCCGACCTCCAAGG
Source organism: Zea luxurians (assembly GCA_029449295.1). Classification (NCBI taxonomy): domain Eukaryota; kingdom Viridiplantae; phylum Streptophyta; class Magnoliopsida; order Poales; family Poaceae; genus Zea; species Zea luxurians. The sequence continues at coordinate 422,072 of JAOPSE010000311.1, read as the reverse complement.
CGCCGCAGAATGCTTCCGAGTAGCTATTCAAGCAGCCCTCACCGCCAAGCCATCGACAGCTCCCTCCGCAATGGCGAACTCTAAGCCTGAGGAGGACCTCGCAATACCAGCAAATGAAGCTCAGACCACGACCTCCATGCGGCCGACCGAAGAAACCAAGAGAATCAACCTGGGGTTCGCTGATGAGCGCAAGACGGCCATCATCAGCTCCAGTTTGGATGACAAATAGGAAAGCGCGCTCGTCCGGTTTCTGCAAGATAACCGAGATGTATTCGCATGGCAACCTGCGGATATGCCGGGAGTCCCGAGAGAACTGGCCGAGCACAAACTGAAGGTTTTTCCCCAGGCGAGGCCGATTCGGCAGAAATTACGTCGTTTCACGCCTGATAAGAGGGAAGCCATTCGCGCCGAGTTAGCTCGCTTGGTCGCGGCTGGATTCATTAGAGAAGTATTACATCCTGAGTGGTTAGCCAATCCTGTTCTTGTACTCAAAAAGAATAAAGTGGACTGGCGCATGTGTGTTGATTATACCGATCTCAACAAACACTGTCCGAAGGATCCCTTCGGGCTCCCGAGGATAGATCAGGTGGTGGACTCCACCGCTGGGTGTTCTATGCTGTCTTTCCTGGATTGCTATTCCGGGTATCATCAGATCAGTCTGGCAAAGGAAGATGAAGAAAAAACGGCATTCATTACTCCGTTTGGCGCTTTCTGTTATACCTCCATGCCGTTCGGCCTCAAAAACGCTGGAGCGACTTACCAGAGAGCTATTCAAACATGCTTAGCCGATCACTGGGGCAAGCGTGTGGAGGCTTATGTGGATGACGTGGTGATCAAAACACAGGACTCAAAAGACTTCATTGAAGATTTGCAACTGGTTTTCAACAGCCTGAGGCGGTATAGATGGAAGCTTAATCCCGAGAAATGTGTTTTTGGGGTACCAGCCGGAAAGTTGCTCGGATTTATTGTCAGCCACCGGGGAATTGAAGCTAATCCGGATAAAATTGAGGCTATCATGAAGATGGAAGCACCTCGATCGCAGAAGAAGGTTCAGCGACTTACTGGATGCATGGCAGCTTTAAGCAGATTTATATCCAGACTGGGAGAAAAAGGTTTGCCGTTTTACAAGTTACTCAAGAAGGTGGATAAATTCCAGTGGACTTCAGAAGCACAAGAAGCTCTGGATGCTCTGAAAAAATTCTTGACAACACCACCAGTGCTGAAACCACCTCGACGAGCTACATCAACTCAACCAGCTGAAGATTTGCTATTGTATATCTCTTGCACGACTCACGTGGTAAGCACCGCGTTGGTAGTCGAGCGAGTAGAAGAAGGGCATGCCTACCCAGTACAACATCCTGTCTACTTCATCAGTGAGGTCCTCGGCCCCTCAAAGAAAAAGTATCCTCAAGTTCAGAAATTATTGTATGCAGTACTTCTAACTGCCCGCAAGCTGCGTCACTACTTTGACGACCACAAAGTCATAGTAGTCACAAGTTTTCCAATAGGGGATATTCTTCACAACAAGGAAGCCATCGGTCGAATAGCCAAGTGGGCCTGTGAGCTGGGATCTCACGACATCGAGTTTCGGCCTCGCACTGCAATCAAAACCCAAGCACTGGTTGATTTCGTATCAGAGTGGACTGAACAACAAGTACCAGACAACCCGGAGGCTGCAGAAGTATGGCGAATGTATTTTGATGGCTCACTCAAGTTGCAGGGAGCAGGAGCGGGGATTCTTTTCACTGCACCAGGAGGCGAACACCTCAAGTACGCCCTCCAGCTGCTATTCCCGGCCTCCAACAATGCAGCCGAGTATGAAGCTTTGATCCATGGATTGAACATTGCCATATCACTGGGCGTCAAAAGATTAATGGTATATGGGGATTCTCTGGTAGTCATCAGCCAGATAAATAAGGAGTGGGATTGCTCAAACGATTCGATGGGAAGATACTGCACTGCCGTCCGAAAACTGGAGGATAAGTTCGAGGGTCTGGAATTTCATCATGTGGAGAGAGATCGGAATGCAGCAGCCGATGTACTGTCCAAGCTAGGATCCAGTCGAGCTCAGGTTCCACCCGGGGTTTTTGTGCAAGAAATTCTGCAGCCAAGTATCTCATTGGGTCAAATGGAAGAATGCAACATCATAGATCAACCCGAGTCAGATCCCGATGACTGGAGAAAGCCAATCATTAAGTACATAAGGAATGAAGAAGAACCAGATGATAAGAACTCGGCAGAGCGCATTGCAAGACAATCAGCTCACTATACACTTATTGGGGAAACATTATACAGAAGGGGTGCATCAGGTGTCTTCATGAAGTGCATTCTCCCATCCACTGGAAAGCAACTCTTAGAAGAGGTCCACGCTGGACAATGTGGGATACATGCAGCCTCCAGAACACTAGTTGGGAAGGTCTTCAGGTCAGGATTCTATTGGCCAACAGCAAAGAATGATGCAGCCGAGTTAGTTCAGAGGTGCGAAGCCTGCCAATACTTGTCAAAGCAACAACACCTGCCAGCACAGCAGCTGCAGACCATACCAGTGACCTGGCCTTTTGCATGCTGGGGGCTGGATATGATTGGACCTTTCAAGAAAGCTCAAGGGGGATATACTCATGTGTTGGTAGCAATTGACAAGTTCACTAAATGGATAGAATTCAAGCCCATTGCCTCCTTAACTTCTGCTAAGGCCGTGGAATTCATACAAGACATAATATTCAGATTCGGGATACCAAATAGCATCATAACTGATTTAGGATCCAATTTCACGAGTTCAGAATTCTTTGACTTCTGCGAGCAAAAAAGCATTCAGATCAAGTATGCATCTGTAGCCCATCCAAGAGCCAACGGGCAAGTTGAGCGAGCCAACGGGATGATATTGGATGCACTCAGGAAAAAGATTTTCGATAAGAACGAAAAATTCGCAGGAAAGTGGATAAGGGAATTACCCTATGTTGTTTGGAGCCTAAGAACCCAACCTAGCCGAGCTTTGCATGGAAACACTCCTTTCTTCATGGTCTATGGGTCGGAGGCAGTGCTGCCTGCTGATCTCAAGTTTGGGGCGCCAAGGCTGATTTTTGAAAGCATAGCAGAAGCTGAGACCACCAGGCTGGAGGACATAGACGTACTCGAAGAAGAACGGCTAAGCGCAGTAATCCAGTCAGCAAGATACCAGCAGACTCTAAGGCGCTATCACGACAAGGCTGTGTGGCAACGATCCTTTTCAGTAGGGGAGCTCGTCCTTCGCCGAATTCTAACGGGAGAAGGACGACACAAGTTATCACCCTTATGGGAAGGACCCTTCATAGTAGCAGAAATCACTCGGCCTGGATCATATCGCCTCACTCAGATGGATGGCACGGAAGTCGGGAACTCTTGGAACATAGAACACCTGAGAAAGTTTTATCCTTAGCCGTACCTCAAAACTGCTGGGATGACAATGATGTACTCTGTAAAGTGGAAATATGTCATCAATAAAGAAAAGGTTTCAAGGATACTCAATTTATTTACGATTGACTTGCATTCTTACTTAACTCGGGGTGACCACTATGCCCTGCTGACGGAGCAATCGACTTAAGTCGGCAACGACTTAAGGCGGTGCGACATGCTCACGCTTACTTAACTCGGGGTGACCACTATGCCCTGCTAACGGAGCAATCGACTTAAGTCGGCAACGACTTAAGGCGGTGCGACATGCTCACGCTTACTTAACTCGGGGTGACCACTATGCCCTGCTAACGGAGCAATCGACTTAAGTCGGCAACGACTTAAGGCGGTATGACATGCTCACGCTTACTTAACTCGGGGTGACCACTATGCCCTGCTAACGGAGCAATCGACTTAAGTCGGCAACGACTTAAGGCGGTGCGACATGCTCACGCTTACTCGGGGTGACCACTATGCCCTGCTAACGGAGCAATCGACTTAAGTCAGCAACGACTTAAGGCGGTGCGACATGCTCACGCTTTACTTAACCCAGGGCGACCACTATGCCCAGCTAACGAAGCAATCAACTCCAGTTGGCGTCTACTTAAGACCAATGCAACATGCTCTCGCCTATTTAATTCAGGGGATGATTTCCATATCCCACAGACAAAATTCATAGTCATCATGCAAACTCATTAACCAAAAAATTCTGATACAATAATTGAGTAATTATGTTGTTCAAATAAACCAGTGTCCTCTAACAAATGTTCAATCATGCAAGCTGCGCGCTCGGAGCACGCGAAATGTTTTCTCTATTTTGCAATGTCTTTTCCAGGAGCAGTCGACGAAGAAGGACGACTCGAGGAGTCAGGGGCAGCGTTCACGTCAGCCCTTATATCTTCAGGAACGACTACGCCAGGCCTCCTCATCAGAATTCGTCCCGCCCGAATGGCCTTATCCATGGCCCTATCGCGTTGGGCTCTCAGAGTATTGGAAGTCTCTTCAGCAACCTTGACAGCCAACTGGGCAGCCTCTAGCTCCTGGGTAACGGATTTCTTGGAAGCACGCAGATTCTTGATGACAACGTCTTTAGCCGATATCAACTCCCGAAGGCGAATCACATCATCCAAGGACTCCTGCAGCTTATAGCGAAGATTGTTCAACTCCTCCATGGAAAAGCGATGACTCCTCTCCAGAATAGTCAGCGAGTTGCTAGAATCTCGATACAACCTATCAAGATTGTCACGAGAAGCAGCAAGGATGCGTTTTTCTTCCTGCAAGCACAAATCAGTTCCTTCAGAAAACCAGGCAGACAATAGGAGTATAGCAAGTCAAAAGCGCAGTTTCGTATTTCACCTTTTCAGAGTCTAGCTGAGCATGCAAGGAAGAACTCAACGCGTTGGCATCATCTAAAGCGGCAGAGACTTGACTCAGCTCAATTTGACCTTGAGAGTACTTTTCCTCAAGATCAGTGCATCGCCGAGACAGTTCAGCCCGATCTTGAGAATGTTTCTCCTCAAGTATTGTAATCTGTCGAGTCATTCCTAGCGAAGGATAACCAAACAAAGCGAGGTCAGAAGGTAAAACAGTCCACAACAAGCACGAAGAAAAGAAAAAGGGGTACTAACCAGCGTTAGTCGCCTCCAACTCGGATACACGGCGATGAAGAGACACCGGATTCCAACACGAAAAGGATGAAGCTACTTCCGGGATAGGAGCGCCATGCAATTTCAGCTGGCTGGTCATCCCATCCATCAAAACCTGATGAGAAGAGCAGATGAGCATAATGGCAAGAGTTCATGTAAAAGTCAAGCTAAGAAACAGCACAGTACCTGGAGGTTGGAGAAGAACGAAGGGATCCCCAAGTCAGGAGAAATCAGATGATAACCCGGCGCAAGGTCATCACCCGAAGCAGCATGCAATGGAACAGTGGGAATCAGTTCATCTCCTTCAACAGAGCCGGATACTCGATCAACGGGGACGCTGCCCTCCAAAGCGACGCCCCGGTCTGAAGTTTGGGCCACCACCATGCAGCCAGAGTGTGGAGGTGACCCAGCGTGAACGTCCATGGAAGCGCCGGAAGGAGACCCTGTTTGGGCACCCTCGGGGACTGGGCCATAGTTGGCACTGCCCGCTTGAGCCGGGTTATCCCCGGCAACACCCTCGGGGGCTGGGCAGTAGCTTGCACTCTTCGCCCGGGCTAAGTCGTCCCCGACGACACCCTCGGGGGCTGGACATGTATCAACACCATCCCTGGGGTCCAAACCTTTAGCAATAACCATCTCTAAGGTTGATGGGCCCTCGGCTACTTCCATGGAATCAGGACAATCCAGGTTAACATCCCGTCCCTCAAGATCGCGCTCTAAGGTTGATGAGGCACGGGATGACCTCAACCCAGCGTCTGGCACGGCATCACATGCTTCTGTCACATCATCATCCACTGGCCCTGATAGCAAGTCCTCTGGGACCATATCCTCCAGAGTTTGATCAAAGTCGGCCAGGGATATGTTTTGCAGACCAACAAGAGCAGACAAAGCCAGAGAAGGAACCCCACTACTTTCCCCACTGGCGAGGAATTGCCGACTGTTCTTCCGAGTCAGAGGAACCTCATCCTCTTCCTCTTCGTTGTCTTCACCAGCAACACTGGCACCACACCCATTGGGATCAGCAACAGATGGACCACACCCATTGGGTTCAGCAACAGTCATACCACACCCATTGGGATCAGCATCAGCAAATTCAGGCGCAGGAACCTCCTCATCAGCAGGAACCGAGGGACCAGCACCCTGATCCAAACTAGATACTCGCCGAATACGTCTCTTCTTCTTTCTCTGCTCATCAGCAGAAAGATCAGTCTGATTGGTTCGGCGGGGACGCCTCGAGCGAGCACGGACAGGTCTCTGAACATCCAAGATTATACCGACCTCTGGGAGAGGTGCCACCGCCAATGACTCAGCAGGAATAGCGTCAGAAGAATCTTCAGCCAACATGTCAAGCACGGCATTTATTTCAGCATCAGTAGGATCCAAAGGCACCTCGAAATGGATTTGTCGTCCATCATCAGGGATTTTCCCAAGTGAAGCAACCAAAGCACTAACCTCCTCGTCAGAAGGCCGCATTCTAAGGCCCAAACTGCCATCAGTCGCAGGTGGGTTTGACACGAAGCGAGTGAAGGCCTTGGCAGGAGGCAGATTCCAGGCTGAATAAGCCACCGGAGCACCAACATTGGATACTTTGCCTCTGAGAATCATCTCCAGTCGGCTCACCAAATCTGCAGAAGGGATTCTTCTATCGGTAACTCGAGTTGGATCGGCTAGCCCTTGATACAGATAAGCCGGGTGGACCCTGTCTTTCAGTGGCTGAATGTTTTTGAAAACGAAGTCAGCAACTATAGCTTCAGCAGTTAAACCCCTCTCTTTCAATAGCCCAACTTCAGCTAGCAGCACACTGGCCTCAGCCACCTCTTCGTCTGTAGGAGACTCGGTCCAGCTCGGGGTGCGAACATCTGGCTGTCTTCCTGACCGGGGGGGAGAGAATTTCCATAGTTATCAACTATAAACCATTCCAGGCGCCATCCCTTAATGCTGTCTTTAAGGGGGATCTCAAGATACTCGGTTTTCCGTCCCCGGCGCATCTCCAAGCTGGCACCTCCAACCAACTGATGTTGTCCCCCGGCCATCCCAGGGCGACAATGGTACAGGTGTTTCCACAAGCCAAAATGCGGCAGCACGCCAAGAAAAGCCTCACATAAGTGAACGAAGATAGAAATTTGCAGAATTGAGTTAGGGTTCAGATGGGTTAAGTTGATGTGGTAGAAATCAAGAAGACCACGGAAAAAGGGAGAAATAGGAAGGCCAAGGCCGCGGAGAAGAAAGGGAGCGTAAACCACGGACTCGTGGGTATCCTCCGTCGGGACCGTAGTTCCGTGGCAAATCCGCCAAGAACAGAGTTCCCGTGGAGGAAGAACCCCGATGGACACGAGGTGGAGGAGTTCGGTTTCAGAGATGATGGACATGTGGTTACCTGCGAAAGGCAACTGGCTGTTGGGATCAATTGGGGGAATCACCACAGCGGAAGAACTCGCGACTTTCCTCTTGGGAGCCATCTCGATTTCACCAGCGAGCAAATTGGAGGCAAGCGCAGAGAGGATTTGGAAGCAGGAATGCAAGAACTAGGGCGCGGAAAGCAAAGGCGGCTAAAAGTGCAACTCTTATGGGATATTCTCGGACCAGATACCGTTTCAAAAAGTGCCCAGTCATCACTCGGCAGTTATTTCCGAAATCCCAGCATGCCACGTGGTCATTCGGCAGTTATTTCCCAAAAAACTGGTGGGCCCTCTCCTTACTCGGGTGCTAACCCTCGAAATAACTCGGCGTTGCCTCTAAAATGCCGACGTCACTATTCAGTCACTCGGCGTTGCCTCTATAACGCTGATCTTGAGTTCAATCGTTCGGCATTACTTCTAAAATGCCAACGTTGACCCTTAATCACTCGGCGTTGCCTCTAAAACGCTGATCTCGAGTTCAATAACTCGGTGCTGCCTCTAAAGTGCCGACATCACTATTCAGTTACTCGGTGTTGCCTCTAAAACACTGACCTCGGGTTCAACCGTTCGGTATTACTTCTAGAAATGCCAACGTTGACCCTCAATCACTCGGCGTTGCCTCTAAAACGCTGACCTTGAGTTAAATTGTTCGGCATTGCCTCTAAAATGCCGAAGTCACTACTTAATCACTCGGCGTCGCCTCTAAAACGCTTACCTCGAGTCTAATTGCTCGGCATTGCTTCTAAAGTGCCGAAGTCACTACTTAGTCACTCGGCGTGGCCTCTAAAACGATGATCTGGAGTTCAACTACTCGGCATTACTTCTAAAATGTCGACGGCGACTTCCGATCACTCGGCATTACTTCTAAAACGTCGACGGCGACTTCCGATCACTCGGCATTACTTCTAAAAACATTGATACAGACTGCAATATTGCTCGGAAGCATCAGTATAATGATCAAGCTGTTCGTCTATGGCCTCAAAAGACTCAGATTCATAGTCAAACGAAACGATTCATCAAAAGGAAACCAAACTCGTTCTTCATTCAAGGGAAGTGGCAACATTTACAAATCAACTCATTATGAGTTGATACTTCCCTATTTCTACTACTATACTACACTCTACTGCTACTACTACTACTACGCTACACTATACTACTTTACATTACTAATACTACTACATTATTTTACTATACTACTTCTAATCTATACTAATATTTGTAAACCAGTGGCATTTAGCCACTGGCCTTGTTGCCGCCCCTGCTGCCGCCGCCGCCGCTCCTGCCGCCGCTGCCGCCCCTGCCGCCGCTGCTCTTGGTGCCGCCCCTGCCGCCGCCGCTTCTGGTGCTGCCCCTGCTGCTGCCGTTGCCCCCGCCACTGCCGCTGCCGTCGTCGTCGTCATCGTCATCGTCATCGTCGCCGTCGTCGTCGTCGTCGTCGTCGTCGTCGTCCTCGCCCTCGCCGCCGCCGTCCGAGTCCTCCTCGTCCGAGGAGTACTCGGACTCATCCGAGCCCTCGAGCCCGGAGCGCTCGACGGCCCGGATGTAGGACCAGACCTCCGCGGCTAACCCCTGGGAGTCGTCCGAGTCATCGGACGACGCCGGGGGAGAGACGGGGGCCGGGGACCTCTCGGACTCGGAGGAGAACTCCTCCTCCGAGTACTCCGAGTCGCCGAAGTCCTCCGATGGAGGAGTCGGCTCGCGCTTGCGTTTCTTTCCCATGGAGGCAAGCAGAAAAGAAGAGAAGGAAGCAGTAAGGAATAGCGAAGGGGTGTGAAGAAACCAGAGGAACAACAGCGTTATTTATAGAAGAGAAAGGCAACCGCTCACCTCCAACCGCGGTCACTGAACAGTCGCTAAGCATTCAATATACACCTCCACCCGTCCAAAGACACGTCAGGCGGCGGACGCCGTTTCATGCAGCACTACACCCATTGGGACTCCAGTCAACAGCGCAAAGGATATGATTACACTCGCCGTCCCATCACATTACAACTCAGAAGCAGCCGGTTAAAACACTCAGCGTACCAAGCCGTCCCTTGCCCACACCCATTGGGGGGGACGCCCAGGAATTGTCAGTATATTTTTCAAAATGGTCACATCTGTGCAGAGCATGCAGTAAATGCCTCAAGACAAAAATGAGATATCAACAAGAGTTAAAGGGAAGCCAAGTATAGCCAGCAGAGTGCAAAATATGGTCGACAGACATGACTTGAAGACTAGACAGGGAACGTCCATCGAATGTCCAATCGAGTGCAGAGCAAATACACTATGCTACCTAGCAAGATACGGAAGGATTGCAAATTCAGCTGCAAAAGACAAAACATATGCTGACCTCTGAAGCATAATATTGATGACATAGCACAGATGACATCATGCCAACTTTTTTATAAGCAGAAAGAGTAATTTTCAGCAAGAGGACACAAAAAGAAGACCTTCAAGCGAATTATCCTCAAAAAATCCACTTGAAGGTCGGGGGCTACACCCATTGGGTGCACCTTCGGTGCACCCCATGGATTGTCATTCTAAGCCAGGATAGCACCAATCTCTAAGGGCATGGGACAAGATCAAGAAGCCAATCTTCAACTGGAATAAAGGAACACAAATGGAAGTAATCTCTGATGAAGACCTTCGAGTAGATTATTTTCTAAAATCTACTCGAAGCTCGGGGGCTACACCCATTGGGTGCACCTCCAGTGCACCCAATGAGGTTCAGAATCCCACAAACAGGAATGCCGATCTCTAAGGCACAGGCACAAAGCTAGGTTTTGGTCAACGAATGATCGAAGCAGGAGAGAACAGCAAGGAGTCATCTTTCTTCAAATCACCTACAAGCTGGACCTGAGATCTTCGGGTTGATTACTTCTAAATTAACCCAAAGATCGGGGGCTTGTGGGGGATAGATATCCCCCGGGTCCACTAAAAGAGTAAAGGACCTCACGAAAGGCCCAAGGGCCCAATAAATCGTAAGGTTATTCTTTCGTGGGCCTGGGGAAAGACAACCAGCAACGCATGACGACATGAGGCCGGATTGGTGCAAACCCGGACGGCCCATAGCGTCGAGCCATTGGCCGCAACAGAGATCCGACTTTCCCGCGTCGGGGCCTCCATGCAACGAAGCCACGTGAGGATAAGTCGGCGAGGGTTACGTAAAGGATAATCTCGAGAGGTTCACTATCTTTTAGCCACTTGATGCTATCTTATCCATGTGTACTGCCCCACGGTCGAGTATATAAGGCCTAGGGGGCACCCCTTCAGAACGATCGACCCATTACTTAGCCACCCACATCAACTCTCTGTATTCTCGATCCAGAGAACTCTCTTGTAACCATATCCACCAAGCATACTCATCAGGACGTAGGGTGTTACGCAACACTAAGCGGCCCGAACCTGTAAATCTTGTCCACTGCCCCTCGTGCGATCGGCACGAACCATTCTGCTACAGTTGTCGACACCTTCCTACTCCTAAAACACCTTGAGGGGCAACCCCGGGTGTGCGGTCGGACCCTAAACACCGACAAGCGGCGATGCCTAGAGTGTAACAGTCCGGCGAGCAGTGGCGCCTACGCCCTTGTGGCTGCGAAGGCTATGTCAACGGAGTATCTGGGGGCTGGGAAGGACCAATATCGTAGACAAATCCTTCGCCTGTGAGTGTCGCAGTTGTGTGTGTCCTGTGGCACGACGGTCCTGCAACCACAACAAGTGACCGCTCTATGTAATCATGTAGACAAGCATTGTGGGCCAATAGCGTGTTAGAGAACTTTAGCTTAAACTAATTGACTATGAAGGCTGGTAAGAAACTTACCTCTAAGAAGGTACACATGCCACCGTCGCCAACATTCAAACTTATCTTCAATGTCCTCTACTGAGCATTTTAGTGTGTTACCCTACAAAAGTAATCAACATCGATTATGTAGTTGTCATGTTATTTTGAATTCAAAACAAATATGCCAAGTTTGAACTAGTGCCACTCGATCCAAGATCGGTGCAGTCTCGACTTGCCTACCCACTCTAGTGGATTGGTCGTACGTCGTGTCTTTGTCATCAGATGAATCGATATTGGTGTAATTGACATTTATCCATTGGCTCCTTAACTTTATCCAAGTAGCACCTTGGTACCAAGCCTGTAGTCGCTGGTCATGCAGCTCCTCGTTGTCGTTGTTGTTATCTTGCATGTCATGCCAATCTAAAATGAAGGCATGGTGTTTCCTGAAGTCAGTAATCTTTTTTTGTTTTCGACAATCAAACCTGAAGGTGAACAAAAAAAGTTATTTGTACATACAAGATAATATAATTGCAACAAACCATAAAATAATTTGAGAATCCACACTAATTTGTGCAACGCCACATCGGTTGGAAAATCTGGAACCGGCCATTACTGGTTCTTCCAAACTGTCTGGCAACCCTATATGGAAGGAGCCACTTGAATGCACCAGAAGCAAATAAGAGGACACCTCATCCTATACAAGTCCTTGTAAAATCTGCAAAAATCACTGAATGCCCCTACATTTAGCCCTAGTGCGTTGTACGACTCCCATATGACCTGTAGAAATGACGATCAAACACATCATGTTGCGTGAAAACAAATAATTGAGTTAGTATGCTATGGAATTGTTAATCACTTACGCTGATGCCGAGAGTGTGTCCAGCTCATTGATGTACTCCAATTACGCCCGCTTTGCTCTACCATCTGGAATCGCTACCTGGTCCCAACTGTACGCGTATGTATGCCGTCGATGAGGAACACCATGGAACCAGGGGTGAGGAGGGAACACTTGTGGATGACCCACTGGTATCCGAAACCACATCTAGAGCTACAGGAGGTAGACATAACCGCCAATAGAGGACGAGGAGGAGGTCTATCGACACGCCTCATAGAGCTAGCGGTACAGAAACGACAGCATTGCGGAGCCCCAACTATACTGCCATGCTGCGCCCGAGACGGTGAGGCAAGGAATGTGCACCCACGATGCATTGTCCCCCGTTGCATTTGGGAAGAGGACGCAAGTGAATGTGTGGAGGATCTAGGCTCGGCAATAGTACTAAATTGTGTCCTCGTCAACATCCTGTGGACACACTCCGAAGGACTGCCTCAGCCAACTGATCCAGACCCCAGCAGTATGTCTGCACCACCCTGTTGGGGGCCTTCGGCTTCCAAAGGTCCTCAAAAACATGATTTAACAATGTTTCTAGAGTATAATACATGAACAGGTACCTTCGGACTCGGACCTTCAGACTCGGATTAGAACCACAGTGTGAAGAAGCACAAAGAATACGAAGGTTGGCGTAGAGCCGAAGCTATGCGCAGGGAAGCTTCGGCAAGACGGCAGAAAAAACCGACATAAAGGGGAAAAGGCTATTTAGACCTTGATGGATTACTATAGAATCATTAGCAAATGTAAAGGGCATGGGTGTAATTTCACATGGGCTGTGTCCCGTGCCTATAAATAGATGAACAGTGCTCCCGTACTGTTCACGCTGACTTGGCATTTGCTTTTGCGTCACGCTTGTACTTTTTACCTTCTTTCAAGCCGAAGGTACACTTGTAACTTGATATCATTTCTATTTTTCCATAGTAATAAAATAGAAATGAGCCGATAATAATACATTATTGTTTATGTTATCTTTTATATCTCATATGATTCCTTCTTCATTATTGTATGTTGTGCTGATGAAGGTATGTCCTTCATAACCTTCGTCCGAAAATCATTATATCCCAAGGGAAATAATGCTTCGAAGGACGAAGGATTTTAACATTTAACATTTTCTGTGTTGCCTTGTTCTTAACTCATAGCATTTGAGAACAAGTCCCCAACATTGGCGCCCACCTCCGGTGAACTCTTTTCGACCACCTTCGGCAAGCATTGACCTTCGTCATGCCACCGAAGAAAGCTTCAGCGATCGGGGCTGCCACTCTGCAGCCGCTGGACCCGAACGAGGAGACCCTTTCTCTTCGAGAGGCCCGAAGCCAGAAGAGGAAGGCCACTAGTCCAACACCCTAGGAGGACGAGTTGGACCAAGAAATCAAGAATATGGAGATGCTTCATCAACAAGTACAAAGGAAGAAGGAGAAGATGGCTCGACTAGCCGACCTTCAGAGGCAGATTGACGAAGCTACTGAAGAAGTACGCCATCTTGCTCAAGATAAGCAAGGGCGAAGGCCTCAACATAGGGAGCTTCATCAAGAAGGCTTCTTCAACGAGGATGAATGGTACGAGGATTTCCATCATGGAAATTTTGCTTTTGATGATGCTTCTCCTCTGTCAGTAGAACTGCAGGCTACACCTTGGCCCCCGTCTTACAAGCCACCCCAGCTCCCCATGTATGACAGGCACTCAGATCCGAAGCATTTTCTGATGAGCTACGAAGCAACCATATCTTCGTATGGAGGCAATACTGCAGTCATGGCGAAATCTTTCATCATGGCAGTCAAGAATGTTGCGCAAACCTGGTACTCCTCTCTTCAGCCAGGAACAATTACATCATGGCAGAAGCTGAAGGATATGCTGATCACCAGTTTCCAAGGGTTTCAGACAAAGCCGGATACCGCTCAAGCTTTGTTCTAGTGCACGCAAGATCACGAAGAATACCTCCAGGCATATGTTAGAAGGTTCTTGCATCTCAGGGCACAAGCACCAATAGTGCCCAATGAAATTGTCATTGAGGCCATGATCAAGGGGCTTCAGCCAGGACCTACGGCCCAATACTTCGCCAGGAAACCCCCTTAGACCCTGTAGAAATTGCTTCAAAAGATGGATGAATACATCCACGCTGATAATGACTTTCGTCAAAGAAGGGAGGAAGCTTACAGGTTCTCCGAGATGACCAGGGGCTTCGGAGGTAGAATCCACCCAAGGCACGTCAGATCAATTCATTCCACCCAGAATGACGACAGAGGAAGTCAGCAATAGAGGCCACAATATTCCTTGCAAGCTTCGGGGCAGCAACAAAGCTATCTTCGGCTGCCAGCTCCAAGGGGCAGAGGCGCCAGGGGCTTCGGAGGAAGGTTTGGGGATCTGTCGGTGTTTCGAGACCGGGGGGTCCCTAGGCCGACGAGTGAATGTCGCCGCGTGCCCCAGCCCAGATGGGTCGAGCGCGAGGGCGAGCGCGAAGGGGGGAGAGCAAGGCGGCCGGAGACCGGCGTGAGAGAGGTGGGAATCCCGCGGCCTTCGTGTTCGTCCCGCGCCCAGGTCGGGTGCGCTTGCAGTAGGGGGTTACAAGCGTCCACGCGGGAGAGGGAGCGAGCGGCCTCCAGCGAGCGCCTGTCTCGTCCTCGTCCCCGCGCGGCCAATCTTCTCTAAGAGGGCCCTGGTCCTTCCTTTTATAGGCGCAAGGAGAGGATCCAGGTGTACAATGGGGGGTGTCTAGCGGAGGAGAGCTAGCGCCCTAAGTACATGTCGTTGTGGCAGCCGGAGAGATTTTGGCACCCAGCTGGTGTGATGTCGTGGCCGTCGGAGGAGTGCTGGAGCTTGACGGAGGGACAGCTGTCAGAGCGGTTGGGTCCTTGCTGACATCCTCTTGCTTCCGTAAGGGGGCTGAGAGCCGCAGTCATCATAGAGTATGTGGGGCGCCATCATTGCCTATCTGGCGGAGCGAGCCAGATGGGACGCCGGTCTTGTTCCCTGCGGCCCGAGTCAGCTTGGGGGAGGGTGATGATGGCGCCTCCTGTTGACGTGGCTGGTCTGCGCCCTAGGTTGGGCGATGTGGAAGCTCCTCCGAAGCCGAGGTCGAGTCTGTCTTCCGTGGCCGAGGCCGGGTCCGAGCCCCAGGTTTGGGCGAGGCGGAGATTGCCGGCTGGTGCCGGGGCGGAGTCCGAGCCCTGGGGTCGGGCGAAGCGGAGTTCGTCGTCTTCTGGGGCCGAGCCCAAGTCCGGGCCCTGGGTCCGGGCGAGGCGGAGATCGCCGGCTGGTGCCGGGGCGGAGTCCGAGCCCTGGGGTCGGGCGAAGCGGAGTTCGTCGTCTTCTGGGGCCGAGCCCAAGTCCGAGCCCTGGGTCGGGCGAGGCGAAGATCGTCGTCTTCTGGGACTTAGCCCAAGTCCGAGCCCTGGGTCGGGCAGAGTGGAGTTCGCCGTCTTCCGGGACTTAGCCCGAGTCCGAGCCCTGGGTCGGGCGGAGTTTGCCGTCTTCCGGGACTTAGCCCGAGTTCGAGCCCTGGGTCGGGCGGAGTTCGCCATCTTCCGGGACTTAGCCCGAGTCCGAGCCCTGGGTCGGGCGGAGCGGAGCTTCCTATGGTGCCTTTGGCCGGGCCTGACTGCCTATCAGTCTCACTCTGTCAAGTGGCACCGCAGTCAGAGTGGCACAGGCGGCGCTGTCCTTCTGTCAGGCCGGTCAGTGGAGCGGCGAAGTGACGGCGGTCACTTCGGCTCTGCCGGCTAGGGGGCGCGCGTCAGGATAAAGGTGTCAGGCCACCTTTGCATTAAATGCTCCTGCGATTTGGTCGGTCGGTGCGGCGATTTGGTCAGGGTTGCTTCTTGGCGAAGGCAGGGCCTCGGGCGAGCCGGAAATATGTTCGCCGCTGAAGGGGGGCCTCGGGCGAGACGGAAATCCTCCGGGGTCGGCTGCCCTTGTCCGAGGCTAGGCTCGGGCGAGGCGTGATCGAGTCCCTCGAATGGACTGATCCCTGACTTAATCGCACCCATCAGGCCTTTGCAGCTTTATGCTGATGGGGGTTACCAGCTGAGAATTAGGAGCCTTGAGGGTATCCCTAATTATGGTCCCCGACAGTAGCCCCCGAGCCTCGAAGGGAGTGTTTGCACTCGCTTGGAGGCTTTCGTCGCACTTTTTTGCAAGGGGACCAGCCTTTCTCGGTTGCGTTTTGTTCCGGTGGGTGCGCGCGAGCGCACCCGCTGGGTGTAGCCCCCGAGGCCTCGGAGGAGTGATTTCACTCCTTCGAGGTCTTAATGCCTCGCGTAGTGCTTCGGCTGGTCTGGTCGTTCCCTCATGCGAGCTGGCCATAGCCCAGGTGTACGGTCGGGTCCCAAGTTCTCGGGCTGGTATGTTGACGCTGTCAACGGTTCGGCCAGAGCCGGGTTTGCGAGAGCAGCCCCCGAGCCTCTGCACAGAGCGAGAGGGCGGTCAGGGGCAGACTCGGCTTTTTTACATACGCCCCTGCGTCGCCTTTCCGCAAGGAGGAGGGGGGGAAGCGCCATGTTACCCTCGATGGGCGCCGAACATGGTGTCTCCGATGAGCTGCAAGCGGGTAATCCGAGTGGACGTCCGTGCCCCATTCGTTAGGGGTCGGCTAGGGGCCCAGAGGCACGCCCAAAAGTACCTGCGGGTGATCTGCCGGACCTGGTCCCCTAGCGACGGGGTCCGAGGGCTCGATGCCTCCCTCTGATGGGATTCCGTTACAAGATCGTTCCCGCTGGTCTCGGAAATGTCCTAGGGTACCTCGGGAGCGCAGCCCGAGCCTTGGTTATGTATCGAACGTACCCATGGTCATCCCTCGCTCGGCGTCTGAGGCGGCTGTGAACCCTTCGGGGGCCAGCCTTAGGCGGCTGTGAACCCTTCGGGGGCCAGCCTTCGAACCCCTGATCAGTAATGGGCGCGGAGCCCGAGTAGCCTGAGGCGGCCGTGGAACCCTTTCGAGGGGCCGGCCTTCGAACCTCTGACCAGTAGTGGGTGTAGGGCCCACGCGATCTGAGGCGGCTGTCGAACCCTCATGGGAGGCCAGCCTTCGAACCTCTGATTAGTAGGGGGGCTCGGAGCCTGGTTCCTTCTCGGGGAAGGATCCTTTTCGGGGTATCCCCCTTTCCCGGTCCCTGTTGCAAGAGAGAGAAAGAGGAAAAAAGGAAAAGGATACGAAATCGAACGACGCGGCGTACCTTTTTTGACGCGGTCATCATGGCGAAGGCGAAGCATCGCCCGCTTCTCCTGCCAGAGGCGCCGCCTGTCCCGCCGCGGAGTTAATGCGACGGGGCGAGTGGTTCGCAGGGCGGCCGTTGCGCGTGCGTGAGCCGTTCGAGGAACGGATCACGGGCGCGTTGTCTTCACGCCGTGAGAGAGGGTTCCCTCGCTGCCCCCGGACGGGACGTAAGCTTGGCTGACGACGTGACCGCTGCACCTGCCCGCCTACCACCGCCATTACTGCCGGCCCGTCTTCGGCCGTATTGACCGTCACGCCAGGCTGGAGCCGTTGGGTCGTGCGCTGGGTCGCCTCGAGTCGCGGCATTGGTGTCGCAGTCGAGGAGGCGCGGTGGTGGCGCAAGTGGCGGTGCAGTTGCATGCACGAAGCATTCGGCGCGCCGGTTGCATGACGCGTGGGCCTAGGCCTCCATGTCGGGCGTGTCGGGAGTCGGAGAAATGCGCCCACTTGGCGCGGTTGCATGCCGCCTGCATGGCTGCCCGCCCTTTCGCCCGCTGGTCTGGGCAAAAGTGGAGGGTCGCCTGTAACCGCTGGGCGGTTGTGCGCACCGCGCACGGCGATTTGGCTTCTTCTACTCTGAGTCGGCTTGCATGACGTGTGGGACCCAGCCCCCGCACCGTAGGGGAGGACCTTGGAGTGTGTTGGAGAAGACTCAGCCCGTGACGGCTGGGGACGCAAGTAGGGAGAGCCGCCTTTAAAAGGAGGGTGACCCCCTTGGGAGGCGACCATGTCTTCGCGCTCCCTTATGCATCGTGTCTTTCCACCTTCCAAGCCCCCGGATGGGGGATATCCGCCGTCTTTCCGCCTCGTCGTTGGAGGAACACAACTCCGTGGGAGTGGGTACCTTTCAGCCATCGTTCGGCTTCAAGGATTTTCATCATGCAGCCCGGCTGCACCCCTCCACCGGTGGTCACCCAAGACGGTGACCTCCAGCCCCTGGATGGGGAGAGGCAAGCCGGGCTATGACCTTGGTCCCGCCCTCAGCCTCGAGGGTGTTCGTCATCCTCGCCGGGGCGGGGAGCGAGGCGAGCCGGGGCTCTACCTCCCGTGCGGGCCGGCGGGCCACCTCTTCTTCCAGCTTCTGGTGGTGGCAAACACCCTCCAGCTCTGCGGAGGAGACGTCCTCCAGCCATGCCGGGGAAGGCGAACTGTTGCTGCCCAGCCGGGATGCAACATTTCGCCCTCTTCCTTGCATTCGAGGCAAGGACGGCAGCGAGGACCTGCCGGTGCGCTTGGGAGCGGCCCGCTCTTTGGCTTTAATAGCTGGTTCGCGTCCCTTGAGCGGGAATGCGAACGAGAGCCCTCCGGCGGCTGCGTCCATCCTAGGACCATGGCTGCCGCTGCAGAGGTCGCTGGCGGGTCCCCTGGTGTTCGTCGCCCCGCAGGCTCGAGGTTGTTCATACCCGCGGGGACGGAACCAGAGTTCCGTTTGTAATGGCACTTTGGATGCCAGTGTGTTTGTTCATTGTGGCTGTCGAGGCCTGAACATGTATGTATTTTTGGCACGGAGCCGTGTTTTTTCCTCATTTCCGAGCGCCAAGACTCGCCTGTTGGTTGTCCAAACCGCTTCACCAAGCGTGAGTCGCCCCGTGTAAAGGTGACGAGTGAGGTATCCGTATCCCGGAGGCGTAGGAGTCCCTCGGCTCGGTCGGCCTTGTTGTCCGAGGCTTCTCTAGCTTAGTTAAAGGAACCCCTCGGCCGCTCTTCGATGAGCCGAGGCCAGGGGTAGCGGCGTCAACATGAACAGAGGCAGAGTTGGCTCGAAAAGAAAACCTGGTCGTTTTCAGGATCCACTTTCGAAGTAGTCAAATAGCCCAAAAGACATTCTGGCAGAAAGGACCTTTTTTCGAGGAAAAAATTCGACGCAGAGGGGGTTCCCCCCCTTTTAGCCCCCGAGGGAGGGTCGGACTTTGCCGAGGCAAGGCTGACCCTTCCTTTATGACTAAACAATCCGTGGGAGCGAGGTATATGAACAACTTGAAAACATCTTAAGGGTAGAAGCGACGTAGCTGTTGGATGTTCCAAGCGTTGCTGTAGACCTCGCCTTGACTGTTGGCCAGCTTGTATGTTCCGGGCTTCAGAACTTTGGCGATGACGAACGGCCCCTCCCAGGGGGGCGTGAGCTTGTGCCCCCCCGGGCGTCTTGTCGCAGCCGAAGCACCAGGTCTCCCACCTGGAGGTCTCAGGACCGGACCCCTCGGGCGTGGTAGCGTCGCAGGGACTACTGGTACCGCGCCGAGTGTAGTAAGGCCTTATCCCGAGCCTCCTCCAGCTGGTCCAGCGAGTCTTCTCGGCTAGCTTGGTTGCTTTGGTCGGTGTAGGCCCTCGCCCTCGGGGAGCCGTATTCCAGGTCTGTGGGCAAGACGGCCTCGGCCCCGTAGACTAGGAAGAACGGCGTGAAGCCCGTGGCTCGGCTCGGCGTTGTCCTCAGACTCCAGACCACCGAGGGGAGTTCCTTCATCCATCGCTTGCCGAACTTGTTGAGGTCGTTGTAGATCCGAGGCTTGAGCCCTTGTAGAATCATGCCGTTGGCACGCTCTACTTGCCCATTTGACATGGGGTGAGCCACGACGGCCCAGTCCACCCGGATGTGGTGGTCCTCGCAGAAGTCCAGGAACTTTCTGCCGATGAACTGGGTGCCGTTGTCGGTGATGATGGAGTTCGGGACCTCAAAGCGATGGATGATGTTGGTGAAGAACGCCACCGCCTGCTCGGACCTGATGCTGCTCAGGGGTCGGACCTCGATCCACTTGGAGAATTTGTCGATGGTGACCAGCAGGTGCGTGTAGCCCCCGGGTGCCTTCTGCAAGGGGCCAACGAGATCCAGACCCCACACAGCAAAAGGCCAGGTGATGGGTATCGTCTGCAGAGCCTGAGCGGGCAGGTGGGTCTGCCTTGCGTAGAACTGACACCCTTCGCAGGTGCGGACAATTCTAGTGGCGTCGGCCACCGCCGTCGGCCAGTAGAAGCCTTGCCGGAAAGCATTACCGACAAGGGCTCGAGGCGCTGCGTGATGGCCGCAAGCCCCCGAGTGTATCTCTTGCAGGAGTTCCTGACCTTCGGCGATGGAGATGCATCGCTGGAGGATGCCGGAGGGGCTCCGGTGGTAGAGCTCCTTCTCATCTCCCAGCAAGACGAACGACTTGGCGCGCCGCGCCACATGCCGAGCCTCGGCTCGGTCGCGGGGTAGCTCTCCCCGGTGGAGATATTGCAGGTACGTGGTCTGCCAGTTTTGATCAGGCGTGACCCCGCTTTGCTCCCCCTCGACGTGCAGCGTCTCGCCCTCGGGGGCCGAGGGTACCTCGGGTTGAACCGAGGATACCTCGGGCCGAGCCGAGGGTGCCTCGGAATGATCCGAGGGTGCCTCGGGCTGGGCCGAGGGTGCCTCGGGCTCGGGCGTGTCGTCGACCTTGACGGAGGGTTGATGCAGATCCCGGGAGAAGACGTCCGGGGGAACCGTCGTTCGCCCCAAGGCTATTTTAGCCAGCTCGTCCACAGTCTCGTTGTAGCGCCGAGTGATGTGGTTGAGCTCGAGCCCGTAGAACTTGTCTTCCAGGCACCGAACCTCATCGCAGTAGGCTTGCATCTTCAGGTCGCGGCAGTGGGAGTTCTTCATGACTTGGTCAATGACGAGCTGCGAGTCACCGCGAGCGTCGAGGCGTCGGACCCCTAGCTCGATGGCGATCCGCAACCCGTTGACCAGAGCCTCATACTCGGCCACATTGTTGGACGCCGGGAAATGGAGGCATAGCACGTAGCGTAGGTGCTTCCCGAGGGGCGAGATAAAGTGTAGGCCTGCGCCGGCTCCTGTCTTCATCAGCGACCCATCGAAGAACATGGTCCAGAGCTCCGGTTGGATCGGAGCCGTCGGTAGCTGGGTGTCGACCCATTCAGCCACGAAGTCTGCCAAGACCTGGGACTTGATGGCCTTCCGAGGAGCGAACGAGATTGTCTCGCCCATGATTTCCACCGCCCACTTTGCAATCCTACCCGAGGCCTCTCGGCACTGGATGATCTCCCCTAGGGGGAAGGATGACACCACAGTTACCGGATGAGACTCGAAGTAGTGTCGCAGCTTCCGCCGCGTTAGGATCACCGCATACAACAGCTTCTGAACTTGTGGGTAGCGGATCTTGGTTTCGGACAGTACCTTGCTGACGAAGTAGACTGGCCTCTGAACGGGCAATGCATGCCCCTCTTCTTGCCTCTCGACCACAATCGCGGCGCTAACCACCTGAGTGGTCGCGGCGACGTAGACCAGGAGGGCTTCTCCGGCAGCTGGGGGTACCAAGATAGGCGCCTTTGTGAGGAGCGCCTTCAGGTTCCCGAGGGCTTCCTCGGCCTCAGGGGTCCAAGTGAAGCACTCGGCCTTCCTTAAGAGGCGGTACAGAGGTAGACCTCTTTCGCCGAGGCGTGAGATGAAACGGCGCAGAGCCGCGAGGCATCCCATGACCCTCTGTACACCTTTCAAGTCCTTGATGGGTCCCATGCTGGTGATGGCTGCGATCTTCTCCGGGTTGGCTTCGATGCCCCTCTCGGAGACGATGAACCCCAAGAGCATGCCTCGGGGTACTCCGAAAACACACTTTTCGGGATTGAGCTTGACGCCTTTCGCCTTGAGACATCGGAATGTCGCTTCAAGGTCGGAAAGGAGGTCGGAGGCTTTCCTCGTCTTGACTACGATGTCATCGACGTAGGCCTCGACCGTGCGGCCAATGTGTTTGCCGAACACATGGTTCATGCACCGCTGGTACGTCGCGCCCGCATTCCTCAAGCCGAACGGCATGGTGACATAGCAGTACATGCCGAAGGGTGTGATGAAAGAAGTCGCGAGCTGGTCGGACTCTTTCATCCTGATTTGATGATACCCTGAGTAGGCATCAAGGAAAGACAGGGTTTCGCACCCAGCAGTGGAATCCACGATTTGGTCGATGCGAGGCAGAGGGTAGGGAACCTTCGTACATGCTTTGTTGAGACCAGTGTAGTCTACACACATCCGCCATTTCCCCCCTTTCTTTCTCACAAGCACAGGGTTGGCAAGCCATTCGGGATGGAATACCTCTTTGATGAACCCTGCCGCCATTAGCTTGTGGATCTCCTCGCCTATGGCTCTGCGCTTCTCCTCGTCGAATCGGCGCAGTGGCTGCTTGATGGGTCGGGCTCTGGCTCGGATGTCCAGCGAGTGCTCGGCGACATCCCTCGGTATGCCGGGCATGTCCGAGGGACTCCACGCGAAGACGTCGGCGTTCGCGCGGAGAAAGTCGACGAGCACTGCTTCCTATTTGGGACCGAGCTCGGAGCCGATCCGGACTTGCTTGGAGGCGTCACTGCTAGGGTCGAGGGGGACAGACTTAACCGTCTCCGCTGGCTCAAAGTTGCCGGCATGACGCTTCACGTCTGGCACCTCCTTAGAGAGGCTCTCCAGGTCGGCGATGAGGGCCTCGGACTCGGCGAGGGCCTCGGCGTATTCCACGCACTCCACGTCGCATTCGAACGCGTGTTTGTACGTGGGGCCGACGGTGATGACCCCGTTGGGGCCTGGCATCTTGAGCTTCAGGTAGGTGTAGTTGGGGACGGCCATGAACTTCACGTAGCATGGCCTCCCCAGTACCGCGTGGTAGGTTCCTCGGAACCCGACCACCTCGAATGTCAGGGTCTCCCTTCAGAAGTTGGAGGGTGTTCCGAAGCAGACGGGAAGGTCGAGCTGTCCGAGGGGCTGGACGCGCTTCCCGGGAATGATCCCATGGAAGGGCGCAGCGCCTGCCCGGACAGAGGACAGATCAACACGCAGGAGCCCAAGGGTCTTGGCGTAGATGATGTTGAGGCTGCTGCCTCCGTCCATGAGGACCTTGGTGAGCCTGACGTCGCCGATGATGGGGTCGACGACGAGCGGGTATTTCCCCGGGCTCGGCACATGGTTAGGGTGGTCGGCTTGGTCGAAGGTGATGGGCTTGTCGGACCAGTCTAGGTAGACTAGCGCCGCCACCTTCACTGAACAGACCTCCCGACGCTCTTGCTTGCGGTGCCGAGCCGAGGCATTTGCCGCCTGCCCACCGTAGATCATGAAGCAGTCACGGACCTCGGGGAACTCTCCTGCCTGGTGATCTTCCTTCTTGTCGTTGTCGCGGGCCTTGCCACCCTCCGCGGGTGGCCCGGCCCTGTGGAAGTGGCGCCGAAGCATGACGCACTCCTCAAGGGTGTGCTTGACGGGCCCCTGGTGATAGGGGCACGGCTCCTTGAGCATGTTGTCGAAGAGGTTGGCACCTCCGGGGGGCTTCCGAGGGTTCTTGTACTCGGCGGCGGTGACAAGGTCCGCGTCGGCGGCGTCGCGTTTCGCTTGCGACTTCTTCTTGCCCTTCTTCTTGGCGCCGCGCTGAGTTGACGCCTCGGGGGCATCTTCCGAAGGGCGGCCCTGGGGCTTCTTGTCCTTCCGGAAGATAGCCTCGACCGCCTCTTGGCCGGAGGCGAACTTGGTGGTGATGTCCATCAGCTCGCTCGCCCTGGTGGGAGTTTTGCGACCCAGCTTGCTCACCAGGTCACGGCAGGTGGTGCCAGCGAGGAACGCGCCGATGACATCCGAGTCGGTGATGTTGGGTAGCTCGGTGCGCTGCTTCGAGAATCGCCGGATGTAGTCCCGGAGAGATTCTCCCGGCTGCTGTCGGCAGCTTCGAAGGTCCCAGGAATTCCCAGGGCGCACGTATGTGCCCCGGAAATTCCCGGCGAAAGCTTGGACTAGGTCGTCCCAGCTGGAGATCTGCCTCGGAGGCAGGTGCTCCAACCAGGCGTGAGCGGAGTCGGAGAGGAACAGGGGGAGGTTGCGGATGATGAGGTTGTCATCGTCCGTTCCACCTAGTTGGCAGGCCAGACGGTAGTCCGCGAGCCACAGTTCCGGTCTCGTCTCCCCCGAGTACTTTGTGATAGTAGTCGGGGGTCGAAAACGGGTCGAGAACGGCGCCCGTCGTATGGCTCGGCTGAAGGCCTGCGGACCGGGTGGCTCGGGCGAGGGACTCCGATCCTCCCCGCTGTTGTAGCGCTCCCCACGCCTGGGATCGTAGCCTCGGCGCATCCTCTCGTCGAGGTGGGCCTGACGGTCGCGGTGATGGTGCTCGTTGCCGAGACGACCCGGGGCCGCAAGCGCGGTGTTGCGCGTGCGCCCGGTGTTGACCGAGGCTTCCCGCATGAATCGGGAAGTCGCGTCATGAGGTTCCGAGGGGTACCCCTGCCTTCGGGAGGCGGAGCTCCCGGCCTATCGGACCGCGGCGCCTTCCAGGAGATTCTTGAGCTCTCCCTGGATTCGCCGCCCCTCGGTGGTTGATGGCTCCGGCATCACGCGAAGAAGCATTGCTGCTGCCGCTAGGTTCTGGCCGCCCCCACTGGATGCGGGTGGTGGCCTGACCCTGACGTCGTCGGTGATGCGGTGCTGGAAGCCCTGGGGTAGATGACGTATTTCTCCGGCCGGAGGTTGGACCGCCCATGCTTGCCCGACGTCCCGACGGATCGGCTCAAGCGCTCCTGCTCCCTCGTCGAGCCTGGCCTGCACCCCGCGGATTTGCTCGAGCTGTGGGTCATGGCCCCCCGCCTGAACGGGGACCACAGCTAGCTCCCGTGGGATGTCAACGCGAGGCACCGGCCTAGGGAGGTCACCGTCCTCCGGCATGCCGAGATGGTTGCCTTCGGAGGGACCCCCTAGATCGATGTGGAAGCATTCGCGACTTGGGCCGCAGTCCTCGTCGCCGAGGCTACGGCTACCGTCGGAAGAGTCGGAAAGGCAGTAGTCACATGCAGTCATGAAGTCCCGCATGGCACTGGGGTTGCCAAGTCCAGAGAAATCCCAACAGATGCTGGGTTCGCCGTCTTCCTCGGACCCAGAGGGCCCGTAGGTCGAGACGTCCGTCAGCCGGTCCCAAGGTGACCGTATGCGAAACCCCAGAGGGTTTTGACTCGCCTCTACAAGAGCGCCCGCCAAAGCGGGGCCGCTAGGCGGGTCGAGGCTGAATCCGAAAGACATGGGATGGGAATCGGTCGGTACCTTTTGGTCAATGGGCGGCGATGAGGTCACGTCGGGGACTGACTGCGCTGTCGTCTAAGGTACGAGGGTAACGACCAGCAAGCTTTTCACGAGCGTGCTGGCATCGTCCGCTTGCTCGGGATCGGCGTGTCGCGGGGGGACGGCGCTCGCCTTCGTCTCAAACGCGAGGTCGACGCCCGGTGCGCCCCCTGTTGGGGCGCTGGGGCCGTCGACTCGCTCGACAGCCGACGAGGCGCTGTCTCCTGCTTGGCCTTGGTTGCTCCGCCTCCTCCTCCGTCGGCGGGGGAGAGGACGGGGTGAGCTCGAAGGTTGTTCTTCCACCATGCGGGGAAGACGTCGCCGATTCCGCCGCCGGCGGGCGGGTTGTCGGCCGCCACTGTCGTTGTCGCACGGCGGTGGAAGGAGTATCACGTCGTAGCTGCCTTCGAGGGACATGAACTCAAGACTCCCGAAACGGAGCACCGTCCCGGGTTGGAGAGGTTGCTGGAGACTGCCCATCTGGAGCTTGACGGGAAGCTGTTCGTCAACACGCAGCAGGCCCCTACCTAGCGCGCCAACTGTCGGCGTTTCGAGACCGGGGGGTCCCTAGGCCGACGAGTGAATGTCGCCGCGTGCCCCAGCCCAGATGGGTCGAGCGCGAGGGCGAGTGCGAAGGGGGGAGAGCGAGGCGGCCGGAGACCGGCGTGAGAGAGGTGGGAATCCCGCGGCCTTCGTGTTCGTCCCGCGCCCAGGTCGGGTGCGCTTGCAGTAGGGGGTTACAAGCGTCCACGCGGGAGAGGGAGCGAGCGGCCTCCAGCGAGCGCCTGTCTCGTCCTTGTCCCCGCGCGGCCAACCTTCTCTAAGAGGGCCCTAGTCCTTCCTTTTATAGGCGCAAGGAGAGGATCCAGGTGTACAATGGGGGGTGTAGTAGAGTGCTACGTGTCTAGCGGAGGAGAGCTAGCGCCCTAAGTACATGCCGTTGTGGCAGCCGGAGAGATTTTGACACCCAGCTGGTGTGATGTCGTGGCCGTCGGAGGAGTGCTGGAGCTTGACGGAGGGACAACTGTCGGAGCGGTTGGGTCCTTGCTGACGTCCTCTTGCTTCCGTAAGGGGGCTGAGAGCCGCAGTCGTCATAGAGTATGCGGGGCGCCATCATTGCCTATCTGGCGGAGCGAGCCAGATGGGACGCCGGTCTTGTTCCCTGCGGCCCGAGTCAGCTCGGGGTAGGGTGATGATGGCGCCTCCTGTTGACGTGGCTGGTCTGCGCCCTAGGTTGGGCGATGTGGAAGCTCCTCCGAAGCCGAGGTCGAGTCTGTCTTCCATGGCCGAGGCCGGGTCCGAGCCCCAGGTTCGGGCGAGGCGGAGATTGCCGGCTGGTGCCGGGGCCGAGTCCGAGCCCTGGGGTCGGGCGAAGCGGAGTTCATCGTCTTCTGGGGCCGAGCCCAAGTCCGGGCCCTGGGTCCGGGCGAGGCGGAGATCGCCGGCTGGTGCCGGGGCGGAGTCCGAGCCCTGGGGTCGGGCGAAGCGGAGTTCGTCGTCTTCTGGGGCCGAGCCCAAGTCCGAGCCCTGGGTCGGGCGAGGTGGAGATCGTCGTCTTCTGGGACTTAGCCCGAGTCCGAGCCCTGGGTCGGGCAGAGTGGAGTTCGCCGTCTTCCGGGACTTAGCTCGAGTCTGAGCCCTGGGTCGGGCGGAGTTCGCCATCTTCTGGGACTTAGCCCGAGTCCGAGCCCTGGGTCGGGCGGAGCGGAGCTTCCTATGGTGCCTTTGGCCGGGCCTGACTGCCTGTCAGTCTCACTCTGTCAAGTGGCACCGCAGTCGGAGTGGCACAGGCGGCGCTGTCCTTCTGTCAGGCCGGTCAGTGGAGCGGCGAAGTGACGTCGGTCACTTCGGCTCTACCGGCTAGGGGGCGCGCGTCAGGATAAAGGTGTCAGGCCACCTTTGCATTAAATGCTCCTACGATTTGGTCGGTCAGTGCGGCGATTTGGTCAGGGTTGCTTCTTGGCGAAGGCAGGGCCTCGGGTGAGCCGGAAATATGTTCGCCGCTGAAGGGGGGCCTCGGGCGAGGCGGAAATCCTCCGGGGTCGGCTGCCCTTGTCCGAGGCTAGGCTCGGGCGAGGCGTGATCGAGTCCCTCGAATGGACTGATCCCTGACTTAATCGCACCCATCAGGCCTTTGCAGCTTTATGCTGATGGGGGTTACCAGCTGAGAATTAGGAGCCTTGAGGGTATCCCTAATTATGGTCCCCGACAGGATCAGCCCAGGAAAATTTATTGTTTATTCTGCGGTGAGAACAAGGGCCATACTACAAGGATGTGCCATGTCACCATTCAGAAACAGAAGGAAATAGCAGAAGCTGCAGCTCAGCAGAACCAGCCGAAGCAGGTCATGCATACTGCTTCGTATCACTCACCCTACATACTAGAGTATGTAGGTAACCATCCTGCAGCGTCAGTTTCTTCGGCTAGTCAGCCACAGGCATCCTGGCCACAACTCCCACCTCCGCCACCACCACAACCTGCATATTCATGCGGTCAACAGCCAGAAGAGAGTCAACAGACCCATCAGCAGAGAGACTTCAGGGAGGAGTCCGAAGCTCGCACAGTCAACAGTACTGTGCCAGAATCGAAGCATATCTACTAAAGAGATATCCTACCCCTAAAACAGTTTTTACAGTTATTGTCATTTTCTTTCTTACTAAGGAACAATTGTTGAAAACTTAGTTTTCTCGTCGTTTTCAATTCCTTGTAATAGCTTCCTTTTTGCCATAGTGAAAATATGTTTTCTCCACAGACTTACGAAGTCTAAAAAATCGTCGAAGCACAAAAAGTCGTTCCTAAGAGAACGCGCGGCTAAAAAAGTACATCACAAGAATTTCCGAAGCTACAAAAAGTCGTTCTACGGAACGCAGCGTAAGTTTGCCGAAGCTACAAAAAGTCGTTCTACGGAACACAGTGTAAGTTTGCCAAAGCTACAAAAAGTCGTTCCTAAAGGAGCGCAGTGTAAGTTTTCTGCTCAAAAGTCGTTCCAAAGGGAATGCAGAGCTTACAGCGAAAAGTCAACGCGAATACTGCCGAAATAGAAGGCGAAGAAGTTCAAAAGACGTTCCTAAGGGAATGCAGAACTTACAGCGAAAAGTCAGCGTTGATACACCGAAAAATAAGTGGTGAAGCCGAAAAATAAACAGCAAAGAGATTGTGTATTCCAATATGGGGATGTGAGTGTGTGTCTTCGGCACAAAGTATCATTTTCACATAGCATAACATCATCACGTTATTTTGCATAACATAACATCATACATCATATTGCATCAATGGCACAAGAAGGGGATATAATGTTGACCTTCGGAGAATGCTTCGAAAAAGTGAAATTGTGCTAAGGTACAAAATAAGTTTTGAAGATATACAGTTTTATTAGCTTTGAAGTGGAGGATAAAGTCTTTTATTGATGAAGTATCAGTATTATGGCGACGCTTGGAGCATTTTTATAAAGCACTCTGATATCAAGGAAGAAAGTCTATTACTGACGAAGCATTAATGTTTCTGCGATGATTGAAGGATTTTTCGCTTCTTTACGAAGCATGAAAAGAAGGGAAGGTGTTTTTTGTCGAAGGCTCAAAAATGGTATGTACAACAAAAGTTTCATGCATCGCAAAGAAATGAATTACAAAGCCATTTATACATTACATTAAAAGTTCATGAGCACCAAATATTACAAGCATAGTCCAGCAAATGTTACATTAATATTCCAGCAATGTTTTTACAATATCTATTATTCTTCCTTCAAAACTTCGTCTGCAGCTTCGGTCAGCAGTTG
Organism: Zea luxurians; assembly: GCA_029449295.1. Lineage (NCBI taxonomy): Eukaryota > Viridiplantae > Streptophyta > Magnoliopsida > Poales > Poaceae > Zea > Zea luxurians. Next base: position 392,915 of record JAOPSE010000311.1, on the reverse strand, counting down.
AGTAACGACTTCGTCCAAAATACTTTCGGCCATATTAATGATTTTTGCTGATTCCTTCGCCTCTGGCTCGACCAATGACTCGAAGGGCTCTGGAGAGGAGATAGTTCGGCTGCGGTAGAAAACGTAAATAAATTCGAAGTCATAAAAATAAAAAATAAAGTTAAAAGCTATTAAGCGATACCTATCCGCCTTTCGAGTTCCGCAGTTTTTTTAGCTGCCTTGTTGCTTCCTTTGCATCATGAGTATCTTTTTCGCTCTTTTTTATTATCTCGTGAGCCATCCCTCGACCGCCATTTTCCCAGATGTCAGTAAAGAATTTTCCACCAACTAAGCTCGCTTCGGCCGAGGGGTCCTTCGTGTCATCAATAGATAAAGTAGCTTCGGCTTGGGCCAAAGCTTTCACATGATCACAACCTGACTTCTCCAAAATAGCTGCAATGCCCCTAGCACCTGAGAAGGCACAGACGTCCCCACGGCCATTTAAAATTTCCTCAAAGGCTTCGGCCTCGCTGCTGATCCACTCAATCGGCCCTTCGGGATCACCCCGTACGAAGTTGTCTTCACTTGAATATGCGCCAACATTGGCGAAGCTAGTTTTTATTTTTTCCACACATTCTATGGATTTTTCATAACATCTTTCTTTCGAAGAGCGAAGTTCTACAACTATTTTTTCCCAATAATTTTTCCAGTAATCGCTGGCGTCTCGGTCAGCTTTGGCAATAGCACATTTTAATTTTGCTTCAGCCAGCTGTTTCTGAAGATCTTCAATTTCGCATTTCTAGGCTTCAGCTTGGGCTTTGGAAGTAGCTTCGTCTTCTTTTATTTTGTTCACTAATGAATTTAATATTTTATATTTTTCAAGACCTTCGTTCCTTAGTTCAATTACTTCGGAACGAAGGTTGTTCAGAGCTATAGTGCATCCTTCGTCTTCGGCATTTTTCTGCGCCCTGAGGGCATTGCTAAGAATCAGGCCCTGCAAAAGAAGTGTGGTATTAAGCATAAGCAAATAAACAAAAATTTTCATTTTTAAGTACAAAATTTTTTTTTCTCACACCTTTAAACTATTATATGCTAAGCTATCCGCCAATTCATCTTTCGATAGTGCCGAAAGCCCGAGTTCCAGTGTCGGGAATCCGAAGCTTCTGCTCATCTCCCGGCAGACAGAAATCTCCTTGTTGTCTGGGAGACAATATAAGAAATCTTCTTCTCCGCTGCTGTTGAATACCAATGCCCCCTTTGAATATTTCAGTTTCTGGGCATAGTATTGAGCTTCTCGTTTTTCTTCTTCAGACAACCTTTTTCTCGAAGCGTGTCGTACAATATAATCAAGAACTTCGGAAGATGCTTCGGGAGTAGGAGTGGCACTTTTTTCAGGCAGAATTTGTTCTGCGGTTTTTTTTTCGTTTCTTCTTCTCCAGTTTCCAAGGATTTCTCCTTGGCGGACTCTAAAGGCCCAACTTCGGTCTCGGCCTGGCTCATTGCAGCTTCGGTAGTTTTCTTTGGAGTAGAACTTGAAGTATTTATCGTCTTCAGTGCATCTAGTACGTTGACCATCCTTTTCCTTTTGGGGGTCGCTGTAAGACCTCTTTGTGCCTTCGACACTGTCACTTCTGCCGAAGGGCTTGTAGCTTCTAATATCTTTGTTCCTTCGACCCCTATCTCTTCAATATTATCGGCCTTCGGCTCAGCTAATTTGGTCAAGGATGTCTTCGGCTTTGCAGTCAGCTCTTCAATCCTCTATGTAAGCGCAGGTTCTTTGGCTTCAGTAGCCGAAGAAGTCTCACCGCCAAATTCAGGCACTGTGGCCGGTTCAATATAGCATGGCCGGTGAGTAAGAACCTTCACCTTTTTTCTCTTCGGCGCGAGCTCGCTTGGAGCAGCTGAAGCATCATCCTTCCCAGAAGTTGCACTCTTTCTCTTCTGCCCCCTTGGCGGGTAGCGGTAGTCAGGATACATAAATCCGATAGCATCAAAAACTCTATTTAGCCTCTTCTTTTTTGGCTCCCAAAGGCCGCAGATAGTGTGTTATCTTCAGACTTTGAATAGGCTCCAAGTAGTTCATCGCTGGTATTTTCAACGCACTTCAGCCAATCGTCGTCTGGTTCGATAAATTGGTCTCTAAACCTGAAGGTATATTTTAATCGAACCAAACCACCTTCGTTAGTGTTGCTGATGGTCTCTTTTGGCATCTCTTAGTTGTCTATCAGTGGCCATATTCTGAAGGCCACGTGCTCTTAGACTAAGTCCCTTGTCCCAATAAATGCGCAGACTGTGCTGAAGGCCCTTTGGCATGCTTCGGCTTCCTCATCAATCTCTACCTTCGATTTCTGGAGGCCAAAGCGGGACCAGATGGGGCGCATAATGATCTTTGTAATATCTTATCTTGCTTTTAAATCATTCTTCACATAGAACCATTCTTTCATCCAGTCTCCGGGCCATTTTTTCCGAAATGTTGGTACTGGGAAACTTGATCCTGAGCGAGCAACAAAGCTATAGCAACCAAAATTGTTATGATACTATTCCTTACCCCAGGCCTTTGTCTCATACGAAAGTTCATGCATGCTGCAGAAATATTTTGCACTTGGCTCCAAACCTTGACTCCTCACGGCCCAAACGAAGATCCCCATTCTGATAATTGCTTCGAGAGTAATCTGGTGAAGGGAAATCTCATATATCTTTAAAACCTCAACAACAAATCTGCTTAGGGGGAATCGAAGCCCAGCCTTGAAGAAGCTTCGATAGATTATGACTTCATTCTCTTCAGGTGCAGGAGCAGTCCTGTCTCCGTTGTCAGCCCTCACGATGGATATGTCTCGAAAATACCTTCCTCTCATGTTATCAAGATGACTTTGCCTGATAGTCGATTTTCCGAAGACTGTGTGACTTGGTCGCCAAGGCCGATCTTCGGAGTCTTCGCCCCCACTTTCCACATCATAACTATCGCTGTCATCGGTATCTTCAGATAAGCCTTCTAGAATTTCTTTCGTAATCTTTTCTGTGTTGGTCTTTGCAATTGACTCGATAAATCCAGCGGTTTTTTCCTTAAGAAGCTTCTCCTCTTCGGTTAGCTTTGCTTCAGCAACTGTCTTCTTGTCTTGAGACATTTTATCTTCGGAACTGACGAAAATATGTCCTTCAAATCCAAAGATCAGAAGCTCAGAAAACTTAAGAAACAAAGCAACTAATGGAAAGTAAGAGCTAAGAAATCAAGCACAAGCAAAGTACGCGTACCAAATGAGCTCGTGGTCTGCTCTTATTTATACGCCTAGCACGTTGCAGGGTGGAGGGCCCCGCTTGTCATTGACTGGTGCTATTCTAGCAAAGGGAAGGTGTTTTTTCAGACCTTTGGCTTAGGGCCTTCGTCCATATCGCAATCTGAATTTATTATTCTAACAAATTAATATTGCGAGGGGCTACTGTTGGGGGCCTTCGGCTTCCGAAGGTCCTCAAAAACATGTTTTAACAATGTTTCTGGAGTATAATACATGAACAGGTACCTTCGGACTCAGACCTTCGGACTCGGATCAGAACCACAGTGTGAAGAAGCACAAAGAATACGAAGGTTGGCGCAGAGCCGAAGCTATGCGCAGGGAAGCTTCGGCAGGACGGCACAAAAGGAAACCGACCTAAAGGGGAAAAGGCTATTTAGACCTTGATGGATAACTATAGAATCATTAGCAAATGTAAAGGGCATGGGTGTAATTTCACATGGGCTGTGTCCCACGCCTATAAATAGATGAATAGTGCTCCCGTACTGTTCACGCTGACTTGGCATTTGCTTTTGCGTCACGCTTGTACTTTTTACCTTCTTTCAAGCCGAAGGTACACTTGTAACTTGATATCATTTCTATTTTTCCATAGTAATAAAATAGAAATGAGCCGATAATAATACATTATTGTTTATGTTATCTTTTATATCTCATATGATTCCTTCTTCATTATTGTATGTTGTGCTGATGAAGGTATGTCCTTCATAACCTTCGTCCGAAAATCATTATATCCCAAGGGAAATAATGCTTCGAAGGACGAAGGATTTTAACATTTAACATTTTCTGTGTTGCCTTGTTCTTAACTCATAGCATTTGAGAACAAGTCCCCAACACACCCTCTTAAGGGATAGCTGGGAGGTCCCTACCAAGGTCGCCCTCAACTCTGGCCCTCCAACCACTCGACTCGCACGAGCCAGTGACTGGGTTGTTGGAGACACGCAATCCCAGTATTTTCTATGCATCCTTGAGGGTGACAGTCATCTCTTCGAAAGGAAGGTGGAAGGTGTGAGTCTCTGGCCTCCACCTAAATGTAACAAATAACCAAATAAGAATCGCAACTATGGTTAAGCAACATAAAAAGTGATGTAAGGCTCAAATAATACCTGTTAACGAGTGCACTAATAGCTGGTGAGTCGAAGGTGGGCAACCCTTAGCGAACCTGGTACAAGACGATGTTTAGTCGGCTCTCTGGAGGTACGGAGTGTACCACTCATCGGACGTCATTGTAAGGAAAATGGACCCTGGGTCATTTGGCTCAATAGGTTTTGGTGTTTGATGATCAACATAACCTGTGGACTAATGTATTTGCTAGTGTTTATGTTTGTAGTTCACATGATGCTAAAGTTACTTGGACCAAGGCATTGAGGAAAGCAACACCTCAAAAGAAGACATTATGAAGATCAAGAGAAGTCCAAGAAATAAAGGAAGTTTTGCCTACGGACTGTCTGGTCTGGCAAACCGGATTGTCCGGTGGCACACCGGACTATCTGGTGCACCAGGAACAGTAGCCCCAACGACTAGTTCTAGGTGGCACTGTGGAGAGAAGACCACTGGACTGTTCAGTGTGACATCCAGAGTGTCTGGTGTAAAAAGCCTGCACGCCAACGGTCCTCTACGGTGTCAAACCAACGGCTAGGCGCACCAGACAGTGAACAGTGCACTGTCTGGTGCACCACCGGACTGTCCGGTGTGCCGCAGAGAGCACAACTTTTCTCCAACGGCTAGTTTTGCGTTGGGGGCTATAAATACACTCCCAACCGGTCATTCCAAGGTGTGAGAGCCCAAGCAACATACTAAGGCATATAGTAGACATTTCCTAGTGCTCATACACCCAAGTGCTTAATAGAATCACTCAGTGATTAGCGTAGGTGATTTGTGAAGTGCTTAGGTTAGTTAGACCGCTTTAGTGCTTGCTCTAGGTGAATCCTAGTTAGTTGAGTGAGTTTAGAAAAATCACACAACCCCTCGGCTCTTGCGCGAGCCATTGTAATTGTATCGAGTGGGGTGAGAGTCTTGCGAGACCGTGACAACCGCATTTGTGTCACGGCCGCCACCGTGTACCGGAGGGAGTGCTTGGCCCTCACTGTGGGGGACAGATATCCCCCGGGTCCACTAGAAGGCAAGAAGGCCTCGCGAAAGGCCTTGGGCCCATTATTATGCAAGGCCATCCCTTCGTGGGCTAGGGGAGGAATGTCTGGCAGAATGGATCAACATGAGATTGGATCGACTCGAGCCCGTGCGTCTCACTGAATTCAAACGTTATCCACAACAGTGATCCGATTCTCCCGTGCAGCACCCTCAGACATCGGAACTAAATGATAATAAGTCAGTAGGATTATAGGTAGATAAGCTCAGTCGGTTCACTATTACTTAGGAACACATAGCTATCATACCCGCATGTAACGCCCCACGGTCGAGTATATAAGGCCTAGGGGGCACCCCATTGAAAAACAACTCCCTCATTAGCCGTCTACTCAGCTCTCTGGCATCCCTCATACTAGAGAACTCCCCTGTAACCCACCACATAAAAGATCCACATCAGGAAGTAGGGTGTTACGCCTCTCTAAGCGGCCTGAACCTGTATAAAATTGTCCACTGTCTCTCATGCATCTAGCACGAACCATCGAGCTACAGTCGGTAACACCGTCCTACTCCAAAAAGCACCCTGAGGGGGAACCCCAGGTGTGCGGTCGGACCCAAAACACCGACAGCTGGCGCGCTAGGTAGGGGGGGTGTCACCGATCCAAGCTAGCTCAATGGCCATCACTTTTCAGCACAAGATCGCTCTCCGCTCTGGATCCGTGTTCCGCTTCGGAACCATCTCATCCATGGTAGACGAAGAAGGGACTCTGCATCGCATAGCGGATCCGCTGGAGAGAAAACCTTCCTCGATAATCTCCGGGAAAGTAGGAACGAAGCAGGAAATAGCGCAACCTCCAGTGCTCTGAGCGAAGAATACCTCCTGCAAGCCAGAAGCAGAGAATTCGTTCACCCGAAGAACCCCGCTGTCCACCTCATCCACAGAAAAATGGACGCGGATTACAAGGGAAAAAGAAACAAACGAGATGAAGATCCGTCAAGCTGCCCTCCTGGTACCTCCACCCTCAAAGGAGAACAGAAAGAAGCTTGACGTCACGACAACTCCATTCTACCCCGACGTCCTCTTCATCGGGGGGAGAGTGGAATCGTCCTCCATCTCCGACGATGAACCGACCACACCTGGGAAGAACCTCCTCAGTGGGAAGCTCGCCGATAAAGGAACCGACGCCGTAATGTCCGGCGACATCATAAAGCCGGAGAACGGGACCCGGCGCAGCCTGTGTCACGAGATGAGATCTCGGAGGTGGGAGAAACTCCAGATGAACGAGTCTTCAGGGAAAGGAGGAACTCCCGCTGATGAGATTGTCGGCAAGCTCATGAGCAGGCCAAGCAAGAGGCGAGACAACATCGAGAGAACCCTCTCTTCGAACGAAATCTGAACCCCGACTTCGCTCGAGCCATGAACACACCAAGCGAGGTCGGTGGAGTATTGGCCCGGATAGCCGATGGCCTCCCCCGGACTCCAGACGCCGAGGGCTATCGGCGGCTGCTCACTCGGGCAGCTAACCATCTTCTGCCTCTCGCTCATCCTTCGAGCGATCTATGACACGCCATCAATAGTCGACAGGACGTAAGGAGCTCCATCAATGCTTCGCGCAAACGACGACATGAGAACGAGATTCGGCGCTGAGAAGAGTATGATCGGGATTACGACATCCCTGCACGAAGTCAGGCCACCAAGGTTGAATTGATAACAGCTTCAGCTGGTGGCACGACCCGGGGACGGTCGAGGCAGCACATCGACAACTCCCCTCCCGGGGACCGACACCACAATCGTCGACAAGAGGACACATGTGGAGTATCGGCGCACACTTCACGTCTCAGGCCATTCAGTGGCCCCCTAACTTCAAGGTATCCAACGTCGACAAGTACGAGCCTAAGTAGGACCCGGGAGGCTGGTTGGCCATCTATACCACTGTCGCCCGGGCCGCTGGGGCAACTGAAGATGTGATGACTGCGTATTTGCCCATCGTCCTTGGGCAAGATGCGCTGCAATGGCTACGACACCTGCCCCGACACTGCATCGATGATTAGAGCGACTTCAGTCGGCGTTTTATCACCAACTTCCAATCCCTCTCCGACAAGCCGGTGTAGCCATGGGATCTCAAATCCATCAGGCGCCGAGGGGATGAGACTCTCTAGTCATACCTCAAAAGGTTTCAGACCATGAGAAATCGTATCCCCGAGGTTGCAGAAGCAGCGGTGATCGAGGACTTCTACCGGGGATCTAATGACTCGGCCTTTGTCCGAGCCATACTGCAAAAGGCGCCGACTACCTCCGAGCAGCTATTCAGGAAAGCGGACCTCTACATCACCGCCGACGAACGGGCTCAGGACCTCATCGGAGGAACAAAGCCTAGACCGCCGGCACCATGACGCGACGCGAACCAACAACCCGACAAGCATTGGGAGAAGAGGCCTCACGAAGAAGTCCATGTCGTCGGACCACCCGTCTCTCATGCCCGAGGGGCACCCCACGGAGGCGAATGAACATTGGACGACATCCTCGACGCCCAATGTCTGTGCCACAAGGACATGCGTCATACCCTCTGGAACTGCAGAAACTTCAAGCACTCCGTCGGGAACGGCCGACCCTTCCAACCTCTACCACCTCCCCCACCGCGAGGAGGACCCGGAGAACCTTGACAACCCCAGCAGTAGGAAGGGGGAGGAGGCGGAGCATTCCCGCGCGTCGACGGAGAAGTCAACGTCATATTCGGCGGACACGGGTCGCAAGAGAGCAAGAGGTAGTAGAAGCTCAACGACCGGCAGATACTGGTGGCAGCCACTAGTCCTCTCGCCCCATATCGATGGTCCAAACACCTGATCACCTTCACTCGGGTGGATCAGTGGCTCAACTTCGATCATCTGGGCAAATACCCTCTCCTCGTCGATCCAGTGATCCGAAAGAGCAGGGTAAAGAAGGTGTTAGTGGATGGGGGAAGCAACATCAACGTCACCTTCCCCCGGACACTCCTAGGCTTGGGAGTCGCACTCAAAGAGCACCATGAGTTAGACACTCCTTTCTTCAGCATTGTGCCGACTGAAGGAGAATATCCACTCGGACATATCTACATGCCAGTTACCTTTAAAACTCCAGAGAACTACAGAACCGAGTTCTTGAGGTTCGAGGTAGCAAGCTTCGACTGCGGATACAATGCCATCATCGGCAGGCCGGGATTGGCGAAATTCATGGCCATTCCACACTATTCATACATGATATTGAAGATGGCGGGACCACAAGGAATCATCACCGTGCGTGCTGATGTAAACCCTGAATAATACCTTGAGAAGTTTTAGCTAGCTCCTTAATATTTTGTAAGAATAATAGTAAGGACTTTCATGACTTTAGTTATTTAAGAAATAATATTTTTAGTAGGTGTTTTATTATAGAGGCATGAATCTTTTAAATAATCATGGGATCCTTGACTATGGTATGAATCCCTCTTATTTAATACTTTGTATAATGGAAACATTCTATAAGCTAAAAGAAAAAAACAAATAAATTTAGAACTTGCATCATTCCGGACTTTTGTTTGCGTATGTTCTAATACCACGTGGTTGGACTTAAATTCAAAGTAATGAAAGGTAAAAAGAAAAGGGAAACCAAAATATAAAAACAATTATAAATAAAAATAACTAAAATAACTATGCACTCATGCTTGGAGTTTTGGCTGTGCCCTTAAGAGTTGAACTCAAGCTTTGAGTGTAAATTTCAAACTAATTTGAATTTGAATAAAAAAAGAAAGAAAAGGACTCCTCCCTGGCTCTCAGGCCTAAAATCCTTAGGTCGGCCCACTCCCCTTCCGCAACCCAATTTGCCCCCCCCTCAGATTACCAGGCGTGCGCCCATTGAACCGCTGCCGCATGGGCCCTTCTCGCCAGTGACTCAACACCATAATGTGCGCGTCCACGCACTTGGTCATCCCCTTCCTTCGCTCACGGAGGGAGCCGCAACAAACTTGTTCGCAACTCGCGTGAGCTTATCACAACGCACTTCGAACCGTCCGTGGACCCTCTGTGGCAGTGCCATACTACACAGTGTCGCGATCTCCCACCCAGTCGAGAACATAAAGCTTGGAGCCGTAGACGCCACGAAGGGGAAGTATGGAGAGAGAAGACACCACCACGCCAAGGGATTCTCCGGAGCGAGCGCGGCTTCCCCTGATGGAGTCAAGAGTAGCCTCTATGGGGGAGCGCGGACGGTGGTGTTGTCATCAACTCGAGCCGAGAACAAGTACCCGCGACATAGCAGAAACAGAGAGAGAGAGAGAGAGAGAGGAGAGAACGGCGGCGCCGCACTCAATTCCCCACCTTCGCTGACGGTCGGTGGTCGGGGAAGGGTCGAGGGGACTCGCTATCGTGCAAGGATTGGGCTTGTGCGGTTCATTGGACGCGGGAGACATGAAGCCCGGGAGAATTGCTCGTCGGACTTTTTCCGCCACCGTGGGGCCTCGCGTTGCCGTGGCCGGAGACCTTCACACTACAGAATCCGGTACAATACTCTTTATGCTCTTAGCCGTCCATTGGTATTCGTGCTAGACCGATCAGAATCGAGGTTAGGTGATGGGGGAACCGAGTGGGTGTGCTGCGGCAATGGCGCTATCGTGCCAGAGGGTAGACCGCCGCCGTGGCCGTGTCTGGGGGAGGAGATCATCTGGGGTCGTTGATCTATTAGCGTGCGGATGAGATTTGGATGGGCTGAGAGCAGTTAGATATGGATGGGCGGCTCAGATTGAGCATAGCAGTAACCTTTCAGCGCATTATATCTGAATCGTCGATCGGGGGATCGAGGGCCAGGGATGGAATGCAGGCGTGGTTGGTTTCGTGTCGTGGATCCTTGATCCTATGGCCATGGATGCATATGGATTCATAAAATGGTATAGTCCAATCTGAACCGTAGACTTCTAATCTGGCGGCCCAAAGCAGTCCTTACCCTTTCGGCCATGGTCTTTTGCATATGAGGCCCTTCCCTTTTCACAAATGAACCCGCGGTCCACTGCGGAATTAGCCTGAGTCTAGGAAACCTTGCACAGAGGCCCCTGCTGTTCTCTGTTTTTGTGCGCGAAGTCCAGGGAGCAGAGAAAATAAATAAATAAATATAGAAAATGATTTTTAACATATGAATAATTCCAGAAACTCATTTTATTCATAGAAAATTCATACTAACTCCTTTTTAGTCCATTTCAATTCCTATAATTTTGTAAAATTATTGTTCATCATTTAGTACCACTGTTTTGACATGAAAGCCACTTTAAAATTTATTTCTTAATTAATCTTGTATCAAATACATAAAACCTTCAGAAATCCATACTTTCTCCGTTTTAACTCTGATTTGATCCGTTCAAGTTGCGTTAGTCTCATAGCAACACGTAGATCATTATTATGCAGTATATTCTTATGTTTGGTGTGATGTTAATTTTGTCTATACATTGTTTGTTTGTATTGCTACGACTAGCGGTGAGGTTACGAGGATCTGAAGAATCACCCTTGTAACTGGAATCTCAAGTGCCAGGCAAGTTGTGCCCTTGATTCACTTTTGTTACCCAATAATGTTCTTTATAAGCATTTACCATACATAGGTTTAATTTTGATGGGACCCGATAGGTCACCCTAGATTGTTTATCTCATTACCTTGTTTACCCCTAAATCACATGGGTAGTTTGCTATTGCTTTATATGGTTTTGGGATAATCATTTATTATATCCATGTTCCAGTTATTATGTTATTTATTTATGTTCATGACAAGATCATTATATTATTGTTAATTGGAACATAGAGCTTAACTTGAGAAACACGTGCCACCACAAGGGAGGAATGGGACCCCTTGGCTAACTAATTATGAAAGCTAGTGGAAGACTACCTTACCCGAAAGGGGCAAGGGCAGTAGGGGAGTTGCATGCAAGGAGGTTCTCGGGTTGATTTTGCTGCGATGGCGGTCAGACGGGGGATCCTTGCAAATGCTCTTCCCATAAACTGTAGCGGGTTTTCGAAAGCTAGTGGAACTTTGTAAAGGCCTCATAGTGGATCCCCAGCCATTCACCTCGGTAGTGTCTAAAGGTCTAGCTAGCCCTAGCGACATGGGAAACACGACTTGTGGGTAAAGGGTACAACCTCTGCAGAGTGTAAAACTGGTATACTAGCCGAGCTCACGGTCATGAGCAGCTCAGGACTCTCTGATGATTAATCTATGGAACTTAAATTCAATTTTTCATTTGCATTTGCATGGGTTTATTATTAATTTTGTTCTATTATTTATTATTATGGTTTGGTATCTACTTACATTTAGTAACTGCTAATAAAAATTTGACCAACTTATTAAAAGCAATGCTCAGCTTTATCCCCTATTGTTGATCAGCCTTACACATCACATGAACTCCCACCTTTGGCGAGTTCATGTCACATTATTCCCCACCACTTGTTGAGCGATGAACATGTGTGAGCTCACCCTTGCTGTCTCACACCCCCACAGGTCAAGGATAGGTACCACAGGATGAGGCGCATGGTGGATGTTGCGCTGTGTTCGTGAGCGGTCTAGGTCGTCGTCTCCCGGTTGACTTTCTGGCGCCAAGGATGGATTTTAGATCCTGTTATATTCATCTTTTATTTTGTAAGACTTCCTCTATGTAATAATTACTCTGATTATTGTGACATTTATCTCTATACACTCTGTTATTAAATATGTTGTCTTCTTGGCGCATGTATGAGATGCACCTGGCTTTGTTCCTTAAAGCCGGGTGTGACAGCTGACTTCCAAGGCGCCGCAGAATGCTTCCGAGTGGCCATTCAGGCGGCTCTCACCATCAAACCGCCAACGACTTCCTCTGCAGGCGAACTCAAAGCCTGAGGAAGACCTCGCGATACCCATGAATGAAGCTCAAGCCGTGTCCTCTATGTGGCCGACTGAGGAAACGAAGAGAATCAACCTCGGGTTCGTTGATGAACGCAAGACCGCCATCATCAGCTCCAGCTTGGATGACAAATAGGAAGGCGCACTCGTCCAGTTTCTGCAAGATAACCGAGACGTATTCGCATGGCAACCTGCGGATATGCCGGGAGTCCCGAGAGAGCTGGCCGAGCACAAACTGAAAGTCTATCCCTAGGCGAGGCCGATCCAACAAAAGTTGCGTCGTTTCAAGCCCGACAAGAGAGAAGTTATCCGTGCCGAGCTAGCTCGCTTAGTTGCAGCGGGGTTCATTAGAGAAGTACTGCATCCTGAGTGGTTAGCAAATCATGTTCTTGTACTCAAAAAGAATAAAGTGGATTGGCGCATATGCGTCGACTATACAGATCTCAACAAACACTGTCCGAAGGATCCCTTTGGACTTCCCAGAATAGATCAGGTGGTCGATTCAACCGCCGGATGCTCTATGTTGTCATTCTTGGATTGCTACTCAGGATACCATCAAATCGGCTTGGCAAAAGAAGACGAGGAAAAACAGCATTCATTACTCCGTTTGGAGCCTTCTGCTATACCTCCATGTCGTTCGCCCTCAAGAATGCTGGAGCGACCTACTAGAGAGCCATTCAAACATGCTTAGTCGATCACTGGGGCAAGCGGGTAGAAGCTTATGTTGATGATGTAGTGATTAAGACAGAAAACTCAGAAAACTTCATTGAAGATTTGCAGCTGGTCTTCAACAGTCTAAGGCGATATCGGTGGAAGCTCAATCCAGAAAAATATGTCTTTGGAGTGCCAGCAGGGAAATTGCTTGGATTCATTGTCAGCCACCGAGGAATTGAAGCTAACCCAGAAAGATGGAGGCTATCATGAGGATGGAAGCACCACGGTCACAGAAGAAAGTGCAAAGGCTTACTGGATGCATGGTAGCTTTAAGTAGGTTCATATCAAGGTTAGGAGAAAAAGGCCTACCATTCTACAAATTGCTCAAGAAGGTGGACAAGTTCCAGTGGACCTTAGAAGCTCAGGAAGCCCTTGATGCACTAAAGAAGTTCTTGACCACACCGCCAGTACTAAAGCTGCCATGCCGAGCCACGCCAAACTAGCCGGCAGAAGATCTGTTGTTGTACATCTCTTGCACGACTCATGTGGTGAGCACCGCGTTGGTAGTCGAGTAGGTAGAGGAAGGACACGCATATCCAGTACAGCATCCCGTCTATTTCATCAGTGAAGTTCTAGGACCCTCTAAAAGAAGTATCCTCAAGTTCAAAAACTATTGTATGCAGTACTTCTAACTGCACGCAAGCTCCGTCATTACTTTGACGACCACAAAGTCATAGTAGTCACCGGGTTTCCAATAGGGGATATTCTCCGCAACAAAGAAGCCACTGGAAGAATAGCCAAGTGGGCCTGCGAGCTGGGAGCTCACGACATTGAGTTCCAGCCTCACACCGCAATAAAGACCCAAGCGCTAGTCGACTTCGTATCAGAGTGGACCGAGCAACAAGTACCAGATAACCCAGAGACTGCAGAAATGTGGCAGATGTATTTTGATGGCTCGCTGAAGCTGCAGGGAGCAGGCGCAGGGGTCCTCTTCATTGCCCCTAGAGGTGAACAACTCAAATATGCTCTTCAGTTGTTATTCTCAGCATCCAATAATGCAGCAGAATATGAAGCTTTGATCCATGGATTGAACATTGCCATATCACTGGGCATCAAGAGGTTGATGGTATACGGGGATTCACTGGTGGTCATAAGTCAGATAAATAAAGAATGGGATTGCTCGAATGACTCTATGGGCAAGTACTGCACAGCCGTCCGAAAACTGGAAGACGAATTTGAAGGGCTAGAATTTCATCATGTGGAAAGAGATCGCAATGCTGCAGCAGATGCGCTGTCGAAACTAGGATCCAGTCGAACTCAGGTCCCACCTGGAGTTTTCGTCCAAGAGGTTCCACGCCCAAGCATTTCCTCAGATCAGGCAGAAGAGTGCAATGTTTTGAGCCAGCCAGAGTCAGACTCTAATGACTGGAGGGAGCCTATCATCAAGTATATAAAGAATGTAGAGGAACTAGATGATAAAGCCGCAGCAGAACGCATCGCAAGGCAGTCAGCCCACTACACCCTCATTGGGGATGCACTGTACAGAAGGGGCGCAACAGGAGTCCTCATGAAGTGCATTCCTTCGGTTACTGGGAAGCAACTGCTAGATGAGATCCACGCCGGACAGTGCGGGATACACGCAGCATCCAAGACTCTGGTTGGGAAGGTCTTCAGGTCTGGTTTTTACTGGCGGACAGCAAAGAGCGATGTTGGGGACTTGTTCTCGAGTGCTATGGATTAAGAACAAGGCAACACAGAAAACGTTAAAATCCTTCGTCCTTCAAAACATTATTTCCCTTGGGATATAATGGCCTTCGGACGAAGGCTGTGAAGGACAAACCTTCAGCATAAGATAAAATGATGGAGAAGAAATCATATGAAATATAAAATAACATAAACAATCATGTATTATTATCAATTCACTTCTATTTCATCTCTATTTTATTACTATGGAAATTGGAAATGATATCAAATTACAAATGTACCTTCGGTTTGAAAGAAGGTGAAAGTACAAGCATGACGCAAAAGTAAAATGTCAAGTCCGCGTGAACAGTACGGGAGTACTGTTCAACTATTTATAGGCACGGGACGCAGCCCATGTAAAATTACACCCATGCCCTTTACATTTGCTAATGATTCTGTAATAGCCCATCGAGGTCTGAATAGCCTTTTCCTTCTTAAGTCGGTTTCCTCATCCGCTACCATGCCGAAGCTCCCCTGCATACAACTTTGGTTCTGCACCAACCTTCGTATTCCTTGTGCTTCTTCACACTGGTTCTGATCTGAGTCCGAAGATACCTGTTCATGTATTATACTCCAGAAACATTGTTAAATTATGTTTTTGAGGACCTTCGGAAGCCGAAGGCCCCTAACAAGCGATGCAGCCGAATTAGTCCAGAGGTGTGAAGCTTGCCAATTCTTATCAAAGTAGCAGCACTTACCAGCACAGCAAATGCAGACCATACCCGTAACATGGCCCTTTGCATGCTGGGGACTGGACATGATTGAACCCTTCAAGAAAGCTTAGGGAGGATACACCCACGTGTTGGTCGCCATTGACAAATTCACCAATGGATAGAATACAAACCCATTGCTTCTCTAACTTCAGCCAAGGCAGTGGAATTCATACAAGATATAATATTCAGGTTTGAGATAGCGAATAACATCATAACCGACCTGGGATCCAATTTCACTAGCTCTGAATTCTTTGATTTCTGCGAACAATGGAGCATCCAGATCAAATATGCATCAGCAGCACATCCCAGAGCCAACGGTCAGGTAGAAAGGGCTAATGGAATGCTACTGGAAGCACTCAGGAAGAAAGTCTTTGACAGGAATGAAAAGTTCGCGGGAAAGTGGATCAGAGAGTTGCCATAAGTAGTTTGGAGCCTAAGAACTCAACCTAGTCGAGCTCTGCATGGAAATACCCCTTTCTTCATGGTCTATGGTTCGGAGGCAGTGCTACCTGCCGACCTCAGGTTTGGGGCACCAAGGCTGGTCTTCGAAAACACAGTTGAGGATATTGACGTATTGGAAGAAGAGCGATTGAATACAGTAATTCAGTCAGCTAGATACTAGCAAACCCTGAGGCGCTATCATGATAAAGCTATACGACATCGATCCTTTGTAGTGGAAGACTTTGTCCTTTGCCGAATTCTAACAGGGGAAGGACGGCACAAATTGTCACCACTATGGGAAGGGCCATTTGTAGTAGTGGAGGTCACTCGGCCAGGATCATATCGGCTTACCCAAATGGATGGCACGGAAATAGGGAATTCATGGAATATAGAGCATCTCAGGAAGTTTTACCCTTAGCAAGATTTCAAAAGCTATCGGGGCAACATTGTATTCTGTAATTGGGAAATACATCATCAATAAAAAGATTTCATTCTCAAGGGCACTCGAACTGTTTATTATCAATCAGCGCACTTACTCAACTTAGGGTGACCACTATACCCTACTAACGGAGCAATCAGCTTAAGTCGGCAATGATTTAAGACGGTGCAACATGCTCGCGCTTACTCGACTTAGGGTGACCACTATACCCTACTAACGGAGCAATCGGCTTAAGTCGGCAATGACTTAAGACGGTGCAACATGCTCGCGCTTACTCAACTTAGGGTGACCACTATACCCTACTAATGGAGCAATCGGCTTAAGTCGCCAATGATTTAAGACGGTGCAACATGCTCACGCTTACTCGACTTAGGGTGATCACTATACCCTACTAACGGAGCAATCGGCTTAAGTCGGCAATGACTTAAGACGGTGCAACATGCTCGCGCTTACTCGGCTTAGGGTGACCACTATACCCTACTAACGGAGCAATCGGCTTAAGTCGGCAATAACTTAAGATGTGCAACATGCTCGCGCTTACTCGGCATAGGGTGACCACTATACCCTACTAACAGAGCAATTGGCTTAAGTCGGCAATGACTTAAGACGGCGCAACATGCTCGCGCTTACTTGACCTAGGAGTGACCACTATACCCTACTAACGGAGCAATCGGCATAAGTCAACAGTGACTTAAGATGGTGGAACATGCTCAAGCTTACTCAACTTAGTGTAACATGCTCGCGTTTTCTCATCCTAGGGTGATCTCTATGCCTTACTAGTGGATCAATTAGCATAAATTAGGAAAAATTCCAAAACCAGCACACCACACTTACTTCTACAATCATTCATGACAACTGTTGAATTCTAACAACAGAAACAAAATATTATAGTTTTCAGTGCCAAGAACACATTCTAATATCCTACCGAATATTCAAGCGTGCAGATCACACACACATATAGTTCACAAATGCATTCAGTATCTTCTAAACATAGCAAAACATCTCTACTTAGCAATGTCTTTCGCAGGAGCAATCGAGGAGGAAGGGCGACTCGAAGCATCAGGTGTAGCCTCGACGTCCGCAACAATGTCATTAGGAACAACTACACCAGGCCTTCTCATCAGGATTCGCCCCGTGTGAATGGCTTTGTCCATAGCCTTGTCATGCTGGGCCTTCAGAACGGCGCAATTGTCCTCTACAACCTTGGCAGCCAGTTGAGCGGCCTCTAGCTCCTGGGTGACTGATCTCTTGGAGGCACGTAGATCTTTGATGATGGAGTACTTGCTTGACACCAGCTGCCTGAGCCACAAGATCTCATCCTAGGATACTTGCAGTTCATGACGATGATGATCTAGATCTATCATAGTAAAGCGGTGGCTCCTCTCCAAGATGGTTAGGGAGTTGCTGGCGTCACGATACAGTCTATTCAGATTATCGCGAGAAGCTGCAAGTGCTCGTTTCTCCTCCTACAGACAAGAATCAGCTCTCAAATATCCAGAAATCAGTAAAAGCATGGCAGATCCAATTGAGTAAGCTTACTTCGTTAGCAGCCCTTTCAGAGTCAAGTTGAGCATTAAGGGAGGAAATCAAAGAATTTGCGTCGTCTAAAGAAGCAGAAACCCGAGCCAGGTCGATCTGACCTTGGGAATGTTTCTCCTCAAGTTCAGAATACCGTTGGGCCATATCTGAGAAAAAGCAGTCAAAGAAGGATACACGGTTAAAAACAAATTAATCAATCAGCCAAGGGAGAAACAAAGATACCAACCAGCATTTGACACTTTCAAATCAGCTATCTGCTTCTGGAGCAGCAATGGTTCCACTGCGCCAGAGATAGAGCTCCTTCTGGGATAGAGGCACCATGTGATTTCAATTGAGCAGACATCCCATCAACCAAAGCCTATTATTAAAAACAAGTGAGTACAAAGAAAGTGATTCACCAGGAGGAATGACATAACGAGAAGAGCTAAGTTACCTGAAGATTAGAAAAGAATGAAGGCAACCCCAAGTCATGAGAAGTCATGTTGAAGCTCGACGAAGGAAGATCAACGGGAACAATCTGAAGAGCATCGTTGGGGGTTGATTCAGCTTCGCTAGCAGATATCAGAATTCTGGCATCCGGTGCGCCAACCTCTAAGGCGACTCCCTCACTTGAAGCTAAAGAAGTATGCATCGCTATCACTTCATAAGAACGTGGTGGAGATGACCCGACGTGGACATCCATGGAGGTATGGGATGGAGAGCTCACTCGGACACCCTCGGGGGCTGGGTTGCAGCTCGCACTGCCCATCGGAGCCAGATCACTATCGACAACACCCTCGAGGGCTGGGTTGCAGCTTGTGGTACCCACCCGAGCTGGATCATTACCAGCGACACCCTCGGGGGCTAGGTAATCGCCAGCACCACCCTTGGGGGCTGGGTCTTCTGCAACAGTCACCTCTATGTCTGAAGGATCCTTAGTCACCTCCATGGGAGTCGGGCAATCTTGACCAACCTCTTGACATCGAAGACCGCCTTCCAAGGTCGACGATGCGCGAGATGCTGCCCGGGATACCTCTAATCCCACATCTGGAATGTCAGAGCAAACATCCATCATAACACCATCAGTCGGCTCTGACAGCATATCCTCAGGAACGACATCCTCAAGGGCCTAATCAAAATCTGCTATGGATAATTCTTGCAGGCTAACCAGAGCAGACAGAACTGTAGAGGGAATATCACTATCCCGCTGCTATGTTTGTAACACCGGCTATTCTTGCGAATTAGCAGAATTTCTTCTTCCTCTTCTTCGTCCTCATCAAAAAAGGAGACAAAAGATGGTGCAGGATCACACCCATTAGGGTCAGCTTCAATAGGATCACACCCATTGGGGTCAGCTTCAACATGATCACACTCATTGGGTTCAGCTCCAACAGGATCACACCCATTGGGGTCAGCTTCAACAGGCACAACACCAGTGGGATCAACTCCAGTAAAGACCTATGCCGGCACTTTTTCAGCAACAGGAGCAGAAGGGCCAGCATCCTGGTCCAAGCATGACAATCGTTGAAGCCGTCTCTTTTTCTTCTTCTTCTCTTCAGTAGGCGCAGTCGGACGACTGACCTGGCAAAGACACTTTGGGCGAGTACCCTTAGGCCTTCGAGCGTTCGCTGTTTTGTCAAGCCCTGGTATAACTGCAACACCCATTGTTTCAGCAGGGGCCGAGTCAGAAGATTCTCCGGCCAACATGTCGAGCACAGCATTCTTTTCTACATCACCTGGACTCACTGCCATCTCAAAATGAACTTGCCTCTCATCATTGGGAAGATCACAAAGAGAAACAACCAAGACCTCAATATCTTCGGGAGAGGGTCGCACTCTAAGACCTAGACCACTATCACCAGCAGGAGGATTGGACACAAAATTGGAAAAGGATTTAGGAGGTGGCAAATTCCAAGCAGAATAGACAACAGGAGCACCAACATTTGATACTTTGCCTCTCAAGATCATGTCTAGCCGGCTCACCAAATCCTCAGCAGGAATTCTCCTATTAGTAACCCGAGTTGAGTCGGTAACACCACTGTACAAGTAAGCTTGGTATGCTCTATCCTTTAGGGGCTGGATGTTCTTAAAAACAAAGTCAGCGACCGCAGCTTCGGCAGTTAGACCTCTTTCCTTCAGCAAGCAGAACCCTAGCTTCTGTTACTTCCAATGCAGTAGGAGACTCAATCCAACTTGGAGTGCGCACATTTGGCTGTCTTCCCGGCCGAGGGGGAAGGGACTTGCAGTGGTTTTCCACAATAAACCACTCAAGACGCCACCCCTTAATGTTGTCCTTAAGCGGAATATCAAGATATTCCGTTTTCCATCCGCGGCGCATCTGCAGACTCGCACCACCCACGAGTTGGTGCTGACCCCCAGCCATCCCAGGTCGATAGTGATACAGATACTTCCATAAACCAAAGTGGGGAAGAATTCCGAGGTAGGCCTCGCACAGATGAACAAAAATAGAGATTTGCAAAATGGAATTGGGATTCAGATGAGTCAGGTTCAGATTATAAAAGTCAAGGAGACCGCGGAAGAAGGGAGAAATGGGAAGAGCAAGGTCATGGATAAAAAAGGGAACATAAACAACAGACTCGTGGGTATCTTCTGTCGGAATAGTGATGTAACACCCGGTTTTATGGAACAAAGCCGGGTGCATCTCATACATGCGCCAAGAAGACAACATATATAATAACAGTGTATAGAGATAAATGTCATAAAACATCAGAGTACTTATTACATTGCGGAAGTCTTATTACAAAATAAAGGAATAACCATAAAACGAACTAAAGATCGTCGACGCCAATGTCGACTGAGAAACGCCACCTAGATCAGATCAAACTCCTCAGTGTTAGGCGGCTCCTCCTGATCCACCTGTTCTTCTCCAGTGGGGGGTGTGTGAGACAGCAAGAGTGAGCTCACATACGTTCATAGCTCAATAAGTCGTGGGTAATAATGTGGCATGAACTCACCAAAGGTGGGAGTTCATGTAGTGTAAGGCTAATCAATGAAGTAAAGGCTGAGGCTGAGCATAGCTTTTATAAGTTGGTCAAAATTTTATTAGCAATTACTAAGTGTAAGTAAATACCAAGCCTTAATAATAATAAAGAACAGTAATAGTAAAATAATCCCAAATGCGATGCAAATGTCAATTTAAATTTAGATTCTATAATTAATCATGTGAGGGTCCGAGCCGCTCATGACTGTGAGCACGGCTAGTATACTAGTTTTACACTCTGCAGAGGTTGCGCATCTTTACCCACAAGCCGTGTTACCCATTTGCCAAGGGGTCATGAATCCCATACACCTCTACCAAGGAAGCGAGGCAGGGCAACACTACGAGGCCTTTACAAAGTTCCACTAGCTTCAGACTACCCGCTACAGTTTATAGGAAGCTCCAGTGCAGGGTTCTTGCCTGACCGCCATCGCAGCAAAATCAAACAAGGACCTCCATACACTGACCACTCCCCTACTGCCCTTGCCCCTTTTGGGTAAGGTAGCCCTCCCCTAGCTTTCCTAGTTAATCAGCCAAGGGCGTCCCATTAAACCCTTGTGGTAGCACTGTTTTCCCGGGTGGTCGCTCCATGTTCCCATTAATTTAATGATCTTAACATGAACAGCAATAATAACAAGATAATAACAGAATAATCATGAATAGTGTATCTCCATACCCAATCCACATAAAGCAATAGCAAGTACTACCCAAAAATATTTCAGGGGTGAACAAGGTATAGAGGTAATCAAAACTGGGGTAACATAAAGGCTCCCATCAAAATTAACCTATGTAGATCATTAAAATTAATAAGAACATGGCTGGGAAAAGTAAGTGATCAAGGGCACAACTTGCCTTCAATGAGCTCCTGCTCAGCTACTTCTACTTGTTGAACCTCAGTTTCCACAGTGGCTTGCTCGTCTACTCGCATCAACACAATACATACATAGTATAGCCAAAATCAACATCACACCAAACAGATGAATAAAATATACAGTAAAAATCTACACATTAAAATGAAATCATAGGAACTGGAATCACTGAATTTGGAGTTATAGATTTCAAGTTATGAATTTCCTAAGATTTAATGTGCTTGAAATAGGATTAAATGATAAATTAATTTTCTAACTGTTTTCATGTCAAAACAGAGATACAGGGTGATAGAGAACATTATTACAAAATTTTAGAAACTGGAATGGAGTGATTTAGACTAAAAATGAATTTTCTATGGATTAAATAAGTTCTAGGAATTGTTTTTATATTAAAAAATCTATTTCTGAATTTATTTATTTGATTTTTCATGATCTCTGGACTGGGCGCACGAATTTCAGAAAGCTCAGGGGCTCCGGGGTAAAAATCCCCAGACTCAGTGAACAGCGCCCGAGGACTGCGGGTTGATAACTAAAATTTCCAGGGGCTCTTTAACAAAAAGTACCCGCGAAGGGGTATGGACTAACTCTGGCCGTCCGATTAGACTTGGGCGCGCCAGATTAAACTGTCGAAAACGCGAACCGGTATGCTCTCCCAGCCTCCAGATCTTGCATCTACGGCTCAGATTTTATGGTGGCCAAAACATCGTGGATCGCCTGATCGGTCATCGACGGTTGCGATCAAACTGAGCGAAGGGGTATCTCTGCTCTAATCAGAACCGTTCGTCAGTAGATCGACGGCCACGGTGTTTTCCCCCAATTCTCTGCCAGCGACGGCGGCGCCGCCCGACATCACGGCGCCCTCTCGCCGGAGAGATGGCAATCCGACACCCAAGCGTGTTATTCTAAAAATTAAATGGCGCGCCACGCAGCCGAGGGGATGGCGAACGTTGTAGAGGGGTTATTACCGGAGATTGGAGCCCAAATACTTGCGGTCGATGAGAGGGGCGGCACGGTGGTCGAACGCCAAGTCCGACGAGCAATTCCGCCCAATCGCGATGCACAGCAACACCCGCCGAGGCCACGAACACGCTCCCAGAGATCCCGCACAACGCCCCAACCTCATGCCGAGGCCCCAACCACGGCGTCAAGGGGTCTTTGACGGCTGCGTGCGATGGATTGCAGGCGATAGGGTGCAGACGGTTTGAACTCGGGTGAAGGACTCGCCGCGAGATGCGCCCGAGCTTTATCCCCAGATGCCGCGGTCCACGGATCCCGATTTCACCGGAGTTGTGGCCACGGCGCGCGCGTTAAGCTCGGAGGATTCCGTTGAGGCGGATCTGACCGCCTGGACCCACCGCCAGAGACAGAGGGGAAGAAGGGAACGCGGACTCGGCATCGCTGTAGGTGGCTGACCAGGTGGGCCGCGCTGTCAGTGGCAGCAGATCCGAGCGCGCGCACGGTGGGAGAGTGCTTGTGGGCCGCGCGAGGTGTTTCTTCAGGTGGGCCGAAAGGGGAATCCGAGGCCCAGGCAGGGTTTAATCTTTTTCCATTTTATTTTCTATTTTCTTTTCTCTTTTTTCCAATTCAAACTCCAATTTGAATTTGAATTCAAATTCCATAGCAAACTTGTCTCCAAATTAAATATCCCACTTGAATGTGACATGGGATAAATTAATTTATTTTTTTAAGAAATTTTATTTGGTGATGGATAATTCTTCCCCCCCCCCTTCTCCACATTTCTTTAAAATTTTGCTTTCCAAAAATAGAATTTAAATCCATGTGTCCATTAATATATTAACAATGCCTTTATTTTATTAGACACAAATGCACAATCAAGTAAAACTCAGCATGGTGCATGATTTATTTAGGTGTTATTGGTTATTCAATCCCCTTTTGATGGTGTTTATTCACATGTGTTATTATCTAGAGATGGTACACACATATAGATAAAGGAGATACTCTCTCTTCATATGAGTTACAAATTTAGGCATTACAAATCCTACCCCCCTTAAAAATAATCTCGTCCTCGAGATTTAAAAAGATCTAGGGAAAAGATGGGGAAAATCTATGCGAAGCTCTTCTTCTCTTTCCCATGTTGCTTCATCTTTGCCATGGTGACTCCATTGCACTTTGCACATCTTTATAACCTTATTCCTCGTAACTCGAGTCAAAGTATCCAAAATCTTGATGGGGTACTCAGCATAAGTCAGGTCATCTTGAACACTAAGGTCTTCCATTGGTAATTGTTCTTCAGGCACCCTGAGACATTTCTTCAGCTGGGATACATGAAATACATCATGAACATCCGCAAGATGATCTGGTAACTCCAATTGATATGCAACCTCACCCACTCGCTTTAAGATTAAGAAGGGTCCAATAAAGCGAGGGGACAACTTTCCTTTGACTTTGAATCTTCTCATACCCCGGAGTGGTGACACCTTCAAATAGACATAATCTCCCTCCTTAAACTCAAGCAATCTTCTCCGGGTATCAGCATAGCTCTTCTACCTGGACTGTGCAGTTCTCAAATTCTCCCTTATTTGCTGGACTTGATCCTCTGCTTCTTGTATAATCTCAGGCCCAAACAACTGCCTTTCACCAGTTTGATCCCAATACAGTGGAGTCCTGCACTTTCTGCCATACAAAGCCTCAAACGGTGACATCTTCAAACTGGCCTGGTAGCTATTATTATATGAGAACTCAGCATATGGTAGACTCTTATCCCAACTACCACCATGCTTAAGAGCACAAGCTCTTAACATATCTTCTAACACTTGGTTAGTCCTCTCAGTCTGCCCATCAGTCTGTGGATGGTAAGCCGAACTAAAATTTAATCTTGTATCCAAGGACTCGTGCAACTTCTTCCAATATCGAGAGGTAAACTGTGATCCCCGGTCTGACACAATCTTCTTTGGTACACCATGCAGGCATACAATCCGTGCCATGTACAACTCTGCCAACTTGGCTCCTGAATACGTGGTCTTCACTGGAATAAAGTGGGCTACTTTAGTTAGCCAGGCACACAATCACCCATATAGAATCATATCCAGCAAACGTGCGGGGTAATCCAACAATGAAGTCCATGCCAATCTCTTCCCATTTCCACTCAGGTATCTTCAGTGGGTGCAATAGTCCGGCTGGCCTCTGGTGTTCAGCTTTAACTCTTTGGCATACATCGCACATAGCCACATGTGCAGCCACATCTCTCTTTAGTCCATACCACCAATACTTTTGCTTCAAATCCTGATACATCTTAGTACTTCCAGGATGGATAGAATAAATTGAGTCATGTGCTTCCTTCAATATAGTTTCCCAAAGACTATCAATATCGGGAACACAGATCCGATTCTTGAACCATATAGTGCCTTGCTCATCCTCTGTGAACTCCGGGCCTCTACCCTCTGTTATCAGATCCTTGATCTCCTGGATTTTAGCATCACCAATCTGACCTTTGCGGATTTCTTGCTCCAAGGTAGGTTCCAATTCAATAGTCACTCCTTCCATATGTGTAACAATTCCCAGGTTGAGTCTCTCAAAATCTTTTGCTAATTCATCAGGTAGCTGGACAACGAAAGCGGAGTGAACATGCTCCTTCCGACTCAGGGCATCTGCGACCAAATTTGCCTTGCCCGGGTGATAGTGAATTTCCAAATCATAATCCTTAATGAGCTCCAACCAACAGCGTTGCCTAAGGTTGAGATCCTTCTGAGTGAATATGTACTTCAAACTCTTATGATCCGTGTATACTTGGCACTTAGTTCCCATAATGTAGTGTCTCCAAATCTTAAGTGCATGCACAACCGCTGCCAATTCCAAGTCATGAGTGGGGTAGTTCAATTCATGCTTCCGCAACTGACGAGATGCATAGGCAATCACATGACCTTCTTGCATAAGCACGCATCCCAATCCTTGGCCACATGCATCACAATAAATGTCAAATCCCTTCTGTAGATCTGGCATAACCAATACTGGGGGTGACATCAATCTCTCCTTCAATTGATCAAAGCTCTCTTGGCATTTCTCATCCCACTTGAATTCTCTTCCTTTCTCCAAAAGCGAGGTCATAGGCTTGGCAATCTTAGAAAACCCTTCAATAAATCTCCGGTAATATCCTGCGAGTCCCAAGAAACTCCGAATCTCAGTAACTGTAGTGGGCATTCTCCACTCCATAATCTCCTTCACTTTAGCAGGATCCACTGCTATTCCTCCATTAGAAATAATATGACCAAGGAATGGTACCTTGTTAATCCAAAACTCGCACTTGCTGAACTTAGTGTAGAGTTGATTATCTCGTAACTTCTGTAGCACCAACCTTAGATGTTGTTCATGATCACTTTCATTCTTAGAATAGATAAGAATATCGTCGATGAACACCACGACGAATCTGTCCAAATACTCCATAAACACCTTATTCATCAAATTCATAAAATAAGCCGGTGCATTGGTTAATCCAAATGACATAACAGTAAACTCATATAATCCATATCGGGTCGAGAATGCTGTCTTGGGAATATCCGATGGTCTAATCCTCATCTGATGGTAACCCGATCGGAGATCAATTTTTGAGAATACTCTAGCACCTCTCATCTGATCAAATAAATCCTCAATACGGGGCAACGGATACTTGTTCTTCACCGTGACCTCATTGAGTGATCTATAGTCCACACACATCCGTTGCGATCCATCCTTCTTCTGTACGAATAACACCGGTGCTCCCCAAGGTGAGGAACTTGGACGAATATACCCCGCTTCTTGTAACTCAGTTAACTGCTTCTTAAGTTCCTTCAACTCCTCTACGGACATTCTATATGGCCGTTTAGAAATAGGGGCGGTTCCAGGTAGGAGATCAATAACAAACTCAACTTCTCTATCAGGTGGCATCCCTGGTAACTCCTCTGGAAAGACATCCGGAAAATCCCTAACCACCCGGATGTTGTCACCAACAAACTCCTCAGGCATAAAGAACATTGCACACATGGATGAGGAGGTTACTGCAATATTGAAAGTCGCCTAGAGGGGGGGTGAATAGGGCGAAACTGAAAATCTCAAAAATAATCACAACTACAAGCCAGGTTAGCGTTAGAAATATAATTGAGTCCGCGAGAGAGGCAGCAAAACAAATCGCAAGCAAATAACGAAGTGAGACACGCGGATTTGTTTTACCGAGGTTCGGTTCTTTCAAACCTACTCCCCATTGAGGAGGCCACAAAGGCCGGGTCTCTTTCAACCCTTCCCTCTCTCAAACGGTCCCTCGGACCGAGTGAGCTTTTCTTCTTCTCAATCAAACGGGAACAAAACTTCCCCGCAAGGGCCACCACACAATTGGTGCCTCTTGCCTTGGTTACAATTGAGTTTTGATCACAAGAACAAGTGAGAAAGAAAGAAAGCGATCCAAGCGCAAGAGCTCAAAAGAACACGGCAAATCTCTCTCGCTAGTCACTAAAGGCTTGAGTGGAATTGGAGAGGATTTGATTTCTTTGGTGTGTCTAGAATTGAATGCCTAGCTCTTGTAAGTGGTTGGAAGTTGGAAAACTTGGATGACTTGAATGTGGGGTGGTTGGGGTATTTATAGCCCCAACCACCAAACTAGCCGTTTGGTGAGGCTGTCTGTTCGATGGCGCACCGGACAGTCCGGTGCACACCGGACATGTCCGGTGTGACAGCCACGTCACCAAAGCCGTTGCAATATGACCGTTGGAGTTCTGACTTTTGGGCCCGCCTGGATGTCCGGTGCACATCGGACATGTACTGTTTGATGTCCGGTGTGCCTGCTCCCGCGTGCCTGACAACTGCGCGGTTCTGGCGCGCATTAAATGCGCCTGCAGGTGACCGTTGGCGCGAAGTAGCCGTTGCCCCGAAGTTGCACCGGACAGTCCGGTGTACACCGGACACGTCCGGTGAATTATAGCGGAGACGTCTTCGCGAATTCCCGAGACTGCCGAGTTCCTGAGGCCGCTCTTCCTTGGAGCACCGGACATGTCCGGTGTACACCGGACAGTCCGGTGAATTTTAGCGGAGTGGCCTTTGGAAATTCCCGAGAGTGAAGAGTTTGAGCTGAAGTCCTCTGGTGCACCGGACACTGTCCGGTGGCACACCGGACAGTCCGGTGTGCCAGACCAGAGGAGTCTTTTGGTTGCTCCTTAGCCCTTTTGTTGAACCCAACGCATGGTCATTTTATTTGCTAAGTGTGAACCTTTTGCACCTGTAAAACTTATACACTAGAGCAAACTAGTTAGTCCAATATTTGTGTTGGGCAATTCAACCACCAAAATTATTTAGGGACTAGGTGTACGCCTAATTCCCTTTCAATCTCCCCCTTTTTGGTGATTGATGCCAACACAAACCAAAGCAAATATAGAAGTGCATAATTGAACTAGTTTGCATAATGTAAGTGCAAAGGTTGCTTGGAATTGAGCCAATATAAATACTTACATGATGCGCATGAATTGTTTTCTTTGTTTTTGACATATTGGACCATATATGCACCACAAGTTTTGTTTTTGCAAACTCTTTTGTAAATTCTTTTCAAAGTCCTTTTGCAAGATAAATGCAAAGCATTTTCAGTTTTTGAAATTTTCTCCCTTTGATCCAAATGCTTTACCTTTGACTAAACAAAACTCCCCCTCAAATAAAGTCTCCTCTTAGTGTTCAAGAGGGTTTTAAGACATCAATTTTGAAAATACTACTTGCTCCCCCTTTAGAACACAAAGAGATACCAATTTTGAAATTTACCACTTGAAAATCATTAATTTTAAAATTGGGGTGGGTGCGGTCCTTTTGCTTTGGGCTCATACTTTCTCCCCCTTTGGCATGAATCGCCAAAAACGGATACTTTGAGTGAGACATAAGCCCTATAAAGTATTTTCTCCTCCTTTGGTCATAAAATATATGAGTAAAGATTATACCAAAGATGGATGGTGATGCGGAGCGACAGCGAAGGATGAGTAGTAGAGTGGAGTGGAAGCCTTGTCTTCGCCGAAGACTCCAATTCCCTTTCAATATACCTATGACTTGGTTTGGAATACACTTGAAAACACATTAGTCATAGCGTATATAAAAGAGATATGATCAAAGGTATACATGTGAGCTATGTGTGCAAGTTTAGCAAAAGAAATTCCTAGAATCTAGAATATTAAGCTCATGCCTAAGTCTGGTAAAAGGTTGTTCATCAAGTGGCTTGGTAAAGATATCGGCTAATTGATCTTTAGTGTTAATGTATGAAATCTCGATATCCCCCTTTTGTTGGTGATCCCGAAGAAAGTGATACCGAATGGCTATGTGTTTAGTGCGGCTATGCTCAACGGGATTATCCGCCATGCGGATTGCACTCTCATTATCACATAGAAGAGGAACTTTGGTTAATTTGTAACCGTAGTCCCGCAGGGTTTGCCTCATCCAAAGCAATTGCGCGCAACAATGGCCTGCGGCAATATACTCGGCTTCGGCGGTAGAAAGAGCGACCGAATTTTGCTTCTTTGAAGCCCAAGACACCAAGGATCTTCCCAAGAACTGGCAAGTCCCCGATGTGCTCTTTCTATTAATCTTACACCCCGCCCAATCGGCATCCGAATAACCAATCAAATCAAAAGTGGATCCCCGAGGGTACCAAAGCCCAAACTTAGGAGTATAAGCTAAATATCTCAAGATTCGTTTTACGGCCGTAAGGTGTGATTCCTTAGGGTCGGCTTGGAATCTTGCACACATGCAAACAGAAAGCATAATATCTGGTCGAGATGCACATAAATAAAGCAATGAACCAATCATCGACCGGTATACCTTTTGATCCACGGACTTACCTCCCGTGTCGAGGTCGAGATGCCCATTTGTTCCCATGGGAGTCTTGATGGGCTTGGCATCCTTCATTCCAAACTTGGTTAGAATATCTTGAGTATACTTCGTTTGGCAAAGGAAGGTGCCCTCTTGGAGTTGCTTGACTTGAAATCCTAGAAAATACTTCAACTCCCCCATCATAGACATCTCGAATTTCTGTGTCATGATCCTACTAAATTCCTCACATGTAGATTTGTTAGTAGACCCAAATATAATGTCATCAACATAAATTTGGCATACGAACAAATCATTATCAAGAGTTTTAGTGAATAAAGTAGGATCGGCTTTGCCAACTTTGAAGCCATTTGCAATAAGGAAATCTCTAAGGCATTCATACCATGCTCTTGGGGCTTGCTTGAGCCCATAAAGCGCCTTAGAGAGCCTATAAACATGGTTAGGGTACTCACTGTCTTCAAAGCCAGGAGGTTGCTCAACATAGACCTCCTCCTTGATTGGTCCATTGAGGAAGGCACTCTTCACGTCCATTTGATAAAGCTTGAAGCCATGGTAAGTAGCATAGGCCAATAATATGCGAATTGACTCAAGCCTAGCTACGGGTGCATACGTTTCACCAAAATCCAAACCTTCGACTTGTGAGTACCCCTTGGCCACGAGTCGAGCTTTGTTCCTTGTCACCACACCATGCTCGTCTTGCTTGTTGCGGAAGACCCACTTGGTTCCTACAACATTTTGATTAGGACGTGGAACTAAATGCCATACCTCATTCCTTGTGAAATTGTTGAGCTCCTCTTGCATCGCCATCACCCAATCCGAATCTTGAAGTGCTTCCTCTACCCTGTGTGGCTCAATAGAGGAAACAAAAGAGTAATGTTCACAGAAATGTGCAACACGAGATCGAGTAGTTACCCCCTTATGAATGTCGCCGAGGATGGTGTCGACGGGGTGATCTCGTTGTATTGCTTGGTGGACTCTTGGGTGTGGCGGCCTTGGTTGTTCATCCTCCTTGTCTTCATTATTTGCATCTCCCCCTTGATCGTTGCCGTCATCTTGAGGGGGCTCATCTCTTTGATCTTCTCCTTCATCAACTTGAGCATCGTCCTCATTTTGGGTTGGCGGAGATGCTTGCATGGAGGAGGATGGTTGATCTTGTGTATGTGGAGGCTCTTCGGATTCCTTAGGACACACATCCCCAATGGACATGTTCCTTAGCGCTATGCATGGAGCCTGTTCTTCACCTATCTCATCAAGATCAACTTGCTCTACTTGAGAGCCGTTAGTCTCATCAAACACAACGTCACAAGAAACTTCAACAAGTCCTGAGGACTTGTTAAAGACTCTATATGCCCTTGTGTTTGAGTCATATCCTAGTAAAAAGCCTTCTACAGTTTTAGGAGCAAATTTAGATTTTCTACCTCTTTTGACAAGAATAAAACATTTGCTACCAAAAACTCTAAAATATGAAATATTGGGCTTTTTACCGGTTAGGAGTTCATAGGATGTCTTCTTGAGGATTCGGTGAAGATATAACCGGTTGATGGCGTAGCAAGCGGTGTTGACTGCTTCGGCCCAAAACCGATCCGGTGTCTTGTACTCATCAAGCATGGTTCTTGCCATGTCCAATAGAGTTCGATTCTTCCTCTCCACTACACCATTTTGTTGTGGAGTGTAGGGAGAAGAGAACTCATGCTTGATGCCCTCCTCCTCAAGGAAGCCTTCTATTTGCGAATTTTTGAACTCCGTCCCATTGTCGCTTCTAATTTTCTTGATTCTTAAGCCGAACTCATTTTGAGCCCGTCTCAAGAATCCCTTTAAGAACTCTTGGGTATAAGATTTGTCCTGCAAAAAGAACACCCAAGTGAAGCGAGAATAATCATCCACAATAACTAGACAGTACTTACTCCCGCCGATGCTTATGTAAGCGATCGGGCCGAATAGGTCCATGTGTAGGAGCTCCAGTGGCCTGTCACTAGTCATGATGTTCTTGTGTGGATGATGAGTGCCAACTTGCTTCCCGGCTTGGCATGCGCTACAAATCCTGTCTTTCTCAAAATGAACATTTGTTAGACCTAAAATGTGTTCCCCCTTTAGAAGCTTATGAAGATTCTTCATTCCAACATGGGCTAGTCGGCGGTGCCAGAGCCAACCCAAGTTAGTCTTAGCAATTAAGCAAGTGTCGAGTTCAGCTCTATCAAAATCTACCAAGTATAGCTGACCCTCTAACACTCCCTTAAATGCTATTGAATCATCACTTCTTCTAAAGACAGTAACACCTACATCAGTAAATAGACAGTTGTAGCCCATTTGACATAATTGGGATATGGAAAGCAAATTGTAATCTAAAGAATCTACAAGAAAAACATTGGAAATAGTATGGTCAGGTGATATAGCAATTTTACCCAAACCTTTGACCAAACCTTGATTTCCATCCCCGAATGTGATAGCTCGTTGGGGATCTTGGTTTTTCTCATAAGAGGAGAACATCTTTTTCTCCCCTGTCATGTGGTTTGTGCACCCGCTGTCGAGTATCCAACTTGAGCCCCCGGATGCATAAACCTACAAAACAATTTTAGTTCTTGATTTTAGGTACCCAAACGGTTTTGGGTCCTTTGGCATTAGAAACAAGAACTTTGGGTACCCAAACACAAGTCTTAGAGCCCTTGTGTTTGCCCCCAACAATTTTGGCAACTACTTTGCCGGATTTGTTAGTTAAAACATATGATGCATCAAAAGTTTTGAATGAGATAGCATGATTATTTGATGCATTAGGAGTTTTCTTTCTAGGCAACTTGGCACGGGTTGGTTGCCTAGAGCTAGATGTCTCACCCTTATACATAAAAGCATGGTTAGGGCCAGAGTGAGACTTCCTAGAATGAGTTCTCCTAATTTTGTTCTCAGGATAGCTGGCAGGGTACAAAATGTAACCCTCGTTATCCTGAGGCATGGGAGCCTTGCCCTTGACAAAGTTAGATAAATTCTTTGGAGGGGCATTAAGTTTGACATTGTCTCCCCTTTGGAAGCCAACGCCATCCTTGATGCCAGGGCGTCTCCCATTATAGAGCATACTTCTAGCAAATTTAAACTTTTCATTTTCTAAGTTATGCTCGGCAATTTTAGCGTCTAATAATGCTATATGATCATTTTGTTGTTTAATTAAAGCCATGTGATCATGAATAGCATTGATATCAACATCTCTACATCTAGTACAAATAGAAACATGCTCAACATTAGATGTAGAGGGTTTGCAAGATTTTAATTCTACAACCTTAGCATGCAACATATCATTCTTAGTTCTAAGGTCGGAAATTGTAACATTGCAAACATCTAATTCTTTAGCCTTAGCAATTAATTTCTCATTCTCATTTCTAAGGCTAGCAATAGAAACATTCAACTCATCAATCCTAGCAAGCAAATCAACATTATCATTTCTAGGATAGGAAGTTGAATCAATACAAACATGAGAATCAACCTTAGCAATTAATTTAGCATTTTCATTTCTAAGGTTGGCAATAGTGTCATGGCATGTGCTTAGCTCACTAGATAATTTGTCACATTTTTCTACTTCTAGAGCATAAGCATTCTTGACCTTAACATGCTTCTTATTTTCTTTAATAAGGAATTCTTCTTGAGAATCCAAGAGATCATCCTTCTCATGTATAGCACTAATCAATTCATTTAATTTTTCTTTTTGTTGCATGTTGAGGTTAGCAAAAAGAATGCGCAAGTTATCCTCCTCATTTTTATCATCATCCTCATCACTAGATGTTTCATATTTAGTGGAGGACCTTGATTTTACCTTCTTTTTGCCATCCTTGGCCATGAGACACTTGTGGCCGACGTTGGGGAAGAGGAGTCCCTTGGTGACGGCGATGTTGGCGGCGTCCTCGTCGGAGGAGGACTCGGTGGAGCTCTCGTCGGAGTCCCATTCCCGGCAAACATGGGCATCGCCGCCCTTCTTCTTATAGTATTTCTTCTTTTCTCTCCTCTTTCCCTTCTTGTCGTCGCCCCTGTCACTGTCACTAGACATAGGACATTTTGCAATAAAATGACCGGGCTTACCACACTTGTAGCAAACCTTCTTGGAACGGGATTTGTAATCCTTCCCCTTCCGTTGCTTGAGGATTTGCCAAAAGCTTTTGATGATTAAGGCCATCTCCTCATTGTCGAGCTTGGAGGCGTCAATTGGTTGTCTACTTGGTGTAGACTCCTCCTTCTTCTCCTCCGTTGCCTTGAAGGCCACCGGTTGCGCCTCGGATGTGGAAGGTTCGTCAAGCTCGTTGATCTTCTTTGAGCCCTTAATCATGCATTCAAAGCTCACAAAATTCCCGATAACTTCCTCGGGGGTCATTAGTGGATATCTAGGATTACCACGGATTAATTGAACTTGAGTAGGGTTAAGGAAAATAAGAGCTCTTAAAATAACCTTAACCACCTCGTGGTCATCCCATTTTTTGCTCCCGAGGTTGCGCACTTGGTTCACCAAGGTCTTGAGCCGATTGTACATATCTTGTGGCTCCTCCCCTTGGCGAAGACGGAAGCGACCGAGCTCCCCCTCGATCGTTTCCCGCTTGGTGATCTTGGTGAGCTCATCACCCTCGTGCGCCATCTTGAGTAGGTCCCAAATCTCCTTTGCGTTCTTCAACCCTTGCACTTTGTTGTATTCCTCCTTGCTTAGAGAGGCGAGGAGAATGGTTGCGGCTTGGGAGTTGAAGTGCTCGATTTGGGCTACTTCGTCTGTGTCATAATCCTCATCCCCTATTGATGGTACCTGTACTCCAAACTCAACAACATTCCATATACTTTTGTGGAGTGAGGTTAGATGAAATTTCATTAAATCACTCCACCTAGCATAATCTTCGCCATCAAAAGTCGGCGGTTTGCCTAATGGAACGGAAAGTAAAGGAGTATGTCTAGATGTACGGGGATAGTTTAAGGGGATCTTACTAAACTTCTTGCGCTCTTGGCGCTTAGAAGTTACGGACGGTGCATCGGAGTCGGAGGTGGATGTTGATGAAGTGTCGGTCTCGTAGTAGACCACCTTCCTCATCTTCTTGTGCTTGTCCCCACTCCGATGCGGCTTGTGAGAAGAAGATTTTTCCTTCTTCTCCTTGTGGTGAGAAGAGGAAGATCTTTTCTCCTTCCGCTTGGAGGAGTTCTTCTTCTTCTCCCTTCTCTTGGTGCGGGACTCTTCCGATGAAGTGCTCCCTTGGCTTGTAGTGGGCTTGTTGTCGCCGGTCTCCATCTCCCTCTTGGTGTGATCTCCCGACATCACTTCGAGCGGTTAGGCTCTAATGAAGCACCGGGCTTTGATACCAATTGAAAGTCGCCTAGAGGGGGTGTGAATAGGGCGAAACTGAAAATCTCAAAAATAATCACAACTACAAGCCGGGTTAGCGTTAGAAATATAATTGAGTCCGCGAGAGAGGGAGCAAAACAAATCGCAAGCAAATAACGAAGTGAGACACGCGAATTTGTTTTACCGAGGTTCGGTTCTTTCAAACCTACTCCCCGTTGAGGAGGCCACAAAGGCCGGGTCTCTTTCAACCCTTCCCTCTCTCAAACGGTCCCTCGGACCGAGTGAGCTTTTCTTCTTCTCAATCAAACGGGAACAAAACTTCCCCGCAAGGGCCACCACACAATTGGTGCCTCTTGCCTTGGTTACAATTGAGTTTTGATCACAAGAACAAGTGAGAAAGAAAGAAAGCGATCCAAGCGCAAGAGCTCAAAAGAACACGGCAAATCTCTCTCGCTAGTCACTAAAGGCTTGAGTGGAATTGGAGAGGATTTGATTTCTTTGGTGTGTCTAGAATTGAATGCCTAGCTCTTGTAAGTGGTTGGAAGTTGGAAAACTTGGATGACTTGAATGTGGGGTGGTTGGGGTATTTATAGCCCCAACCACCAAACTAGCCGTTTGGTGAGGCTGTCTGTTCGATGGCGCACCGGACAGTCCGGTGCACACCGGACATGTCCGGTGTGACAGCCACGTCACCAAAGCCGTTGCAATATGACCGTTGGAGTTCTGACTTTTGGGCCCGCCTGGATGTCCGGTGCACATCGGACATGTACTGTTTGATGTCCGGTGTGCCTGCTCCCGCGTGCCTGACAACTGCGCGGTTCTGGCGCGCATTAAATGCGCCTGCAGGTGACCGTTGGCGCGAAGTAGCCGTTGCCCCGAAGTTGCACCGGACAGTCCGGTGTACACCGGACACGTCCGGTGAAGAGTTTGAGCTGAAGTCCTCTGGTGCACCGGACACTGTCCGGTGGCACACCGGACAGTCCGGTGCGCCAGACCAGAGGAGTCTTTTGGTTGCTCCTTAGCCCTTTTGTTGAACCCAACGCATGGTCATTTTATTTGCTAAGTGTGAACCTTTTGCACCTGTAAAACTTATACACTAGAGCAAACTAGTTAGTCCAATATTTGTGTTGGGCAATTCAACCACCAAAATTATTTAGGGACTAGGTGTACGCCTAATTCCCTTTCAAATATTAACTTGAAATCTTTCTCCTTTAGTGGTAGTGAGCTCTACGGTACCTCTACCACATGCTATAACGGCCTTTGCCTTTCTTAGCCATGACATACCAAGGATCAGATCTATACTGCTTGACTCTAATATTATAGCAGTAGCTCCAAATTCTCTACCCATAATGGTCAATGCCAATCTACGGGTCATTTGATTTGCCTCAACAGGCCCTTTAGGTGTAATTACTATCATGGGTTTTCTCATATTTAGCAGTGGTATTTCATTTGTGTTGGCATATCTAGCAGACATGAATGAATGTGTAGCACCAGAATCAAATAATATGGTTGCAGGAATTGCATTAACATAAAACATACCAATTACGAGGTCCCCACCATCAGGAGTATCATCAACGCTGACTTGATTCACCCTGGCTATAGAATATCCCTTGCCAGGGGTCTGTTGCTTGTTCTGAGCTGGAGTAGTAGCAATCCTCTGTGGGCAGACATTTGCATAATGACCAGTCTTCCCACACTTGAAACAAGTAGTGCCTGGACTCTGTCCTGATAACTTCGTCGGGGTGCCAGTAGGGGTAGCCTGTCGAGGAGGTGGAGTCCTCAGTGGTGATTGCTGAACTGGGCGCGGTCCTCCTGGTCGAGTCGGGGTACCCTGTGGTGAACTGTAGTGAGGACGAACACTACTGCTACCCTGTCCTTGTGAGATAGCCTTCCTCTTCAAATCACCCAGTTGAACACGCTTGTGTTCAATAGCAAGAGCCTTATCCAGCAGTCTCTGAAATGATGGAAAAGTGTGTGCAACCAGTGCATACTGTAGGGGTCCATTAAGTCCTTCAATAAAGTGCTCCTGCTTTCTTTCATCCTCAGCAACTTCCTCCGGAGCATACCTCGACAGCTGAATAAATTTATCCCTATACTCGCTGACCGACATGTTGCCTTGCTTTAATGACAGAAACTCCTTCTTCTTGATCTTTATCATACCAGCGGGAATATGTTAGTTCCTGAACTGTGTACTGAACTCTGCCCAAGTAATAGTATCAGCAGCATCGTGGGCAGCAGTATAAGAATCCCACCAGTCAGCAGCAGGACCTGTCAGACATCCAGAAGCATATAAAACCTTCTCCCGGTCAGTGCATTGTGCAATATTCAGCATCTTCTCGATTGACTTCAACCAATCGTCTGCATCAAGTGGATCTGGCGAACTGGCGAAGGTCGGTGGCTTATGACTCATAAACTCCTGGTGCTTATCACGAGGTGGAACTGGTGGTGGTGGTGGAGGCAATGGCACTTGCTGCTGTTGTTGCTGTTGTTGCTGTTGTTGAAGCTGTTGTTGCAGCTGCTGTTGTTGCGCCCTCCTTTCTTGGCGTATCTCATCTCTCTCCTGGCGCAACTCCTGGCGTATATCTTCTCTTTCCTGACGCAGTTCCTGGCGTTCTTGCTGCATCTGGGCACGCATATCAGCCATAGTGTCCGCCATTTGCTGCATCACCGCCATCTGAGCAGCAACCAGTGGGTCAACTCCGCCTGGTGGAGGATTAGGAGGATTCATCTCTGCAGGCTGTGGCTGAGGTTGTATATATATCCTTCGAGTGTGTCGGTTAGGAGGCAAATCAATTCCACCACCCCTCCTTGTATTGACCATCTGAGTTAGATACATATGGTAAGAAAGAGTAGTAGACAAGGCAGTAATTACAATCATGTTACTTTAGGGGATTTATTAGCTAAGCAGTTTAATGTTTTGCCTACCATAGCTAATCCAATACCTTATGGTGGTACATACTAAGATGTCCTTATATAATATATCAATCAATCAAAGAAGCAAACCAGACATTTAACATCAGCACAATCAAACAACATTTTTAAAGAAAATAGTTTTAAATTTTTGTCTTAGGTTCCCTATCTCCTAAAAAGATCATAGCGGTAGGATTCCAAGGTGTGAAATCCATCTTGTCTTAGAGTAGAATAGATAAGGTTAATCGGAGTAGATTAGCAGAAGGTGGGACAAGATCCAGATGAGATAAGTATAGAATGAGTCAGAGTAAGGTAAGTAGGAGAGGGTTTGTCCATTTCTATCTAGGTTTCGTCCTACAGTCAACATTCCTATTATACCACTTCTGTAACACCCGGTTTTAAGGAACAAAGCCGGGTGCATCTCATACATGCGCGAAGAAGACAACATATATAATAACAGAGTGTATAGAGATAAATGTCATAAAACATCAGAGTACTTATTACATTGCGGAAGTCTTATTACAAAATAAAGGAATAACCATAAAACGAACTAAAGATCGTCGGCGCCAATGTCGACTGAGAAACGCCACCTAGATCAGATCAAACTCCTCAGTGTTAGGCGGCTCCTCCTGATCCACCTGTTCTTCTCCTGTGGGGGTGTGTGAGACAGTAAGAGTGAGCTCACATACGTTCATAGCTCAACAAGTCGTGGGTAATAATGTGGCATGAACTCACCAAAGGTGGGAGTTCATGTAGTGTAAGGCTAATCAATGAAGTAAAGGCTGAGGCTGAGCATAGCTTTTATAAGTTGGTCAAAATTTTATTAGCAATTACTAAGTGTAAGTAAATACCAAGCCTTAATAATAATAAAGAACAGTAATAGTAAAATAATCCCAAATGCGATGTAAATGTCAATTTAAATTTAGATTCCATAATTAATCATGTGAGGGTCCGAGCCGCTCATGATCGTGAGCACGGCTAGTATACTAGTTTTACACTCTGCAGAGGTTGCACATCTTTACCCACAAGCCGTGTTACCCATTTGCCAAGGGGTCATGAATCCCATACACCTCTACCAAGGAAGCGAGGCAGGGCAACACTACGAGGCCTTTACAAAGTTCCACTAGCTTCAGACTACCCGCTACAGTTTATAGGAAGCTCCAGTGCAGGGTTCTTGCCTGACCGCCATCGCAGCAAAATCAAACAAGGACCTCCCTACACTGACCACTCCCCTACTGCCCTTGCCCCTTTCGGGTAAGGTAGCCCTCCCCTAGCTTTCCTAGTTAATCAGCCAAGGGCGTCCCATTAAACCCTTGTGGTAGCACTGTTTTCCCGGGTGGTCGCTCCATGTTCCCATTAATTTAATGATATTAACATGAACAGCAATAATAACAAGATAATAACAGAATAATCATGAATAGTGTATCTCCATACCCAATCCACATAAAGCAATAGCAAGTACTACCCAAAAATATTTCAGGGGTGAACAAGGTATAGAGGTAATCAAAACTGGGGTAACATAAAGGCTCCCATCAAAATTAACCTATGCAGATCATTAAAATTAATAAGAACATGCTGGGAAAAGTAAGTGATCAAGGGCACAACTTGCCTTCAATGAGCTCCTGCTCAGCTACTTCTACTTGTTGAACCTCAGTTTCCATAGTGGCTTGCTCGTCTACTCGCATCAACACAATACAAACATAGTATAGCCAAAATCAACATCACACCAAACAGATGAATAAAATATACAGTAAAAATCTACACATTAAAATGAAATCATAGGAACTAGAATCACTGAATTTGGAGTTATAGATTTCAAGTTATGAATTTCCTAAGATTTAATGTGCTTGAAATAGGATTAAATGATAAATTAATTTTCTAACTGTTTTCATGTCAAAACAGAGATACAGGGTGATAGAGAACATTATTACAAAATTTTAGAAACTGGAATGGAGTGATTTGGACTAAAAATGAATTTTCTATGGATTAAATAAGTTCTAGGAATTGTTTTTATATTAAAAAAATCTATTTCTGAATTTATTTATTTGATTTTTCATGATCTCTGGACTGGGCGCACGAATTTCAAAAAGCTCAGGGGCTCCGGGGTAAAAATCCCCAGACTCAGTGAACAGCGCCCGAGGACTGCGGGTTGATAACTAAAATTTCCAGGGGCTCTTTAACAAAAAGTACCCGCGAAGGGGTATGGACTAACTCTGGCCGTCTGATTAGACTTGGGCGCGCCAGATTAAACTGTCGAAAACGCGAACCGGTACGCTCTCCCAGCCGCCAGATCTTGCATCTACGGCTCGGATTTTATGGTGGCCAAAACATCGCGGATCGCCCGATCGGTCATCGACGGTTGCGACCAAACTGAGCGAAGGGGTATCTCTGCTCTAATCAGAACCGTTCGTCAGTAGATCGACGGCCACGGTGTTTTCCCCCAATTCTCTGCCAGCGACGGCGGCGCCGCCCGACATCACGGCGCCCTCTCGCCGGAGAGATGGCAATCCGACGCCCAAGCGTGTTATTCTAAAAATTAAATGGCACGCCACGCAGCCGAGGGGATGGCGAACGTTGTAGAGGGGTTATTACCGGAGATTGGAGCCCAAATACTCGCGGTCGACGAGAGGGGCGGCACGGTGGTCGAACGCCAAGTCCGACGAGCAATTCCACCCAATCGCGATGCACAGCAACACCCGCCGAGGCCACGAACACGCTCCCAGAGATCCCGCACAACGCCCCAACCTCACGCCGAGGCCCCAACCACGGCGTCAAGGGATCTTTGACGGTGGTCGAACTTCGCTCCTCCGCTGCGCGCGATGGATTGCAGGCGATAGGGTGCAGACGGTTTGAACTCGGGTGAAGGACTCGCCGCGAGATGCGCCCGAGCTTTATCCCCAGATGCCACGGTCCACGGATCCCGATTTCACCGGAGCTGTGGCCACGACGCGCGCGTTAAGCTCGGAGGATTCCGTTGAGGACGGATCTGACCGCCTGGACCCACTGCCAGAGACAGAGGGGAAGAAGGGAACGCGGACTCGGCATCGCTGTAGGCGGCTGACCAGGTGGACCGCGCTGTCAGTGGCAGCAGATCCGAGCGCGCGCGCGGTGGGAGAGTGCTTGTGGGCCGCGCGAGGTGTTTCTTCAGGTGGGCCGAAAGGGGAATCCGAGGCCCAGGCAGGGTTTAATCTTTTTCCATTTTATTTTCTATTTTCTTTTCTCTTTTTTCCAATTCAAACTCCAATTTGAATTTGAATTCGAATTCCATAGCAAACTTGTCTCCAAATTAAATATCCCACTTGAATGTGACATGGGATAAATTAATTTATTTTTTTTTAAGAAATTTTATTTGGTGATGGATAATTCTTTCCCCCCCCCCCTTCTCCACATTTCTTTAAAATTTTGCTTTCCAAAAATAGAATTTAAATCCATGTGTCCATTAATATATTAACAATGCCTTTATTTTATTAGCCACAAATGCACAATCAAGTAAAACTCAGCATGGTGCATGATTTATTTAGGTGTTATTGGTTATTCAATCCCCTTTTGATGGTGTTTATTCACATGTGTTATTATCTAGAGATGGTACACACATATAGATAAAGGAGATACTCTCTCTTCATATGAGTTACAAATTTAGGCATTACAAGTGACCCCGTGGCAAATCCGCCAAGAACAAAGCTCCTTCGGAGGAAGAATTCCAACATCGACAAGATGGAGGAGATCCGACTCAGAGACAACAGACATATGATTACCTGCGAAGGGCAACTGGCTATTGGGGTCGATGGGAGGGATCACTACTGCAACGGAATTTTGGTTTTTCCGCTTGGGCACCATCACAATCTTGTCGGTGGATTGAACGGAAGTGAAATCAGAGGGAAGCAGGGGAATGTTTGGAGGCAAAAAGGTGAAGTTAGGGCTCAGAACGCAGAGGCGTGCAGTGACGTGATATAAATGGGGTTTTCCTGGGTCAGACACCGTTTCTAAAAAGTGCTAAGTCATCACTCAAGAAAAACAAGATATCCGACATAACTCAGCTGTTATCTCTAAAACACTGGCGTCATCAAGCACCACACGGTTGTTACCTCTAAAAACACCGACGTGGCTCAGCATAACTCGGACGTTATCTCTAAAACGCCGACGTAACTGAAAGCTCTCTTGTGGGTTTTTGGTGTTTGGATGACAACCCAATTAAAGGACTAACAAGTGTGCTAAGTGTTGAACAGGTGTTTTATGCAAAGCTAATATGGTTCAACACAAGTGAACAAGTGTGATGGTTCAAAGACTGAATTATTCATAGATAGTGGACATCACAAGAAAGATGGACATTGCTTAAGTGAGACTCGATGTGCATAATTCAGAGACAACCAATCAAGCCAAGGATGGAAGCAAGAAGAGCTTTGAGGTACCGAGTGCATGGGAGAAAGTCAAGGAGACTAGGAACCCAAGGCCAGGGGTGAAGAAGAAGACTTGCGGAATCAAGGTTGATCGAGTTGAGAAGAGTTATGGTGCATCAAGGAACACTACATAAGGACATGACTTACAACCAATGAGGTAACATCTACAATTATGTGGTGTAAGTCATAAGGCTCAAGACCAAGCTCAAAAGTGAGCAAGGTCACTGGAAGGAGAACCAATGTCAAAATCAGAACTGGAAGCAGCCCAAAAGAGCTAAGTGCACCTTAATCTTTAGTTTGGGGAGTTCCTATGTTTGGAGATATTCTATGTGACCTCTGCAAGATGTTGGAGCTCAGAAATGTCAATCTAGATTAAGTCAAGCTGACTTGATGATTTATGAGTCCAACATAAATCTCAATCATGTCAAATGCTAAAGAAGTGAAAAATCAAAGAGAAGGTATGTTTCTAGACTTAGTACATTGGTTTTTGTGTACAAATATATTTGTCTAAGTATTAGAAACAGAGAAAAGAAGAAAAGAAAAAGAGATGCAAAAGGCTTGGTTGTGTACAGCCAAGACTCAGCTCAGTCTGACACACTGGACTGTCCAATGGTGCACCAGACAGTGCCCGGTGCGCCAGGCTGAACTCTGGTGAACAGGCCACTCTCAGAAAAGTTTTGGCGGCGTACGGCTATAATTCACCGGACTGTCCGGTGGTGCACCGGACTATCCGGTGAGCCAACGGTCGACTGCGCCAATGGTCGGCAGCGCGATCAGCGGGTGACACGTGGCCGGGGCCAACGGATAGTTGGTGCACCGGACTGTCCGGTGTGCACCGGACAGTGTCCGATGAGCCAAGACGACCGTTGCTCCAACGGTCAGCTGAGCCTGATATGGAAGGAGATCGCGCACCGGACAAGCTACAGGACCTGTCCGGTGGTGCACCGTACTGTTCGGTGCTCCACCCAACAGAAAGCAAATATTGCCTTCCAAAAGGATTTCCAACGGCTCCTATGCCCCTTGGGTCTATAAAAGGGACTCCTAGGCACCTCCAACATGAACATAAGAGCAGCCAACAATTATAGACATCACACGGATCAATTCTCTCTCTCCCTCTCGTGTATATCTCTCTAGTTGTGTAGAAGGCAAAGATATAAGCCTTGAGAGAGTGGAGAAGTGCTGCTAAGAGCTAGAGCAAGTTCTTGAGCATATTGTTACTCTGCCGGAGTGCTGTCAAGAAGATTGTAAACAGCCACGGCTTTGTTGTAACCCAACTCAACATAGTGGAAGGCTCTATCTGTCATACTGATAGATCTGAGCAAACGGAGGAAGGAGTTGAAATAGACTCCAAGCCCAGGTGTGGCTAACTCCAACGAGGACTAGGCAAGCATTTCAGACTTGGCCGAACCTCGGGATAAATCCCTACGTCTGTGTGCTTCACTCTGTATTGTGTGCTGACTCTCTGTCTTATTCACTTTTTATATCTGCACTTCAACACTTATCTGTGGTACAAGTTATATTTGAAGTGCAGGGGATTTTGAGACAGG
This sequence comes from Zea luxurians, assembly GCA_029449295.1. NCBI lineage: Eukaryota > Viridiplantae > Streptophyta > Magnoliopsida > Poales > Poaceae > Zea > Zea luxurians. Next base: position 349,383 of record JAOPSE010000311.1, on the reverse strand, counting down.
ATCTTCTATTCCGCTGCAACCTACTCGAAGGGTCTTTCATTCCACTGCAATCTGATCTTCAAGTAGAGTAAGAATTAAAGTTTTAGAGTGATAATTTTTATTCGCCTATTCACCCCCCCCCCTCTAGGCGACATCCAGATCCTGTTCCCGGGCAAGGGGAACTTTCAATTGGTATCGGAGCTAGGTCTCTCCAGTGTGGGCTTAGCCGTCTGGAGATGATGATGTCATCACAAGAGGTAACTGTAGAACTTCTTGATTCTGATGGCTCTAACTATGCATCCTAGTCTTTTCATTTACATAATACTTTTAGGAGTTTAGGTCCTGAAGTAGAGAAAATATTTGATGCTAGTGTTTTGCCCATCAATATTGATATGAAAAATCCATCTGAGCATGATTTAAGATGTCTGCGTCAAAATTATCAAGCCTATGACATCCTAGTCAATTCCCTTAGCAAGGATGTTTATTTTGCTGTCGTATGTAGTAATAGTGATGTTCTTGTCAATGCTCATGATCTATGGACTAGAATTAAAATAAAATATTCTGAGTCAAATTGTACTACTTCTAGTCCCTATGTTGTGTGTGGTACTAACCTTTCAAAGGGAGAAGAAAAACGATGGCAACCAAACGATGAATCCACCTCATCGACAGGTTTGTCTTCCACTAGTTATACATGTCTTGTTGCTAACGATGAGAGTGGAGATGAAAGCGATGATGAGGAGGAATATGAGGATGAGGAGTCTACATCATCACAAGGTACATTTTCCTATTTTGCTTCCACTGATAATAATGATAGGGAAAAAGAGACCAACGATGTGAAAGAAGAGGAGATTCGCCGGCTCTACACCCATCTCAACAAAGAAGACAAAGCGCTCTTGGTTAAGCTGTTGAGAAAGAACAAGGAACAAGGCGAGACGCTTCTCAGGCTAGAGGAAACTCTAATCAAAACCAACGACAGCCTGAAGAAGATGACCAAAGAACATGAGGAGCTAAAGTGCTCTCATAATGATTTGGTCCAACGGTATGATTTAGTTTTAATTGAGCAAAGAAATAATGATAATGATTTATCTTGAGTTTCTCAACTAAAAATGGAAAATGTCATGCTTGAGAGGCAAGTAGAGTTGCTAAATTTAGAGAAGCTTGCTCTAGGTGAAAAGTATGATATGTTGTCATATTCTCATAATAAATTAGTTGATGACCATATCATGCTCGATATTGCTCATGAGGTAGTAATTACCAGTTTAAACTCATGTGAACCTCATTCTTGCACACGTGTGCATTTAGATAATATATCACCATGTGCTAACCCCTGTTGCTCAAGAGAAAGCCAACTTTTGAATAAGCATCAAGCTGCAGGGTCAAAAGGAAAATTGCTTAGGAACAAGAAACAAAGACAATTGAGAAGAAGATACCATGCTCGATGTTGGGGACTTGTTCTCAAATGCTTCGGCTTGAAAGAAGATAAAAGTACAAGCGTGACGCAAAAGCAAATGCCAAGTCAGCGTGAACAGTACAGGAGCACTGTTCATCTATTTATAGGCACGGGACGCAGCCCATGTAAAATTACACCCATGCCCTTTACATTTGCTAATGGCTTTATAGTAATCCATCGAGGTCTGAATAGCCTTTTCCTTTTTAGGTCGGTTTCCTCTTCTACTATCATGCCAAAGCTCTCTTGCACATAGCTTCGGCTCTGCGCCAACCTTCATATTCTTTGTGCTTCTTCACACTATGGTTCTGATCTGGGTCCGAAGGTACCTGTTCATGTATTATACTCCAGAAACATTGTTAAATCATGTTTTTGAGGACCTTCGGAAGCCGAAGGCCCCCAATAGTAGCCCCTCGCAATATTAATTTGTTAGAATAATAAATTCAGATTGCGATATGGATGAAGGTCCGAAAAAACACCTTCCCTTTGCTAGAATAGCAACAGTCAATGACAAGCGGGGCCCTCCACCCTGCAACGCACTAGGCATATAAATAAGAGCACACCATGAGATCATTTGGTATGCTTTTTGCCATCTGCTCTGCTTGCTCAATTTTTAGCTCTTGCCTACCAACGCTTGCTTGGTTTTTAGATTTTCTAAGCTTCGGCTTTAAGAGCACATTTCCACCATTTCCGAAGAGATGTCTCAAGATAAGAAAGCTGTTGCTGAAACGAAGCTGAGCGAGGAGGAGAAACTTCTGAAGGAAAAAACCACTGGATTCATCGAATGAATTGCAAAGACCAACACAGAAACGATTACAAAAGAAACTCTAGAAGGCCTATCTGAAGATACCGATGACAGCGATAGTTATGATGTGGAAAGTGGGGGCGAAGACTCCGAAGATCGGCCGTGGCGACCAAGTCACACAGTCTTCGGAAAATCGACTATCAGGCAAAGTCATCTTGATAACATGAGAGGAAGGTATTTTCGAGACATATCCATCATGAGGGCTGGCAATGGAGACATGACTGCTCTTGCTCCTGAAGAGAATGAAGTCATAATCTATCGAAGCTTCTTCAAGGCTGGGCTTCGATTCCCCCTAAGCAGATTTGTTGTTGAGGTTTTAAAGATATATGAGATTTTCCTTCACCAAATTACTCCCAAAGCAATTATCAGAATCGGGATCTTTGTTTGGGCCGTGAGGAGTCAAGGTTTGAAGCCAAGTGCAAAATGTTTCTGCAGCATGCATGAACTTTCGTATGAGACGAAGGCCTGGGGTAAGGAACAGTATCATAACAATTTTGGTTGCTATAGCTTTGTTGCTCGGTCAGGCTCAAGTTTCCCAGTACCAACATTTTGGAAAGAATGGCCCAGAGACTGGATGAAAGAATGGTTCTATGTGAAGAATGACTTAAAAGCAAGAGAAGATATTTCGAAGATCATTATGCGCCCCATTTGGTCCTGTTTCGGCCTTCGGAAACCGAAGGTAGAGATTGATGAAGCAGCTGAAGAATGCCGAAGGGCCTTTGGCATAGTTTGTTCTTTCATCGGGACAAGGGACTTAGTCCAAGAGCACGTGGCCTTCAGAATATGGCCATTGATAGACAACTGGGAGATGCCAGAAGAGACCATCAGCAACCCCAATGAAGGTGGTTTGGTTAGACTGAAATAGACCTTCAGGTTTGGAGACCAATTTATTGAACTAGACGATGACTGGCTGAAGTGCATCGAAGCTACAAGTGATGATCTGCTTGGGCCGTACTCCAAAGCGGAGGATAAGGCGTTATCTGTGGCCTTCGGGAGCCAGAAAAAGAAAAGGCTAAATAGAGTTTTTGATGCTATCGGGTTCATGTACTCTGATTACCGCTACCCGCCACGGGGGCAGAAGAGAAAGATTGCAACTTCCGGGAAAGATGCCGCTTCAGCTGCTCCAAGCGAGCCCACGCCGAAGAGGAAAAAGGTGAAGGTTCTTACCCACCGGCCGCGATATATTGAACCGGCCGTAGTGCCCGAATTTGGCGGTAAGACCTCTTCGGCTACTGAAGCCAAAGAACCTACGCCTTCGCAGAAGATTGAAGAGCCGGCTGGAATGCCAAAGACATCCTCAGCCAAATTAGCTGAGCCGAAGGCCGATGATATAGGGGTCGAAGGATCAAAAACATCAGAAATTACAAGCCCTTCGGCAGAAGTGACAGTGCCGAAGGCACAAAAAGGTCTTACAGCGACCCCTAAGAGGAAAAGAATGGTCAATGTACTAGATGCACTGGAGACAATAAAGACAAGCTCTACTCCAAGGAAAACTACCGAAGCTCCAAAGCCGCATACTGAGGCAAAGCTAACCGAAGCCGAAGCTGCAAAGAGCGAGGTCGAAACCGAAGCTGGGACTTTAGAGCCCGCCAAGGAGAAATCCTTGGAAACTGGAGAACAAGAAACAGAAAAAGAAGCTGCAGAACAAATTCTGCCTGAAAAAATTGCCACTCCTACTCCCAAAGCATCCTCCGAAGTTCTTGATTATATTGTACGACATGCTTCGGGAAAAAGGTTGTCTGAAGAAGAAAAACGAGAAGCTCAATACTATGCCCAAAAACTGAAATATTCAAAGGGGGCATTGGTATTCAACGACAGCGAAGAAGAAGATTTCTTATATTGTCTCCCAGACAACAAGGAGATTTCTATCTGCCGGGAGATGAGCAGAAGCTTCGGATTCCCGACACTAGAAGTCGGGCTTTCGGCACTATCGAAAGATGAATTGGCGGATAGCTTAGCATATAATAGTTTAAAGGTGTGAGAATAAAATTTTTTGTACTTAAAAACAAAAAAAATTGTTTATTTGCTTATGCTTACTATCACACTTCTTTTGTAGGGCCTGATCCTTAGCAATGCCCTCAGGGCGCAGAAAAATGCCGAAGACGAAGGATGTACTATAGCCTTGAACAACCTTCGTTCCGAAGTAATTAAACTAAGGAATGAAGGTCTTGAAAAAGATAAAATATTAAATTCATTAGTGAGCAAAATAAAAGAAGACGAAGCTACTTCCAAAGCCCAAGCTGAAGCCCAGAAATGCGAAATTGAGGACGTTCAGAAACAGCTAGCTGAAGCAAAATTAAAATGTGCTGTTGCCGAAGCTGAACGAGATGCCAGTGATTACTGGAAAAATTACTAGGAAAAACAGTTGTAGAACTCTGCTCTTCAAAAGAAAGATGTTATGAAAAATCTATAGAATGTGTGGAAAAGATAAAAACTAGCTTCGCCAATGTTGGCGCATATTCAAATGAAGACAACTTCGTACGGGGCAATCCCGAAGGGCCGATTGAGTGGATCAGCAACGAGGCCGAAGCCTTTGAGAAAACTTTAAATGGCCGTGGGGACGTCTGTGCCTTCTCAGGTGCTAGAGGCATTGCAGCTATTTTGGAGAAGTCAGGTTGCGATCATGTGAAAATTTTGGCCCAAGCCAAAGCTACTTTATCTATAGATGTCACGAAGGACCCTTCAGCCGAAGCGAGCTTCGTTGGTGGAAAATTCTTTACTGACATCTGGGAAAATGGTGGTCGAGGGATGACCCACGAAATAATAAAAAAGAGCGAAAAAGACACTCACGATGCAAGGGAAGCAACGAAGGCAGCTGAAAAGGCTGCGGAACTCGAAAAGCGGATAGGTATTGCTTAATAGCTTTTAACTTCATTTTTTATTTTTGCGACTTCAAATCTTATTTACGCTTTCTACTGTAGTTGAACTATCTCCTCCCACAGAGCCCTTCGAGTCATTGATCGAGCCAGAGGCAAAGGAACCAGCAGAAATCGTTAATATGGCCGAAAGCATTTTGGACGAAGTCGTTACTCAACTGCTGATCGAAGCTGCGGGCGAAGTTTTGAAGGAAGAATAATAAATATTGTAAAAACATTGTTAGAATACCAATTGTAACATTTGCTGGACTATGCTTGTAATATTTGGCACTCATGAGTTTTTAATATAATGTATAAATGGCTTTGTAATTCATTTCTTTGCGATGCATGAAACTTTTATCGTACATACCGTTTTTGAGCCTTTGGCGAAAAAACACCTTCCCTTCTTTTCATGCTTCGTAAAGAAGAATTTTTATGCTTCGTGAAAAATCCTCCAATCGTCGCAGAAACATTAATGCTTCATCAACAATAAACTTTTTCCTCCACTTTAGAGCTAATAAAGCTGTATCTCTTCGAAACTTATTTTGTGCCTTAGCACAATTTCACTTTTTCGAAGCATTCTCCGAAGGTCAACATTATATCCCCTTCTTGTGCCATTGATGCAATATGATGTATGATGTGATGTTATGTGAATGATGTGATGATGTTATGCTATGCAAAATGATATTTGTGTCGAAGATACACACACATCAACACTGTAGGATACACAATCTCTTTGTCGTTTATTTTTCGGCTTTACCTCTTATTTTTCGGTGTATCAGCGCTGACTTTTCGCTGTAAGTTCTGCATTCCCTTAGGAACGTCTTTTGAACTTCTTCGCCTTCTATTTCGGCGGTATTCGCGTTGACTTTTTGTGCTTCGCCTTATATTTCGGCGGAATCAACGTTGACTTTTCACTGTAAACTCTGCATTCCCTTTGGAACGACTTTTGAGCAGAAAACTTACACTGTGCTCCTTTAGGAACGACTTTTTGTAACTTCAGCAAACTTACGCTGCGTTCCGTAGAACGACTTTTTGTAGCTTCAGAAATTCTTGTGATGTACTTTTTTAGCCGCGCGTTCTCTTAGGAACAACTTTTTGTGCTTCGGCGATTTTTTAGACTCCGTAAGTCTATGGAGAAAACATATTTTCACTATGGTAAATACGAAGCTATTACAAGAAATTGAAAATGACGAGAAAACTGAGTTTTCAACAATTGTTCCTTAGTAAGAAAGAAAATGACAATAACTGTAAAAACTGTTTTAAGGGTAGGATATCTCTTTAGTAGATATGCTTCGATTCTGGCACAGTACTGTTGACTATGCGAGCTTCGGACTCCTCCCTGAAGTCTCTCTGCTGATGGGTCTGTTGACTCCCTTCTGGCTGTTGACCGCGTGAATATGCAGGTTGTGGTGGTGGCGAAGGTGGGAGTTGTGGCCAAGATGCCTGTGGCTGACTAGCCGAAGCAACAGACACTGCTGGATGGTTACCTACATACTCTGGTATGTAGGGTGAGTGATATGAAGCAGTATGCATGACCTGCTTCGGCTGGTTCTGCTGAGCTGCAGCTTCTGCTATTTCCTTCTATTTCTGAATGGTGACATGGCACATCCTTGTAGTATGGCCCTTGTCCTCACCGCAGAATAAGCAATAAATTTTCCTGGGCTGATCCCCAAACCTTCCTCCGAAGCCCCTAGCGCCTCTACCCCTTGGAGCTGACGGTCGAGGATAGCTTTGTTGCTGCCCCGAAGCTTGCGAGGAATATTGTGGCCTCTGTTGTTGACTTCCTCTGTCGTCATTCTGGGTGGAGTGGATTGATCTGACATGCCTTGGGTGTATTCTCCCTCCGAAGCCCCTGGTCATCTCAGAGAACCTGTAGGCTTCCTCCCTTCTCTGACGAAAGTCATTGTCAGCGTGGGTGTATTCATCCATCTTTTGCAGCAATTTCTCCAGGGTTTGAGGGGGTTTCCTGGTGAAGTATTGGGCCATAGGTCCTGGCCGAAGCCCCTTGATCATGGCCTCAATGACAATTTCATTGGGCACTGTTGGCACTTGTGCCCTCAGACGCAAGAACCTTCGGACATACGCCTGGAGGTATTCCTCATGATCTTGCGTGCACTGGAACAAAGCTTGAGCAGTAACCGGCTTCATCTGAAACCCTTGGAAACTGGTGATCAGCATGTCCTTTAGCTTCTGCCATGATGTAATTGTTCCTGGCCGAAGAGAGGAGTACCAGGTTTGCGCAACATTCTTGACCGCCATGACGAAAGATTTCGCCATGACTGCAGTATTGCCTCCATATGAAGATATGGTTGCTTCGTAGCTCATTAGAAACTGCTTCGGATCTGAGTGCCCGTCGTACATGGGGAGCTGGGGTGGCTTGTAAGACGAGGGCCAAGGTGTAGCCTGCAGTTCTGCTGATAGAGGAGAAGCATCATCAAAAGCAAAACTTCCATGATGGAAATCTTTGTACCATTCATCCTCATTGAAGAAGCCTTCTTGATGAAGCCCCCTATGTTGAGGCCTTCGCTCTTGCTCATCTTGAGCAAGATGGCGTACTTCTTCAGTAGCTTCGTCAATCTGCCTCTGAAGGTCGGCTAGTCTAGCCATCTTCTCCTTCTTCCTTTGTACTTGTTGATGAAGCATCTCCATATTCCTGATTTCTTGGTCCAACCCATCCTCCTGGGGTGTTGGACTAGCGGCCTTCCTCTTCTGGCTTCGGGCCTCTTGAAGAGAAAAGGTCTCCTGGTTCGGGTCCAGCGGCTGCAGAGCGGCAGCCCCTGTCGCTGAAGCTTTCTTTGGTGGCATGACGAAGGTCAGTGCTTGCCGAAGGTGGTCGAAAAGAGTTCACCGGAGGTGGGCGCCAATGTTGGGGACTTGTTCTCAAATGCTTCGGATTGAAAGAAGATAAAAGTACAAGCGTGACGCAAAAGCAAATGCCAAGTCAGCGTGAACAGTACGGGAGCACTGTTCATCTATTTATAGGCACGGGACGCAGCCCATGTAAAATTACACCCATGCCCTTTACATTTGCTAATGGCTCTATAGTAATCCATCGAGGTCTGAATAGCCTTTTCCTTTTTACGTTGGTTTCCTCTTCTACTATCATGTCGAAGCTCTCTTGCACATAGCTTCGGCTCTGCGCCAACCTTCGTATTCTTTGTGCTTCTTCACACTATGGTTCTGATCTGGGTCCGAAGGTACCTGTTCATGTATTATACTCTAGAAACATTGTTAAATCATGTTTTTGAGGACCTTCGGAAGCTGAAGGCCCCCAACACTCGACTTCCTCAAGATATTTACAAACATGTGGTGAATAAGCTTGAGGAAGAAGGAACCGAAGCAAAGGTCAAACTCCACGAGAAAGAAATTCCTAAAGCAATAAGTAGAGCAATCAACATGAACAAAGAAAAAGGTAAAGATTCAATTAGTCATGTTGTTTGCACTGATCATCTCTCTATGTTTTCCAAGAGCAAAAAGAGAAGAGGGAAAAAGAGATGCTTTAAGTGCAATGAGTTAAGACACCTCATTGTGTCGTGTCCATACAATGACAAGAATAAAGGGATGAGAAGATGCTTCGGATGCAATGTCACGGATCATATGGTTACTTCATGTCCACTCATGAAAAATCAAGCATGTGCACCATCCAAGATGACCCTCACCAAGGAAAATGATAAACAGCAAGCGTCATGTCGGGTTGAGCGACGGTTCTGCTACATGTGTGGTGAGCATGGTCATCCACCTGAGGTATGTATTAAAGGTAAGGTTCCTAAGCAAGTAAATTTGTCTCAATCTTATTCGCTTAGGAGACCCAAATCATACACTTGTGCTAGATCAATAATGAGATCACCTAGAACTAGCACAAAGGCTATTTGGGTACCAAAGGCACTTTTAGTTGAACATCATGGACCCATCCCGAGATGGGTACCAAACTGTGCCAACTAGACCATGCAGGTGCCTCGAGGTGGACTGGAGACCATGGAGGAGCTTAAGATGGTTAATTCAAACTCTATGCTTAAGCTGTTAATCTCTATTGTCTATTTATTAACCCAAGGTTGAATTATTGTGCAATATTAATCCCATGTTCATCTCAAGTTAGATAAGTTGTAGAGGTCTTTGATCATTATTGGTGAATCAAGCAAAGGACCTTGATGAGAATTTGCAACTTGCTCTCCAAAGGATGGTACCTTAAAAACATTAGTGCCAATCAGTAGTGCTTTTAAGATGGATTGTTGTGCTACCTATCCTTGGAGTAGTTATGCTTTTGAGATTGCCTATGTTGAATACCTTTCAATTATTCATGAATTCCAAGATCATAATGATGCGTGCTCAATCATGATTATGTGCTTTATAGGTTATATATTTTGAATTATTCAATGGGTAGCGTTTCATTAGATATATCTACCATGGTTAACTCTCTTGGTGTATGTGGATAAACCTATATATTTCTGTAAGTCATGCTATGTGGTTTTTAATGATCAACCTATGTGCAAGCTTGATAGCTTTGTTTAGTCCATGTTCACATGATTACCTTGTCTTGGTACTCTGTGTATACCAAAACAAGAAATCCATGTTGTGTCTCCAATGCACCCTCTTAAGCTATGAGGTGCATGAGCAAAAGGAGCCCTAAATTGGTAACAACAGGTGCTCTCACTCCACACTACCTAAAAGAATGGATCTCATGGCATTCAAGTAAAAGGCAAAGGTATGGAGAATAGAACTATGCAATTTCATAAAATATCTTGAAGTTCCATTGATTATGATCACAACTATGTTCTTGCCTCTGAATTAGTAGTATCTTGGTTTAGGTGCTCTTTACTTTAAAATGTTGTTTCTTTTGGTGTACCTAAGAAACCTTCTTAATTATGGTGTGCTTAGACATTGCACTTTATATGCATGATCTTGTCATTTTTCAATTGGTATATGTGGTGCAATGATCATCATGTGTGAAGCATGCCTAGGTTGCTTGTAAAATGTTATATTCCTTGAGGCATCCATTGTTGTATTAAGTCAGCAATTCAATTGGTATCTTTTTGTGATGCAATTGATATATTTTGCCTAGACCAAGGTATGTTGTGATCCCCTCTAGCTCTGAGGACGCTAGAATGTGCAAAGTGCAAGTCATTCAAATACTTGACGCACAACTTTAGGGGGAGCACACATAACTTGTGTCTTTTGAGACTAACTGTTTCTTGAGTGATCCTATATAGTCTCAAGGTGGAAAAGGGAGGATGAGCGAGAAACGAAGCAATCAGGACTTGAGTACCTCCGCAAGTAAAGTAATTGGTATCTAAAGTTGTGAGTAATTGCATATTTAAAGATTGCTCGTGCTCTATAATAGTGGTGATTCTAGATGCTTATCCTTAAATACTATGGAGCAATGACAGTAATGATTCTTCAATCGGTAGCCTTTGTGTTCTTAAATTGATATCTTTTGGTAATCACTAGAATAGAAGCTTCATATTGTGCCACAATATTATAACTTGTTCTAAGTCTGGTGTCTTAGCAACAAGAAAAGGTCAGGATAAAGGATCAGGCACAAGTGTGAAGGAGCTTCCTAGAGATTAAACTCTCAAAATGGAAAGTACATCACAACACGGTAAAGATACAAAAGGAAGTGTTGACCTTTTGCGTATTTGTATCTTAATTTTCCTCCAATGCTTGTGTTGCATATGTCTACTATGTAAGGGGGAGTAATGTTAGTGTGTTCTATTTTACCTCTAAATACCCTGTTGTCCCTTGACATCATCCTATGTTCTTGCTTGAATGTGGTTTTGGTGTTTGATGTCAAAGGGGGAGAATTTTGTGCATTAAAGCTTAGGTTTCCTTGAGTTCCTTAGATCTTAAGGAAGGAATGTGTTGGTTAGTTGTATTGATAAATCTTATCAACTGCTTCTTGTTGTATTATATGGTGATAATGCAAAATTAGTGCTTTCGCTGATATGAATCAATTAGTAGCCACTGTGTTTATCCTGTAATAGATATTCATGTGGTTCTGGTGCTTTAAAATTGTTTTAAATTGGTATCTTAATTGTGAATAGCGATAGGTTGATATTCCTGTGGTATATTCACTCAACTGATTGGTGTTTAACTCTGATTCTGTGCATATGTTTAATTATCAATATATCCCAGAGGTGCTAAGGTGTAGTAATGCTTCGAATTAGCCTAAGTATGTGCAATTTGGCATATTAGGCCAAAATTAAGATTTTGATGTAAGCACATATTTAGGGGGAGCATTCTATAAACTTAGAATTCAAAATTTATGCTTTAAATCTTATTCTTATGTAAGCTTTAATTGTGTTGCCATCAATCACCAAAAAGGGGGAGATTGAAAGCTCTCTTGTGGGTTTTTGGTATTTGGATGACAACCCAATTAAAGGACTAACAAGTGTGCTAAGTGTTGAACAGGTGTTTTATGCAAAGCTAATATGGTTCAACACAAGTGAACAAGTGTGATGGTTCAAAGACTGAATTATTCATAGATAGTGGACATCACAAGAAAGATGGACATTGCTTAAGTGAGACTCGATGTGCATAATTCAGAGACAACCAATCAAGCCAGGATGGAAGCAAGAAGAGCTTCTGTGATGGAACCTCCCAAGTTATTAGGCCCACCTATAGTTGTCCTTGTCCTACGGACCTCAAACAACCCTGTAGGTGTTCCTGAATCACTTGACAAGTTCGATATCTGCTTTTCTTACCTTTCCCAAGAGCGTTTCACCCATCACACAGGCATTACAAATCATCGGAGATACGGAAATGCGGAAGCGATTACATAAAACTTACCTTTATTTAAAAGTAAGACAAAGTTAAATATTTACAGACCAGAATATAACATACGAGTGCAGAGTGTTATTATTACAAACCATGGGAGGCAAAAAACCCTCCCTATAAGTATCAAACAAAAGTTTTTATGGAGGATCCTTTCCTCCCGCAACTTCACTCCTGGTGCTCTTCCTTTGGTACCACCTTAGAGCAGAAGCAACAAAAGTTTGTCGCTTCTTCACCTAAAAACAATAGGGAATAAAACCCTGAGTATGGGATTACTCAGCAAGTCTTACCTAACTAAAGAAAAGACTCTCAAGGGGATGCTGGCTTCAAAGGAGTCAAGGTAAGGCTTACAATAATCAAAGACTCTGTTTGCAGAAATGCTTACTAAAAGTGGATCCTTAAAAATCCAATTTTTACTGGTCAGGTTAAGTAAGATTACCTGTATCTAGAGTTCTTGCTACCCTAGTTCAAACACTTGACCTGCACTAGCCAATTTCTTAACAACCCTTCATCTTTACTGGAGTTCTACGTATAGGGCAGTGACCAAGTCTTCATAACCGCGAAGGTACGGCGATCCGAATCGATTATACTCAGCTGAGGATCTCCAATCACACGACATATGTAGCACTTAACCCTTGCATATGTCAACCCGCCACCAGGGTTCTTAAGACCAGATCAGGTTCACGCCAACCGAGAGCACAGATACACCACCGTCCAGCCTCTTGCCACGGAGGGTACACACTACTCTCACCATCTCTCCACTCCCATTGTGTGGTATCTTATTCTGGCCTTAGTCTACCCGAGGCAAAGCTTACCCATGACGAGGCATGTGACCAGTTAAAGGGTCCTCGGTCAGCAAGCCTACATCGACACGGTCCTTAATCGACTCAGACGGAGACACTACACCGAGACTCTCTTCTCGTGCAAGTCACCCGCCCGGTCTCAGCTTAATCATTTCAAATCCAAAGTTTGGTACCTGACAGAGGTACATCTTTTCTGATGTTGAACCCATCATGGCCATGATGGATCCACCATCAAGTTTTATTTTCCAAAAACATCCCTCCCATTTTGCAACATCCTCTTTTGTAAAAACAAAACCTTTTTCTTTGCTAGAGTAAGACTAAGCATAGTAAAAACCTTTTATAAAACAGGGATTCAAAGGAAGGTAATCAAACTCAAGGAAGGTAATGCAGGAATTGTTTTAGCAATCAACTCCTATCACCTAATGCATCAAGCAAGTGAGAAAGGTTTTAAAAGAATCAAGGAGGTGGCAAATGCACCGGGGCTTGCCTTGGTTTACAGGTGATTCAGGCTCAGTTCCACAGATGTCAAAATAAAAACAGATGTCCGCCTGATGTTCCTGAGGTGGTGGTGGTGAAGTCTTCTCTCCTTCTACTTCAACTTCTTCCTTGTTTTGTAAATATAACCATACATAATAATGAATGCTCATGTAGTGCTTATGAAGATGCAAAAATAGTAGAAGTTGGCTGTCTAAAGTTTTGAGTACAATTTTCCTTCACGGTTCTCCGAGAATCTATGGTTTCCAGAGTCAGTAAAGGAATTCAAAGGGCAGGGGGTAGGGTTTTGGGCTCTAAGTATCAAACAAGGTCCAATCATACCAAATTCTACCCAAAGCTTCTAAATAATGTTTAGAGTTCATATAAAAAGTTTGGGGATTTTTGGAATTATTATTGATTTCCTAAAAATCCAGAAACAATGTTTTAGGCTATTTTAAATACTCCAAAATTCCCTATTTGACCTAAAAATCCTAAAACTATTTTTATTAAATACTATGGAAAATTAGGAATCTAGGAAAATTGGTTTGATATTTTTACCATTTTTCTATACTTTCTTACAGATTTCCAAATTTTCACTGAAAAAGAAAAAGGAAAAAGCTGGAACAGTGCTGGGCCGGAAGCAGCCCAAACGGCCCAGTTCCAGGGGAAAGCATGCGCCCATGCTGCGGACTTTGCAGAAAGGACCTTGGCTTCTTGAATAACTGGAAGCGGGGTCATGGCACTATTTGACTGAGTCGCTGACAGATGCAGAAAAGCCCCTGAAGTTCTATTCCTTTACCGTGCCAGGACCACGATGGTGAGCGGCGTGGCAGAGCTACGGTGAGCCCACGTACCGGTCGATTCACGCAAGGACCGGCGCCCTTCTTCGGCCTAAACCAGATTCGGGACCTAGTGAATGTTTCCCCTAAGTCAATTTCATGAATGGCTAACCAAATGTCTCTGGCCACGATGATCGCGCACCCCGGGAACAACTCAAAGTGTTCCCGATGATCTACTTCGGTTTAGTATAATTGGTTGGGCCGATGAGTTATAGGAACACACAAGGATGCTGGAACAAGATCAAAGACAACATGATCGGACCTATGGAGAGCCGCCCACGGTGAGCTTGGTTTTGCGGCGTTCTTCGACCGATTTGGGGGTAATCCCAAATTGGGGAGCTGTGGGAAACGATCGGAGCTGAGAGTTGGTTTACTGGATGCAAAACTACCTAGCGGAACATGTTGAGGCTCCAATTTATAGGATGCTCAAGCGGTGGTGATCAATTTGACCGAATCACGCTGGCGACCGGAGGGGAAAAGGGGCTCTGGCGCTTGAAACAGGTGGCTTTCACCATGGCAAGTACTCTGGCGATCACCGGACATGCATAGCACGGTTAGCCGCAACGTGGTAAAGTGTATGGACACGCGGCGGACAGCAGTGATGGATCAACGGCGGTGAAGGTTATCCGATCGACGATGAGCAAGGGGGAAAGTACGGCGGCTAGCCGGATTGGTGTCCAGCCCAACGGCGGTGATGATCTTTTGACCCCGCGACGTTATCTAGACTAAGATGGGAACGAATCACCTCACCAGCGTGAATCTACACGCGAGGTCGCCGGCGGCGGGGTGAGCGGTGGATCTGATCTTCGTCAGGTTACTGTACAATGGCAAACCCCATTCAGTTGGACTGACAGCCTGATTTGCAGAGCAGAAATCTCCCTTTCCCATGTAATGACTTGACAATCTGTCTTTAAAGAAGTTGTAGCTCTATTATTCAGCTTTAATCTTGTTATAGTAATCATAACCAGATAATGACTGGATCATGATCAAATTTAAGCTCAAAGATGGCTTCATTACACTGTCATATCAGAATTCAGTCCCAGATAGCCTGACAGCCCAACTTTGAGTGCATTTTTCTCCAATTTTTTCATAACAACCGTGCTTACACTCTTAAGCAAAGTTGTTCCCCTTTAATAGAGCTACAAAGTTGATGTGGTGACCTAGGGTAAATTCTCACTAACTTGGAAGATATAGAGCTCCAAAGTTGAGCTAATATCACTGAATTTCACACTTAGGTTTATAGGGTTTAAGTGGTGCTTTTTGCAAATAGACCCAAAACTTAGGGTTTAACTTGCAAATTCACATATTTGTGAACCATTAGATTTAAGATACCTTATTGTCATGGTTTTTGCACTTTAGTCCAAAAGTGCACTGATTTTGCACTTAGCCCCCTAGGGTTTAGGTTTAGGGTTTTCTAGGGTCCTTATTAGGGTTTTTGGTATTTCAAGGGGGTGAATGTAATGTAGGTCCATTCTTAGTAACATTTTATGACTATTTCACTTTAGCTTTAGGGTTTTCTCTATTTGGATTTTGTTTTACCCTTCTGAACCCCATTTAGGGTTAAGTACCCAACTCCAGGGTTTTATTTGCAAAATGCCATATCAATACAACTTGTTTGAAACTTTTACCTAGTGAATTCATTCTAGGTGTGTCAATCTTATGAAATGTTGATGCTTATGATGTTATGCTCAAGTTTTAGTGACAGTAACACCAGGGGTGTTACATCCTTCCCCCCATAAAAGAATCTCGTCCCGAGATTAAAAGTCCTAGGGTAAGTAGTGGAAAAGGAAATGCTTCACATTTTTATTTCCTGATTTTTGGTACAAGGCAGGGGTGGTTTGGGGCTCACTCCTTTATTACAACAATTATATACATATCACAATTTACATGAGGCTAGAAAGCCTGGGAAATTTTTTTCTAAAAAGTCTTGAGTTTCCCATGTAGCCTCATCTTCGGAATGTTGGTTCCACTATATTTTGTAAAACTTGAGAGTTTTTCTCCGGGTAACCCTGTCCTTTTGATCCAAGACTCGAATAGGGTGTTCTGAATATATCAAGTCTGGCTTTAGGACGACATCTGTTACTTCAATGGTTCGATCTAGAACCCGAAGACACTTCTTCAACTGAGACATGTGGAACACATTATGTACAGCAGACAAGGTTTTGGGTAGTTGAAGTCGGTATGCCACTGGTCCACATTGTTCAAAGACAAGGAAAGGACCAATGTACCGAGGTGCAAGCTTTCCTTTTATCCCGAAACGTGTTACACCCTTCATCGGTGAAACCTTCAGGTAGACATAATCTCCTACTAGAAAGTATAAGGGTTGTCGTCGCTTATCTGTGTAACTCTTTTGACGAGCTTGAGCTTTCTTCATATTATGAATTATTCTCTGAACTTTTTCTTCAGTTTCTTTCACCATATCAGGCCTGAAGAAGTACCTTTCACCAGGTTCAGAACAATTTAACGGAGTACGACATCGTCATCCATATAAAGCTTCGAAGGGTGCCATTTTAATGCTTTCTTGATAGCTATTATTATATGAGAACTCCGCTAATGGTAAACAATCATCCAATTTTTGTGGGAATTCCAAAGCACAAGCCCGTAACATGTCTTCAAGTATTTGATTTACCCTCTCAGTCTGCCCACTGGTTTGAGGATGATAGGCTGAACTATGGAGCAACTTAGTATCCAAGGCTTTGTGAAGTTCTTCCCAAAATTTGGACATGAATTGCGATCCACAATCCGACACTATAGTCTTCGGAACACCATGCAAACTGAGAATACGGGCAATGTATAATTCTGCATACGTGGCCACTGTGTACTTTACCCTGACTAGAAGGAAGTGGGCAATCTTGGTAAGTCGATCAACAATAACCCAGATAGAGTCAACACCTTTTGCGGTTCTGGGTAATCCCACAATAAAGTCCATACTAATGTCTTCCCATTTCCATGTTGGTATTGGTAAAGATTGTAATGGACCGGCAGTCTTCATATGTATGGCTTTGACACGTCTGCAGGTGTCACATCTTGCCACATAGCGTGCGATTTCAATCTTCATCTTTGTCCACCAATAATGTTGTTTTAGGTCATGATACATCTTAGTGCTTCTGGGATGAATAGAATAGCGACTAAGATGTGCTTCATCCAAAATTTGTTGGCGGATTTCTTCATTCTTTGGCACAACTATGCGGTTGTTGAACCATACAATGCCTTGATCATCTTTCCTAAAGCACTTGGCTTTTCCGGTTTCTATCTTCTCATGGATGTGCTTCATACCCTCATCACTCTTTTGTGCGTCAATTATCCTTTGCAAGATGACTGACTCTAGCTTCAAGTGATTTGAAGTTCCATGCTGAGTCATTCCTAGGTTCAGATTCTCCATCTCCTGGCATAATGTAATGTCAGAAGTCCTCATTGTTAGACAATGGCTGGAAGCCTTGCGACTAAGTGCATCTGCCACTACATTAGCTTTGCCTGGGTGATAATGAATCTCCAGTTCATAATCTTTAATAAGCTCGAGCCATCGCCTTTGTCTCATATTGAGTTCTGTCTGGGTGAAGATATACTTCAAGCTTTTATGATTTGTATAAATGTGACAGATATTACCCAGCAGATAATGACGCCATATCTTCAGGGCATGAACCACTACAACTAGTTCCAGGTCATGAGTTGGATAATGCTCCTCATGCCGGCGTAACTGCCTTGAAGCATAAGCTATTACTCGGCCTTCTTGCATTAACACACAGCCGAGACCACTGCCTGATGCGTCACAATACACATCAAAGGGCTTTTCAATATCTGGTTGAGCCAATACTAGAGCAGTGGTTAATAATACCTTCAATTGTTCAAAGGCTTCATTACATTCCGAAGACCAATTGAATTTAATATCATTCTTCAATAAACTTGTGATTGGTTTCACAAGTTTGGAAAAATCTGGTATAAATCGGTGGTAATAGCCAGCTAGTCCAAGGAAACTTCGGACTTGATGAACAGTGGTTGGAGGTTTCCACTCCAAAATATCCTTGACTTTGCTGGGATCTACCGCAATCCCCTTGGCAGATAATAGTCCTAGAAATTGAATTTCTTCCAGCCAGAACGCGCATTTACTGAACTTGGCATATAATTGATGTTCTCTTAAGCGCGTCAATACGATCCGTAAGTGTTGAGCATGCTCCTCTTCATTCTTGAAATATATTAAGATATCATCTATGAAGAGCACCACAAATTTGTCCAACTCGGGCATAAATACTGAGTTCATCAAATAAGTGAAGTGGGTAGGAGCATTCGTCAGTCCGAAAGACATTACCAAATATTCAAATAACCCATATCGCATAGTGAATGCGATCTTTGGTATATCCTCGGGCCTGATACGGATTTGATGATAGCCCGATCTGAGGTCAATCTTGGAAAATGCCCTCGCTCCAGTTAGTTGATCAAATAGAATGTCAATCCGTGGAAGAGGGTACTTATTCTTGATAGTGACCTCATTGAGGGGTCGATAATACACACACATCCGCAATGTTTGATCCTTCTTCTTGACGAAGATAGCTGGACAACCCCATGGCGACGAGCTTGGCCGGATAAATCCCTTCTCTAGTAGATCTTGCAATTGGGTCTTCAGTTCTGCCAGCTCATTTGGAGGCATTCGGTACGATCTTCTAGAAATGGGAGCCGTACCGGGATTCAACTCAATTACAAATTCTACATCTCTTTCGGGTGGCAATCCAGGCAAATCTTCTGGAAAGACATCTAGGAACTCACACACTACCGGAATATCTTTGATCTCCGGTATAATGGCTTCATATATTCTGCTAATTGGTTTAGCTAGAATGACTATGGGGATAGACAAAAGAATTTCTTCTTGGCCATAACTCAACCTGATAGTTCTCTGTTCAGTGTTGAGGATTGCTTTATGCTGGGCCAACCAATTCATGCCCAAGATTACATCTATGTCTTGGCCTTTCAGAACAATCATATTAGTAGGAAAGTCACGTCCAGCCAATGTTGTGGGCACTTGGAAAGCCACTTCTTCAGTAAATATTTGTCCCCCAGGCGAATGTATTTTAAACCCTTCCCTTGATTCAGTATATGGAATGCAGTGTTTCTCCACAAACTTTTTGCTTATGAAAGTATGTGAAGCACCAGAATCAAAGAGAATAAGTGCAGGGTGGTTGGCTACGAGGAACGTACCCATCATCACCGGTTCACCTTCCGGCGTTAGCCACTTGAGTGTAATAAACACGTCCAGTTTTCCTTGTATTCTTGCCTGCGGTACTGGTTGCCGCATTTCCCTTAGAACTTTTAGAGCTTTGCTGATTATTTGATTGATTCTGCCTCGGATATGGACAGTCCTTAATGAAATGCCCAGACTTTCCACAGTTGAAGCAGCCGGTTGATGAACTTGGAAGAGCAGGGAAACGAGTGCTAGGGGCACCCGGCTGATTTGTAGTAGTGGAGGCAGTGGTTGGACGGATAAACACTGGTTGCTTGAATGGGAAGGAGGGTGGGCGTGATGAAGAACGATTCTGATTGAAATGTCGGATAACCAACCTTTGCCTTTTCTTAGGGCCCTGATTGGGCCTGTTGCCTCCATTCCCCTTGGATTTCCCGGATCCTACATATTTAGCCTCGACTACTAGCGCCGTGCTGACAGCCCTTCCATAAGTAAGGTTGATGCAAGTGGCCATCTTTCTTTGCATCCGATCATTCAAGCCTCTCATGAAACAATTCCTTTTCTTCACATCTGTGTTGACTTGGTCGATTGCATACTGAGATAAGTGATTAAATTTATTGAGATACTGGGTGACAGTATCTCCGCCCTGCTTCAATTTCATGAACTCCTCTTGCTTCATGTGAAGAACTCCCTCAGGTATATAATGCTCTCTAAAGGCCAACTTGAACTCATCCCATGTGATCTGATGACCGGCCGGCTGAACGGCCACAAAGTTTCCCCACCACGTACTGACAGGGCCTCGCAGTTGTTGGGCTACAAACAGGGGTTTTTGAGTTTCTGAACATCGAAGTAGCCGGAATTTTTGTTCAATGACGCGAATCCATTCATCCGCCTCTAAAGGATCTTCTGCTTTGACGAATAATGGAGGGCGCGTTTCGGAGAAGTCCAGATAAGATGTCTCACGGGGGCCTTGCGGATAGGCCCGCCCGCCTTGTTGTTGGAGTTGTTGACCTGCCATCTCCCGCAGGAAGCGGGTATTATCTGTTGTAGCATTTACCAAGGCAGCGATGGCCTCGACAAGTGTCGGAGGTACTGGAGGTGGATTCGGGGTCGCTTCCCTCCCACAGGAGGTACCAGCCCCATCCTGAGCACGAGTCCTGGAAGGCATCTGAGGCAAAGAACATTTGGAGCAATATGATATGCCATACAAACCATCCATTTCACATTACTTAAAAAGGTAATGTTACAGACTCGTACTTTACAATAGGATTACACCACCTATTACACAATAGTACTACTTCTATACTATAATATTCCTGCTTTTTGTCACTCTAGGTAGCCTCGCTGTCAGGCGTTGGAGACCATTCGTCGACCAGCTTCATAGAGGGAGGGGGCCTAAAAAGGTCCAACTCGCCGCCAAGTGCTTCTCCTGCTACTCGAGAAGGTCCGGCTTCCATTCTGACAGGATCTGCATGGACGTTCGGGTGCAGTTGCGAGTACAGTACATGAACTTCATGTAGTGTGTTGCAATAAACCTGCAAGCTATCCACGGTTGAGCTAAGCTCTTCCACTCGGGCTCGAGCTCTAGCTTCCTTTGCCCAAGCTAGTGAACGAGAGTTCACCGCCAAGTCGAGCACTAGATCCCGATCCGCTAGCTGGTCTTGCAGTTGGCGGATGTCTCTTCTTAATTCATTGATTCTTTCGCCATTCGTGACCCATATTTCATTCCTGCGTCGGAGTTCTGTTCGAAGCTGATTAACTTGAGCTTCTAAGTCCCCGATTGGATCGTTACTACCACTACTACTGTCGTCATGTCTCGGGGCAAGTTGGTGACGGGGTACACCGATTGGCCCAGTTGACTTGCGTGCAGTCTTTCTCGTGCGCGGCAGCATTTTTCTAAGGGGGAAATCTTATTAGCATAGTTTTTAGCATGATGCATGTGTAATTACAGAATCAACCTTAGTTGATTCAACCTTCTATACATTGCACTCTTCCTATCTGGTCTTTGCAATAAACTCCTCAGAAATACTTAGGTAAGAAGGGAAGAAATTTTCTAGATAAGTCTTAGAAAATTCTTTTTGGAAGATGCCTCATAATATCTGCAGAGATGGGCTTCGCTCCGATACCAGCTGTGACGGAACCTCCCAAGTTATTAGGCCCACCTACAGTTGTCCTTGTCCTACGGACCTCAGACAACCCTGCAGGTGTTCCTGAATCACTTGACAAGTTCGGTATCTGCTTTTCTTACCTTTCCCAAGAGCGTTTCACCCATCACACAGGCATTACAAATCATCGGAGATACGGAAATGCGGAAGCGATTACATAAAACTTACCTTTATTTAAAAGTAAGACAAAGTTAAATATTTATAGACCAGAATATAACATACGAGTGCAGAGTATTATTATTACAAACCATGGGAGGCAAAACCCCCTACTGATAAGTATCAAACAAAAGTTTTTAAGGAGGATCCTTTCCTCCCGCAACTTCACTCCTGGTGCTCTTCCTTTGGTACCACCTTAGAGCAGAAGCAACAAAAGTTTGTCGCTTCTTCACCTAAAAACAATAGGGAATAAAACCTTGAGTATGGGATTACTCAGCAAGTCTTACCCGACTAAAGAAAAGACTCTCAAGGACAAGCACTGTTCAGTGTCCGGTGCAGATTGCCTTCCAAAAATAGCTCAGTCGACCGTTGCAGAAATGGAGCCGTTGGCGCACCGGACACTGTCCGGTGCACACCGGACAGTCCGGTGCCCTCTGCCGACCATTGGCGCGCCCACGTGTCACGCGCAGATTACGCGGCCGACCATTGGCGCAGTCGACCGTTGGCTCACCGGACAGTCCGGTGCCTCACCGGACCGTCCGGTGAATTATAGCCGTACGCTGTTGAACGATTCCCGAGAGCGACGACTTCGCCGCAGACGGCTCACCGGACAGTCCGGTGCACCACCAGACAGTCCGATGAATTATAGCCGTACACCGCCGTCAGTTCCCGAGAGTGGCCTGTTCACCGGAGGCTTGCCTGGCGCACCGGACACTGTCCGATGCACCATCGGACAGTCCGGTGTGCCAGACTACGCTGAGTCTTGGCTGTTCCAGCCAAGATGATTTCTTCTCCTCTTTTCTCTGATTCCAGCACTTAGACAAATATGTTAGTACACAAAAACCAATGTACTAAGTCTAGAATCATACCTTCTTGTTGATTTGCACTTCATCAATCATGTGGCACAAGATTACTCACTCAATACGTGTTGGGCACTTAATCACCAAAACTATACTAGAAATGGCCCAAGGGCACATTTCCCTTTCAATCTCCCCCTTTTTGGTGATTTATGCCAACACATCAAAAAGCAATCAAAAGGAAGTGCAACATCAAAGCAATTGAGAACAAGAATTGTTTTTGATTCAAATTTGGCATATTTGGATCATTCTTTGCCACCACTTGGTTTGTTTTTGAAATCGACCTCAATTTCCTATCTCTAAGTCAAACACACTTGTTTAGGCATAAAGAGAGGTATTCCATGAGAAAAATTGATCAAGAGCCAAAAACTCCCCCTTTTTCCCATAATCCTACATTCTCCCCACAAGAGGTCAAATTTTGCACATAAGAGTATTTTGCCAAAAACAAAAGTTCTAACTCTACTATTTTCAAAATTCTCAAGTGGTAGCTGATCCATTTGCTTTGGTCTTAATTTCTCCCCCTTTGGCATTAAGCACCAAAACAGGATCATTATTGACCCTTAAACCCCATGGCCTCACCAAAATCTTCAATTAAGAGTAAAAAGGCAATAAGAGCATGGAGATGAACTTGGAGTAAATTACCCTCTCATCGGAGTGCAGTGGAAGTCTTGCATGGTCCAAGTTCACCTTTTCCCTTTCAATCCACCTTTGAGACTAAATTAAGAAAACTCAAGCACACAGTTAGTCTCAAAGGGTCAAGTTGTAGCATTTCTCCCCCTAAGTATGTGCATCATTCACACATGGACTTGTGAGGTCCGGGGATCCCTTGCACAACTTGAGCACCATAAATAAGCAATAACATGCATAAAAGAACATGATCAAAGGCATAAAACACATGTATGCTCTAGATCAATCCAAGTTACACGAATCTGAGACATTTAGCTCACTACGCAGCCTGCAAAAGGTCTTCTCATCTAAAGGCTTGGTAAAGATATCGGCTAGCTGGTTCTCGGTGCTAACATAAAATACTTTGATATCTCCCTTTTGCTGGTGGTCTCTCAAAAAGTGATGCCGGATGTCTATGTGCTTTGTGCGGCTGTGTTCAACAGGATTGTCCGCCATGCGGATTGCACTCTCATTGTCACATATGAGTGGGACTTTGCTCAGATTGTAGCCAAAGTCCCGGAGGGTTTGCCTCATCCAAAGTAGTTGCGCGCAACACTATCCTGCGGCAACATACTCGGCCTCAGCGGTGGATAGGGCAACGGAAGTTTGTTTCTTAGAACTCCACGACACCAGGGACCTTCCTAGGAATTGGCACATCCCTGATGTACTCTTCCTATCGACCTTATATCCAGCATAGTCGGAGTCTGAGTATCCAATTAAGTCAAAGGTAGACCCCTTTGGATACCAGATCCCGAAGCAAGGCATAGCAACTAAATATCTAAGGATTCACTTAACGGCCACAAGGTGACACTCCCTTGGGTCAGATTGAAACCTAGTACACATGCATACGCTAAGCATAATATCCGGTCTACTAGCACATAAATAAAGTAAAGACCCTATCATAGACCGGTATGCCTTTTGATCAACGGACTTACCTCCTTTGTTGAGGTCGACATGCCCGTCGGTTCCCATTGGAGTCTTTGCGGGCTTGGCGTCCTTCATCCCGAACTGCTTGAGCAAGTCTTGCGTGTACTTTGTTTGAGAGATGAAGGTGCCGTCCTTGAGTTGCTTCACTTGGAACCCAAGGAAGTAGTTCAACTCGCCCATCATCGACATCTCGAATTTCTGTGTCATCACCCTGCTAAACTCTTCACAAGACTTTTGGTTAATAGAACCAAATATTATGTCATCGACATAAATTTAGCATACAAATAGATCACCGTCACAAGTCTTAGTGAAAAGAGTTGGATCGACTTTTCCAACCTTGAAAGCATTAGCAATTAGAAAATCTCTAAGGCATTCATACCATGCTCTTGGGGCTTGCTTAAGTCCATAGAGCGCCTTAGAGAGCTTACACACGTGGTCGGGGTACCGTTCATCCTCAAAGCCAGGGGGTTGCTCCACGTACACCTCCTCCTTGATTGGCCTGTTGAGGAAAGCGCTCTTCACGTCCATTTGGAACAACTTGAAAGAATGGTGAGCGGCATAGGCTAACAAAATACGAATCGACTCTAGCCTAGCCACAGGAGCAAAAGTCTCCTCAAAGTCCAAACCTGCGACTTGGGCATAACCTTTTGCCACAAGTCAAGCCTTGTTCCTTGCCACCACCCCGTGCTCGTCCTGTTTGTTGCGGAACACCCACTTGGTTCCCACAACGTTTTGCTTGGGACGTGGCACCAGTGTCCAAACTTCATTTCGCTTGAAGTTGTTGAGCTCTTCCTGCATGGCCAACACCCAGTCCGGATCTAGCAAGGCCTCTTCTACCCTGAAAGGCTCAATAGAAGAGATAAAAGAGTAATGCTCACAAAAATTAGCTAATCTAGAGCGAGTGGTTACTCCCTTGCTAATATCTCCCAA
Organism: Zea luxurians; assembly: GCA_029449295.1. Classification (NCBI taxonomy): domain Eukaryota; kingdom Viridiplantae; phylum Streptophyta; class Magnoliopsida; order Poales; family Poaceae; genus Zea; species Zea luxurians. Next base: position 324,536 of record JAOPSE010000311.1, on the reverse strand, counting down.
TATCTGGTCGACGAGATGATTCCTTTGAATCGTCGCTCGAACTTGAGTTGGAGGGGCCTGTGGTGCTTCTTCCTCCTCATCTTGGACATCCTGTGCTCCCCCTTGATCACACGCCTCTTCTTGAGGAACCTGTTCATCATATTGAGTTGGGGAATGCACCATCATTGAGGAAGAAGGTTGATCTTGCACCTTGTGTTCCTGTGGTCGCACATCTCCAATCGCCATGGTGCGAATTGCGTCAGTTGGAACATCATCCTCATCTACATCATCAAGATCAACTTGCTCTCTTGGAGAGCCATTAGTTTCATCAAATACAACATCGCTAGAGACTTCAACCAAACTCGATGATTTGTTGAAGACTCTATACGCCTTTGTATTTGAGTCATAACCTAACAAAAACCCTTCTACAGCTTTGGGAGCAAATTTTGAATTCCTACCTTTCTTCACTAGAATGTAGAATTTACTCCCAAAAACTCGAAAATATGAAACGTTGGGTTTGTTACCGGTTAGAAGTTCGTACGACGTCTTCTTGAGGAGGCGATGAAGGTAGACCCGGTTTATGGCGTGGCAAGCTATGTTCACAGCTTCCGACCAAAACCGCTCGGGCGTCTTGAATTCTCCAAGCGTTGTCCTCGCCATGTCTATAAGCGTCCCGTTCTTCCTCTCTACCACACCGTTTTGCTGTGGTGTGTAGGGAGCGGAGAACTCGTGCTTGATTCCTTCCTCCTCAAGAAACTCCTCCACTTGAAGGTTCTTGAACTCGGACCCATTGTCGCTTCTGATCTTTTTCACCTTGAGCTCAAATTCGTTTTGAGCTCGCCTTAGAAAGCGCTTGAGGGTCCCTTGGGTTTCTGATTTATCCTGCAAGAAGAATACCCAAGTGAAGCAGGAAAAATCATCAACAACAACAAGACCATACTTACTTCCCCCGATGCTAAGGTAGGCGACGGGTCCAAAGAGGTCCATATGCAATAGCTCTAGAGGTCTTGATGTAGTCATCACATTCTTGTTGTGATGAGCGCTTCCCACCTGTTTACCTGCTTGACAAGCTGCACAAGGTCTATCTTTTTCGAAAAACACATTTGTTAGACCTAACACATATTCTCCCTTCAGAAGTTTGTGAAGGTTCTTCATCCCAACATGTGCTAGACGGCGATGCCACAGCCAGCCCATGCTAGTCTTAGCAATTAAGCATGCATCTAGACCGGCCTCCTCCTTTGAAAAATCAACTAAATAGAGTTTGTCGTCTAGTACACCCTTAAAAGCTAATGAACCATCACTCCTTCTAAAGACAGACACATCTACATTGGTAAATAAGCAATTGTAACCCATATTACACAGTTGACTAATGGACAACAAGTTATACCCGAGCGATTCAACTAAGAACACATTAGAAATGGAATGCTCGGATGAAATAGCTATCTTCCCTAGTCCTTTAACCTTGCCTTGATTTCCGTCTCCAAAGATGATCGAATCTTGGGAATCTTTGTTCTTGACGTAGGAGGTGAACATCTTCTTCTCCCCCGTCATGTGGTTTGTGCATCCGCTGTCAATAGTCCAGCTTGAGCCCCCGGATGCATAAACCTGCAAGGCAAATTAGACTTGGGTTTTAGGTACCCAACTCTTGTTGGGTCCTACAAGGTTAGTAACAATAGCCTTATGGACCCAAATGCAAGTCTTGTCTCCCTTGCATTTGGCCCCCATCTTTTTAGCAACCACCTTTTTATTTTTGCATGAAAGAACAAATGTAGAGTTGCAAGTATGAAAAACAGTGGTAGGTTTATTACAAACTTTCCTAGGAGCATGAGACACAATATTTCTCCTAGGCCTACCATTAAAATTGGTACTCGAAGCAATCATGGCATGTGAGTCAAAAGCATTATAACTCCTATTATAATGAACATTTCTAGAAAATTTCCTATCACTATAGATAAAAGCATGATTCCTTTGAGCATTACTAGTCATAGGGGCCTTCCCTTTGTCCTTGGCGGAGATGGGAGCCCTTTGACTTGTTAAGTTCTTGGCTTCCCTTCGAAAGCTAAGCCCATCCTTAATTGAGGGATGTCTACCAACAGTGTAGGCATCTCTTGCAAATTTTAGTTTATTAAAATCATTTTTGCTAGTCTTAAGTTGGGCATTAAGACTAGCCACTTCATCATTTAAACTAGTAATAGAAATTAAATGTTCACTACAAGCATCAACATTAAAATCCTTACACCTATTACAAATCACAACATGCTCTACACAAGAACTAGATTTATTTGCTACTTCTAGCTTAGCATTTAAATCATCATTAATATTTTTTAAGCTAGCCACAGTCTCATGACAAGTAGATAATTCACAAGAAAGCATTTCATTCCTTTTAACTTCTAAAGCAAGAGACTTTTGCACACTTACAAATTTATCATGCTCTTCATATAAAAGATCATCTTGCTTTTCTAAAAGTCTATTCTTTTCATTTAGAGCATCAATCAATTCATTGATCTTTTCTACTTTTGCTCTATCTAATCCTTTGAACAGGCTAGTGTAATCAATTTCATCATCACTAGAGTCCTCATCACTAGAAGTAGAGTACTTAGGAGTTTCTCTAGTGTTTACCTTCTTTTCCTTTGCCATTAGACAAGTATGGCGCTCGTTGGGGAAGAGCGACGACTTGTTGAAGGCCGAGGCGGCGAGTCCTTCGTCGTCAGAGTCGGACGACGAACAATCCGAGTCCCACTCTTTGCCGAGGTGCGCCTCTCCCTTCGCCTTCTTGTAGGCCTTCTTCTTTTCCCTCTTCCCGCTTTTCTCTTGTTCCTGGTCATTAGTATTGTCGGGACAATTTGCTATAAAATGACCATACTTACCACATTTAAAGAAGGAGCGTTTTCCCTTTGCTTTGCTCTTGTTTGGATGCTCCTTTCTTCCTTTTAGTGCCGTCTTGAAACGCTTGATAATGAGGGTCATTTCATCCTCATTTAGCCCGGCCGCCTCAACTTGTGCCACCTTGCTAGGTAGCGCCTCCCTGCTACTTGTTGCTTTGAGAGCAACGGTTTGAGGCTCGTGGATCGGCATTGGGCCATTCAGCGCCTCATCAACATATCTCGCCTCCTTGATCATCATTCGCCCGCTTACAAACTTTCCGAGTATTTCCTCGGGCGTCATCTTGGTGTACCTAGGATTTTCACGAATAGAGTTTACAAGATGAGGATCAAGGACAGTGAAGGACCTTAGCATAAGCCGGATGACGTCGTGGTCCGTCCATCTCGTGCTTCCATAGCTCCTGATTTTGTTGACCAGGGTCTTGAGCCTGTTGTACGTTTGGGTTGGCTCCTCCCCCCTGATCATTGCGAACCTTCCCAGTTCGCCCTCCACCAACTCCATCTTAGTGATCATGGTGGCGTCATTCCCCTCATGCGAGATCTTGAGGGTGTCCCAAATCTGCTTGGCGTTATCCAAGCCGCTCACCTTATGGTATTCTTCCCTGCACAAGGATGCTAATAGAACAGTCGTAGCTTGTGCATTTTTGTGAATTTGTTCATTGATAAACATGGGATTATCCGTACTATCAAAATTCATTCCATTTTCTACTATCTCCCATATACTTGGATGAAGAGAGAACAAATGGCTACGCTTTTTGTGACTCCAAAATCCGTAGTCCTCTCCATCAAAGTGCGGAGGTTTCCCAAGTGGAATTGAAAGTAAATGAGCATTGGAGTTAGACGGAATACGAGAATAATCAAAAGAAAAGTTTGAGTTAACCGCTTTCTTTTTCTCGTCGTCATCGTCTTTTTGGGAAGAGGAAGACTCGTCGCTGTCGTAGTAGACTATCTTCTTGATGCGCCTCTTCTTCTTCCCGTCCTTCTTCTTGTGACTCGAGCCAGAGTCAGTGGGCTTATCATCTCTTGGCTCATTGAAGACGGATTCCTTCTCCTTATCGTTGACCACCACCCCCTTTCCCTTAGGATCCATCTCTTCGGGTGATTAGTCCCTTTCGTGAAGAGAACGACTCTGATACCAATTGAGAGCACCTAGAGGGGGGTGAATAGGTGATCCTGTAAAATCTTAAGACTTATTGCCACAAAAACTAAGTTAAGTGTTAGTGCAATAGAATCAAGTAGCTGGAGAGAAGTACTTGTGAAACACAGAAACCACAGAGAGAAACAACACAGTAGACACAGTGGTTTATCCCGTGGTTCGGCCAAGTACAAAACTTGCCTACTCGACGTTGTGGCGTCCCAATGGACAAGGGTTGCACTCAACCCCTCTCAAGTGATCCAACGGTCAACTTGAATACCACGGTGTTCCTTTTTCTTATCACTTTTCCCATTTGCGAGGAATCTCCACAAGTTGGAGTCTCTCGCCCTTACAACAAATATCAATGTAAAAGCACTAGAGTAAGGGAGGGAAGCAACACACACAAATCCGCAGCAATACGCACACACACAGGCCAAGACTTGAGCTCAAATGAAATGCAACAAGTTCACCACTAGAACGGAGCTCAAATCACTAAGAAAATCAATCGAGTGTGCCGAGACGGAGTGTGAGAGTCTTAGAATGTTCAAAGTATGCTTGGTGTACTCCTCCATGCGCCTAGGGGTCCCTTTTATAGCCCCAAGGCAGCTAGGAGCCGTTGGAAGCAATCTGGGAAGGCAATTCTTGCCTTCTGTCGGGTGGCGCACCGGACAGTCTGGTGCACCACCGGACAAGCACTGTTCAGTGTCCGGTGCAGATTGCCTTCCAAAAATAGCTCAGTCGACCGTTGCAGAAATGGAGCCGTTGGCGCACCGGACACTGTCCGGTGCACACCAGACAGTCCGGTGCCCCCTGCCGACTGTTGGCGCGCCCACGCGTCACGCGCAGATTGCACGGCCGACCGTTGGCGCAGTCGACCGTTGGCTCACCGGACAGTCCGGTGCCTCATCGGACCGTCGGTGAATTATAGCCGTACGCCGTTGAACGATTCCCAAGAGCGACGACTTCGCCGCAGACGGCTCACCGGACAGTCCGGTGAATTATAGCCGTACACCGTCGTCAGTTCCGAGAGTGGCCTGTTCACCGGAGGCTTGCCTAGCGCACCGGACACTGTCCGATGCACCACCGGACAATGTCCGGTGCACCACCGGACAGTCCGGTGTGCTAGACTGCACTGAGTCTTGGCTGTTCCAGCCAAGATGATTTCTTCTCCTCTTTTCTCTGATTCCAGCACTTAGACAAATATGTTAGTACACAAAAACCAATGTACTAAGTCTAGAATCATACCTTCTTGTTGATTTGCACTTCGTCAATCATTTGGCACAAGATTACTCACTCAATACGTGTTGGGCACTTAATCACCAAAACTATACTAGAAATGGCCCAAGGGCACATTTCCCTTTCAACAACCCTTCATCTTTACTGGAGTTCTACGTATAGGGCAGTGACCAAGTCTTCATAACCGCGAAGGTACGGTGATCCGAATCGATTATACTCAGCTGAGGATCTCCAATCACACGACATATGTAGCACTTAACCCTTGCATATGTCAACCCGCCACCAGGGTTCTTAAGACCAGATCAGGTTCACGCCAACCGAGAGCACAGATACACCACCGTCCAGCCTCTTGCCACGGAGGGTACACGCTACTCTCGCCATCTCTCCACTCCCATTGCGTGGTATCTTATTCTGGTCTTAGTCTACCCGAGGCAAAGCTTACCCATGACGAGGCATGTGACCAGTTAAAGGGTCCTCGGTCAACAAGCCTACATCGACACGGTCCTTAATCGACTCAGACGGAGACACTACACCGAGACTCTCTTCTCGTGCAAGTCACCCGCCCGGTCTCAGCTTAATCATTTCAAATCCAAAGTTTGGTACCTGACAGAGGTACATCTTTTCTGATGTTGAACCCATCATGGCCATGATGGATCCACCATCAAGTTTTATTTTCCAAAAACATCCCTCCCATTTTGCAACATCCTCTTTTGTAAAAACAAAACCTTTTTCTTTGCTAGAGCAAGACTAAGCATAGTAAAACCTTTTATAAAATAGGGATTCAAAGGAAGGTAATCAAATTCAAGGAAGGTAATGCAGGAATTGTTTTAGCAATCAACTCCATTCACCTAATGCATCAAGCAAGTGAGAAAGGTTTTAAAAGAATCAAGGAGGTGGCAAATGCATCGGGGCTTGCCTTGGTTTACAGGTGATTCAGGCTCAGTTCCACAGATGTCAAAATAAAAACAGCTGTCTGCCTGATGTTCCTGAGGTGGTGGTGGTGAAGTCTTCTCTCCTTCTACTTCAACTTCTTCCTCGTTTTGTAAATATAACCATACATAATAATGAATGTTCATGTAGTGCTTATGAAGATGCAAAAATAGTAGAAGTTGGCTATCTAAAGTTTTGAGTATAATTTTCCTTCACGGTTCTCCGAGAATCTAGGGTTTCCGGAGTCAGTAAAGGAATTCAAAGGGCAGGGGGTAGGGTTTTGGGCTCTAAGTATCAAACAAGGTCCAATCATACCAAATTCTACCCAAACTTCTAAATAATGTTTAGAGTTCATATAAAAAGTTTGGGGATTTTTGGAATTATTATTGATTTCCTAAAAATCCAGAAACAATGTTTTAGGATATTTTAAATACTCCAAAATTCCCTATTTGACCTAAAAATCCTAAAATTATTTTTATTAAATACTATGGAAAATTAGGAATCTAGGAAAATTGGTTTGACATTTTTACCATTTTTCTATACTTTCTTACAGATTTCCAAAGTTTCACTGAAAAAGAAAAAGGAAAAAGCTGGAACAGTGCTGGGCCGGAAGCAGCCCAAATGGCCCAGTTCCAGGGGAAACGCGCGCCCGCGCACGCGCTGTGGACTTTGCAGAAAGGACCTTGGCTTCTTGAATAACTGGAAGCGGGGTCATGGCACTATTTGACTGAGTCGCTGACAGATGCAGAAAAGCCCCTAAAGTTCTATTCCTTTACCGCGCCAGGACCACGACGGTGAGCGGCGCAGCAGAGCTCCGGCGAGCCCGCGTACCGGCCGATTCATGCAAGGGCCGGCGCCCTTCGCCTAAACCAGATTCGGGGACCTAGTGAATGTTTCCCCTAAGTCAATTTCATGAATGGCTAACCAAATGTCTCTGGCCACGGTGACCGCGCACCCCGAGAACAACTCAAAGTGTTCCCGATGATCTACTTCGGTTTAGTACAATTGGTTGGGCCGATGAGTTATAGGAACACACAAGGATGCTGGAACAAGATCAAAGACAACATGATCGAACCTGTGGAGAGCTGCCCACGGTGAGCTTGCTTTTGCGGCGTTCTTCGACCGAATTGGGGGTAATCCCAAATTGGGGAGCTGTGGGAAACGATCGGAGCTGAGAGTTGGTTTACTGGATGCACAACTACCTAGCGGAACATGCTGAGGCTCCAATTTATAGGATGCTCAAGCGATGGTGATCAATTTGACCGAATCGCACTAGCGACCGGAGGGGAAAAGGGGCTTTGGCGCTTGAAACAGGTGGCTTTCACCACGGCAAGTACTCCGTCGATCACCGGACATGCATAGCACGGTTAGCTGCAACGTGGTAAAGTGTATGGACATGCGGCGGACGGCAGTGATGGATCGACGGCGGTGAAGGTTATCCGATCGACGATGAGCAAGGGGGAAAGTACGGCGGCTAGCCGGATTGGTGTCCAGCCCAACGGCGGTGATGATCTTTTGACCCCACGACGTTATCTAGACTAAGATGGGCACGAATCACCTCACTGGCGCGAATCTACGTGCGAGGTCGCCGGCGGCGGGGTGAGCGGTGGATCTGATCTTCATCAAGTTACTGTACAATGGCAAACCCCATTCAGTTGGACTGACAGCCTGATTTGCAGAGCAGAAATCTCCCTTTCCCATGTAATGACTTGACAATCTGTCTTTAAAGAAGTTGTAGCTCTATTATTCAGCTTTAATCTTGTTATAGTAATCATAACTAGATAATGGCTGGATCATGATCAAATTTAAGCTCAAAGATGGCTTCATTACACTGTCATATCAGAATTCAGTCCCAGATAGCCTGACAGCCCAACTTTGAGTGCATTTTTCTCCAATTTTTTCATAACAACCATGCTTACACTCTTAAGCAAAGTTGTTCCCCTTTCATAGAGCTACAAATTTGATGTGATGACCTAGGGTAAATTCTCACTAACTTGGAAGATATAGAGCTCCAAAGTTGAGCCAATATCACAGAATTTCACACTTAGGTTTATAGGGTTTAAGTGGTGCTTTTTGCAAATAGACCCAAAACTTAGGGTTTAACTTGCAAATTCACATATTTGTGAACCATTAGACTTAAGATACCTTATTGTCATGGTTTTTGCACTTTAGTCCAAAAGTGCACTGATTTTGCACTTAGCCCCCTAGGGTTTAGGTTTAGGGTTTTCCAGGGTCCTTATTAGGGTTTTTGGTATTTCAAGGGGGTGAATGTAATGTAGGTCCATTCTTAGTAACATTTTATGACTATTTCACTTTAGCTTTAGGGTTTTCTCTATTTGGATTTTGTTTTACCCTTCTGAACCCCATTTAGGGTTAAGTACCCAACTCTAGGGTTTTATTTGCAAAATGCCATATCAATGCAACATGTTTGAAACTTTTACCTAGTGAATGCATTCTAGGTGTGTCAATCTTATGAAATGCTGATGATTATGATGTTATGCTCAAGTTTTAGTGATAGTAACACCAGGGGTGTTACAGCTTTGAGGTACCGAGTGCATGGGAGAAAGTCAAGGAGACCAGGAACCCAAGGCCAAGGGTGAAGAAGAAGACTTGTGGAATCAAGGTTGATCGAGTTGAGAAGAGTTATGGTGCATCAAGGAACACTACATAAGGACATGACTTACAACCAATGAGGTAACATCTAAAATTATGTGGTGTAAGTCATAAGGCTCAAGACCAAGCTCAAAAGTGAGCAAGGTCACTAGAAGGAGAACCAATGTCAAAATCAGAACTAGAAGCAGCCCAAAAGAGCTAAGTGCAACTTAATCTTTAGTTTGGGGTGTTCCTATGTTTGGAGATATTCTATGTGACCTCTGCAGGATATTGGAGCTCAGAAATGTCAATCTAGATCAAGTCAAGCTGACTTGATGATTTATGAGTCCAACATAAATCTCAATCATGCCAAATGCTAAAGAAGTGAAAAATCAAAGAGAAGGTATGTTTCTAGACTTAGTACATTGGTTTTTGTGTACTAATATATTTGTCTAAATATTAGAAACAGAGAAAAGAAGAAAAGAGATGCAAAAGGCTTGGTTGTGTACAGCCAAGACTCAGCTCAGTCCGACACACCGGACTGTCCGGTGGTGCACCGGACAGTGTCCGATGCGCCAGGCTGAACTCCGGTGAACAGGCCACTCTCGGAAAAGTTTGGCGGCGTACGGCTATAATTCACCGGACTGTCCGGTGGTGCACCGAACTGTTTGGTGAGCCAACGGTCAACTGCGCCAACGGTCGGCAGCGCGATCAGCGGGTGACACGTGGCCGGGGCCAACAGATAGTTGGCGCACAGGACTGTCCGGTGTGCACAGGACTGTCCGGTGTGCACCGGACAGTGTCCGGTGAGCCAAGACGACCGTTGCTCCAACGGTCAGCTGAGCCTGATATGGAAGGAGATCATGCACCGGACAAGCTACAGGACCTGTCCGGTGGTGCACCGGACTGTCCGGTGCAACACCCGACAGAAAGCAAATATTGCCTTCCAAAAGGATTTCCAACGGCTCCTAGGCCCCTTGGGTCTATAAAAGGGACTCCTAGGTGCCTCCAACATGAACATAAGAGCATCCAACAATTATAGACATCACTTGGATCAATTTTCTCTCTCCCTCTCGTGTATATCTCTCTAGTTGTGTAGAAGGCAAAGATATAAGCCTTGAGAGAGTGGAGAAGTTCTGCTAAGAGCTAGAGCAAGTTCTTGAGCATATCGTTACTCTGCCGGAGTGCTGTCAAGAAGATTGTAAACAGCCGCGGCTTTGTTGTAACCCAACTCAACATAGTGGAAGGCTCTATCTGTCATACTGACAGATCTGAGCAAACGGAGGAAGGAGTTGAAATAGACTCCAAGCCTAGGTGTGGCTAACTCCAACGAGGACTAGGCAAGCATTTCAGGCTTGGCCGAACCTCGGGATAAATCCCTGTGTCTGTGTGCTTCGCTCTGTATTGTGTGTTAACTCTCTGTCTTATTCACTTTTTATATCTGCACTTCAACACTTATCTGTGGTACAAGTTATATTTGAAGTGCAGGGCATTTTGAGACAGGATCTTCTATTCCGCTGCAACCTACTCGAAGGGTCTTTCATTCCACTGCAATCTGATCTTCGAGTAGAGTAAGAATTAAAGTTTTAGAGTGATGGTTTTTATTCGCCTATTCACCCCCCCTCTAGGCGACATCCAGATCCTGTTCCCGGGCAAAGGGAACTTTCAGTAACCTAGCATAACTCGGATGTTACCTCTAAAACACCGACACAACCCAGCATAACTTGGTTGTTACCTTTAAAACATCGACGTGACCCAGCATAACTCAGTTGTTACCTCTAAAACGCTGACGTGACCCAGAATAACTCGGCTATTACCTCTAAAGACACCAGCAGTAACTCGGTCGTTTTCTCTACGTAAGTGCTGGCAGAATCAAACACGACTTAGCAATTACCTGTCGTTACTCGGGCATTATCTCTAAGAACAACGGCAACGCTGGGCATGAATACAAGCTATCGATTGACTATAAAAGAACGATGGAAAAGCAAAGGAGATACTCAGAACGAGCTGAAATTTTCTTCAACATATTAAGAAGGGAAGTTCTTCCACAAACTCAAAGACCAACTCATTACGAGCCGGCCTTCTTTCCCTTTTTCGTTACATTACATTACTACATCACTACACTACATTACACTACTACATCACTACACTACTTACACTACTCTATACTACTAACTACTACTACATTATTTCACTATTACTAATACTACTTCTACTACTTATCTATACTAATATTTAAGCCAGTGGCGCTTTGCCACTGGCCCTGCCGCTGCCGCCGTCGCCCTTGTCGTTGCCGCCGTCGCCCTCGTCGTTGCCGTCACCACCGCTCCCCTCCTCGGACGAGTTGGAGGAGTTCTCCTCGTCCGAGGAGATCTCCGACTCATCCGAGCCCTCGAGCCCGGAGCGCTTGACGGCCCGGATGTATGTCCACACTTCGGTAGCGATCCCTTGGGAATCGTCTGAGTCATCGGACGACGCCGGGGGAGAAGCGTAGACCGGCGACCCCTCAGACTTGGAGGAAAACTCCTCCTCCGAGTACTCGGAGCCACCGAAGTCCTCCGAGGGGGGACTCGGCTCACGTTTCCGCTTGTCGCCGGAGTGGTGTGACGAACTTCCGCCTTTCTTGCTCTTGCCCATGGTTGAGTAGAAGAGAAGAGAAAAGAGGAGAATAAGCAACAAATGGCCGAGAGATGCGTGAAGACACCAGCGAAGCAAGCACTCTATTTGTAGAGGCGGAAGGCAACTGCTCATCTCCTACCATGGTCATTGAACAGTCGCAAATATTCAATAAGCAATTAAAATCGTCTGGAAACAAGTCAGGCGACAGACGCCGATTCATGTAACACGACACCCATTGGGACTGAAGTCAACTGCTTGGACGATATGATTACACCCCGCGGTCACGTCAAGTTACTACTCAAGGGCAGTTTGCTAAATGCTCAGCGCACCAAGCCCGTCCCTTGGCTACACCCATTGGGGGACGTCCAGGAATTTTCAATAGATTTTCCCAAGCAGTCACATCCATACAGTATATGCAATGAATGAATCAAGATAGAAGGAAGATATCGATAGAGGTCGGAGGAAAGCCAAACATAGCTGCCGAAGTACAAGTCTAATCAATAGAAGCATTGAAGCACGAAGCGAAATGAAGACCAGCCAAGAGCCATCTACCGGACGTCCAATCTGTCGCCGATCAAATAAATTTCAAACCTAACAGGACATGGGTAGACCGTGTTGCTGATCTCAAAGGCAAAACCATATGTTGATCTCTAAAGCATAAAGCTGGTGATATAATGCTGAATTCCAAGGCATTCGACAAAGATAAAATGATGATTTCTAAAAGCATGAGATGAAGACCTGTGAGTGGATTACTTCCAATAATCCACTCAAAGCTCGGGGGCTACACCAATTGGGTGCACCTGAATCATTAACCCCAAAAGACAAAATGTTGATCTCTAAAGCATGAACTGATGATAAAATGCTGATTTCTAAAGCATGAGATGAAGATAAAATAATGATTTCTAAAAAAGCATGAGATGAAGACCTTTGAGTGGATTATTTTTAGTAATCCACTCAAAGCTCAGGGGCTACACCCATTGGGTGCACCTCAGGTGCACCTAATGAATCCTGAACCCCAGAGAGTAGAATGCTGATCTCAAAGCATAAGCCAGAGACAGAGCACCGATTTCTGAAGAATAAAGCGAAGATCGATGAATAATGACAGGAGGGGATAATAGAAGATCGTTTTTACCGAGTTACTCAGAGTTTAGAAGCAACAACTCGATAGGCATATTTTCAAAGCATTCCTTACCAAAATCAAAAATTGCAAGCTGGACCTAGAATCTTTAGGCCGATTATTTCAAAATCAACTCAAAGATCGGGGGATTGTGGGGGACAGATATCCCCCGGGTCCACTAGAAGGCAAGAAGGCCTCGCGAAAGGCCTTGGGCCCATTATTACGCAAGGCCATCCCTTCGTGGGCTAGGGGAGGAATGTCTGGCAAAATGGATCAACATGAGATCGGATCGACTTGAGCCCATGCGGCTCACTGAATTCAAACGTTATCCATAGCAGTGATCTGATTCTCCCGCGCAGCGCCCTCAGACGTCGAAACTAAATGATGATAAGTCAGCAGGATTATAGGTAGATAAGCTCAGTCGGTTCACTATTACTTAGGAACACATAGCTATCATACCCGCATGTAACGCCCCACGGTCGAGTATATAAGGCCTAGGGGGCACCCCATCGAAAAACAACTCCCTCATTAGTCGTCTACTCGGCTCTCTAGCATCCCTCTTACTAGAGAACTCCCCTGTAACCCACCACATAAAAGATCCACACCAGGAAGTAGGGTGTTATGCCTCTCTAAGCGGCCCGAACCTGTATCAAATTGTCCACTGTCTCTCGTGCATCTAGCACGAACCATTGAGCTACAGTCAGTAATACCGTCCTACTCCAAAAAGCACCCTGAGGGGGAACCCTAGGTGCGCGGTCGGACCCAAAACACCGACACTCACGTGGGCTTCCCTTTGCGTAGGGGCACCAACAAGGATTAGTCGGGACCTTGCGTGGTTCCATATACCTCGATAAAAATACCGGTGTCATCCACGAGAGTTTGCATCTCTACCTTGCTTTTTAGCTTCCGCATTTATATTAAGCATTTAAGTTTCAATCTTGTCTTTATACTTATATTGTTTAGGATTGAAATTTAGCCATTACGGTAGAGATAGCAACACTTAGACAAAACCTATGTTGCACATTCTAGTTTGATTATTTGCATAGGTTTTGCTCTAGGGTTTTATTTGTGGCCTAGTTTAGAGAAAGTTTTAGAAGTCCTAATTCAGCCCCCCCCCCCTCTTAGGTGTCACTTGTTTCCTTCAATTTGTATCAAAGCTTGGTTTGGCTTATTTGAAATTCTTTAGCTTCACCGCTAAAAGAGTCGATGTTTTTAGAGGAACGGATGGATACCCATAGGCCACCACACTTCAACGGCACTAACTTCCCATATTATAGTGCTAGAATAGCTTGTTACCTAGAGGTCGTTGATCTAGGTGTTTGGATAGTCACTCGTGACGAGATGAAACCACCCAAGAATCCTGAGAAATCCACCACAAGTGAAGAAAAAGAAATTTATTTAAATGCTAGAGCCAAAAATTGCTTGTATGAATCTCTTAGCATGGATATTTTTAATTAAGTTTTTACATTAAAAATTGCTAATAAGATTTGGCTAAAATTGCATGAGCTCCATGATGACACATCAAATGTCCATGAGCAAAAACATTGCCTAATCTTAAATGAGTATAATTCTTTTGCTATGAGAGATAATGAGCTTGTTAGAGACATGTGTTCTCACTTGAATCTAACCATCAATGAGCTCAATTCCATTGGGATTAATAAGTTAGGTGATGCGGACATTGTGAGGAAGATTATCTCCATGCTGCCACAACAAAGATATGGGAGCATCATCACTATTCTTTACAACATGGAGGACTAGAGTACAATGACCCCGACCATTGTGATTGGGAAAATCATGGCCTTTGAGATGTCTTGAAAAATGTGTCGGACAGAGGAGCCAACTTCCTCAAGGCCATATGCTTTTGCATGTGATGGAAGGAAGGGCAAAAAGAAGGTTCCCACTCTAGGTTCCTCAAGTGAAGAAGAGGAAGAAGAAGAAAGTGATGATGGTGAAGATAATCAACCATCAACATCATCCTCCAAGGACGAAGAAACAATTCGACGCGTCAAAAAGGTAATGGGGATTATCCGCAAAATTAATCTAATGGGTGTGCCCCTGCAGGTAGAGGATCTTCTCTTTAACATTGACAGGAAAAAGCAAATAAAGAGAGGATACTTCGCATGTGGGGAGAAGAGTCACTTCAGGGACAACTGTCCAACTATGACTGAACCCAAAAAGGGGAGGAGCAAAGGCAAGGCGCTAACAAGTGTCAAAACTTGGGATGATTCTTCAAGCGAAGATGAACCTCCAAGGACGCGCAGCCATCGATCTTCACCTCACTCATCACGGTCATCACATAAGTGCCTTATGGCAAGAGGTAAAATGAGTATTCCATCCTCTAGTGATGAAAGTAGTAGTGATGATGAAGGTGAGGAAAAGCCCTCCGTAGATGAGCTTGTGGATGATTATAAAGGTTTGCTAGAAAAGTTTGAAACATTTGCAAATTTGAATTCTGAGCTATCAACTAAAATATAGCAATTAGAGTCTAGTGCTCCATCCACTGCTACCGATGATGGCCTTATTAAAAAGAATGAAAAAATTAAGGCTAAGTTAGCTAGCTCCCAAGAAGCTATTGAAAATTTGCTAGGAAAAATGGAAATTCTTAGCATACACAATAATGAGCTAACTACTAAGTTAGAAAACATTGGTAGCACCAAGAAGTATCTTTGATTGAAATATCTAAAAATATTAAGAAAGATGCTTTTACTTCTTGCTTTGATTTAATTGATGATTCTAACCCCTGCAATCAAGTTCTTGTTAAGAATGTTATTATAGAAACATGTTCGGATGAGATTGCAATGGAGAATGAGCAATTAAAGCAAGAGGTGGCTCGCCTTGGAAAGGCCTTGTATGACAAGAAAGGCAAAGCCAAACAAATCCAACCTCCACAGGATAACACCACTACGGGAGTGAACAAGCATGTGGAGGGCGAAACTGTGATCTGTAGGCTATGTCACAAAGAAGGCCACAAGTGTTTCTAATGCAAGGCGAATACCGGGGATAAGCAAAAGCAAAAGCTCAAGCAAAAGCCAACAAGCAAAATCTCCAACACCTACATCAAAAAGGTGGACACAAAGGCTGCTACACCATACTTGATCAAAAATAAAAAGAATGGAAAGGTGATAGCAATCAAGGCCCGCAAGCAAGCCAGCAAAGGTAAAGGGGCCAAACGCATCTGGGTGGCAAAGGAAATAATTTCAACCATGAAAAACACCAAGAAAGTTTGGATCCCGAGAGGGAAGTAAGGAGTTCGAAAGACTTCGGGGAATTTAGAGACTTGGCAAACTTGGGATGTATATCATGGGATACATCATATTGGAGCAAGTATAGTGCCAAGTGGGTTAGTGAGGGTCTGTTTGGTTGGGTTGTGGCTGTGAAAAAAGTTGCTGTGGGCTGTGAGCTGTGGAGAAAGCTGTTGTAGGTTGTAAGGTGTTAAAAAGCTAAAAATCATTTGGTGGAAACCACTAAAAGTCGTTAAAAATTCTTTGATATATGTTTTCACAGTTCCATCTGAAAAGCCACTAAAAGCAGGTCCAGGGGTGCTTTCAGATTTGCACTACGAGAAAGTTGGCTTTTAGAAAAAAGCTGCTTCCTGGATCCAGCCCTTTGGTTGGCTTTTAGCTTTTAAGGGGGCAAAAGCCAAAGCCAAAAGTCAAACCAAACACACCCTGAATACTTTGGACCCAAATTCCCCCACCCATGACTAAGGTAACTAGATTTATTGTATTCCTTGTTTTTAGATATGTGTATCTATTTCTCTTGTATCTACCTTTCATACCTAGTATTTCAATTGGTATTCATTTTTTAATTAAAAATGCATACATATTAGATAAATCATATGGCAGGATTGCTCATTTTCAATTCATACTCTTGAGCAAACCTACATGGTTTAAAATAATAAGCACGACACATAACTTACTTAACATTCCTAAGAAAATGATACATGGTGAAATACTTCAAGTGATATAACACTTAAATTATACTTCATCTGGCATGCCACAATTGGTATCATTTAACTTATATGTGCTAAAGTTCAGATTATAGATAATTTGCCCCTCTTGATATTAAATCAAAGTGCATGTCTCCTACAAGTATTCAAAACTTGTATGCACACTTTCAGGGGGAGGTTACTCTATAATCTAAGACTTTGAGCCTAATACCTTTTTCGAGTCTATTTCATGTAGTAGCCTCATTGTAAGGAAAATGAATTCCTGGAGAAAGACAACAAGCTTCCACTGCAAATCTACAAGAATTCTTATGTCTCACAAGTCTACCATTTGTCTTCAAATGGCCCGCCATTGATTTTCAATTGGTAACTTCGAGACTACATTTGGCATCATTTACATGTCTTCTAAAATATTTGGTTATACTATATTTCATATCTCATACTTCCCATGTTGCTATACATGCATAAGTGGTTAAATCATATTCTGTTACCTATGCATATGGGAAGTTAGTCTAATCAAATCATGTCTTGCACCTATATTTTCACATGCTTTTTCCTAAGTAGAAGATCTCTGTCAGGGGGAGTATTTCTTCATCTCTAATAGGGGAGAAAATTCTTTCTAAAGGAGAACACTCATTTAGGATCAGTTATAATGTCAAGTTCTTCAATTGGTTTTAATTGATAAATCTTTTATGAGTGCAAGTCCTATTTGCTTCCTACATGCTTTTAATGTCTTCCTTTTCGGTGGTTGATGCCAAACAGTAGAAATTTAGGGACCAAAGCAATGAAAATTGTATCAAACACCAAACACTAGCAAATTAAAATTAAAATTTTGATCCTTCAAGTGGTTTTGGCTCTTTGGTCTAAAATAGGAAGTAAGTGAATTATGGAGTTAGAGGGAGGCTTAAGTCCATAATATCACATTGTGGGGACAAACATGCATCCTAGCAAGTAGATTGCATATTTTCATTCAAATGTTTGTTATATTTGCTTGCTTTGGTTGTGTTTTCATCAATTGCCAAAAAGGGGGATATTGTAAGGAAAAATGGACCCCGAGCCATTTTGCTCAATAGGTTTTGGTGTTTGATGATCAACATAACATGTGGATTAATGTATTTGCTAGTGTTTGTGTTTGTAGTTCACAGGATGCTAAAGTTACTTGGACTAAGACATTGAGAAAAGCAACACCTCAACAGAAGACATTATGAAGATCAAGAGGAGTCCAAGAAATAAAGGAAGTTTTGCCTGTGGACTGTCTAGTCTGGAGCACCAGACTATCCGGTGCACCAGGAACAGTAGTGAAAGTTGCCTAGAGGGGGGTGAATAGGCAAAACCTGAAAATTACAAACTTTCAACACGCACTATGCCCGGGTTTAATGTTAGACATAATTTGGAGTGTGAAAGGTAGTTCTCCTTGCTATGAGTTGCTCAATCAATCCGGATAACCTTGGGAGCCAACTCAAATCAATATGAGCAAAGAAACTTTTAGAGAGAGGAAAGACGGAAAAACAAATCAAGTGGAGATCAACACAAATGAACACAGTGATTTATTTATCGAGGTTTGGTTCCAAAGAACCTAGTCCCCGTTGAGGAGGCCACAAAGGCCAGGTCTATTCCAACTATTTCCCTCTCTCAATCGATCACACAGACCGATCGAGGCTTCTTAATCACTTGGGTCACTAAGACCCCACAAGGATCACCACACACTTAGGTGTCTCTTGCTAGCTTTACAAAGCACTTGGAAGAATAAGAATGAGAAGGAGAATGCAATCCAAGTAATAAGAGCAACAAAAGAACACAAATGATCCTCTCTCAAGTCTCTAAGCAATTGAGTTGATTTTAGAGCTTGGAGTGGATTGAATACTTTGATTGAGTCTTTGGAGTGTTTGCCTTTGTCTTGTATTGAATGAGAAGTGTAGGAGGCTTGGATGGCTTGAATGGTGGTGGTTGAAGGGTATTTATAGCCCCAATCACTATTCTAGCCGTTGTTGTCGGTGGCACACCGGACAGTCCGGTGGTGCACCGTACATGACACTGTTCACTGTCCGGTGTCTGCCACGTCAGCAGACAGTTGGGATTTGGAGCGGTTGACCATTGAAGTCTTTTGTCCTCTTGCTGCACCGGACAGTCCAGTGCGTTCTGACTTCTGCACTGTGCGCTTTTACTATTCATCGCAGTCGACCGTTGCGCGCAGATGACCATTGCTTCGTTGGCTCACCGGACATGTCCGGTGCACATCGGACGGTCCGGTGAATTATAGCGGAGCATTTTCCAGAGAAACCCGAGAGTGGCCAGTTCACGAGGTGCTCGGCCTAAGCACCGGACAGTGTCTGGTGCGCCACTAGCAGCACCATTGCTAGTCTTTGCTCCAATATTTGTTGAGTCCCAAACTTAATTTCTTTGTTGGTTTATGTTCAACTTTATGCACCTGAGATAAATGATAACTAGGCAAACTAGTTAGTCCACGTGGTTTGTGATGGACTTCAAACACCAAAATCGATTATAGGAAATGTGTAAGCCTATTTCCCTTTCAATCTCCCCCTTTTTGGTGATTGATGCCAACACAAACCAAAGCAAATATAAAGTGAGAAATGTAACTAGTTTGCAATTATGACAGATGTGCATAGGTTACTTAGATTTAAACTAATTGAAAGGATTCCTACATATGTATAAGTAAATAAGATTGCTTTCTTCTATTTTAATATTTTGACCACATTTGCACCACTTAACTTGTTTTTGCAGATCTTTTGGAAAAGCCTCTTCAAATTCTTTTGCAAATAGCTAAAGGTATAAGAATATGATTTCCAAAACACACTTTCAAGATATTGAAAATTATCCCCCTGTTTCAAATGCTTTTTCCTTTGACTAAACAAAAAATCCCCCTGAAAAGGTCTCCCTTAGCTGTTAAGAGGGTTCTTGCAATTGAAATGGTTTCTTCCCCTTTGTGAAATAGATACCAGTTGAAACAATTTCTTCCTTTTGTGAAATAGTTTTAAATGGTGGTGTGGTCCTTTTGCTTTGGGCCAATAAATTCTCCCCCTTTGGCATTAATCGCCAAAAGCGAAGAATCTTGAGAGGCCTTAAAGTTCTCCCCCTTTGGTGCCTATTTTCTCTCCTTTTGGTAAAGAAAATATTAGTGAAGGTTTATACCAATTGAGAGTTTATGAGTAAGGCAAAGGATACATGATACCGACAGAGTTGGAGTGGAAGCGTTGCCTTTGCCAAATACTCCTTTTCCCTTTCAATCTAAGACTAGTCATAGAAGTATACTTGAAAGCACATTAGTATTAGCCTTGGCACAAGAAAAATAAGAAATATGCATTTGTTCCAAATGAAAGAGACATGACCAAGGTATATAAATGAGCAATGTGAGCAAGATTTTAATCAAAGTTACGAGAATCTAGGATATTTAGCTCATTCCTAAGTTTGTTAAAAGTCTTTTCATCTAGTGGCTTGGTAAAGATATCGGCTAATTGGTTGTAGGTGCTAACATAAGCAATTTCGGTATCCCCCTTTTATTGGTGATCTCTCAAAAAGTGATACCGGATGTCTATGTGCTTAGTGTGGCTGTGTTCAACAGGATTATCCGCCATGCGGATTGCACTCTCATTATCACATAGGAGAGGGACTTTTCTCAACTTGTAGCCATAGTTCCTAAGGGTTTGCCTCATCCAGAGTAATTGTGCACAACAATGTCCTGCGGCAATATACTCACTTCAGCAGTGGACAGAGCTACCGAGTTTTGTTTCTTTGAAGCCCATGACACCAGGGATCTTCCCAAAAACTGACAAGTCCCTGATGTGCTCTTCCTGTCAATTTTACATCCGGCATAATCAGCATCGGAATACCTAATTAAATCAAAGGTAGATCCCTTGGGGTACCAAAGCCCAAACTTAGGAGTGTAAACTAAATATCTCATTATTCTTTTCACGGCCTTAAGGTGAACTTCCTTAGGATTTGCCTAGAACCTTACACACATGCATACGGAAAGCATTATGTCCGGTCGTGAAGCACATAAATAGAGTAAAGATCCTATCATCGACCGGTATACCTTTTGATCTACAGATTTACCTCCCGTGTCGAGGTCGAGATGCCCATTGGTTCCCATGGGAGTCCTGATGGGTTTGACATTCTTCATTCCAAACTTCTTGAGTATGTCTTGAATGTACTTAGTTTGGCTGATGAAGGTGCCCTCTTGGAGTTGCTTGATTTGAAATCCAAGGAAATACTTCAACTCCCCCAGCATAGAAATCTCGAATTTATGTATCATTATCCTACAAAACTCTTCACAAGGTGACTTGTTAGTAGACCCAAATATAATATCGTCAACATAAATTTGGCATATGAACAAGTCTTTAGCAATTGTTTTGATGAAGAGAGTAGGGTCAGCTTTTCCAACTTTGAAGCCATTAGTGATAAGAAAGTCTCTTGGGCATTCATACCATACTCTTGGGGCTTGCTTGAGCCCATAAAGCGCCTTTGAGACCTTATAAACATGAGAAGGATACTCACTATCTTCAAAGCCAGGAGGTTGCTCAACGTATACCTCTTCTTTGATAGGGCCATTGAGAAAGGCACTCTTCACGTCCATTTGATATAACTTAAAGCCATGGTAAGTAGCATAGGCAAGTAATATACGAATTGACTCAAGCCTAGCTACGGGTGCATAGGTTTCATCAAAATCCAAACCTTTGACTTGTGAATAACCTTTGACAACAAGTCAAGCTTTGTTCCTAGTCACCACACCATGCTCATCCTGTTTGTTACGAAATACCCACTTGGTACCTACAACATTTTGGTTAGGACGTGGAACCAAATGCCATACCTCATTCCTCGTGAAGTTGTTGAGCTCCTCTTGCATTGCCACCACCCAGTCTGGATCTCTAAGTGCATCCTCTATCCTGTATGGCTCAATAGAAGACACAAAAGAGTAATGTTCGTAAAACTGAGCAACTCGAGATCTAGTGGTTACCCCCTTATGGATGTCACCAAAAATGGAGTTGACGAGGTGATCTCTTTGAATTGCTTGGTGGACTCTTGGGTGCGGCGGTCTTTGATCTTGAATTTCTTGATCATCTTCCTTATCCTCATCATCCTCATCTCCCCCTTGATCAATGTCCTCCTCTTGAGGTGGCTCATCGTCTTGATCTTCATCCTATTCTTGAGCCATTTCCTCATCTTGAGTTGGTGGAGATGGTTGTATGGAAGATGATGGTTGATCTTGTGCTTGTGGAGGCTCTTCGGATTCTTTTGGACACACATCCCCAATGGACATGTTCCTTAGCGCGACACATGGAGCCTCTTCATCATCTAATTCATCAAGATCAACTTGCTCCACTTGGGAGCCATTAGTCTCATCAAACACAGTATCACAAGAAACTTCAACTAATCCAGTGGACTTGTTGAAGACTCTATATGCCCTTGTGTTTGAGTCATAACCAGGTAAAAAGCCTTATACTGTCTTAGGAGCAAATTTAGGATTTCTACCTCTCTTAATAAGAATAAAGCATTTGCTCCCAAAAACTCTAAAACAAGAAACATTGGGCTTTTTAATGGTGAGGAGTTCATATGATGTTTTCTTGAGAATTCAGTGAAGGTAGAGCCGGTTGATGGAGTAGCAAGAGGTGTTAATCGCCTCTGCCCAAAACCGGTCCGGTGTCTTGTACTCATCAAGCATGGTTCTTGCCATGTCCAATAGAGTTCTATTCTTCCCCTCTACTACACCATTTTGTTGGGTGTGTAGGGAGAAGAGAACTCATGGTTGATGCCCTCCTCCTCAAGAAATCCTTCAATTTGAGAGTTCTTGAACTCCGTTCCATTGTCGCTTCTAACCTTTTTGATTCTTAATCCGAACTCATTTTGAGCTCGTCTCAAAAATCTCTTTAAGGTTTCCTGGGTTTGATATTTTTCCTGTAAAAAGAATACCCAAGTGAAGCGAAAATAGTCATCCACAATAACAGGACAATACTTACTCCCGTCGATGCTTATATAAGCGATCGGGTCGAATAGATCCATGTGGAGTAGCTCAAGCGGCCTGTCGGTCGTCATGATGTTCTTGTGTGGATGATGAACTCTAACTTTCTTCCCTGGTTGATATGCGCTACAAATTCTGTCTTTCTCAAAATGAACATTTGTCAGTCCTAAAATGTGTTCTCCCTTTAGAAGTTTGTGAAGATTCTTTATCCCAACATGGGCAAGTCGGCGATGCTAGAGCCAGCCCATATTAGTCTTAGCAATTAAGCAAGTGTTTAGTTTAACATTGTTATCATTAAAATCAACTAAGTATAGCTGACCATCTAACACTCCCTTAAAGGCTATTGAATCATCACTTCTTCTAAAGACAGTAACACCAACATCAGTAAAGAGACTGCTGTAACCCATTTTGCATAATTGAGAAACTGAAAGCAAGTTATAATCTAAAGAATCTACAAGAAAAACATTAGAAATAGAATGGTTAGGAGATATAGCAATTTTACCCAAACCTTTGACCAAACCTTGATTTCCATCCCCGAATGTGATAGCTCTTTGGGGATCTTCATTTTTCTCATACGAGGAGAACATCATTTTCTTCCCTGTCATGTGGTTTGTGCATCCGCTATCGATTATCCAACTTGATCCACCGGATGCATAAACCTACAAAACAAATTTAGGCCTTGTTCTTAGGTACCCAAATGGTCTTGGGTCCTTTCACATTAGAAACAAGCACCTTCGGTACCCAAACACAAGTCTTGGGACTCTTGTGTTTGCCATCAACATATTTGGCAACTATCTTGCCTGATTTGTTAGTATAATACCCAATTTGTAATTGGTAAGAGATAATATAAAAGGGGACACAATTTCACTTTATCTATATGTGAGTGTGACCTTTATGCATCATCACATGTGAACACCCTATGTAAAAAAATAATAATTACTAACATAAAAGCTACTAAAATATATATATTGCTGGTTTTCATTTTTGTGTGCATTTTGTGACGATATAAGGAATAATGTGACAAGAAAAATAATAAAATCCCAAAGTGGAACTTTAGAATTTAAAAGGAATCCTAGAATTTAGAAAAGAGAAGTCAAACAAATAGTATTTGGATAAAAATAAGGAAATAAAAATATATTCCTACATTAGGGTTAGAGCTTGTATAAATTGGTTGCAAGGTGAAAACTCATATTCAAATTCAAAATAATTATGAATAAAAACAGAAAATATTAAAAAAAAAAGAACTACCAGCTGGGCCGCCACCCCCGCCATTCGGCCCACTTTTCTTACCCCATAACCATCCTGAGCCGGCCCACTCATTTCTGCCGCCGCGTGTCTTCACTGGTTGCTTGGGTTGCTGTCAACCAGGACCCACTCTGGGGCGGGGCTTCCTCTCCGTGGACGCTGGGAGCTGAACGCCAAAATCGACGGGGTCGTTGGGGTTCGACCGAGGTCTTTGCCGCGGATTCCGCGCGGTGCAAGTCCACCGCTTGCGCAACGGCGGCCGAATTCCGCGTGTTCTTCTCGATTCATCTCAGACCTTTTCTCGTGACTATAAACCCAGTCGCGTTCTTCTCCCTCGTCCCTTAGAGCCATGCGCATGACACCCCGGCACCATAGCTAACGCAGAGAGGAGATGAAAGTGAGCGCCGCCGCAGAAACCGGGGAAAATTGACCGCCGATGTCCGTGCTTCGTCGCGCCTACCTCTGGCTGCGGGCGATCACCGGGTCGTACTGATGATGCGGCGGCCACCGGCTCGATGGAAATGGACACCAATCGATGGTGATTGGTCGCCGGATGCCGTGGACCTGCATCGCGCCATGGGCAGGGTCTAGGAAGCTCCATCGGGCAGTGCTGAAGATAGTCGTGGCCTCGTCGTGGGTGGAGCTCTTGGAATTGCTTACCATGGATACGTCGTCGCCGCGGATCCACCTGTTGCTGCAGCCCTGCTTCTCTGCTCCCCCATTACTGGTATGGTGTACCTCAATCAGATCGCTGGGTCCTCTGGTTTGCGTAGCGCTAGTTTATCGGTAGGATTAAGCCTCGAATCGCCCGATGGCCAACTCCGGCGAGGAGCGCGGCTGCAAACCTGTGCGCTGCCGTTAGTCATGCTCACGCCGTTGTTTTGGTAACCGTGAGATAGGAGATCAGTTCCTGGCCGTCGATCCTGCGTGGACGGCTAGGATTAGAACGTGGTCGCGTAAAACCTTGGCCATAGATTCATGCGCCAATGGTCTAGATTGACTCCATTACCTGCCGTTTCTCGGATCAAATCTAGGCCGCCCAAATGTGATCTGGCGTCTGTGGTTGCATACCGGTTCGTCCCAGGACGGTTCTAATCCGAGCCGTGCAAGTCTTATCCAACGGCTCTGAATCAACGATACCCCTTCGCCATAGCCTTTTTCCTTAAGAGCCCCTGCTCTTTTAACAAATCAACCCGCCGTCCCCGCGGGAGTAGTCTGAGTCTGGTAGACTTTTGCAAATTTAACCAGGGCTTCCCTGAATTAGTGTGCTTAGTCCAATGACTTAATAAAATAGGAAAAACAATACAGAAAATAATTTTCTAGCACAAAAATAATTCTAGAACTTGTATAATTCCTAGAAAATCCATTTTAGCTCCGAATTGACCCATTTTAGTTGCAATAATTTTGTATTAATATTGTTTATCACCTAGTATCTTTGTTTAACCATGAAACTTGAATTAAAATTGTTCAATTGAATTAATCTATTCAAGGTGATAAATAACTTCAGAAATTCATAACCCAATAACCGTAACTCCGTTTTGATCCATTCTAGTTGCATTAGTCTCACAATAATAATTATTATCATATGATAACTTTGTTTTGTCATGAAATATAGGTTAAAATATTGCACTTAGTCTATTCTATATTTAACCACGTGGATCTTCGAAAAATCATAACTCGGTAACCGTAGCTCCAAATTTAGTGATTCTTGTTCCTATAATCTCGTTACGATGTGTAGATTATTATTACATAGTTTATTCTTATGTTTGGTGTAATGTTAATTTTGCCTATACCATGTTTGTTTGTATTGCTACGATTAGCGCAAGGTTACGAGTCATCTAAAGAGCAAGTTGGTACCTGGAATCTCAAGTCCCAGGCAAGTTGTGCCCTTGATCACTTTTGTTTACCCACTAATATTCTTTATTATCACTATTCAGTGCATAGGTTTAATTTTGATGGGACCCAATAGGTCGCCCTAGTCTGTTTATCATGTTTACCTTGTTTACCCATGAATCACTTGGGTAGTTTGCTATTGCTTTACTTGGTTTTGGGATAATATTTTATTATATCCATGTTCCAGTTATTTTTGTTATTCTATTTATGTTCATATCAAGATTATTAATGTTAATTGGAACATGGAGCTTAACTTGAGAAACACGTGCCACCACAAGGGAGGAATGGGACCCCTTGGCTGACTAATTAGGAAAGCTAGTGGAAGACTACCTTACCCGAAAGGGGCAAGGGCAGTAGGGAAGTTGCATGCAAGGAGGTTCTCAGGTTGATTTTGCTGCGATGACGGTCAGACGAGGGATTCTTGCAAGTGCTCTTCCCATAAACTGTAGCGGGTTTTCGGAAGCTAGTGGAACTTTGTAAAGGCCTCGTAGTGGATCCCTAGCCATTCACCTCGGTAGTGTCTAAGAGCCTAGCTAACCCTGGCGACATGGGATACACGACTTGTGGGTACAGGGTACAACCTCTGCAGAGTGTAAAACTGGTATACTAGCCGAGCTCACGGTCAAGAGCAGCTCAGGACTCTCGCATGATTAATTTATGGAACTTAAATTCAATTTGTCATTTGCATTTGCATGGGTTCATTATTAATTTTGTTCTATTATTTATTATGGTTTGGTATTTACTTATACTTAGTAACTGCTAATAAAATTTTGACCAACTTATAAAAGCAATGCTCAGCTTTAACCCCTATTGTTGATCAGCTTTACACATCACATGAACTCCCACCTTTGGTGAGTTCATGCCACATTATTCCCCACAACTTGTTGAGCGATGAACATGTGTGAGCTCACCCTTGCTGTCTCGCACCCCCACAGGAGAAGAACAGGTGGTTCAAGAGGAGCCACGCGAAGAGGAGTTCGATTCGATCTAGGTGGCGTCTCCTAGTTGACTTTCTAGCGCCAAGGATATATTTTAGATCCTATTATATTTATCTTTTATTTTGTAAGACTTCCGTTATGTAATAAATACTCTAATTATATTGTGACATTATCTCTATACACTCTGTTACTATATATGTTGTCTTCTTTGGCGCATGTATGAGATGCACCCGGCTTTGTCCCTTAAAGCCCGGGTGTGATAGTTAGTTAGCACATAAGAAGCATCAAAAGTCTTAAATGAAATGTTATGCTCATTTGATGCATTTGCAATTTTCCTTTTAGTCATTTTGATATGAATTGAATGCCTAGAGCTAGATGCCTCATTACTATACATGTAAGCATGATGAGAAATAGAATGAGGTTTTCAAGCATGAATCCTCCTAATCTTATGTTCAGGATAGTTTTTAGGATACAAAATGCAACCCTTTCTATCCTAAACCATGGGAGCTTTACCCTTAACAAAGTTAGAGAGTTTGTTCTTAGGGGCATTAAGCTTGATGTTGCTTTGGCTCCCTTGTGGGAAGCCAATGCCATCCTTAATGCTAGGGCATCTCCCATTATAAAGCATGCTTCGAGCAAATTTAAATTTTTCATTTTCTGATTCAAGCTCGGCAAGTTTAGCATTTAACTTAGCTATGTGACCATTCATAGCATCAAAATTAACATCTCTACATCTAGTGCAAATGGTGACATGCTCAACAGTAGATGTAGAAATACTACAAACACTCAATTCTTCTATCTTAGCATTTAAACTAGCATTCTCATAACTAAGACAAGAAATTGAATCATTGCAAATATTAAGCTCTTTAGATTAATTTTCACATTTTTCTACCTCTAGAGCACAAGCATTTTTCAAGTTAACAATTTTTTATTTTCCTTAACGAGCAAATCCTCTTGGCATTCCAAGAGATCATCCTTCTTGTTAATGGTTTCTATCGATTCATTTATTTTCTTCTTTGGATCCTTATTAAGGTTAGCAAAAAGAGAAGTTAAATCATCGTTATCATTACTAGAGCTACCCTCATCATCGGACGTAGTATATTTGGGGGTATCTCTAGAATGTACCTTCTTCTTTTTGTCGTCCTTAGCCATTAGGCATTTGTGGCCACGTTGGGGAAGAGAAGCCCTTTGTTGATGGCAATGTTGGCGGCACCCTTGTCGGAGGATAAGTCGGTGGAGCTCTCGTCGGAGTCCCATTCCGATCCCATGTGCGCCTCGCCACCTTTCTTCTTGTAGTATCTTTTCTTCTCCATCTTTTTCTTCCCCTTCTTGTCGTCGTCCCTGTCACTGTCACTTGTACATGGACATTTAGCAATAATGTGACCGGACTTACCACACCTATAGCACACCCTCTTGGAATGGGGTTTGTAGTCCTTCCCGTTCCTTTGTTTGAGGATTTGCCGAAAGCTCTTAATGATAAGAGCCATCTCCTCGTTGTCGAGCTTGGATGCGTCAATTGGGAGTCTACTTGGTGTAGATTATTCCTTCTTCTCTTCCGTTGCTTTGAGTGCAATGGGTTTCACCTCGGGTGTGGAGGTGGCGCCTTGCTCCAAGTTGACAATATGTTTGGAGTCTTTGATTGTAAGTTCAAAGCTCACAAACTTGCTAATGACCTCCTCGGGGGACATCTGTTTGTATCTAGGATCTCCATGAATTAATTGAACTTGAGTAGGATTACGAAAAACAAGAGATCTTAGAATAACCATGACCAATTCATGGTCATCCTATTTGGTGCTTTCGAGGTTGCGCACTTGGTTGACCATTGTTTTGAGCCGGTTGTACATCGCTTGTGGCTCCTCTCCTTTGTTGAGGATGAATCGACCGAGCTCTCCCTCGATCGTCTCACGCTTGGTGATTTTGGTCACCTCATCCCCTTCATGTGCTGTTTTGGGGACATCCCAAATTTTTTGGTATTTTCAACCCCTGCACCTTATTATACTCCTCTCGACACAAGGAGGCAAGGAGTATAGAAGTTGCTTGGGAATTAAAATGCCTTATTTGGGCGGCCTCATCGGAGTCTGTTGGGGGCCTTCGTCTATCGAAGGTCCTCAAAAGTATGGTTTAACAATATTTCCTGAGTATTATATATGAATAGGTACCTTCGGACTCGAATCAGAATGACACAAAGTGAGAAGCAGGAACAACACGAAGGATGGCACAGCGCCGAAGCTACACGCAAGGGAGCTTCGGCATGATGGCAGAAAAGGAAACCGACTTAAAAGGGAAAAGACTATTTAGACCTCGGTGAATTACTTTAGAGTCACTAGCAAATGTAAAGGGCATGGATGTAATTTCACATGGGCTACGTCTCGTGCCTATAAATAGATGAACAGTACTCCTGTACTGTTCACGCTGATCTAGCATTTGCTTTTTGCGTCACGCTTGTATCTTTGTCTTCTATCAAGCCGAAGGTACTGAATGTAATTCGACATTGTCTTTATATATTTATTAACAATTATATAATGAAAAATATATGTGATAATGTTATATGATTCTTTACATTGTTCCTTATGCCCTGCACGCTTCGTTTGCTGTCAACATGTGTATATATATATAATATATATATATATATATGCGAAGATGATGAAGGTATGTCCTTCATGACCTTCGTCCAAGAATCATTATATCCTTGGGGAAATAATGGTTCGAAGGACGAAAGTCATTAATAAATAACCTGTTTTTGTGTTGTCTTGTTCTCAATTTATAGCATTTGAGAGCAAGTCTCCAACATTGGCGCCCACCTCCGGTGAACCCTTTTTCGACCACCTTCGGCAAGCACCGACCTTCGTCATGCCGCCGAAGAAACCTTCAGCGCCAGGGGCTGCAGCACTACAGCCATTAGATCCAAACCAGGAGACCCTCTCCCTTCGAGAGGCTCGAAGCCAGAAGAGGAAAGCCTCCAGTCCAACACTCCAAGAGGAGGAGTTGGACCAAGAAATCAGAAACATGGAGATACTTCATCAGCAAGTACAAAGGAAGAAGGAGAAGATGGCCCGACTAGCTAATCTTCAAAGGCAGATTGATGAAGCCACTGAAGAAGTACGCCATCTTGCTCAAGACGAACACGAACGAAGGCCCCAACACAGGGAGCTTCACCAAGAAGGCTTCTTGAACGAAGATGGATGGTATGATGATTTCCATCGTGGAAATTTTGCTTTTGATGATGCTTCTCCTCTATCAGAAGAACTGCAGGCTACCCCATGGCCCCCATCATACAAGCCACCCCAGCTCCCCATGTATGATGGGCACTCAGATCCAAAGCAGTTTTTGATGAGCTACGAAGCAACCATATCTTCATATGGGGGCAATACCGCGGTCATGGCGAAATCATTCGTCATGGCAGTCAAGAATGTTGCACAAACCTGGTACTCCTCTCTTCGGCCAGGAACAATCACATCATGGCAGAAGCTGAAGAACATGTTGACCACCAGTTTTCAAGGGTTTCAGACGAAGCCGGTTACTGCTCAAGCTTTATTCCAGTGCATGCAAGACCACGAAGAATACCTCCAGGCATATGTCTAAAGGTTCTTGCGTTTAAGGGCACAAGCGCCAAATGTGCCCAATGAAATCGTCATTGAGGCCATGATCAAAGGGCTTCGGCTAGGACCTACGACCCAATACTTCGCCAGGAAACCCCCTCAGACCCTGGAGAAGTTGCTTCAAAAGATGGATGAATACATCCGGGCTGACAATGACTTTCGCTAAAGAAGGGAGGAAGCCTACAGGTTCTCTGAGATGACCAGGGGCTTCGGAGGAAGAATCCACCTAAGGCATGTCAGGTCAATTCACTCCACCCAGAGTGATGATAGAGGAAGTCAGCTGCAGAAGTCACAATATACTTCACAATCTTCGGGGCAACAACAAAGCTCTTTTCGGCCATCAGCTCCAAGAGGCAGAGGCGCCAGGGGCTTCGGAGGAAGGTTTGGGGATCAGCCAAGAAAAATTTATTGCTTATTCTGTGGTGAGGACAAGGGCCATACTACAAGGATGTGCCATGTCACCATTCAGAAACAAAAGGAAATAGCAGAAGCTGCAGCTCAGCAGAACCAGCCGAAGCAGGTCATGCACACTGCTTCGTATCATTCACCCTACATACCAGAGTATGTGGGTAACCATCCTGCAGCTTCTGTTGCTTCGGCTAGCCAGCCACAGGCGTCTTGGCCATAGCCTCCACCTCCGCCACCACTACAACCTGCATATTCACGAGGCCAACAGCCAGAAGGGAGCCAATAGACCCATCAGCAGCGAGATTTCAGGGAGGAGTCTGAAGCTCGCACAGTCAACAGTATTGTGCCAGAGTCGAAACACATCTATTGAGAGATATCCTACCCTTGAAACAGTCTTACATTCATTGTCATTTTCATCTTTAATAAGGAACAATTATTGTAAGCTTAGTTTTCTTGCCATTTCCAATTTCTTGTAATAGCTTCGTTCTTGCTATTGTGAAATATATCTTCTCCACAAACTCACGAAGTTCAAAAATTGCTGAAGTTCAAAAGTCGTTCCTAAGGAACGCAGCGTGAGTTTGCCGAAGCTACAAAAAGTCGTTCCTAAGGAACGCAGCGTAAGTTTGTCGAAGCTACAAAAAGTCGCTCATAAGGGAGTGCAGCGTAAGTTTTCTGCTCAAAAGTGGTTCCAAAGGGAATGCAGAGCCAAATACCGTCGAAATATAAGGCGAAGCGCAAAAAGTCAACGCGAATACCGCCGAAATAGAAGGCGAAGAAGTTCAAAAGACGTTCCAAAGGGGATGCAGAACTTACAGCGAAAAGTCAGCGCTGATACACTAAAAAATAAGCGGTGAAGCCGAAAAATAAGCGGCAAACAGATTGTGTGTTCCACTACGGTGGTGTGAGTGTGTCTTCGGCATAAACATTATTTCGCATAACATAACATCATCACATCATTTTGCATAACATAACATCATACATCATATTGCATCAATGGCACAAGAAGGGGAAACAATATTGATCTTCGGAGAATGTTTCGAAGAAGTGAAATTGTGCTAAGGCACAAAATAAGTTTTGAAGAAGTACAGCTTCATCAGCTCTGGTATGGAAGAAGAAATCTATTGTTTACAAAGCATTAATGTTTTCACGAAGCTTGGATGTTCTCTACAAAGTATGAATATTCTCACGAGATATAAAAGTTTTTCTTCACGAAGCATGAAAAGAAGGAAAGGTGTTTTTTTCGCCGAAGGCTCAAAAACGGTACGTACGTAAAGTTTCATGCATCGTAAAGAATCGAACTACAAACAATTTACATATTACATTCAAAAATTATAAAATATTACAAACTTAGTTCACCAAATGTTACATTAATATCTTAGAAATGTTTTTACAATAACTGCTACTCTTCCTTCAAAACTTTTTCAGCAGCTTCGTTTAGTAGCTCGGCAACAACTTCGTCGATAATAGCTTCAGCCATCTTAATAATTTCTTCTTCCTTCGTTGTTCCTGGGTCGGCTAGTGGGTCGAGTGCCTCTGGTGGAGGAGAAAGCTCAGCTGCAGTATAAAACATCAGTTAGTTCGAAGCCACAAAAAACTAAATGACAAAGCTAAAAGCCATTAAGTAATACATATTCGTCTTTCGAGTGTCGTTGCCCTTTCTGCCTCTTTTGCTGCTTCTCGGGCGTCATGAAGATCTTTTTCGCTTTTCTTCATTATTTCATGAGCCATTTCTCGGGCGCCATTTTCCCAGATATCACTGAAAAATTTTCTGCCTATTATACTTGCTTCGGTCGAGGGGTCCTTCGTGATGTCCACGGAGAAGGCAGCTTCGGCCTGGGCCAAGGTCTTAACGTGATCACAATCTGCCTTCTCCAAGACGGCCGCAATTCCTCTTGCACCAAAAAATGTGCAAACGTCCCCACGGTCGCTTAAGATTTCTTCAAAAGATTCGGCTTCATTACTGATCCATTCGATAACGCCTTCGGGGTCGCCTCGTATAAAGTTGTCTTCGCTCGAATACGCGCCTACGTTGGCGAAGCTAGTCTTTATTTTCTTCACACACTCCACAGATTTCTCAAAACATCTTTCTTTGGAGGAGCGAAGCTCTGCAACTGTTTTTTCTAAATAATTCTTCCAGTATTCACTGGCATCTCGATCAGCTTCGGCGACAGCACACTTTAAGTTGGCTTCAGCCAGTTGTCTTTGAAGGTCTTCAATCTCATTCTTTTGAATTTCAGTTTGAGCATTGAAGTTAGCTTCATCCTTCTTTACTCTGTCCACCAATGTAAGAAGAATTTTGCCTTTTTCCGTGGCTTCGTTCCTCAGCTTGATAACCTCTGTTCGAAGGTTGTTGAGAGCAATAGTGCAGCTCTCGTCTTCAGCATTCTTTTGTGCTCTTAAAGCATTGCTAAGTATTAGGCCCTGCAAGTAAAAATAAATAAATTAACATAAATATAAAAGATTCCATTACAGAATACATAAATTTCAAAAATTACAACTTTTTGTACCTTCAGACTATTGTATGCAAGGCTATCTGCAAGATCATCTTTCGACATGGCGCAAAGGCCAGCCTCGAGCTTCGGAAAAGCCATACTCCTAGCTATCTCCCGATAGACAGACAATTCTTTGTTGTCCGGGAGACAATACAAAAAATCATCTTCATCTGTACCATTAAATACTAAGGCCCCCTTCGGGTACTTCAGTTCTCGGGCATAGTGTTTGGCTTCATAAATTTCTTCTTCAGATAGTTTCTTTTCCGAAGCATGTCGAATGATATAATCAAGAACTTCGGAGGGCGCTTTGGGAATAAGAGATTCGGCTTCTTTGGTTGCACTTTTTTCAAAAGCTATATTAGCATCTGGAGGTATTTCTTTGGCCCCCTGCTCGGTTGTTGCAAGCTTCGTCTCAGCACGCACTTTGGGCCCTACCCCAATTTCATCCTGGGTCGTTATAGCTTCGGCTTCTATTTGCTTAGGATCAGCTTTGTGTTGTGTTTTGACAGCTTCGACAGTTTTCTTTGAGGAAGAGGGGTGTTTAGAATCCGGTGTTTCTAAAATATCCAATACATTCACCATCCTTCTTCTTCTGGGAGTTATGGCAGAACTTTTCTATGCCGTCAGCACTGTTGCTTCTGTCGAAGGACTTAGAATCCCTGACGCACTTGTTGCCTTTTCAATTTTTGACCTTTCAGTCTTATCTTCGACAGCCTTTGTTTCAATCAACCTAATCGAAGGAGCCTTCGGCGCTACAACCGTTTTTTCAACCTTCTGCGTGGGAGGAACAGGTTCCTTCGGCTCAGTAGCTGAAGATGTCTCCCCGCCAAATTCAGGCAATATGGCCGGTTCAATGTAGCGTGTTCGGTGGGTAAGGACCTTCAATTTTTTACCCTTCGGCGCAGGCTCGCTTGGAGCAGCCGAAGCAGCAACCTTTTCAGAGGATGCACCCTTTCTTTTTTGCCCTCGTGGTGGGTAGTGATAGTCAAGGTACACAAATCCAATAGCATCAAAAACCCTATTTAATCTTTTCTTTTTTCGGCTCCCGAAGGCTGCAGATAGTGCATTATCTTCGGACTTGGAATATGCTCCAAGTAATTCATCACTAGTATTTTCAATACACTTCAGCCAGTCGTCATCTGGTTCGACAAATTTGTCCCTAAACCTGAAGCTGTACTTCAGTCGAACCAGGCCGCCCTCACTAGGGTTAGTGATAGTGTCCTTCGGCATTTCCCAACTATCTACAAGTGGCTATATTCTGTAGGCTATATGTTCTTGAAGCAAGTCCCTTGTCCCAACAAAAGAGCAAACTGTGCTGAAAGCCATTCGGCATGCTTCGGCTGCCTCATCAATTTCAACCTTCGACTTCTGGAGGCCGAAGCGGGACCAGATGGGGCGCATGATAATCTCTTTAATGTCTTCTCTCGCCTTTAAATCATTCTTTACATAGAACCATTCTTTCATCCAGTCTCCAGGCCACCTCTTCCGGAATGTTGGCACTGGGTAACTTGCGCCGGAGCGGGCAACAAAGCTGTAGCAGCCGAAATTGTTGTAATATTGTTCTTTACCCTAGGCCTTCGTCTCATACGAGAGCTCATGCATACTGCAAAAACATCTTGCGCTTGGCTCCAAACCTTGACTTCTCACAGACCAGACGAAAATCCCCATTCTAATAATTGCTTCGAGAGTAATCTGATGAAGGTAGATCTGGTATGTTTTCAAAACTTCAACCACAAATCTACTCAACGGGAACCGAAGTCCAGCTTTGAAGAAGCTTCAGAAGATCACAACTTCGTTTTCTTCGGGAGCAGGAACGGCCCTGTCTACGTCAGCCCTCACAATAGACATACCTCGAAAATACCTTCCTCTCATGTTTTCAAGATGACTATGTTTGATAGTCGATTTCCCGAAGACTACATGACTTGGTCGCCAGGGCCGATCTTCAGAGTCTTCGCCTCCACTCTCTGCATCATAGCTGTCGCTATTATCAGTGTCTTCAGACAAGCCTTCCAGTATATCTTTAGTGATCTTCTCTGTGTTTGTTTTTGCGATTGATTCAACAAATCCAGCAATCTTCTCCTCAAGAAGCTTCTCCTCTTCACTTAGCTTTGCCTTAGCAACTGCCTTCTTGTCTTGAGACATCTTCTCTTTGGAAATGACGAAAATGTGTCCTCCAAACCGAAGCTCAAAAGTTTGAGAGCTATCAATCGCTAGTAAGCAAAAGTTATAAAATTGAGGAAATAAGGCAAATGGCACAAGCAGTGTGTCAAGTGCAGTTGGTGTGATTTCCTATTTATATGCCCAGTGCGCTCCAAGTTGGAGGGCCTTGTCTGTCATTGACTGTTGCTATTCTAGCAAAGGGAAGGTGTTTTTCGGACCTTCGGCTTGGAGCCTTCGTCCATGTCGCAATCTGAATTTGTCATTCTAACAAATTAACATCACGAGGGGCTATTGTTGGGGGCCTTCGTCTGCCGAAGGTCCTCAAAAGTATGATTTCACAATATTTCCCGAGTATTATATATGAACAGGTACCTTTGGACTCGAATCAGAACCACACAAAGTGAGAAGCAGGAACAACACGAAGGATGGCACAGCGCCGAAGCTACACGCAAGGGAGCTTCGGCATGACGGCAGAAAAGGAAACCGACTTAAAAGGGAAAAGACTATTTAGACCTCGGTGAATTACTTTAGAGTCACTAGCAAATGTAAAGGGCATGGATGTAATTTCACATGGGCTGCGTCCCGTGCCTATAAATAGATGAACAGTACTCCCGTACTGTTCACGCTGATCTGGCATTTGCTTTTTGCGTCACGCTTGTATCTTTGTCTTCTGTCAAGCCGAAGGTACTGAATGTAATTCGACATTGTCTTTATATATTTATTAACAATTATATAATGAAAAATATATGTGATAATGTTATATGATTCTTTACATTGTTCCTTATGCCCTGCACGCTTTGTTTGCTGTCAACATGTATACATATATATATGCGGAGATGATGAAGGTATGTTCTTCATGACCTTCGTACGAGAATCATTATATCCTTGGGGAAATAATGGTTTGAAGGACGAAAGTCATTAATAAATAACCTGTTTTTGTGTTGTCTTGTTCTCAATTTATAGCATTTGAGAGCAAGTCTCCAACAGAGTCATAGTCCTCGTCGCCCACCTTAGGTGCATGCGCTCCAAACTCAACAATATCCCATATACTTTCGTGGAGTGAGGTTAGATGGTGCCTCATTTTGTCAGTCCACATACAATAATTTTCACCATCAAAATATGGTGGTTTGCCTAGGGGTACCGAAAGTAAAGGAGCGCGTTTTGGAATACGAGAATAGTATAGAGGCATCTTACTATACTTCTTGCGCTCTTGGCGCTTCGAAGTTGTAGACTCGACACCGGATGTGGAAGGTGATGAAGACTCGGTCTAGTAGTAGACCACCTTCTTCATTTTCTTTTTCTTCTTGTCACCCTTCCTATGTGACTATGTGAATAGGCGAAACCTGAAAATTACAAACTTTGAACATGCACTATGCCCGGGGTTAATGTTAGAAATAATTCGGAGTGCGGAAGATAGTTCTCCATGCTATGAGTTGCTCAATTAATGTGGATAACCTTGGGAGCCAACTCAAATCAATATGAGTAAGGGAACTTTTAGAGAGAGGAAATAAGGGAAAACAAATCAAGTGGAGATCAACACAAATGAACACGGTGATTTGTTTACCGAGGTTCGATTCCAAAGAACCTAGTCCCCGTTGAGGAGGCCACAAAGGCTGGGTCTATTCCAACCCTTTCCCTCTCTCAATCGATCACACAGACCGATCGAGGCTTCTTCTTAATCACTTGGGTCACTAAGACTCTGCAAGGATCATCACACACTTAGGTGTCTCTTGCTAGCTTTACAAAGCACTTAGAATAATAAGAATGTGTCACACCCGGGTTTCGGGGCACCAAGACCCGGGCGCGAACATAATCACCAGGTGTGCTAGGACCAAGTCTCACACATATGATGAATCATGGCACAGGATCGAATGTCACATCTTTACTATATAATCAGAGTTCTATACAAAATAAATAAATAATTACATTATAAGGAGACAACGATCCAGCAATCCAAAGTTGACTGAGAGACGACGGCCTAGATCTCTCACGAACACATCACAGCATCCTCCAAGCGCCTCATCCTGCGGTACCTGTTCTTGACCTGTGGGGGGTGTGAGACAGCAAGAGTGAGCTCACATACGTTCATAGCTCAACAAGTTGTGGGGAACAATGTGCATGAACTCGCCAAAGGTGGGAGCTCACGTGAAGTGTAAGGCTTACCAAAGGAGATGGTTAGAGTTGAGCATTGCTTTTAAAGTTGGTCAAATTTTTATTAGCAATTACTAAGTATAAGTAAATACCAACCCAATTAAATAGTAGAACAAAAGTAACAACATCACCTGCGATGCAATGCGTATGACAAATTGAATTTAGTTCCATAAATTAATCATGTGAGGGTCCGAGCTGCTCATGACCGTGAGCATGGCTAGTATAACAGTTTTACACTCTGCAGAGGTTGCACATCTTTACCCACAAGTCATGCTACCCATCTGCCAAGGGATCGCGACTTCCCATACACCTCTACCGAGGAGGCGAGGCAGGGTAACACTATGAGGCCTTTACAAAGTTCCACTAGCTTCAGAAAACCCGCTACAGTTTATAGGAAGCTCCAATGCAGGGTTCTTGCCTGACCGCCATCGCAGCAAAATCAACCAAGGACCTCCCTACACTGACCACTCCCCTACTGCCCTTGCCCCTTTCGGGTAAGGTAGTCCTCCACTAGCTTTCCTAATTAATCAGCCAAGGGCGTCCCATTAAACCCTTGTGGTAGCACTGTTTTCCCGGGTGGTCGCTCCATGTTCCAATTAACATAATGATCTTATCATGAACAGTGATAATAAACAGATAATAAAAGTATAATCGTGAACAATGTATCTTCATACCCAAAACCACATAAAGCACTAGCAAGTACTACCCAAAAAGTTCAGTGGTAAACAAGGTATAAAGATAGACAAACTAGGGTAACCTATTGGGTCCCATCAAAATTAACCTATGCAGATCATTATGATTAATCAGAACATGGCTGGGTAAAAAGAAGTGATCAAGGGCACAACTTGCCTGGCACTTGAGATTCCAGTTACCAGGGTGATTCTTCAGGTCCTCAGAACCTCGCGCTAGTCGTAGCAATACAAACAGACATGGTACAGACAAAATTAACATCACACCAAACATAAGTACAAACTGAATAATAATTATCTACGCGAAGCTACGAGACTAACGCAACTTGAACGGATCAAATCGGAGTTAAAACGGAGGAGATACGAATTTCCTAAGGTTTTATGTGCTTGGCATCAGATTAACTAAGAAATAAATTTTAATGTGACTTTCATGTCAAAACAGAGACACTATGTGATAAACAACATTATTAAAAAATTATAGGAATTGGAATGAATAAATTTGGACTAAGTATGCATTTTCTATGAATTAAACACACTCTTGTATTCATTTTTGCATTAATAAGTATTTTCCAAATGAGTTTATTGATTTTCTAACTATCTAGACCGAGCACTAAATCTATAAAAATACGGGGGTGAAATCATAAGTGTTCCCCAGACTCAGCCCAACCCTAGGGTGGACGGCGGGTTCTAATTCTAGCAAGTAGAGGGGCTCTTTAGCAAAATGGCACCGCGAAGGGGTATCTAGGGTTTTTGGCCGTAGGATTAGATATGGACGGCACAGATTAAATCAATCTTCATCCGAACCGGTACGAATTGCAGTCCACAGGATCGAGATCTGATGGTTACAATTTAATGAAAGGCGATCTGCTTCGAGCCGTAGGATATCAGATCTACGGTCAGCCCTAAGGGACCGAACCGGTACGCCCAACAGCCATGGGATCTAGAATATACGGCCTAGATTTAATTAACTCAGATCCAACCATGTTCGTGGGATAGAAATTGTTGGGGCCGTGCTTCGGTGCGCCGAAGGTCTTACACGAAGAAGCAGCTTCGGCTGAAGTCGTCTCCAAGAGATGGCCGAAGGTTCCTTTTCATGGAGCTTCGGCGTTATAAACCGACATAGAGATAGATTGACCTTTCTATCCATAGAGGTCTGAGTCAATGTTGTAAACTTTTGTAAGGGGCATAATTGTAATTTGTCGCAGGCTGCGACCTGTGCCTATAAATAGATGAACAGTACCTCTGTACTGTTCACGCGAACCTGTCATTTGCCTTCGCATCACGCTTGTACTCTTGCCTTCCTCAGGACCGAAGGTACATTTATAATTTGAAGTCATTTGTGTTCATTCATGTTAATAAAAATGGAAATGATTCTATGTTAACATTTGAATGTCTATTTTATACCTCATGATTTATATGAATATTTCGTCCCTCGTTATCATGTATACGAAGGTACGTCCTTCGTAACCTTCGTCCGAAGTTCCTTATATCCCGAAAGGATATAATGTGATGGAGGACGAAGGACTTTAATGTTTAACATTTTCTATGTTGCCTTGTTCTTAACTCTTAGCATTTGAGAACAAGCCCCCAACATTGGCGCCCACCTCCGGTGAACTCACTTCCACTTTTCTGAGCTGATGGCTTCGTTCAACAACCAAGCTGGAGCTGCTTCGGCTTCGAAGCTGGTGCTCCCGATAACAGGCGGTTCTTGCTCAGAGCCGGCTAACAAGAAGCAGAAGAAGGAGGCTCAGAGAAGGGTGCAGCATGTTGGAGTGCAGGGACCCTTCATCAAGTCAAAATGGTCCCATATTCCAATTACCTTCTCTCAGGAAGACCTTCAGCTTAAGGATTATCCCCACAATGATGCCATGGTTATCTCTTGCGTGATCAAAGGATTTCTGGTCCACAATGTCCTAGTTGATACAGGCAGTGCAGCTGACATTATATTTGCTAAAGCCTTCAGACAAATGCAAGAGCCCGAAGACAAGATTCATGATGCTACGCACCCTCTTTGTGGCTTCGGAGGGCGGCAGATTGTGGCACTTGGGAAGATTACCATGCCGGTAACCTTCGGATTTGTTAACAACACAAGGACTGAGCAAATTGTGTTTGATATTGTTGACATGGAGTATCCTTACAATGCTATCATCGGCCGTGGCACTCTTAATGCCTTCGAAGCAATTCTTCACCCAGCTTATCTCTGCATGAAGATACCTTCGGACCAAGGGCCTATTGCTATTCATGGAAGCCAGGAAGCTGCTAGAAGGGCCGAAGGAAGCTGGACTGACTCCAAGGCAATCCATAACATAGATGGAGTTGAAGCTTGTGAACAGTACAAATTCAGGAGGGAGAAGGCAGCTTCGGCGGATCAGCCGAAGCCCATGTTATTGTGTGAAGACATAGCAGAGCAAAAGGTGTTGTTGGGCTCGCAATTATCTGAAGACCAGGAGAAAACCTTGATAAGGTTTTTATTCAACAACAAAGATATCTTTGCATGGTCAGCTAATGATCTCTGTGGAGTAAATCGGGATGTTATTGAACATTCGCTTAATGTTGACCCATCCTTCAGACCCCGAAAGCAGAGGCTTCGGAAAATGTCTGATGACAAGGCCGAAGGGGCTCGCAATGAAGTAAAAAGACTCCTTAGTGCAGGAGTTATCAGAGAAGTGAAGTATCCAGAGTGGTTAGCTAACACTGTTATGGTGAAGAAGGCCAATGGCAAGTGGAGAATGTGTATTGATTTCACAGATCTCAACAAGGCTTGTCCGAAGGATGAATTCCCGCTGCCAAGGATAGACTCTTTAGTTGATGCAGCAGCTTCTTCGGAGCTCATGAGTCTCCTGGACTGCTACTCAGGCTATCATCAAATCTGGATGAAGAAGGAAGATGAGCCGAAGACTAGCTTCATAACCCCAAGTGGTACATATTGCTATCTTCGGATGCCTGAGGGGCTCAAGAATGCTGGAGGGAGTTTCAGCAGAATGACTGCGAAGGTTCTCCAATCTCAGATAGGCAGAAATGTGTTGACTTATGTCGATGACATCATTGTAAAAAGTACGAAGCAGGAAAATCATATTGCTGATCTGCAGGAGACCTTCGCCAGCTTCAGACAAGCTGGTCTGAAGCTAAATCCAGAAAAATGTGTCTTCGGAGTGAAGAAGGGCAAATTTCTTGGATGCTTGGTTTCAACAAAGGGGATCGAAGCTAATCCAAATAAAATCGAAGCTATACTTCGAATGGAGCCACCAACCACAAGAAAAGGGGCCCAAAGATTGACAGGAAGGCTGGCATCTCTCAACAGATTTATATCCAGATCAGCAGAAAGAAACTTACCATTCTTCGAGGTGCTGAAGTCAGCTGAAGTCTTTCAATGGGGCCCAAGTCAACAAAAAGCCTTCGAAGAGCTGAAGCAATACTTAATAGATCTAACAACATTAACCCCACCAACGCCAGGGGCTCCTCTGTTGTTGTATGTGGCAGCTTCGCACTCAGCAGTAAGTGCGGCACTTGTTCAGGAGAAGTTTGATGGACAAGTCAAGAAGCAGGTCCCAGTATATTTTGTATCTGAGGTCCTTAGTGTCTCAAAGAAAAATTATACAGAGCTGGAGAAGGTGTTGTATGCTATTTTAATGGCATCCAGGAAGCTTCGGCATTACTTTCAGGCATACAACATTATTGTTCCTTCTTCGCAGCCGTTGAAGGACATCATGAGAAATAGAGAAGCTACTGGGCGTATTGGAAAATGGGCTGTGGAGCTCAATGAATTTTACATTGATTATGTGCACAGATCCTCAATTCAGTCTCAAGCATTGGCAGATTTCATTGCCGACTGGACGCCAGGGGCTCAGGACGAAGGAGTGAATAAAGATGCCGAAGTATGGACGGTGTTTTGTGATGGCTCTTGGGGAACCTTCGGAGCAGGTGCAGCTGCTGTGTTGGTCTCACCGTCCAAGGTTAAAACTTGCTATGCAGCAAGACTTGACTTCAGCTGCACAAATAATATAACTGAGTACGAAGCCCTGCTCCTGGGTCTTCGGAAACTAAAGGCAATGGGAATCAGAAGGGCGATTCTTAAAACTGATTCCCAGGTTGTTTCGGGTCATATTGACAAAAGTTGCAAGGCTAAAGACCCGAAGCTTGAAAAATACCTAGACACGGTCCGAAGGATCGAAGCTTCCTTCGAAGGATTTTCTGTTAAGAATATCCCT
Organism: Zea luxurians; assembly: GCA_029449295.1. Taxonomy (NCBI): domain Eukaryota; kingdom Viridiplantae; phylum Streptophyta; class Magnoliopsida; order Poales; family Poaceae; genus Zea; species Zea luxurians. Next base: position 282,343 of record JAOPSE010000311.1, on the reverse strand, counting down.
CGAGGACAAAATGAGCATGCTGATTTGTTGGCCAAGTCTGCAGCACAGGGGCTGCCGCTACCTTCGGATGTGTTTTTCGAAACAATAAAGGCACCTTCAGTGGAGCTACTTGAAAGAGCAGTCCTTAACATTTCTCCTGTGTACAGTGAAGATTGGAGAACTGAAATAATCTCTTACCTTCAGGGTAACTTCCTATCAGATGACGAAGCTTATAATAAAAGAATAGAGGCAAGAGCTCGTCCGTATATCATGATAGAAGGGGAATTATACAAGCATGGAGTTTGTGCCCCGCTGCTCAAGTGCTTATCTAGAGCCGAAGGTATAGAATTGATGAAAGAGATACATGCAGGCCTGTGTGGATCCCACATCGGATCCAGGCCGTTACTTGGAAAAGTTTTTCGCCAAGGGTTTTATTGGCCGAAGGCAGCTTCGGATGCAGCGGAGTTGGTTCAAAAGTGCGAAGGTTGTCAGAAATGTGCAAGAGATCAAAAGCAACCTTCGTCTTTGACACAGCTGATACAGCCCATCTGGCCATTGCAAAGGTGGGGCCTCGACTTGCTGGGTCCATTACCACCGGCTCAAGGCAATCTGAAATATGTTATAGTGGCTGTGGAGTATTTTTCCAAATGGATTGAGGCGAAGCCATTAGCCACAATAACTTCGGCCACTGTCCAAAAATTTTTCTGGCAGAACATTGTCTGTCGTTTCGGAGTACCGAAGGCCATCACTGTAGATAATGGAACGCAGTTCGACTCCAAAGATTTCAGAAATTTCTGTGATCGAATTGGCACGAAGATCCATTTTGCATCAGTCAGGCATCCGGAGTCGAATGGACTTGTTGAAAGGGCCAACGGCATCATAATGACAGGAATAATGAAGCTAATCTTCAATCAACCCAGGGGAAAGTGGCCAGATCAGTTGACCAAAGTGGTGTGGAGCCACAATACAACAACATCAAGGTCTACAGGCTTTACCCCATTTAAGTTGTTATTTGGTGACGAAGCAATAACCCCGGAAGAAGCCAAAGCTGGATCAATAAGAGTGGTAGCTTCGGCAGAATCAGGCCCCGAAGATACTTGTCTCGTGGAAAAAGATGCCTTAGAAGGGATCAGGCTTCAAGCCGTGGAAAATATCAATAAATACCAGGCTGAAACAGTCAAATGGCGAGATAGAAAGGTCCGGCTAAAAAATATTGAGCCGGGACACTTGGTGCTTCGGAGAGTAGCTAACCCAGATACAGTGGGCAAGTTACAATTGAAATGGGAAGGGCCTTTCTTAGTAGCATCTTCGTCAAGGCCTGGTTCGTACAGACTGAAGGACATGGATGGCAATGAAATTCCAAGATCTTGGAATGCGGATGAGCTTCGGCGATTTTATGTATAACTCGATGTAAATTTTTATGTTTTTTCTTTTCTTTTTCATGGCACCCTTTTCCTTTCTAAAGGGGGAGAAAGGTTTTTAATGGGGCCATCATATGTAATTTTCCTTTTTAGTTTTATAAGAGCAAAATCCCCCAAAGAATGTAAATGTAAAAGCTGAGAGCGCACCATCGAGTGCCGAAACTGAAAAAGAGAAAAAGCTCCAAAGACGTCCCTAAGGGGATGCAGAGCTCACAGCGAAAAGTCAACGCTGATTCCGCCGAAAGTAAAAGGCGAAGAAGCTCCAAAGACGTTCCTAAGGGAATGCAGAGCTTATACCGCCTAAGTAAAAGGCGAAGAAGCTCCAAAGACGTCCCTAAGGGGATGCAGAGCTTACAGCGAAAAGTCAACGCTGATACTGCCTAAGTAAAAGGCGAAGAGGCTCCAAAGTCGTTCCTAAGGGAATGCAGAACTAATGTGTGGTTGTTTTTAAGGAAGTAATGGCTGAGAATGTGGCTTCGGACATATGCTTCGGACATTCATTCGCGCATTACATTACATCATAACATTTGCATGCATAAGCATTCATTCATAGCATTTGTGTTCCTAAGTGGTTGCTTCGGCAAAAAGAATAATTGGTCTTTTATGCTTCGTTGATCGGCAAAGAGAAGTGGCTTTTTATGAATCGTTGTGTAAAAGAAAAGCTTCGGCAGAAGGGAGAAGTGGTATTCTATGCTTCGTTGTGTACGAAAAGAAGGGAAGGTGTTTTTTCGCCCTCGGCTCAAAATACTGATTTCGTCCACATCAAAGCACTTCAGTGGAAGGGTAAGAATATATTACAAGGTATGTACAAAGTTCCTTGAGAACAGTCTAATTGTATTTACAAGAGTTGTTACAAAACTATCCTGAGTTTTTCTATAGCATACTTCTACTGATCTTCATTAAGCTTCAGCTTCGGCGACAGCTTCGGCGACATATCTTAGGTATCATCTTCACCTTCGTCATCCTACATAAATCAAGGAATCGTGAGTAAAAATCAAGTGCAAAGGAAAAGGTAAGTACGAAGTATCATTTCTTACTGGTTCAAGATGACTTCGGGCTTCGTCTCCAGCCTTCTCCCGCCCGCCTTTTGTCCATATCATTTTTATAAATCTATTTGAGATGCTTCGGGCGAGATCAGGTATATCATCCAGGATCGATGGAGATAGGGTGAAGTTGGGCCTGTTGACAATTTTTCCATGCTCGCAGCCGGCCTTCAGGAATGCAGCAGCGGTACCCCGAGAAGCCACCCAGGCACAGAAGTCGCCGTGCCCGGCTATAACTTCGTCAAGTTCTTCGATTTCAGCTTCAATATGATCGAAGGCCTGTGGTAAATTTTCCGCTGAAGGGTTAAATTTCCCGCTGCTGGCTCCAACAGAGTAAAATATCTTTTTTAATCGTCCAATGCAATTATTGCCAAATTTCAAGCATTTGTCTTGAAGGCTTGTTAACGATTTCTTCAACTCTGAGCTGGTCTGGACTTCGGCTTCAAGCTTCGAATTAAGCTCTAGCTTCTCCTGATCGAATTGTTTTGATTGACTGATAAGCTTCGAATTCAACTCTGATACTTTAGCCTCAGTCTCAGCCAGCAAGCCTTCGGTCGATTGGAGCTCGAAGTCTTTCTTTTCAATGATGGCAGATTGTTCTTTTATTTTGCTTTCTAAGTTTTCAATTATCGCTTCGTGTTTTTTGTCCTCCAAATCTTGTTGCATCTTCAGAGCTTTGCTCAGTAGCATGCTCTGCACAGAAACAACTTACGTTAGTGACATTTTCGTTATTAACAGCAATAAAAACAAGAGAAAAGGTTGTTTACCTTGAAGTTGGAGTAAAATAAGCTGCCGACGATATGTTGTCGTCGGTAGCGGCTGATGTCTGTCTCTAGCTTCGGAAAACCGATACTCTTTGATAGAGTACCGATTACCTTAGCTCCAGTTTGGTCTCGAATGCAGCCCAATTTTTCGTCATCAATGCCTCCAAATAGAAGGGCTCCTGGCTTGTAGCCGCAAGATTTGGCATAGTCCTTGAGTTCTTCTATTTCGTCCCTCGTCAGTTTTTGCCCAACTAAATTCTGGAAAGAGTAGGCTTCGTCGTCCGAAGTGTCTTCGGCTATTTCTTTTCCTTTCTCAGGCACTGTGGCCATGGTTTTTTCAGTAGTAGCACCAGCTTCTTCTGTAGCCATGTCTTCCAAAATCTTGTTAATGTCCTCAATGGTAGTTTCTAAGTTTGTATCTTCGGCTGTAGCGGCTTCGGTAGCCGCGACCTCCGAAGGTGCGCCTTCGACGATTGTTGTACCTTCAGCAGCTGCCGTTTTCTGAATTGGCGCCCTAGGCGGTGTCTTGTCGATAACTTCAGTTACCGCAATAATTCTTTGCCGCTTGGATTTGCTTATCTTCGTTTGATCCGGCTCGTCCACCTTTTGAAAAAGCTTCGTCAGTTGGAGCCCTAATGGACTTAGCTTCGTGGGCATGGGTTCAGTCATTACCTTTAAAATTTCCTCCACGTCGCTGGCAGAAGGCGGTGTGGGGGTCCCCTCTTCTTCGGGTGATTTGCGCTTCGGAGTAGATATTTTTCTTTTCTTGGGAATTTTCTTCTCCTTTGCTGGTCTTTCTTCATCCCTGGTCAGAGTTTCGGCTACTCTTTTTCTTTTATGGCCCTCGGCACCCTTGTTCAACTGCTCATAGTCTGGGTACTCGAAGCCCAGGGCATCAAGCACTCGGTTTAGCCTTCGCTTCGGTCGGGCGCCGAAGGCCGCTGTCATTAGTTGATCCTCTTTTTTGGAGTAATTCCCCAGGATTTCATTGCACATCACCTCAACTGTGTCTAACCACTCTTTGCAGGGTTTTTTAAAGTACTTCTTAAACTTGAAGTGATAAGGAAGCCGGACAAGCTCCCCCTTCTTCTTCTCTCCCTCCAGCTTCGGCATTTCCCACTCTTTTAGAGTAGGGAAAACTCTGAATGCCAAAAATTCCTGAACTAGATCCCTGGTGCCAATATGTTCTGAAATAATTTCAAATTCACCCAGAGCAGCCCAGGTGGGACCTTCTAGATTGCCGATGTGGCATCGTGGCCTCGTCTCTCCGAAGATTAAATCCAGAGGGCTTTGTACCAATTTTTCTTTGTCTTCGTCAACTTTTACATAAAACCACTCAGATTTCCAGCCTGCTGGCCATTTGCTTCGGTAGCTGATGACAGGACACTTTGTTGTCTTCCGGTAGGCAAAATTATAGCAACCGAAATTATCATGTAGCCCATCTTTTCTGGCCTTTGTTTGGTAATGTAATTCGTGAACTCGGCAGAAGCTGTCGGCAAACGGTTCCACAGCTTGGCTTCGGAGGGCCCAGATATAAACATTGAGCCTAACGATGGCGTTAGGAGTCAATTGATGAAAGTAGATACCAAACCTCTTCAGTATCTCCGCAATAATCTTGTGAAGAGGGAATCTCAGCCCAGCCTTTAAAAAGCTCTTGAAGATAACAATCTCGTCCTTCTCTGGCTTCGGGGTGGTTTCTTCTCCCCCGAAGCGAAGTAGCTTCTTCTGATCTTCATTGAAAAAACCTGCTTTCACCATCTTCGAAAGGTCAGCCTTTGAAACGGTTGATTTCCCAAAATCCAGGTGACTGGGCTTGCTGGGCATAGCAATGCGGTAGTCATCTTCGGGATCAGTCCCTTCAATGTTTTCTTCTTCTCCTTCGGCAGTTGTCGGGTTTGCTTCAGCAGCAGGCATTCCTTCCGCAGTCACTAGACCCGAACGTTGCATCGCTTCGGAGATGGGCACAGTGTTCGAACCTTCGGCTTCGTCTCCCTCACGTACAACTTTGGCAGTAGATCGTACTCTCGCCATTTGATTCTGAGTTTGGGGAAGTCAGGTACTTTTTTCTTTTTTCTTTTCTCCGAAGCTCTTCTTTCTGACGAAGCAGACGTCGAGATGGACCTTCGTTCGATTCTGAGAGTCAAGCTTCGGCTATGGTGGAAAATTTTGGCAGCAAAACAGTGCACATAGCAATGAATGCTGTGGTAACTTCACACCTACCCGTTTGTTTATATAGTGCTGCAGGCAAGAAGGCGAAGCGGCAGGATTTTTACACCAAGCGGGCAGTCACTTGTACTCGCTGTGCAGTGGACCGCAAAGATCAAACAGTAACTCTGCAAGGTGGGCCTGGCACGCGCTCGGAAGCCGGATCGTTTCTCCGCAACGAGCTCAGGGAAGGTGTTTTTTAGACCTTCGGCTTCCCGAAGCTGAAGAGGCTTTTTTTCACGGGTCAAGCTCGTTACGAAAAACGATCTAGCACCGCGAAAGGGGCTACTGTTGGGGCCGTGCTTCGGTGCGCCGAAGGTCTTACATGAAGAAGCAGCTTCGGCTGAAGTCGTCTCCAAGAGATGGCCGAAGGTTCCTTTTCATGGAGCTTCGGCGTTATAAACCGACATAGAGATAGATTGACCTTTCTATCCATAGAGGTCTGAGTCAATGTTGTAAACTTTTGTAAGGGGCATAATTGTAATTTGTCGCAGGCTGCGACCTGTGCCTATAAATAGATGAACAGTACCTCTGTACTGTTCACGCGAACCTGTCATTTGCCTTCGCATCACGCTTGTACTCTTGCCTTCCTCAGGACCGAAGGTACATTTATAATTTGAAGTCATTTGTGTTCATTCATGTTAATAAAAATGGAAATGATTCTATGTTAACATTTGAATGTCTATTTTATACCTCATGATTTATATGAATATTTCGTCCCTCGTTATCATGTATACGAAGGTACGTCCTTCGTAACCTTCGTCCGAAGTTCCTTATATCCCGAAAGGATATAATGTGATGGAGGACGAAGGACTTTAATGTTTAACATTTTCTATGTTGCCTTGTTCTTAACTCTTAGCATTTGAGAACAAGCCCCCAACAGAAATCTAACGGTCCGAAGGCTTCGTCTTCCTCCCACCTCTCCATACCGCAGACCGTACCCGGCGACGCCATGGCCGCAGCCCCCCCAGACCCGAGCAGGGGACCGCCAACAATGCTTCTCGTCGAGCCACACGCGGGGAAGACGAAGGCTAGACGGATACGAGGGCTCTTACCACTGTCTGTTGTGCAGGCGACCTCCAGGCACAGATCGATGCTGAAGCCGAGGTATGGCGGTGGCGGCAATTCTTCCTCCCGACAGCGCTCAGGCCGAGGCCACGCAACACGGCGAATCTGCGATGGCGCAACGCAACACCGGCAGATGGTTCTTGCACCCGGCGCTAATCATCCCGTTCACGACGCACTGGGCGATGTGCATGCGCCCAGGGAGCTCAAGCCGACGTAGCAAATCAGTACGGGCGTGCACCCAAGCAGCCGCTGGGAAATGGAGAGAAGCGGCCAGGGCGAAGGCGCGCCAGAGTCCCGGTCGAGCGCGATAGGAAGGAGGGCCTGCAGAGCTGTTTGGGCGGCGAAGAGGTTGGGTTCACGCTGCTCTCTCTCTCTGCTTGGTGTAGATGGCCGAGGAGTTCGCCAGGGGTCAGAGTTTTATAGCCCAGAGGCGGAGTCCGATACAGAAGCCCAACTTCGTACCGAACCGCCCGAAACGCGCGCACATCAATCACAGCGGAGACCGTGGCCTTCGCTTCAGCTTGTTATGGAGTCCGATCTGGTGAAGAAGGAGAAACTGGCCAGACGGGCCCACCAGGAAGTGGCACCGGGCGCGCGCGTAGAGAGCCCTGACTAGATGGTCCACGCATAAGTGTGACACGGTAAAAGATCAGGGGGAGAGAGTGGATTGGGCCGAGCCAGGGGGGCTAGCGCGCTAGCTGGGCTGGACAGGTTTGATTCCGGCCCAAGCGCAAGGAAGGGTCTTTTTCTTTTCTTTTTCTTTTTTTTATTTTTGTTTTAAGATTCTTAATTCAAACCGAAATTCCAAATCTAAATTCAAATTTCAGATTCAAAAATGCACAATCAAAATAAAAATTCTAGCATGCAAATGCAAAATATATTTGTTTACTTATTTACTTATTATTACTTCTCTTTAAGTAAACGTTCCAAATCATAAAGATAAGTTTACTTATTGTTTGTTTTAGGAAAAACATGATTAGTGTTCATCAATTCAAAAAATGAATATTTGTTTCTTACTTACTTTGAGTGGAAGATATATATATATATATTATATTTATTTATTCTTATGTTTACTCAATTCCTTAGTATTACTTCCTATAAAAGACACAGAAGAAATAAATGAACTCATAACTTATTTTTAGGGTTTACAAATCCTACCCCCCTTAACAGAAATCTCGTCCTCGAGATTTGTAAGGACAGGGATGTAAATAAGATTTATTTATAGTTTGGCCTTTAACTTCTAATTAGTTTATGAATACGAAGTTTCATGTTATGTAGAGAGTGGTTATGGAAGCATGGGTATATATATGTATGTCCACTTTGTATAAAAATCCTTAATGGGTGATTAGGAGAGTATAGATATCTAGATACTTATTATGTGGGTTGATGAATGGATAGGTTGGGATAACTAGGATTATGGTAATAAGAGACTCCATGTACAGTGGATCTTGTTTCATCTAGCGATCCAACTTGATCTTTGAAGACATGAGTTGATGCTTTTCCTCCCTTGACATGGTTGGTCTTCTTTAGCCCTCAATTCTGGAGTTGCCATCCGAGTTAAGGACATGTGGCTAAGGATATATAATTAGGATAATCAGGGTACACGGGGTAGGTAGGTTTACACATAGTTTTACTTTGCTTTTGGGATAGATGGACTAGGCAACCTATGATGTAGGTTAGTTTTTTTTGGGGTATGGTCGAGTTGGTCGAGTTGATCTAAGTCACCAATTTAGGCTTAAGTGGGTTAGGAGTATGGTCTAATCTATTTCACTAGTACTAACTAATCTATTACATAACTCACTTTAGATTGGATCATATTAGATTAGATGGGATCTAGATTAGATCAGTATCACCAGATTAGACTAGATAATATCTAATTACTTTGAATTAGATCATGGTGGTTACACTAGTGTGGGATAGATATGCTTATTAGGGTAAGATGAATCCATAAGGATAAGATAGAATCTTTTGAGATAAGATGGATAGAATCTTTTAAGATGAGATGGGTATTGTTAGGTTAGATACTTTAATGAGAGATAATCTAGTTTGTCTAGTTATTTTGATGAGCATTTTTTATATGTATATGCAGATGTAATTGTGGATATTACTCCACAACTCATCACACTCAATCAAAGATCCAAATCAAACAAGTATCATAAGAACAAACATTCAAGTTCATAGATATCTATAAAAATAGTTTTGTTTTTGTTCCTAAGAGTAGGTCTCCTATTCCTAAAGGTCACTTTAGGTACAGGATTTCAAAGTGTGAAATCCACAGTTGTCTTTAGAAGGAAAAGGTAAGAATAATCAGAGTAAAGCGGAAATAGATGAGAAAAGATTAAGATAAGTTTAGAAAAGGATCAGAGTAGCAAAGGTAAGTAGATAATGGTTGTCCAGTTCTATCTAGGTTTCGTCCTACAGTCAACATTCCTCTGATACCACTTCTGTCACACCCGGGTTTCAGGGCACCAAGACCCGGGCGCGAACATAATCACCAGGTGTGCTAGGACCAAGTCTCACACATATGATGAATCATGGCACAGGATCGAATGTCACATCTTTACTATATAATCAGAGTTCTATACAAAATAAATAAATAATTACATTATAAGGAGACAACGATCCAGCAACCCAAAGTTGACTGGGAGACGACGGCCTAGATCTCTCACGAACACATCACAGCATCCTCCAAGCGCCTCATCCTGTGGTACCTGTTCTTGACCTGTGGGGGGTGTGAGACAGCAAGAGTGAGCTCACATACGTTCATAGCTCAACAAGTTGTGGGGAATAATGTGCATGAACTCGCCAAAGGTGGGAGCTCACGTGAAGTGTAAGGCTTACCAAAGGAGATGGTTAGAGCTGAGCATTGCTTTTAAAGTTGGTCAAATTTTTATTAGCAATTACTAAGTATAAGTAAATACCAACCCAATTAAATAGTAGAACAAAAGTAACAACATCACCTGCGATGCAATGCGTATGACAAATTGAATTTAGTTCCATAAATTAATCATGTGAGGGTCCGAGCTGCTCATGACCGTGAGCACGGCTAGTATACCAGTTTTACACTCTGCAGAGGTTGCGCATCTTTACCCACAAGTCATGCTACCCATCTGCCAAGGGATCGCGACTTCCCATACACCTCTACCGAGGAGGCGAGGCATGGTAACACTACGAGGCCTTTACAAAGTTCCACTAGCTTCAGAAAACCCGCTACAGTTTATAGGAAGCTCCAATGCAGGGTTCTTGCCTGACCGCCATCGCAGCAAAATCAACCAAGGACCTCCCTACACTGACCACTCCCCTACTGCCCTTGCCCCTTTCGGGTAAGGTAGTCCTCCACTAGCTTTCCTAATTAATCAGCCAAGGGTGTCCCATTAAACCCTTGTGGTAGCACTATTTTTCCGGGTGGTCGCTCCATGTTCCAATTAACATAATGATCTTATCATGAACAGTGATAATAAACAGATAATAAAAGTATAATCGTGAACAATGTATCTTCATACCCAAAACCACATAAAGCACTAGCAAGTACTACCCAAAAAGTTCAGTGGTAAACAAGGTATAAAGATAGACAAACTAGGGTAACCTATTGGGTCCCATCAAAATTAACCTATGCAGATCATTATGATTAATCAGAACATGGCTGGGTAAAAAGAAGTGATCAAGGGCACAACTTGCCTAGCACTTGAGATTCCAGTTACCAGGGTGATTCTTCAGGTCCTTAGAACCTCGCGCTAGTCGTAGCAATACAAACAGACATGGTACAGACAAAATTAACATCACACCAAACATAAGTACAAACTGAATAATAATTATCTACGCGAAGCTACGAGACTAACGCAACTTGAACGGATCAAATCGGAGTTAAAACGGAGGAGATACGAATTTCCTAAGGTTTTATGTGCTTGGCATCAGATTAACTAAGAAATAAATTTTAATGTGACTTTCATGTCAAAACAGAGACACTATGTGATAAACAACATTATTAAAAAATTATAGGAATTGGAATGAATAAATTTGGACTAAGTATGCATTTTCTATGAATTAAACACACTCTTGTATTCATTTTTGCATTAATAAGTATTTTCCAAATGAGTTTATTGATTTTCTAACTATCTAGACCGAGCACTAAATCTATAAAAATACGGGGGCGAAATCATAAGTGTTCCCCAGACTCAGCCCAACCCTAGGGTGGACGGCGGGTTCTAATTCTAGCAAGTAGAGGGGCTCTTTAGCAAAATGGCACCGTGAAGGGGTATCTAGGGTTTTTGGCCGTAGGATTAGATATGGACGACACGGATTAAATCAATCTTCATCCGAACCGGTACGAATTGCAGTCCACAGGATCAAGATCTGATGGTTACAATTTAATGAAACGCGATCTGCTTCGAGCCGTAGGATATCAGATCTACGGTCAGCCCTAAGGGACCGAACCGGTACGCCCAACAACCATGGGATCTAGAATATACGGCCTAGATTTAATTAACTCAGATCCAACCATGTTCGTGGGATAGAAATCTAACGGTCCGAAGGCTTCGTCTTCCTCCCACCTCTCCATACCGCAGACCGTACCCGGCGACGCCATGGCCGCAGCCCCCCCAGACCCGAGCAGGGGACCGCCAACAATGCTTCTCGTCGAGCCACACGCGGGGAAGACGAAGGCTAGACGGATACGAGGGCTCTTACCACTGTTTGTTGTGCAGGCGACCTCCAGGCACAGATCGATGCTGAAGCCGAGGTACGGCGGTGGCGGCAATTCTTCCTCCCGACAGCGCTCAGGCCGAGGCCACGCAACACGGCGAATCTGCGATGGCGCAACGCAACACCGGCAGATGGTTCTTGCACCCGGCGCTAATCATCCTGTTCACGACGCACTGGGCGATGTGCATGCGCCCAGGGAGCTCAAGCCGACGTAGCAAATCAGTACGGGCGTGCACCCAAGCAGCCGCTGGGAAATGGAGAGAAGCGGCCAGGGCGAAGGCGCGCCAGAGTCCCGGTCGAGCGCGATAGGAAGGAGGGCCTGCAGAGCTGTTTGGGCGGCGAAGAGGTTGGGTTCACGCTTCTCTCTCTCTCTCTCTGCTTGGTGTAGATGGCCGAGGAGTTCGCCAGGGGTCAGAGTTTTATAGCCCAGAGGCGGAGTCCGATACAGAAGCCCAACTTCGTACCGAACCGCCCGAAACGCGCGCACATCAATCACAGCAGAGACCGTGGCCTTCGCTTCAGCTTGTTATGGAGTCCGATCGGGTGAAGAAGGAGAAACTGGCCAGACGGGCCCACCAGGAAGTGGCACCGGGCGTGCGCGTAGAGAGCCCTGACTAGATGGTCCACGCATAAGTGTGACACGGTAAAAGATCAGGGGGAGAGAGTGGATTGGGCCGAGCCAGGGGGGCTAGCGCGCTAGCTGGGCTGGACAGGTTTGATTCCGGCCCAAGCGCAAGGAAGGGTCTTTTTCTTTTCTTTTTCTTTTTTTTATTTTTGTTTTAAGATTCTTAATTCAAACCGAAATTCCAAATCTAAATTCAAATTTCAGATTCAAAAATGCACAATCAAAATAAAAATTCTAGCATGCAAATGCAAAATATATTTGTTTACTTATTTACTTATTATTACTTCTCTTTAAGTAAACGTTCCAAATCATAAAGATAAGTTTACTTATTGTTTGTTTTAGGAAAAACATGATTAGTGGTCATCAATTCAAAAAATGAATATTTGTTTCTTACTTACTTTGAGTGGAAGATATATATATATATATATTATTTATTTATTCTTATGTTTACTCAATTCCTTAGTATTACTTCCTATAAAAGACACAGAAGAAATAAATGAACTCATAACTTATTTTTAGGGTTTACAGAATGAGAAGGAGAATGCAATCCAAGTAACAAGAGCAACAAAAGAACACAAATGATCCTTTCTCAAGTCTCTAAGCAATTGAGTTGATTTTGGAGCTTGGAGTGGATTGAATGCTTTGATTGTGTCTTTGGAGTGTTTGCCTTTGCTCTTGTATTGAATGAGAAGTGTAGGAGGCTTGGATGGCTTGAATGATGGTGGTTGGGGTGTATTTATTGCCCAACCACTATTCTAGCTGTTGCTGTCGATGGCACACCGTACAGTCCGGTGGTGCACCGGACATGACACTGTTCACTGTCCGATGCCTGCCACGTCAGCAGACCGTTAGGGTTTGGAGCGGTTGACCGTTGAAGTCTTTTGTCCTCTTGCTACACCGGACAGTCCGGTGGCACACCAGACAGTACAGTGCGTTCTGACTTCGCAGCTCTAACTTCTGACTTCTGCATTGTGCGCTTTTACTGTTCATCACAGTCGACCGTTGCATGCAGATGATCGTTGCTTTGTTGGCTCATCGGACATGTCCGGTGCACACTGGACAGTCCGATGAGTTATAGCAGAGCATTTTCCAGAGAAACCCGAGAGTGGCCAGTTCGCGAGGTGCTCGGCCTGGGCACCGAACAGTGTCCGGTGCACACCAGATAGTGTCCGATGCGCCACTGGCAGCACCATTGCTAGTCTTTGCTCTAATCTTTGTTGAGTCCCCAACTTAATTTCTTTGTTGGTTTATATTAAACTTTATGCACTTGAGATAAATGATAACTAGGCAAACTAGTTAGTCCACGTGATTTGTGATGGACTTCAAACACCAAAATCGATTATAGGAAATGTGTAAGCCCATTTCTCTTTCAAGTAGCCCCAATGGCTAGTTCCAGGTGGCACTGTGGAGAGAAGACCACCAGAGTGTCCGGTGTGACATCCAGAGTGTCCGGTGTAAAAAGCTTTCATGCCAATGGTCGTCTACGGTGTCAGACCAACGGCTAGGCGCACCGGACAGTGAACAATGCATTGTCCGGTGCACCATCGGACTGTCTGGTGTGCCGCAGAGAGCACAACTTTTCTCTAACGGCTAGTTTTGTGTTGGGGGCTATAAATACACCCCCAACCGGCCATTCTAAGGTGTGAGAGCTCAAGCAACATACCAAGGAATATAGTAGACATTCCCAAGTGCTCATACACCCAAGTGCTTAATAGAATCACTCGGTGATTAGCGTAGATGCTTTGCGAAGTGCTTAGATTAGTTAGACCGCTTTAGCGCTTGCTCTAGGTGAATCCTAGTTAGTTGAGTGAGTTTAGAAAAACCACACAACCCCTCGGCTCTTGCACAAGCCATTGTAATTGTACCGAGTAGGGTGAGAGTCTTGCGAGACCGTGACAACCGTGTTTGTGTCATGGCCGCCACCGTGTACCAGAGGGAACGAGGCCCACGGCGTTTTGGCCAGAAGCTCGATAGTGGAGACGACGGGGAGCGTCCGAGAGGAGCCGGAAGCGGAGTACCACTTGCGCGTGGAGAAGGCTCGTGGCTCTCTATGGAGTTACTCGACCGTGGTGCTTGGCCCTTGCGTGGGCTTCCCTTTGCGTAGGGGCACCAACGAGGATTAGTCAGGACCTTGCGTGGTTCTGGATACCTCGTTAAAAATACCAGCGTCATCCACAAGAGTTTGCATCTCTCTACCTTGCTCTTTAGCTTCCGTATTTATATTAAGCATTTAAGTTTCAATCTTGTCTTTATACTTATATTGTTTAGGATTGAAACTTAGTCATTGCGGTAGAGATAACAACACTTAGACAAAACCTAGGTTGCACATTCTAGTTTGATTATTTGCATAGGTTTTGATCTAGGGTTTTATTTGTGGCCTAGTTTATAGAAAGTTTTAGAAGTCCTAATTCACCCCGCCCTCTTAGGCGTCACTTGTTTCCTTCAGTCATCTCTAAGAAACCATGGTGATTTCTAGAACGTAGCGTGGGAAGGTCCTGCAAGCAATAGATAGTGTGCCATCCTACAAAATTGAATTAAGGTTAGCATAGATATAAAAATACATAATATGAATGAATAAAAATATATACTAGGAATGAATAAAAAAGTATGAACATTGCGAAAATACACACCTCACTAATATGCCAACGACAGGTGCGTTAATTGTGACTAAGTCTACTGCAGTTGCCACACTCGTACTGTTCGGGGTCAGTAAGAAATGGTGTTCTTCTTCCCAGCCTACTCCTTCTAGGCAGCTGATCCATAACCATCTTGTGCCTCATCCTCTTCTTGTATATACGCTTGTTCTAATGATTGCCTGGATCCACAACGTACTTTGGCCCATTGTATGGAGCCACTCTCTGTGGTCACGGTAAGAAATAAACCGATAACTCTAAGTCAGCACAAGCCTATCAACAGTAAACTCAGGGGGTATCCTCCTCTCTATGTCAAAGTTACGAGCACGGGCTACTGTAATAACATGAGAACATGAAAATGGTATTGCCTCGATGCCCCACAAGTGCATGACAAGTCATTAAAGATGACCACATGCTTCCTCGACTCTTGTGATTCGTCGTCAGATGTTGTACCAGCTTGAAGGAAGACCTCATAAGTCCCTGATTGGAAGTCAAAACCAATCAACCGTATGTTTGACCGCCCTTTCCTTTGCCTTCTCTAGGAAAGCCTTTGGTTTTGGAGCCCATCTCTCTCCATCACTCTGCAATCCCGCTGCATGGGCATGTCTATCATTAAACCAGGCAACAAGCTTGTAGAAAGTAAATGACACTATAGCAGTCACCGTCATACCACGTATCCCCAACAACAATTTGTTGAATGACTCTGCCATGTTACTGCACTAGAACTCACACCTCCATCCACCTAAGTCGTGAGCTCTCATCCATTTCTCTAACTCAGGCATCAATCTAGACAACCCATCTCTGCCTTCAGCATTTGTTGCCACTTTTAGCTTCTCTAACTTTTCTTTAAAAAACTTGTCTTCTAGCTAGCGACAGGTCTTCTGGAAAAGATCAAACTTATCCTTCACACCATCCTTACGGAGAAGATTCTCAGCAATGTGCCGAGTACACCATCTGTGGTGCAAATAGGAGGGTACCCATCGATCTACTCACGAACCACATTGAGTATTCCTAGTGCCGATATGATATTACACCAACCTCCCGTCCTAGGCCAACAACATGTATCCAGACCAGTCGCAAGAACCGCTCTCAACTGTCTTTATTGTCCTTCTCAACCAATGCAAATGCCAAGGGAACCAGCTTGTTATTTGCATCAACGGATATGGCAATAAGAAGCGTGCCCTGGTATTTGCCAAGAAGAAACATGTCGTCAATGGATAAGACACGACAACTGTGCCGGAAGGACTCCACACAATGAGGAAAGCACCAGAAAGCATGTAGAATATCTGTCTCCCATTAATCCATGCATTTGGTTTAGGGATGTAGTCATGATGCATGCCTGGATTAACCGCCTTCATTTTATTTAGAAGAACAGGCAGTTGCTCGTACCTAGACTCCCAGTCCTCATATATCATCTTCCAAGCACACTGCTTAGCCGTCCATGCTTTACCATATGTTATCTTGTATCCATCATACACATTCTCCACAATCCTCATGACTGGCCTCACCTTCATATTTTGGTTCTGAATGCAATATTCGCATAGACCGCTTCCTAATGACGGTAGAGGTCAATTGGCGATGCTTCATCATTAGCTCATGTTCAGCACAATTGTGTTGCCCCACAACTTTTGTGATCTTCCACTTTCCGGTGATCTTTTGTATCCTAGTACAGACCCTCCATGGACAGTGCTCCTTATCGCATACAACAGTGTAACACCGCTTCTCGTATGAATGAAGCACCCTATATGGCCTCTTATGTAAGATGACATAATGCTGCAACCACCTCTTCGTGGCAGTTAGGTCCGTGAAAACCCGACCCTTTTCGATCATCATGCTAGGACCTGTCTCGGGGGCATCTAGCAACTCATCATCCCTCCTTTTTGCAAAGGCTTCATGAGAAAGACTCAGATCACTGAACTCATGAGAAAGAAACATAATACTAGGTACAAAACTTCAACAACACCTCCCCTACACAGGGAGGTTTCTATAACCTGCAAATTCACATCATTTTCATCACATGAATTGCTTTCATCACGAATCACTTTCATCACATTCAACGTCGTCACATAAATCACTTTCATCGCATTCACCATCGTCACTTAACAAAAACAAAACCAACAACTACATAACTAGCTAATATAAATAAAAAAATAAATTAATAACTAACTACCAAGTTTAATAGATACATATTAGGTTACGACAAAATTAGTAATAAGTACATTACAAACTGTAAAGTTTAGTACTTATATTGCAATAAATTATTAACTAGAATATCATAAACCCTAACTAGATACACAACTATCTAAATTAGTAATACTTAAATTTAATACCTCGTTCACCGATGCGGGCTCGGAGGTCAGCGACGAGCGCGAGGCCGAGGAGTGCGAGCGGCCGACGGTGGTGGGGAACGTAGGGCGCGACCGACAAACAGAGGGTGTGGCCGACGGTGGCGCGGGCGGCAGAGGAGGGCGCTGGCGTGCTCACCGGCGGAGGAGGGCGCAGGCGGGCTCATCGGCGGTGGAGGGCACAAGCGGTGTTGGACAATGGGCTAGCAGCGACGACGTCGAATGAAAGAGAGAGGAAGAGGAAAAGAATGTCAACCGGTATATAAGGGTCGGCGTCAAGATCCATGGCGCCGACCCCCCGCCACGTCACCGTGCCACACGGTCCCTCCTGGCCACGTCATCGAGACACAAGCGCTAAAATAATTGGCGCCAATACTTGTTAGGTCGGCGCCAATAATGACACGTCGACCTAAGGATTTATACTCTAAATTCAAACCACAAATGATATTTTTGTGAAAATAAAATGAGAAAAGGGCTAAAATGGAAAAAAAATTGGTTCTGCAATCCAAATCCAAGGCCCATAGTTTGCTCTCCTCTTCTCTCTAGTCTCTCTCCTCTTCCAAAAGTCCAAACCAAACAAACTCACGCTCATCAGCGGTCAGCCCATGTCCTCCGAGGACCTCTTCGACGGCCTGCCTCCGCCCGCCGCCGCCACCGCCCCGGCCGGAGGCGGAGCTGGCGCGGCCTCCCTCTTGCAGCCCCCGCCGCCACCACCTCCTCCTTCTCTGACGCAAGCAACGGCACCCAAGCCCGCGCTGAAGAGCTCCCTCAAGCGGAGCAAGCCCTCCCCCTCCTCAGACGCTACTCCCTCTTCCACTCCTGCCCCCGCGGCTGCCGCGCCCGAATCCCATGGTGAGATCTCTCCTCCATATCCTCCTTTACTTTCCAAACCGAATGATCCGCGGCTTCTGGCCTTCTGCTGCTGCTCTCGCCGCTTTGGATTGGAACCCGTAATCGTTTAATTGACCCCTATTGACTTCGAGTAAGAGACTGAGCAGCACATCGTAACCGGCCGGTAAGGGGCCTGGAGTGAGGTCGATTTGCGATTTCCCAGACCGAAGCTGACAGAGGAGGGGTTTTCATGTCGGGATTTGACTACCCCATTCCTATATTGTCAGATCCCACTTTCCAGGTCGAGGTCAACGAGGGCAAAGTCGGAAACAGAGGTCGTTTCAGTTCGGGAGATTTGGATCGGGTGGGTGGCTTGAGATTTGTTACTGGTGATGAAGCAATGGATTTCGTGAGCAAATTACCTGGATTATGTGGCACACCACTCTCCTGATGGTGGCGGTTGGAACTCGCTAACTCGTAGCCAGCCTAGCTCAAACAATGGGAGAATAGGAAATAGTTTGATGCCGTTTCGTAGAGTATTAGAGCAACAATGTTTTTTTTTTCCGTTCCCCACAATGGTGCTGTAGGGGGGGTATTTACAGGTAACCGAGGGACAACTCTACCCTATTAAAGACGATTGTGCCCTCGGTTACCTACGTTATCCCCGGAATATTCCCCCTTCGGGGGTTATGATGGGTCATTACAACGTAATTAATTACAAGCACAGACAGACACACTAACAACTCTTCCATCTTAGCGGCTTACAACTGGGACCCTGTAACATGGGCTGTTTATACGTGGGCCCCTTGTTACAACGAGCGGGTAACAACACATGGTCTTCGCGTTCCACATGCTAAGCCTTCGGAATTCTCGTCGGCCTTCGTTCTGACCCGTCGAGACGGAGGGAGCACCCAAGTCTTCGCTCGCTCTGTGCTCTCCCTCCACAGTGGAGCTCACTCTTCAATCTTCGCGTTCTTTAGTCTTCGCTTGAATCCCTTCCGACATGCTCCGCTTTTTGCTGTGTAGTTGATCGAGCGAGGGGGCGTTGCGCCTTCGCCCCAACATTTGCCCTCCGAGGGACCAGTTCGACTAAGTTAGTTGGTGCCGAAGTCTGTCGAGAGATGGCTGAAACGCTGCTCTCGCTCGAAGTGGTCCGGCAGGGTTTTTTGAAATGTGACCGTTGATGAGACATTTTACTTTGGGACTGTTGGGTTCACGAGGCGCTGCCCCTGGCCTATAAAAGGTTGTGCTTGGTCTGGAACCTTTTACCCGTCTGCGCACGTGTTGAAAAAACCCTAGCTTTCTTCCCTGCTTGCTTGCCCTCTTCTGCTCTCGCTCTGCCGGAGATCTGGCCCGCGTCAAGCAAACTGCTCGCCGCCGCCGACGGTACGTGACCATGCCGTCTTCTTCCTCATCGTCGTCTGCTGTGACCGTGTCCTCGACCGTGCCGTCGTCGGAGAAGACGATTAGCGATCCGGCAGCGGTGGTGAAACTGCAGTACGGGCATACGGTCGAATATGGTACCTCGAGGATTTACTCGGGCCGCATGCTGGAGATGCAGCGTCTGGGCTATTTTGGGAACGGAGTCAGGCGGGCTCCAGGGGCTGAAGATGTCCTTGCGCTAGAAGAGGAGTTGGTTGTGTTCGAGGCGTTCTTTGCTGTCGGCCTTCGCTTGCCGGCGCATCGCTTCGTAGTTGAAGTTTTGCGAAAGTTTGAAGTTCAAATTCATCAACTGACACCGAATGATATGGTTACATTGGCGAAGTATATCTAGGCATCATCCTCATATGGTGGAGAGTTGTCTGCTAAGGTCTTCGCCAAAAATTATTGCCTACACTGGCAGAAAAGGTAGATAGGTGGTTTGATTGCTCAGTTTGAGTCTTGTACTTTCACGCCGAGGACTGGAAAGACTTAGGCTAAAGTGGTTGAGATTGTTCCTTGTGCCAAGAATAAATGGGGTAACTGGTGAGACTTTTGGTTTTATGTGGCGCCCGAGGATGTCGAAGGGTTGCCTAGCTTGCCCCCGACCATTTTGTGCTCTCATTGCTATGTGGCCTTTCCACACTTTAAGGTGAAGAGGGATCGAGACGAGGAGGCTCTTCGCTACGCAGCCCGGTTGAGCAGCGGCTGTGATTTGGTGGAAGAGTTCGTCGCCTGCGGAGTGTGGCCGCTAGCGCACGGGTGGGTTTTGGGCGAAATTAGACCTCGCCGGATGCCGACGCTGGGGGATAAGATAGTGCGGAGCCCGGCCTTCGCTGTTGACTTGCGTGGGCGGGACGCGCCGCCTTCGTGCAGGAAGTGGAGTCGGAAGCCATTAAGATTGTTGGAAATTATGTGCCTAAGACTGAAATGATAAAGAGTTGGGATATCCGAGGTTCCAGCGTGAGGTTGAACCGTGTTTTTGAGTTAAATAGCTTTCCCTACGGTCCCTACCTGGAGGGGACTCTATTGACGTCGGCGATGACCGAGGAAAGCAGGTGAAGATCCGGCCTGCAGAGGGCACCTCGAAGGGGAAGACTGTTGTTGCAGCTACCCGAAAAAGGAAAATGGATTTGCAAGGTATGGGGGATGATGAGATGGGGCCGAGGGCCTCTGGGATTTTTTGTTGAGGAGTTAATGGGGACGTACGCGGGTCCCGGGGAGGTGATGTCTTCGCCCGAGCTCCGGGAAACATCTTTGCGCATGTTGAAGGTTGCCGGGGGTCGATGGCATAGGAATGACCCTATACCCTGGGCCGCTGGCGATGACTATTTTACGTCTTGTTTGGCTCATGAGCTGAGAATTTTTCCTTACGGGAGAAATATTGGTGCTTTTGTGTCAGCAGTGATGGAGAAAGATCGTCAAGATGTCCAGCGGAAGAAGCGGAAGGTCCCTCTTCGGCTGGTGGACCCACGCCGAGATGCTAAGGTGGCGCGGCCAAGGGCGAAGGGGGTCGCTCCGTCTGCGACGATGCCTACCTCCGCGGTGCCGGCCGCCGCTGCAAGACTGCCCTCGCCGCCGCACGTAACTGAGACGGCGGTGTCGAGGACTGGGGGGATAGGCCAGGAGTTGTCGGTGGACGAATACCTGGTGGGCTGAGTCACCATGTTTGACGCCCAGACTGGGCTGCTGCCTGCTGGTGAGTTGAAAAACTTTTGTTTCTTAGCCGGGTGATTCTATATTGTCTAACTTGTTTTTGATTCAGGGGCGGAGGCTGGGCAACTGACGGTGGTACCGGCTACGATGCCCACCGGTCTGGTGGGTGCAGCGAAGGGTGACACATGGACTTCGCTGGACCCATGGTCGAAGTTTTGCGCCGCCGCTGATGGCGGAGGCGAACTTGCCTCGGCTACCGCCACCGGCGGCTTAGCTGCGTCTGTCGCGCGGCAGCTGCGATATGTGAGTTATTATTATTATTATTATTTAACTGAGTTTGGAAAATTTCGATGTCAGGTGACAGCCTTCGCCTACCAGGTTGCTTTGGGGGCGCTGACCTCGCAGCTGGTTTCCGAGAGGAAACGACTTGAGGGTAGGGTTGAGCGCCTTCGGACGCAGCATACCGAGGCAATCAGGGACAAGTTGGTGGCCGAGAATAAGAGTCTAGTACGAAACGGAGACGTGCGGCGTATCTGTGTTTGAGTCCTGTGGGTGATGTAATGATTGCTGCAGCGTCGACGCTCGCATGACACCATGCCCCATCGCAGTGGATGGTCCAGAGAGTTTCTGCACGAAACTGCTGTGGCTCCGAAGGCCCTGTCCAGTCTACTATGAAATCGGCCAAAACCTGGGATTTGATTGTTGTCCTGGGCTCGAAGGTGATGTTGTAACCAGAGAGTTCAGCGGCCCATTTGGCTATTCTGGCGGTCACCTCCGGATTTCTGAATAACTCTTCAAGACCTCGATCTGAAGTGACTCGTACTTTGTGTGCCTCGAAATAATGTCTTAGCTTACGCGAAGCCATGATGACAGCGTACGCTATCTTTTCTAACTGTGTCATGTTGCACTTGGAGGTTGTAAGTACTTCGGAGACAAAGTATACCGGGCATTGGTGGGTCTTGCCCTCTGTGCTCCTTTCTTGGACCAAGGCTACGCTGACTGCGCTAGGTGAAGCTGCAATGTAGAGTAGTAGGTGTTAGATAATATTAAGAATGTATCTGTAAAGTAAGGAAAGGGTGATGCGCCTGTGTAAAGATAGGAAAGGATCTGTTCAGGATCTGTTCAGTTAGGAAAGGATCTGTTCAGTTATAGATATAATCTGAGGCAATCAATCAGATCTGTTATAGATAGAATCCAATCAATCATAATCTGTTTTGATTGATTTGATTGATTGCTGGCGCCAGCCCCTTTGTAATCTGATGATGGTATTCCATCTCCTATAAATACATACAGGCGGCCTACTACGGTAGGTAACAAACGCTTCCCAACCTGGTGTTCTTTCATGGTATCAAAGCCACCTCCTTCAAACCCTAGCCACCCCCAGCCCTTAGCAGACGCCAGGAGATATCATGGCAAGCTCATCCTCCATGGCTATACCTACACCTTTGCTAGGGCAAACTATAGCTGAGAAGCTAACCAAGTCGAACTATGCGCTCTGGAAGGCGCAGGTTCTTCCCATCCTTCGTGGCGCACAACTGCAGGGCTACATTGATGGCTCTGCCAAGGCGCCTGAAGAGCAGATCGACGTCAAGAACGGCGACAAGACAGTGAAGGAAAGCAACCCGGAGTACATCCGGTGGGCTGCCTTGGAGCAGCAGGTCCTCGGCTTCCTCATCACCTCCATGTCCAAAGAAGTCATGGGTCAGGTATCATCCTACACCACGCCCCAGGAGGTGTGGAACATGCTGGAACAGACCTATGCAGTGCAGTCCCGGGCAAGAACAGTCAACACCAGGATTGCATTGGCCATGACTCGGAAAGGTAACTTGTCAATTTCTGAGTATGTTACAAAAATGAAGGCACTTGCAGATGAGATGGCATCTGCTCGGAAGCCCATTGATGAAGAAGAACTAGTCTCCTACATCCTTGCGGGACTAGATGAAGAATACAACCCTGTGGTCTCTGCCCTTGTTGCACAGAAGGATTCTGTCTCAGTTGGGGAGGCATACTCGCAACTCCTCAATTTTGAGAGCAGGATGGCTTTGCTGTATGGAGGATCCCAGCCATCGGCTAATGTTGCTGCCCGTCGTGGTCGTGGTAGTTCTGGCCCGCGTGGCCGGGGTCGCAATGGCCGGTTTAATCCTGGTCGCAGCAGCAACAGCAATGCGCCAGGAAGGCGTGGTGGTCCAGGAGGGCACAGATCTGATGGTAACACAATAACCTGTCAGGTTTGTGACAGAACTGGGCATTCTGCTCGCAAGTGCTGGTACCGATATGATGAAGACAACTATTCCAACTCAAATTCCAAGAGTGCAGCAGCAGCAATGCACAGCTATGGTGTTGATACAAATTGGTATACCGATACAGCTGCAACGGATCATCTTACGTCTCAGCTGGACAAACTGACCACTCATGAGAAGTACAAGGGGACAGATCAGATTCACACTGCAAGTGGTGCAGGTATGAACATCTGCAATGTTGGTCATGCTGTTATTGATACCCCTACTAAACCCTTGCATCTCAATAATATCTTGCATGTCCCAACAGCACAAAAAAATCTTGTTTCTGTTCATCGTTTCTCATCTGATAATCATGCCTCACTTGAATACTTTCCAAATCATTTTTTGATTAAGGATCTGGACACGAGGAAGGTTCTTCTTCAAGGTAGATGCAGAGATGGTCTTTATCCCCTTCCATCAGACAGTTCTTGGAGGGGGGGGCTTTTGGCGCCATCAAGTCATCTCCATCTCTATGGCACAATCGTTTGGGTCATCCATCATTGCAGATCATTCGAAAATTAGCCAATAATAATCAGATCATATGTTCTAGTGAGTCAAGTAGTCTGTCTGTCTGTGACGCTTGTCAACAAGGCAAGAGTCACCAATTACCTTATCCAGTGTCAACAAGTGTCTCTACCAAGCCTTTACAACTCGTTTTCTCGGATGTATGGGGCCCAGCCCCCGAGTCCGTTGGTCGAAAAAAATTCTATGTCAGTTTTATAGATGATTTTAGCAAATTCAGTTGGATTTATTTGCTGAAACATAAGTCTGAAGTGTTCCAAAGATTTACTGAGTTCCAAACCATGGTTGAGCGCCTATTTGACACCAAAATTATTGCTATGCAAACAGACTGGGGAGGCGAGTATCAGCGCCTAAATTCTTTCTTTACTAAACTTGGC
The DNA here is from genome assembly GCA_029449295.1 of Zea luxurians. Taxonomy (NCBI): domain Eukaryota; kingdom Viridiplantae; phylum Streptophyta; class Magnoliopsida; order Poales; family Poaceae; genus Zea; species Zea luxurians. The sequence goes on along the minus strand of JAOPSE010000311.1, from coordinate 258,475 downwards.
ATCATTCATTATGTGTCCTGCCCACATGCGCATCAGCAAAATGGACCTGCTGAACGCAAACATAGACATATTGTTGAAGTTGGGTTGTCTATCCTTGCTCAAGCATCCATGCCGCTTAAGTTCTGGGATGAGGCTTTTGCCACAGCTGCATACCTCATTAATCGCACCCCCACGAAACTTCTTGATTACTCTACACCTCTTGAGCACTTGTTCAAACAGTCCCCTGACTATAATTTTCTTAAAGTTTTTGGCTGTGCATGCTGGCCAAACCTGCGGCCCTATAATACTCGAAAATTGGCTTTCCGCTCTACAAGATGTGTCTTTCTAGGCTACAGCAATATGCACAAAGGATACAAGTGTCTAGAGGTCTCTACTGGTCGTGTCTACATCTCTAGGGATGTTGTGTTTGATGAGCACATTTTTCCCTTTGCTGAACTTCATGCAAATGCTGGAGCACGTCTTAGAGCACAAATTAATCTCCTGCCTTCTACCTTATTTCCTTCATCCAACCTTGACAATAGGGGCATTTTTAATACAGCTGATCACACTTTGTCTGATGTTACTGAGGCTAATGCAATTGATGATGTTGTTCCTAGTGTGGTCTCTGATGTCAGAATGCAGGAGATAGGTACTGAGCAGCTCCAAGTGCATGAACAGGAGCAGGTTCAGCCCAAGAGTGCAACAAAACAATATATGAAACCACCTATCACTACCACGTACCAGAGAAGAGAGAAGAACATATCAACTCCACCTTCAGCTGCATTACCAGAAACTGCCACAACATCTTTTTCTTCTGTTGTTCCTTCACAAGAACCTACTGCAGCTCCTTCACCATCGTTTCAAAGTGCTTCAGAATCAGAAGAACATGTGTCTCTCATGGAAGGAACTGAAAGTGCTTCAGCTGCAGGTGGTTACATAGATCTGAGACCTCGTACTCGACTTCAGAATGGTACAATACAGCGCATCAAGTATGGCTGTTTGGCTGCCACTAGTGAGCCCCAAAATTTAGCGGAGGCCTTGGGTGATGAAAACTGGAAGTATGCAATGGATGCTGAATTTGAGGCCTTGGCTAAGAACAAAACTTGGCACTTGGTTCCACCAGAAGGAATTAAAAATATTATTGATTGTAGATGGGTGTACAAGGTCAAAAAGAAGGCAGATGGTACTCTGGATAGATACAAGGCTAGATTAGTCGCTAAAGGCTTCAAGCAAAGGTACGGGATTGACTATGAGGACACATTCAGTCCAGTAGTGAAGGCGGCCACTATTCGGGTTATTCTCTCTCTAGCTGTTTCACAAGGGTGGTCACTACGACAACTTGATGTTCAGAATGCGTTTCTTCATGGCATTCTTGAGGAGGATGTATATATGAAGCAACCACCAGGTTACGAAGACAAGCTGCAGCCACATCACATTTGCAAGCTTGACAAGGCCATTTATGGTCTGAAGCAGGCACCTAGAGCATGGTATTCCAGACTCAGTGACAAACTTTTGCAGCTAGGTTTTCAAGCATCCAAAGGAGACACCTCTCTGTTCTTTTACATCAAGGAAGGTATCACCATCTTCTTGCTTGTATATGTTGATGACATAATTGTAGCAAGTTCATCTCAGGATGTTGTCTCAACTTTGCTCAAGGATCTGAAAATTGATTTTGCACTAAAAGACCTTGGCGCATTACATTATTTTCTTGGAATAGAAGTGCAGAAGGTAGATAATGGTATTCACCTCTCGCTGAGAAAGTATGCCTCAGATGTTCTTAGTCGAGTTGGTATGATAAATTGCAAGCCTACCACTACACCACTCTCTACTTCAGAAAAATTAAGCCTTCACAATGGTGAACCCCTTGGGCCTGATGATTCAACACGGTATAGAAGCATAGTAGGTGCCCTACAATATCTAACTTTGACTCGTCCGGATCTCAGTTTTGCAGTGAACAAAGTGTGCCAATATTTGCATTCACCTACAACAGATCATTGGACAGCAGTCAAGCGTATCTTAAGGTACCTTCGATACACTCTTCACCATGGGTTGAAGATTTCAAAGTCACCTTCTCTGTTGGTCAGTGCCTTCACTGATGCAGATTGGGCTGGAGATATTGATGACAGGCGCTCTACAGGGGGATTTGCTGTTTTTCTGGGCAGTAATTTGGTATCCTGGAGCGCCCGCAAACAACCAACCGTGTCAAGATCTAGTACTGAGGCTGAATACAAAGCTATTGCAAATGCCACTGCTGAGTTGATGTGGATTCAGTCTCTATTGAAGGAACTGAAAATTTCTTGTCCCCCTACAGCAAGAATCTGGTGTGACAATATTGGAGCTACCTATCTCACAGCTAATCCAGTCTTTCATGGTCGTGTTAAGCATGTTGAAATTGACTTCCATTTTGTGCGCGAAAGAGTGGCAATGAAGCTCCTGGATGTGAGAGTGATTTCTACAAATGACCAGATAGCATATGGTTTTACAAAAGCTCTGACGAAGAAGAAGATGGATCTGTTCAGAGACAATCTTAACTTATGCAAGTTATGATTGAGGGGGGATGTTAGATAATATTAAGAATGTATCTGTAAAGTAAGGAAAGGGTGATGCGCCTGTGTAAAGATAGGAAAGGATCTGTTCAGGATCTGTTCAGTTAGGAAAGGATCTGTTCAGTTATAGATATAATCTGAGGCAATCAATCAGATCTGTTATAGATAGAATCCAATCAATCATAATCTGTTTTGATTGATTTGATTGATTGCTGGCGCCAGCCCCTTTGTAATCTGATGATGGTATTCCATCTCCTATAAATACATACAGGCGGCCTACTACGGTAGGTAACAAACGCTTCCCAACCTGGTGTTCTTTCAGTAGGGGGTAAGGCTGGGTCTGGGCTGGTTAATGTTGCCAGATCAGACAGATATTGTTTCAAAGACTCGAAGGCTACAACATGTTCTGGGCCCCAAGTGAAGTCCTTTACACCGCGCAACGTTTTGAGGATAGAAAGGCTTCGCTCGGCGGATCGCGAGATGAATCTGTTCAGCGCAGCCAATCTGCCTATGAGCCGTTGTATGTCTTTTGTTAATTGTGGCGGTGTCATGTCCATGATAGCCTGGATTTTGCTGGGGTTGGCTTTGATTCCCCTGTGCGAGACGAGGTAGCCAAGTATATTATTGCCTTGGCGGACACCAAAAATGCATTTTTCCGGATTCAGCCGGAGTCGGGCTTCACGCATGTTTGCGAATGTTTCTACAAGGTCTGATAGGTGGTCTTCTTTGTTTTTGCTCGCAACGACTATGTCATCAACATACGTGAAAACGTTGCAGCCCATCTGGTCTTCAAGGATTTTTTTGGTAAGGCGGGAGAAAGTTGATTCGGCGTTCTTGAGTCCTTCTAGCATTCGCACGAAACAGTATGTGCCGAAGGGTGTGATGAAACTTGTGCTGGCCTTGTCTTCTTTCATATAGATCTGATGATACCCTGAGAAGCAATTCAGGAGAGACAAGACTTCGCAGCCAGCTGCGGAATCAACTATCTTGTCGATTCGTGGTAGAGGAAAATTATCATTTGTGCGGGCTTTGTTGAGGTTGGTGAAATCGATGCACATTCTCCATTTCCCATTTTTCTTCTGGACAATGACGACAATGGCGAGCCAGGTGGGGTAGGCAATTGGCTCGATAAATTTCGCTTCTAATAAACGGTGCACTTCGGCTTTCGCGACTTCTGTCTTTTCGTCGGACATTTTCCTCAGTCGATGTTTCCTTGGGCGCACAGAGGAGTCGATATCTAGACTGTGCTCAATGATTGTGCGACTGACCTCAACTAGGTCTAAAGCGGACCATGCGAAGACATCCTTATTGCGGTTAAGGCAGGAGAGATGTCTTGCTTCTTCGCTTGGCAGGAGGTCTTCGCTGATCAAGACTGTTTGCTTGGGGGTTGCGGGGTCGAGGGGGACTGTCTTGGTTCCCTTGTTACTCTGCAGTTGTGCGTTAATTTTTTTGTTTTTGGTTGTGCGAGGACTGCTGGTGTCTTCGCATTCTGTCGTTAGACAATGCACATTGTGTTGGCCTAGGACGAAGTCTCTTTCTATGTTCCTGGCTGCCTGTTGATCTCCATATACTGTAATTACACCTTGAGGGCCTGTTATTTTCATGCATAGGTAGAGTCCGTGTATTGCTGCCTCAAACTTATTGATGGATCCTCGCCTCATTATGGCGTTGTAAGGATAGACCATGTCGACTATGTCGAAGGTGACTTGCTCACTTCGCGCGTTGGACGCAGTGCCGAAAGACAGTGATAGCTCTATTTTACCGATTGGAAAAGTGTCTTTGCCTCCAAAACCGTATAAAGGATTTATCTGCAGGCTTGAGTAGGCTGTGGCCGATGCCCATGTGGTCGAATGCGTGCAAGAAGATGATGTCGGCCTGACTGTCGTTGGCGACAAGTACCTTGTGTAAATCCCAACCTGCCACCCGACAGTTGTTCACCATGGTGTCTGCATGTGGCGCACTGCGTAGGTCGACGTCTCTTGCGTCGAAGGTGATTGGTATATGAGACCATTTTGTCTGAACCATCGGCCCAGTGAGGGCTACGTGATTGACTCTTCGGTAGTGATCTTTCTTCTATCGTTTAGTGTTGAAGTCTACGCTCGATCCCCCGGTAATCATGTGACTGACCCCACGAAAAGGTTGATCAGCGAAGTCCTCTTGTTTGGGTGCTGGTGGGGGAGGTGGAGGATTTTGGTGAAGTGGTGGTGGAGGAAGGGCTTGGATCTCTTGGTGTTGCTGGTACATATGGTTTTGCTGGTGGGGGTGGAATGGTTCATTGTGGAATTGTCGCTGGTGGTATTGTTGGGGTGGTAGGTGTGTGCAACAACTCGTTGGTTGTCGACTGGTTGATTTCTGGCCATCCTGTTTTTGGTGGCCTTGGTTTCAGGGCAGTCCCTGGTGGGGTGCACGGAGTCTTCGCCGTGAAAAAGGAGTACAACCTTCGCGGTTGTGGGACTTGACCTTTGCCTCTGCCTCTGGGGTTGGTGCCGCGGCCCTGTTGTGTGGGGTACTCTTGGCGACGAGTGGTGTCTCCAGTCTGTTGTTGATTGGCTATAGTGTTCACTTGTGGCTGATTGCGGTTTGGCCGGCCGGAGTCGGACTGCACCGGTCTGATCCATGTCCTACTGGACTGCGGGGTGTCCTTGGGTTTTCGTTGCGATTCAATCTTTCGCCGGTGGAGCTCTTTGGACCGGGCATACTTTTCGAATAACTGGTATAACTCTTGCAAGTTTTTGGGTGGGGCTCTTATGCAGTGACTGTATAAAACGCCGACGTGAAGACCACTGATTGCGTAGTGGATGGCTATGTGATCATCGACAGATGGTAGTTGTGACTTCAGCAGGAGGAACTTTTTGTAGTACTCTCGAAGGATTTCTTTCTCCTGTTGTCTGCAGAGTGATAATTTAGCCAGGGCATCTGTGTCCGGCCTGTATACTTGGAAGTTTAACAAGAACTTGTCGCGAAGTGCTTTCCATGACTCGATTGATAGTGGCGGCAGTCTGGTGTACCATGTCAGGGTTGGGCCTTCGAGTGCTATGATGAAGTATTTGGCCATGGTGGCGTCGTCCCCTCCAGATGATGCGATCGCAACCTGGTAGCTTATGATGTATTGTGTTGGGTCTGTGCTACCGTTGTACTTAGGGTAAGCACCTGCTCTGAAGTTGCTAGGCCAAGGTGAAGCCTGGAGCTGTGGTGCAAGTGGGCTTCGCTCGTCAAGGTAATTAATCCTCTGGAAAGTGGTTGGAGTGATGAGAGGGCTCTGCTGCATGTGGTGTGAGCCTTCGCCTTGCATATCCGCAATTTGTTATTCTAGCTCTCTGGCCTTTTGCTCTTCATCTAGTATCATCTGTCTGACCTTGGCTTGCATGGTGATGCGCTGGCGCTTGGCTGCAAGTATTTCTTTTTGTTTCTGTAGATGATTGTTCTTGTGTGCAGGGCTCGCAGTTTGAGTTGGTCTTCGGCTGAAATGCCTAAGATTTCGCCGTCTTCGACGATGTCTTTCGCCTCTGGGGGGTGAAGCCTGGCGGGGGTGTCCAAGGCACTCCCTCAGAGCTGCAGGTGCGCACGGTGCCCTCCGGTGTAGGCAGATTGACTTGGCATTGCCTTTTGCTGTTGACGGCCTCATCGTCGAAGGCCTCCTGAGGGATGTCGTTCGCAATGGGAGCCTTGCCTTTCTTTTTAGCCAGAAGGGCCGTTTTCGCTGCATCGTTGATGGAAGTGGCAGCCTTCGAAGTCGCTCTCTTGGGGGCCATCGCGGGAATGGTTTTTCGTAGCACGAACGATGGGCGCCAAATGATGGAACTTGCTAACTCGTTGCCAGCCTAGCTCAAACAGTGGGAGGACAAGAAATAGTTTGATGTTGTTTAACGCAGAGTATTAGGGCAACATTGTTTTTTCCCGTTCCCCGCAATGGTGCTGTACGGGGGTATTTATAAGTAACCGAGGGACAGCTCTACCCTATCAAGGACTATTGTGCCCTTGGTTACCTACGTTATCCCCGGAATATTCCCCCTTGGACGGTTATGGCGGGCCATTACAGCGTAATTAATTACAAGCACAGGCAGACACACTAACAACTCTGCCCTCTTAGCGGCTTACAAGTGGGACCCTGTAACATGGGCCCCTTATTACAACGAGCGGGGTAACAACACATGGTCTTCGCGTTCCACATGCTAAGCCTTCGGAATTCTCGTCAGTCTTCGTTCTGACCCGCCGAGACGAAGGGAGCACCCAAGCCTTCGCTTGCTCTGTGCGCTCCCTCCGTAGTGGAGCTCACTCTTCAGTCTTCGCTTGAATCTCTTCCGACATGCTTCGTTTTTTGATGTGTAGTCGATTGAGCGAGGGGGCGTTGCTCCTTTGCCCCAACAGTGCCGCTGAAAAAGGGAAGTGATTTGAGTCTTTTACAGTTCGGTGATGATTGGAGGATGTAATGCCTTTAGTTTTGCGTTAGACTTTGAGCTGATTTTGCTGCTGTCAAGGGTATTTGTCTTGTAATGATGATGTTACCTGAATGCTTTAACGGTTGGTCCTTGTGAAGTTGTGATAATGCAATGACTGGTGCTGTTGCCTTGAAACTCCAAAAAAAAATGTGGCACGCTACTAAGATCAGTGTGACTCTCCTGCTGCATTGGCTTCTGCTGCCCTATTACCCTAGGGCCTATGTAAGACCCAAGTAGTTATAACCTACTCTTAGTTTTGCTTTTGCACCAGGACGATAATGGCTTCTTCTCATTCTTTCTTTAGAATAAAAACAGTGTAGCTGTATACTAGAGTTACCGATGCACTTTACCCATCCACAATGTTAAGGGCAATGATAGGAATCCGCAGCCTGGCTTTTAAGTTATGAAGTGGTATCTGTGTGGATTTTGTCGCTACTAATATCAACCTCTCCTCACTGAGTTTTTGGAGTGTTACTTGCAACTTGCAAGAAAGCACATCTATGAACCCTGAACGATGTATTCCCACGTAGTAGGGCTTTGCACTATCCATTCGTTTCTGTGCTGGAGCTGGACATATTTGCCTGATTGCACCATTTGATTCCCTGCCATTGTTTTCCTTTGACTCTCTCGTTGGTAACTGTAACTCTTTTCAAGTGTTTCTGCATTCTGTTTTCATTAGGCTATCTCCAGCAGCTCTCATATCTCATTTCCTATCTCACATTTTATTTGAAATGCCACTCTGCAAACAGTATATATACAGTGCAAAACAGTGTTTTGCCCGATCTACTGTACACATCCCTACTGTTCCATTAACTGTGCTAGCACCTAGTTCATTGCAGTATTGCACTATGCCAGTGGCAGCATTATGTGCAAGAGAAAAAAAACGGTGACAATCTGAACCTGCACAAATTCTTACTTGTTATTTTTCCAGCTCAGCTTTGGTTATGTAACGTCTTTATGTATGGTCTTCTCTAACCAATTTCTTGTCACAAGAACAAATAAGCAAATTCCTTTACTTTGCAGATAGTTATTATGCCCTAAATTTCATACTCTCTTGCAGTTCCTGAGAAACGTCTTCGGTTCAGAACAACCGTTGATGCTTCAGAAACACAAGTGATTGAGGCTATGCAGAAGATAGCTTCACACATAGGGAACGCTTCAAAATTCAGCAAGGCATCAAAACTAGCTTTGCAACTCATCGAGGCTGGAAGCGTCAAGCCTGGAACAATCGGTCATTTCTTTGCTATACTAGAAGCTGCGATGTCTTCACCGGGAGTGTGCAACGAGCCTTCTGTACGAGCAGACTACCACAAATTGTTCGATGCTGCTCAGGGTGTAACAGAGGTGAAGTTTCTGTTGTACCTGAAGCGGATAGTTGCTCGGTTGTGTCAGCTCGCTACTTTCACTAATAACTTGCGATTAAACGTGCAGTTACTCAACCAAGAGCAGAAAAATCGATTCAACATATGGGTTCTGCATGCAGTGGTGGCTAACGATCTTTTCACTGATGACAGCTTTGTGGTGAGTATATTGTTTTTCTCTGGACGCCACATGTTGCTCGTCTTGGCAGCCTAAGTATGAAATAGTTTACTAGATGTACTTGGCAGCTGCTGCAGACATGCTGCCATAACCCGATACATATCACCCGGCCTGGGGATACTGAGCATGTTCTTGCTCTTATTTTTGTAGTTCTCAAAGGCTGTAGGAAAGATCAAAGATTCCATCTCAGCCCTGCCAGTGGCAACGGCGGATGACGACAACGACGAAGCTGCGGCCCTTGCTGCTGCGAGCAAAACTGATGTGGCGACGGACAACGAAGCAGGTCATGGCGTCCCAGCCGCAGCTTCTGATTCTGTGGTGGATGAAGGCGCGCATGCCGTGGCCTTGGAGCCGGAAGAAGAATCCTCCGACCCTTTCGGTTTAGATGGTCTTCTTGAGCACAGGCCTAAGAAGACGTCTGGGAGAGCTCGAGAGAAGGCAGTCGCGGCTCTGAACAGAAAGACGGTCGAGGAGGAAGCAAAGAGGGTTCTCAAGTCGCAGCGGGAGGCCCTTCTGAAATGCGTGGAAATAGCCGCTCGGCGCTACAGAATCCCGTGGTGAGTTTTTGTGTGTGTGATAGATAGATAGATAGAGCATCATCCATTTGCTTAGCAGTATATTTCTGTTTTTTTTTTGGATTGAGCTATATTATCTTGTTGTGTTCGCCAGGACACAGACCGCCATTGACATTTTGGCGAAGCAGGCGTACGACGACGCTGCCCGGTTCACACGGCGGCAGCGGGACGCGATCGCTAAGCTGTGGAACTCGATCAAGGAGCAGCAGATCCGGCGGAAGCAAGGCAAGTCGGTGAGCGGGAAGCTGGACGTGAACGCCTTCGAGTACCTCCAGGAGAAGTACTCCCGCGAGAAGATGAGCATCCGGCACAGCGTGGGCGGCGGCGGCGATCGTCGCGCGACGCAGTGGCTGGGCTAGGCCGTGCGTGTGTGTGATGGTTTGTGCCTTTGGCTTCATCAGCGACACGGCGTGGGAGTTGTTTGTGGTTGGTTTTTCGTAGAGGAGAGGAGAGAGTTGACATGATCTTCCCCGTAGGCCGTAGCATGTGATGGGTGGCTCTTGGTATAACGTAACGTACTAGCTGCACTGAACTCGTTGCATGTCTTTATCAGTACTGGAACTGGAAGCAGCAGCTGAAACTGCTGACAACGACATGGCAGTGCAGCACAGTGCGGCTGTTGGGCGCAAAATGCTTTGTTTATGCCGGCAGCACATACTACTAGAGTAGCAGCAGTCTATCACCACCCTTATTTGACTTGTCTATTCGCTTCGCATTAAAACTAACTATTTAGACTACTGTAGTTCTTATTTATAGAAACAGAATATTATATACTGATGTAACTTTAATCTATAAAAACAAAACACTGTAAAAACAATCGATACGGGTTAAAGCCATCATCTCCTCTCCTGCCATGAGCGAGCCTTCCTTTCCCCTGCAAATGTTCATATTCATATAGGTAATCATGAACCTAGACATATGTATAAAATACATACATTAATTATTGTATGAATCTAGTAAAACAAATTTTAATCTCTAAAACCTATTAAGATGATAGTGTGTAGACCATGAGTGGAACCCATACCCCTGCCTCGATGCCTATAGAAAAATCATCCAAAATTATCGCGTTGGGGGATCGAACCCATGCGGCTGATAAAGGTAGCAGTTAGGGGACCGAACCCATGTGGCTGATAAAGGTAGCAGGCGACACTAGTTGTGCTCGGTTAGCCACGTGAGCCCAAACAAGTTTGAGCATAATAGTCAATAGGTGTTATAAATATGTGCGGTTTTTAAAATAATAAAAAATAATCATGTCAGGTCGGGCTGGCACTATGTGTCAAGACAATGGCCCAAGCATGGTACGCGCTCTGGGGTCAGGCTGGCACGGGCCCCATTTTAATAGTGTCGGGCCGGATCACAACACTATTAAATGGGTCGTGTCTCAGGCTGACCAGCTAGGCCTGATCCATTTTGCCATCTATACCAACGCCCCCCCTCCACGCTATCGTCGGTCGCAAGCCCCATACACACCATGCTCCACGCGCCGCCGCACATCCGCGCTCCTCGCCCTCACGTCCGTGCCAAACGCCCACCATCCTCGCCTCCCTCTACTCTGCCCCCCCCCCGCCTACGTCTACCACCGTGTGTTGCCCCTCCCTCTGCATCCCCCGCCCCGTCACGACAGACCCCCCTTGGTCCCCTCCCTCACCTTCGCCCTTCGCCTCCTCCTCGATGCCCGCGCCTTCGTCAAGGATCTCGAGGGGCTTGTGGTCGCATCGAGGCGCTCAAGACTCCATTTAGGGCCACAATGGACTGCCTTATCCGTAAGCGTGCTACTTCCATGAGGTGGACGGGGAGCTGATGCGCAACCTGATCTAAGTCAACGTCAAAGGTGTCACACGGGTCACGCACAATGTGTTGTCAGGCATGGTCAAGACTCAAAAGGAAGTGTGACGCCATTGTCAACATCGGCTCTAGTGTCACCTCTGACGTGCCTTCCTATTTGCTCTATTCTGTCTATGCCGCCACCAAAGCCACAATACTAATAAGTGTTTTCTTCACATCTCTCTAGCTAAATCGATAAGGGCATGTTCGTTTGAGCCGAAATTCACTCCGAAATTGTTCCAATTGATCAAACCCTATATAAATTAGACAAATAATCTGGCTAGGAATGTGTCATTACCCTGAAACTAGGGTACCCCTTGCTACTGTATAAAAACGTAGTACCCACACGGCTATCTTTAGTCACATGGTAAAAGAGCTGTATGTGGGACCAGGCCATGACTTGCCCCAGCCTCGGGCGACTACTCTGGGCCAGCAGCAGTGCCTAACCCCACCACATGGGCGGGTCCGGAGCCGCCACATGTCTAGAGAAAGTGATATACTCCAAGGTATCAACAGTGAACCCGGACCCCCATGGAAAAAGTGTCGGACCCCTGGATATACAGTCTAGACCTCCAAGATTGATCCAGGACCCTCACGTGTACGGACCGGACCCCTGGAATGGGATTCGGACCCCCCGTATGGGGTCCGGGCCGCCCATAGTAGGGTCCCAGGGTTCTGGGATAGAACACACCCGGGCCTTAATCAGGGCCCAAGCGGGGATCCGGTGCTGACACGTGTCCAGACCCGGTCTGGTGGGATCCAGACCTACCCGCATACACTCCTGCTCCTCGCTCAAGCGGAGGTCCGATGCTACCACATGGCATACTGCACGCGGCATAAGCCAACGGGCGGAATCTAGCATGACGCCTCTAGGCTACGCACGCCTTCGCATTCATTACGGATAAGACGTGCGCCTGTCCATTCCACTGACAGGCGGCGTGCCAGTCCACGATACTCGGACCGTGCCATTATTCGCACGTTACTGACTATCAATGCTGCATGGACTGCGGTCATCATGACTCCCGCTGATTACTCATGCGTTACTAAGGTGGAGGATCTTCGTGTGCTGTCAGCATTTACTACTCACATAATGTAGTCCTACCATTATGCTCTTGGGCCCACATGTCGAGGCTCAACATCCTTGTACGTACCTCCCTTAAACTATAAAAGGGAAGGGACATATCGCTACAAGGGACAGACGCTCACATAGGTTCACATGCACAGATTCAACAGAGTCAAACATACGCTTACACACACACTCAATACAACATACACACAGTGGAGGTAGGGTATTACGCTCCGGCGACCTGAACCACTATAATCCCTCGTGTGTTCTTATGTTCATCCTGAATCCACCTAACAGGCAAAACGCTTAGGCCCCCTCCTCATCTTAGGATTAGGGCAGGTGCATTCCGCCACCCAACCAGAGGATTTTCTTTCCGACATTTGGCGTGCCAGGTAGGGGGCTTTGGCTTTAGGTTTTTCGCCTGTTTTCCTGCTCGACACGATGGTTCAGATCGTCGAGCACCGTGGCTTGTCTCTCGAGGATTTCCTGATGGAGGAAGAGGCTGCATCTTCCATGCCATGGGGCTCCAACCGTCCTGTGCCTGGTGCTGCTGCTGTGCACGCTGCACGACAGCACACGCCCGCATAGACATCCAGGGCTCCATCAAGGGCTGCTCCTGGGGTGTTGTCTGCAGCCAGGGAGTTGCTACGCCACCCTCCAAGTTCCACGGCCTCGCTGGGGGGCATGAGGCAGTGGCACGAGGATGTCGGTCGTCTCCTTGGCATGGCGCATTCTAGCTCGGCCAGGCCCAGGCCTCGGTCATTCCGGCGTCAACATGAGGCGTCGGCGTCAGTGCGCTCACCCTCAGTGAAGGCTGCACGGACTGACGACCTGCGGACGGAGCTCAACCGCAGGCGTGCGGGCGAGGATGCTCCAATCTCTATGGAGAGGCCTGATGACCTACGGGCAGAACTCAACCGTAGGCGTGCGGGAGAGGATGCTCGAGTCTCTCTGGAGAGAGCGCGGGAGCGCCGACAAAACTTCGAGGGTCACAACCTCGACCAAGACTTCGCTCTGCTTGCACCACAAACTCCAAGGGGCGCCCGAATCCACACGGGTGTCCCATTGGTCGGCGTGGGTTGTGCCGCACTAGCGGATCACCTCCGTGCGGCGACTTGGCCGCCCAAGTTCCGGCCACACCTGCCGGAGAAGTACGACGATACGTCAAACCCATCGGAATTCTTGCAGGTCTACGTCACCGCCATTACGGCAGCTGGTGGAAACACCGATGGCGAGCTACTTCCATGTAGCCTTGACCGGCTAGCCTGGACCTGGCTCATGAACCTGACCCCGGGGTCCGTCTACTCTTAGGAAGAGCTCTGTGCACGGTTCACAACGAACTTTGCCAGTGCTTATCAGCAACATGGTGTGGAGGCTCATCTCCATGCCGTAAGGCAAGAACCCGGGGAGACTCTCCGGGCTTTTATCGCCCGCTTCACCAAGGTACGAGGAACTATACCTCGTGTCTCCGATGCCTCTATTATCACTGCTTTCCGACAGGGGGTGCATGATGAGAAGATGTTGGAGAAGCTGGTGACGCATGACATGGAAACCATCACCACACTTTTTGCTCTGGCCGACAAATGTGCCAGAGCTGCCGAGGGCCGTGCATGGCACTCGACACCGCAGACCGGAGTTATCCAGACGGGTGGCTCAGGTGTCGCCACCCAGGGCAGCAACAACAACAAGAAAAAGAAGAACCGCGGCCATGATAGGCCGCAGTCTGCTGCTACGGTCGCCGCAGCTGCGGCTGGGGACCAGAACGAGCGCAACAAGTGCCCACGGCAACAGGGAGGCAACAGTGGGTCATGTCCTGTCCACCCCAACAGTCGCCACAGCGCCTCAGAATGTCGCGAGATCATTAAGCTCGCGAAGCGCGTCAGTGAGCGACACGAGCAGGCCTCCAAGGATGGCTCGCCGCCACGTCACCGACCTGGCAAGGAGAAGGTCGACGATGGTGACGTGGCCGTGGGGGAACGGGACCTCGGGTATCAATCCCCTAAGGGGGTCCTCAAGGACGTCTTCACTGGAGACTCCGACTTCGGTGACGAAAACGACCGCCGTAAGAAGCTATACGTGATGTACAACGGGAGCTAAGAGCTCACCTCCCGTAGGAACGTGAAGTCCCTGCGTCGAGAGGTCCTTTCGGCGGTCCCAGGGGTCCCGAAGGCTGCTCCACATCAGCAGTGGAGGAGCACCACTATCTCCTTTGGGGCATCCGATTGCCCCGAAAACATGGCAGGGGCCGGTATACTACCACTCATCACCGCTCCTGTCATCGCCAAAATGCGGCTGCATCGTGTCCTGATTGACGGTGGGGCTGGACTCAACGTCATCAGTCACGCTGCGTTCAAGCAGCTGCAGATCCTAGGGTCCCGATTGGGGCCCTCTCGTCCATTCTCCGGAGTGGGCCCTCAACCGGTGTATCCCCTTGGGAGCATCACACTCCCTGTTACATTCGGGATCGAGGAGAACTTCCGCACAGAGAACGTCCAGTTCAACGTTGCGGAGGTTAACCTCCCTTTCAATGCCATCATTGGCAGGCCGGCCCTGTACCGGTTCATGGCCATTGCCCATTACGGGTATTTGGTCCTTAAGATGTTGTCCCCTGCTGGGGTCCTCACCGTGCGGGGCGACCGCGCCGCTGCGCTTGCGGCTGTCGAGAAGCTGCACGCCCTAGCGGCAGAAACTGCTCGCCCGGACGACGGAGGGAGGGACCCCTCGACTTCCACCAAGGCGCCTACCAAGGTGCCTAAGGTGCAGCCATCTGGAGCAGATGACGGTCCTGTTAAGGCCATCCAGGTCGGCGTGGACTCCTCCCAGACCACCCGCATCACGGGCAATCTGGAGGACAAATAGGAACTCGCGCTCGTCGCCTTCCTCCAGGCAAATGCCGACGTGTTCGCATGGGAACCATCGCAAATGCCTGGGATCTCTAGGGAGGTGATTGAGCACCATCTGAAGATCCACCCTGACGCTAAATTGGTGAGTCAGAAGCCTCGAAGACAGTCCGTTGAGCGGCAAGACTTCATCCGTGAGGAGGTCCGGAAGCTGCTACACGCTGGCTTCATCGAAGAGGTCCATCACCTAGTATGGCTGGCCAATCCAGTCATCGTTCCAAAGGCGAACGGGAAGCTTCGGATGTGCATCGACTACACCAGCCTTAATAAGGCTTGTCCCAAGGACCCGTATCCACTTCCACGCATAGATCAAATCGTGGATTCTACCTCCGGGTGCGACCTCTTGTCCTTCTTAGATGCTTACTCTGGTTTCCATCAGATCTAGATGTCTAGGGAAGATGGGAAGCATACCGCTTTTGTAACTGTGGATGGGCTTTACTGTTATGTTGTAATGCCCTACGGTCTAAGGAAAGCCTTGCCAACATTTGTGCGGGCGATGAGTAAGACCTTTGGTGACCTAATTAGGGACATGATAGAGATATACATCGATGACATCGTGGTCAAGACTAAGAGAGGGTCGACCCTAATGGAAGACTTAACCCTGGTCTTTGACAAGCTGCAGGCAACGCACACGAAGCTGAACCCGGAGAAGTGCGTCTTTGGTGTCTTCGCAGGGAAGTTGCTGGAATTCCTGGTTTCGCACCGGGGCATTGAGGCAAACCCGGAGAAGATCAAGGCAGTTGAGGCAATGAGGCCTCCGCCCAGATCAAGGACGTCTAGAAGCTTATGGGGTCACTGGCCGCCCTCAGCTGCTTCATCTCAAGGCTGGCTGAAAGGGCGCTACCTGAAAGTCGCCTAGAGGGGGGTGAATAGGGCGAATCTGAAATTTAACAACTTAAGCATAACTACAAGCCGGGTTAGCGTTAGAAATATAATCGAGTCCGAGAGAGGGCGTAAAAACAAATCGCAAGCGAATAAGACGTGAGACACAAGGATTTGTTTTATCGAGGTTCGGTTCTCGCAAACCTACTCCCCATTGAGGTGGTCACAAAGACCGGGTCTCTTTCAACCCTTTCCCTCTCTCAAACGGTCCCTCGGACTGAGTGAGCTTCTCTTCTCAATCAAACGGGAACCAAACTTCCCCGCAAGGACCACCACACAATTGGTGTCTCTTGCCTTGATTACAATTGAGTTGTTCGCAAGAAAGAATGAAAGAAAGAAGCAATCCAAGCGCAAGAGCTCAAAAGAACACAACAATCACTCTCTCTAATCACTAAAGCTTTGTGTGGAATTGGGAGAGGATTTTGATCTCTTTTGTGTGTCTAGAATTGAATGCTGGAGCTCTTGTAAGTAGTTGGAAGGTGGAAAACTTGGATGACTTGAATGTGGGGCGGTTGGGGGTATTTATAACCCCAACCACCAAAAGTGGTCGTTGGGAGACTGTCTGTCGCATGGCGCACCGGACAGTCCGGTGCGCCACCGGACACTATCCGGTGTGCCAGCCACGTCACCTGGCCGTTGGGTTCCGACCGTTGGAGCTCTGTCTTATGGGCCCGCCTGGCTGTCCGGTGTGCCACCCGCGCGTGCTCTGTCCCTCTGCGCGCGCAGGCGCGCATTTAATGCGTTGCAGCCGACCGTTGCGCGCGAAGTAGCCGTTGCCCCGCTGGCTCACCGGACAGTCCGGTGTTACACCGGACAGTCCGGTGAATTATAGCGGAGCGTATTCCAGAAGCTGGCGAGTTCAGAGTCGCTCTCCCCTGGGGCACCGGACACTGTCCGGTGGTGCACCGGACAGTCCGGTGAATTATAGTGAAGCGCCTCTGACATTTCCCGAAGGTGAAGAGTTCAGCTTGGAGTTCCCTGGTGCACCGGACAGTCCGGTGCGCCAGACCAGGGCAGCCTTCGGTTGTCCCTTGCTCTCTTTGTTTGAACCCATTCTTGGTCTTTTTATTGACTTATTGTGAACCTTTGCCACCTGTAGAACTTATGGACTAGAGCAAACTAGTTAGTCCAATTATTTGTGTTGGGCAATTCAACTACCAAAATCAATTAGGAAATAGGTGTAAGCCTAATTCCCTTTCAATCTCCCCCTTTTTGGTGATTGATGCCAACACAAACCAAAGCAAGTATAGAAGTGCATAATTGAACTAGTTTGCATATTTGTAAGTGCAAAGGTTACTTAGAATTGAGCCAATAGAAATTCATAAGATATGCATGGATTGTTTCTTTATAATTTTAACATTTTGGACCACGCTTGCACCACATGTTTTGTTTTTGCAAATTCTTTTGTAAAATCTTTTCAAAGACATTTTGCAATTAGTCAAAGGTAAATGAATAAGATTTTTGAGAAGCAGTTATAAGATTTGAAAATTTCTCCCACTGTTTCAAATGCTTTTCCTTTGACTAAACAAAAATCCCCCTTAATGAAATCCTCCTCTTAGTGTTCAAGAGGGTTTTAGATATTAATTTTGAAGAGGGTATACCAATTTGAAAATCATTTTTAAAATTAGGTGGTGGTGTGGTCCTTTTGCTTTGGGCTAATACTTTCTCCCCCTTTGGCATGAATCGCCAAAAACGGATACTTTGAGTGAAATATAAGCCCTTTTATGAACTACCTTCCCCCCTTTGGCAAACAAATAATATGAGTGAAGATTATACCAAAAGACAGAGAGATGCTCGGAGCGACGGCGAAGGATGAGTGATGGAGTGGAGTTAAAGCCTTGTCTTCGCCGAAGACTCCTTTTCCCTTTCAATCTATGACTTAGCATGAAATGGACTTGAAGAAACACATTAGTCATAGCACATGAAAGAGATGATCAAAGGTATAATATATGAGCTATGTATGCAAGACATCAAAAGAAATTCCTAGAATCAAGAATATTTAGCTCATGCCTAAGTTTGTTAAAAGTTTGTTCATCTAATGGCTTGGTAAAGATATCGGCTAATTGATCTTTAGTATTAATGTATGCAATCTCGATATCTCCCTTTTGTTGGTGATCCCTTAAGAAGTGATACCGAATGGCTATGTGTTTAGTGCGGCTATGCTCAACGGGATTATCCGCCATGCGGATTGCACTCTCATTATCACATAGAAGAGGAACTTTGGTTAACTTGTAACCATAGTCCCTGAGGGTTTGCCTCATCCAAAGTAGTTGCGCGCAACAATGGCCTGCGGCAATGTACTCGGCTTCGGCGGTAGAAAGAGCTACGGAATTTTGCTTCTTTGAAGCCCAAGACACCAAAGATCTTCCCAAGAACTGGCAAGTCCCCGATGTGCTCTTTCTATTAATTTTACACCCTGCCCAATCAGCTTCCGAATAACCAGTTAAATCAAATGTGGATCCCCTAGGATACCAAAGCCCAAACTTAGGAGTATAAGCCAAATATCTTAAGATTCGTTTTACGGCCGTAAGGTGAGCTTCCTTAGGGTCGGCTTGGAATCTTGCACACATGCATACGGAAAGCATAATGTCCGGTCGAGATGCACATAAATAGAGTAATGAACCTATCATCGACCGGTATACCTTTTGATCTACGGATTTACCTTCTGTGTCGAGGTCGAGATGCCCATTGGTTCCCATGGGTGTCTTGATGGGCTTGGCATCCTTCATCCCAAACTTGTTTAGAATGTCTTGAGTATACTTTGTTTGGCTAATGAAGGTGCCCTCTTGGAGTTACTTCACTTGAAATCCTAAGAAATACTTCAACTCCCCCATCATTGACATCTCGAATTTCTGTGTCATGATCCTACTAAATTCTTCACATGTAGATTCGTTAGTAGACCCAAATATGATATCATCAACATAAATTTGGCATACAAACAAATCATTGTCAAGAGTTTTAGTGAATAGAGTAGGATCGGCTTTTCCGACTTTGAAGCCATTAGCATTAAGGAAATCTCTTAGGCATTCATACCATGCTCTTGGGGCTTGCTTGAGCCCATAAAGTGCCTTAGAGAGCCTATAGACATGGTTAGGGTACTCACTGTCTTCAAAGCCGGGAGGTTGCTCAACATAGACCTCTTCCTTGATTGGTCCATTGAGGAAGGCACTCTTCACGTCCATTTGGTAAAGCTTGAAGCCATGGTAAGTAGCATAGGCTAATAATATGTGAATTGACTCAAGCCTAGCTACAGGTGCATAGGTTTCACCAAAATCCAAACCTTCGACTTGGGAGTATCCCTTGGCCACAAGTCGAGCTTTGTTCCTTGTCACCACACCATGCTCATCTTGCTTGTTGCGGAAGACCCATTTGGTTCCTACAATATTTTGATTAGGATGTGGAACTAAATGCCATACCTCGTTCCTAATGAAGTTGTTAAGCTCCTCTTGCATTGCCACCACCCAATCCGAATCTTGAAGTGCTTCCTCTACCCTATGTGGCTCAATAGAGGAAACAAAAGAGTAATGCTCACAAAAATGTGCAACACGAGATCTAGTGGTTACCCCCTTATGAATGTCGCCGAGGATGGTGTCGACGGGGTGATCTCGTTGGATTGCTTGGTGGACTCTTGGGTGTGGCGGTCTTGGTTCTTCATCCTCCTTGTCTTGATCATTTGCATCTCCCCCTTGATCATTGCCGTCATCTTGAGGTGGCTCATCTTTTTGATCTTCTCCTTCATCAACTTGAGCTTCATCCTCATTTTGAGTTGTTGGAGATGCTTGCGTGGAGGAGGATGGTTGATCTTGTGCATTTGGAGGCTTTTCGGATTTCTTAGGGCACACATCCCCAATGGACATGTTCCTTAGCGCGACGCACGGAGCCTCTTCATCACCTATCTCATCAAGATCAACTTGCTCTACTTGAGAGCCGTTAGTTTCATCAAACACAACGTCACAAGAAACTTCAACTAGTCCTGAGGACTTGTTAAAGACTCTATATGCCCTTGTGTTTGAATCATATCCTAGTAAAAAGCCTTCTACAGTCTTAGGAGCAAATTTAGATTTTCTACCTCTTTTAACAAGAATAAAGCATTTGCTACCAAAGACTCTAAAATATGAAATATTTGGTTTTTTACCGGTTAGGAGTTCATATGATGTCTTCTTGAGGATTCGATGTAGATACAACCGGTTGATGGCGTAGCAGGCGGTGTTGACTGCCTCGGCCCAAAACCGATCCGAAGTCTTGTACTCATCAAGCATGGTTCTTGCCATGTCCAGTAGAGTTCTATTCTTCCTCTCCACTACACCATTTTGTTGTGGCATGTAGGGAGAAGAGAGCTCATGCTTGATGCCCTCCTCTTCAAGGAAGCCTTCAATTTGTGAATTCTTGAACTCCGTCCCATTATCGCTTCTAATTTTCTTGATCCTCAAGCCGAACTCATTTTGAGCCTGTCTCAAGAATCCCTTTAAAGTCTCTTGGTGTCGGCGTTCCGAGACCGGGGGGTCCCCGGGCCGACGAGTGAGTGTGCCGCGTGCCCCAGCCCAGATGGGTCGAGCGCGTGGGCGAGCGCGAAGGGGGGAGAGAGCGAGTGCGAGGCGGCCGGAGCCGGGTCGTGAGGGAGTCGGAGAATCCCGCGGCCTTCGTGTTTGTCCCGCGCCCAGGTCGGGTGCGCTTGCAGTAGGGGGTTACAAGCGTCCGCGCGAGGTGAGGGGAGCGAGCGCCCCGAGAGAGCGCCTGCCCCTGCCCTTCGTCCCCGCGAGGCCAACCTTCTCTAAGAAGGCCCTGGTCCTTCCTTTTATAGGCGTAAGGAGAGGATCCAGGTGTACAAATGGGGGTGTAGCAAGGTGCTACGTGTCTAGCGGGGGAGAGCTAGTACCCTAAGTACATGCCAAGGTGGCAGCCGGAGAGATCTTGGCGCCCGGCTAGTGTGGCGTCGTGGCTGTCGGAGAAGCAATAGAGCTTGGCGGAGGGACAGCTGTCGGAGTGGTTGGGCCCTTGCTGACGTCCCCCTGCTTTCGTAAGAGAGCTGAGAGCCGCCGTCGTCATGGGTCCAACGGGGTGCCATCATTGCCTATCTGGCGGGGCTAGCCAGATGGGACGTCGGTCCTGTTCCCTGCGGCCCGAGTCGGCTCGGGGTAGGGTGATGATGGCGCTTCCTGTCGACGTGGCGGACTTGTGCCCTAGGTCGGGCGACGTGGAGGCGCCTCCGAGGCCGAGGTCGAGTCTGTCCTGCATGGCCGAGGCCGAACCTGAGCACCCGGGTCGGGCGAGGCGGAGGTCGGGGTGGAGTCCGAGCCCTGGGTCGGGCGAAGCGGAGTTCATCGTCTTCCGAGGCCTTAGCCCGAGTCCGAGCCCTGGGTCGGGCGGAGCGGAGTTCGCCGTCTTCCGGGGCCTTAGCCCGAGTCCGAGCCCTGGGTCGGGCAGAGCGGAGTTCGCCGTCTTCCGGGGCCTTAGCCCGAGTCCGAGCCCTGGGTCGGGCGGAGCGGAGTTCGCCATCTTCCGGGGCCTTAGCCCGAGTCCGAGCCCTGGGTTGGGCGGTGCTTCCTCTGGCGCTTTTGGCCGAGCCTGGCTGCCCGTCAGTCTTACCTTTTGCGTTAAAGGCCCCAGTGATTTGGTCGGTCGGTGCGGTGATTTAGTCAGGGTTACTTCTTATCGAAGGCATGGCCTCGGGCGAGCCGGAGATGCGTCTGCCGTGAAAGAGGAGGCCTCGGGCGAGACGGAACCATCTCAGGGTCGGCTGCCCTCGCCCGAGGCTAGGCTCGGGCGTGGCGTGATCGAGTCGCTCGTATGGACTGACCCCTGACTTAATCAAACCCATCAGGCCTCTGCAGCTTTATGCTGATGGGGGTTACCAGCTGAGAATTAGGCGTCTTGAGGGTACCCCTAATTATGGTCCCCGACAGTAGCCCCCGAGCCTCGAAGGGAGTGTTAACACTCGCTTGGAGGCTTTTGTCGCACTTTTTTGCAAGGGGACCAGCCTTTCTCGGTTGTACTTTGTTCTGGTGGGTGCGCGCGAGCGCACCCGCCGGGTGTAGCCCCCGAGGCCTCGGAGGAGTGGTTTCACTCCTTCGAGGTCTTAATGCCTTGCGTAATGCTTCGGCTGGTCTGGCGGTTCCCTCATGTGAACAGGCCGTAGCCCAGGTGCTCTGTCGGGGCCCAAGTTCTCGGGCTGGTATGTTGACGCTGTCAACGGTTCGGCCGGAGCCGGGTTTGCGAGAGCAGCCCCCGAGCCTCCGCACAGAGCAAGAGGACGATCAGGGATAGACTCGGCTTTTTTACATACGCCCCTACGTCGCCTTTCCGCAAGGAGGAGGGGGGGAGAGCGCCATGTTACCCTCGATGGGCACCGAACATGGTGTCTCCGGTGAGCTGCAATCGGGTAATCCGAGTGGACGTCCGTGCCCCGTTCGTTGGGGGTCGGCTAGGGGCCCGGAGGCACGCCCAAAAGTACCTGCGGGTGATCTGCCGGACCCGGTCCCCTGGCGACGGGGTCCGAGGGCTCGTTGCCTCCCTCCGATGGGATTCCGTTACAGAGTCGTTCTCGCTGGTCTCGGAAATGTCCTAGGGTACCTCGGGAGCGCAGCCCGAGCCTTGGTTATGTATCGAACGTACCCCTGGTCATCCCTCGCTCGGTGTCTGAGGCGACTGTGAACCCTTCGGGAGGCCAGCCTTCGAACCCCTGATCAGTAATGGGCGCGGAGCCCGAGTAGCCTGAGGCGGTCGTGGGACCTTTCGAGGGCCGACCTTCGAACCCCTGACCAGTAGTGGGTGTCGGGCCCACGTGATCTGAGGCGGCTGTTGAACCCTTCGGGGGGCCAGCCTTCGAACCCCTGATCAGTAAGGAGGCTCGGAGCCTAGTTCCTTCGCGGGGAAGGATCCCTTTTGGGGTTATCCCCCTTTCCCGGTCCCTGTTGCAAGAGATAGAGAAAGAAGGAAAAGGGAAAAAGGATACGAAACTGAACGTCGTGGCGTACCTTTTTTGATGTGGCCGTTTTGGCGAAGGCGAAACGTCGCCAGCTGCTCCCGCCCGTAGCGCTGCCCGTCGAGCCGCGGAGTTAATGCGCCGGGGTGAGCGGTTGGCGAGGCTGCCGTTGCGCGTGCGCGAGCCGTTCGAGGAACGGGTCACGGGCGTGTTGTCTTCACACCGTGAGAGAGAGGGGGTTCTCTTGCTGCCTCCGGATGGGACGTGAGCCTGGCTGATGGCGTGATCGCTGCTCTTGCGCGCCTGCCACTGTCATTACTGCCGGCCCGCTTTTGACCGTGTTTGACCACTGCGCCAGGTTGGCGCAGCTGGGTCGCGCGCTGGGCCGCCTCGGGCCGCGGTATTGGTTCCGCAACCGAGGAGGTGCGGTGGTGGCGCAAGTGGCATAGTGGCTTACATGCAGCATTTGGCGCGCCGGTTGCGCGACGCGTGGGCTTGAGCCTTCATGCTGGCCTGTCAGGAGTCGGAGAGGCGCGTCCACTTGGCGCGGTCGCATGCCGCCCGCGTGGCTGCCCACCCCCTTCGCCCGTTGGTCTGGGCAAAAGTGGAGGGTCACTTGTGACCGCTGGGTGGTTGCGCGCACGCCGCGCGCGGCGGTTCGACTTCTTTTGCTCGGAGCCGGTCCGCATGACAGGTGGGTCCCAGCCCCCGCGCCGCAGGGGAGGGCTTTGGAGGTGTGTTGGAGAAGACTCAGCCCGCGACGGTTGGGGGCGCAAGCACGGAGAGTTGCCTTTAAAAGGAGGGCGACCCCTTTCGTAGGGCGACCATGTCTCCTTCCTCCCTCATGCGTTGTGTCTTCCCACCTTTCAAGCCCCCGGATGGGGGAAACCGCCGTCCCCGTGCCTCATCGTCGGGGGACACCACTCCTTGGGAGCGGGTACCTTTCAGCCATCGTTCGGCTTCAAGGATTTTCATCATGCAGCCCGGCTGCACCCCTCCACCGGCGGTCACCCACGAGGGCGACCTCCGGCTTGATGGTGGGGGAAAGCGAGCCGGGCTGCGGCCTCTACCCCTCCCTCAGCCTCAAGGATTTTCATCACCAGGGCTGAGGAGGGGAGTGTGCCGAGTTGGGGTCGGCTCCTGCGCGGGCGGTGGCCCGCTCCTTCCCTCAGTGATCGGGGGGAAGGGCGGGAGTCGTCCGCGGCGCCAACAGCTGCAGCGTGCCTGGCCTTCGGACGCGAGTGGCTTCGGAGCCGCTCGCGGCGCCGGCGTTTGCCACGGCAACTGGAAGAGGTTCTTCCGCCGGCGCGACAGCCGAGGCTGGCCACGGACCGACCTCCAACTCTACGGTCTTCTGCCCGTCCTTGCCTCTCGAGTTTGGGCAAGGGCGGGGGCCTCCTAGCAGCAGCATCCGCCCTGAGGTCATCACTGCTGCTGTTCGGCCCCCCGGGGCAGAAGTCTTCATCATCGCCGCTGCTGGGGCGGGCGGCGACATGCCGTTCGTCGGTCTTCTGTTGCCCCGCAGGCCCACCCCTATCGAGTGTGGTTGTCCGTACCTGCGGGGGGGAACCGGAGTTCCGTTTGTAATGGCACTTTGAGTGCCGGGTTTTTTGTTCATTTTGGCTTTCGGGGCCCGAACATGTATGTAACTACGGCACGGAGCCGTGTTTTTTCCTCATTTCCGAGCACTAAGACTCGTCCGCTGATTGTCTGAACCGCTTCACTAAGCATGAGTCGCCTCGCGTCAAGGTGACGAGTGAGGTATCCGTATCCCGGAGGCGTAGGAGTCCCTCGGCTCGGTCGGCCCGGTTGTCCGAGGCTTCTCTAGCTTAGTTAAAGAGACCCCTCGGCCGCTCTTCGACGAGCCAAGGCCGGGGGTAGCGATATCAGCATGGGCAGAGGCAGAGTTAACTCGGGGATGAAACCTGGTTGGCTGGAGCCTAGCCGGGTTGTCTGTTGGCAGGATCGACACCGGGGTCGGTCAGCCGAGGCTTCGGACCGGGCTCGTGCCCTCGGAAGGTGGTTGGCCGAGGCCCCGGAGGCGGCTGGCCGAGCCGCCTGCTCGGGCCGGATTCCCGGAGAAGTCCCTGACAACGATCGCCCGGGCGTGGTGATGACGCCGTCCTTTGGAGCGGAGGCCCTCGGATCGCGTCGCCGTCCGAGGCTAGTTCGGGCCTTGCCGAAGGTGCTGTCGATGCCGAGGGTGTCGCCGCCCCCCTCCAGCGCCAAGACTTGAGCCTGCAGGATCAACTTGACTTATAGCGTGTGCTTTGTACGGCCGTCGAGGCCAGAACACACGCCCTTGCTGTGTTGTAAAGCTGCGTCCCTTTTCCTCTTGTTCCAAGCATCTGGACTTTTTGTCGGTAACAGGGATGTTTGTGCGAGCGAAAGTTGCTTCTCGCGGAAGGTGAGGAGTGAGGTATCCGTATCCCGGAGGCGTGGGAGTCCCTCGGCTCGGTCGGCCTTGCCGCTTACGCGCACTTTTACTCGTCCATGAGGCCCTGTCACCGACTTAGTCGAGAAAACTCGAAGAATCGCCTCGACAGAAGAGCTTCCGAACGTAGAGACTTATTCGATCCGCGGAGTCACCTTATCCGAGCGCGAGTTACTTATCGCAGAAGGTGATGAGTGAGGTATCCGTATCCCGGAGGCGTAGGAGTCCCTCAGCTCGGTCAGCCTTGGCTGCTTACGTGTACTCCGTCGTTTCCAGGACCCACTTTTCGAAGTAGTCAAGAAGCACGAAAGATATTCTGATGAAAGAGATTTTTTGTTCGAGGAAAATTTTGACGCAGAGGGGGTTTCCCCCCTTTTAGCCCCCGAGGGAGGGTCGGGCTTTGCCGAGGCGAGGCCGACCCTTCCTTGTTGACTAAACTTCGCGTGGGTGCGAGGTATATGAACAATTTGAAAACATCTCAAGGGTAGAAGCGACGTAGCTGTTGGATGTTCCAAGCGTTGTCGTAGACCTCGCCTTGAGTGTTGGCCAGCTTGTACGTTCCGGGCTTCAGAACTTTGGCGATAACGAACGGCCCCTCCCAGGGGGGCGTAAGCTTGTGCCTCCCTCGGGTGTCTTGCCGTAGCCGAAGCACCAGATCGCCCACCTGGAGGTCTCAGGGTCGGACCCCTCGGGTGTGGTAGCGTCGCAGGGACTGCTGATACCGCGCCGAGTGTAGTAAGGCCCTGTCCCGAGCCTCATCCAGCTGGTCCAGCGAGTCTTCTCGGCTAGCTTGGTTGCTTTCTTCGTTGTAGGCCCTCGTCCTCGGGGAGCCGTATTCCAGGTCAGTGGGCAGGACAGCCTCGGCCCCGTAGACCAGGAAGAACGGCGTGAAACCTGTGGCTCGGCTTGGCGTCGTCCTCAGGCTCCAGACCACCGAGGGGAGTTCCTTTATCCATCGCTTGCCGAACTTGTTGAGATCATTGTAAATCCGAGGCTTGAGCCCTTGTAGAATCATGCCGTTGGCACGTTCCACTTGTCCATTCGACATGGGATGAGCTACGGCGGCCCAGTCTACCCGGATGTTGTGATCCTCGCAAAAATCCAAGAATTTTTTGCCGGTAAACTGGGTGCCGTTGTCGGTGATGATGGAGTTCGGGACCCCGAAGCGATGGACGATGTTGGTGAAGAACGCCACCGCCTGCTCGGATCTGATGCTGTTCAGGGGTCGGACTTCGATCCACTTGGAGAATTTGTCGACGGCGACCAGCAGGTGCGTGTAGCCCCCGGGCGCCTTCTGCAGAGGGCCGACGAGGTCCAGACCCCACACAGCGAAGGGCCAGGTGATGGGTATCGTCTGCAGAGCCTGAGCGGGCAGATGGGTCTGCTTCGCATAGAATTGGCACCCTTCGTAGGCGCGGACAATTCTAGTGGCGTCAGCCACCGCCGTCGGCCAGTAGAAGCCTTGGCGGAAAGCGTTCCCGACGAGGGTTCGAGGTGCTGCATGATGGCCGCAAGCCCCCGAGTGTATTTCCTGCAGGAGTTCCTGACCCTCGGCGATGGAGATGCATCGCTGGAGGATGCCCGAGGGGCTTCGGTGGTAGAGCTCCTTCTCATCGCCCAGCAAGACGAACGACTTGGCGCGTCGCGCTACCCGCCGAGCCTCGGCTCGGCCGAGGGGCAGCTCTCCTTGGCGGAGATATTGCAGGTACGGGGTCTGCCAATCTTGATCTGGCATGACCCCGCTCTGCTCCTCCTCGGTGTGCAGTGCTTCCCCCTCGGCCCCTGAGGGCTCCTCGGGCTGAGCCGAGGATGGCTCGGGCTGGGCCGAGGCTGCCTCGGACGGGGCCGAGGGCGCCTCGGCTCGGCCGAGGGGCAGCTCTCCTTGGCGGAGATATTGCAGGTACGGGGTCTGCCAATCTTGATCTGGCATGACCCCGCTCTGCTCCTCCTCGGTGTGCAGTGCTTCCCCCTCGGCCCCCGAGGGCTCCTCGGGCTGAGCCGAGGATGGCTCGGGCTGGGCCGAGGCTGCCTCGGACGGGGCCGAGGGCGCCTCGGGCTCGGGCGTGCTACCCATCTTGACGGAGGGTTGGTGCAGATCCCGGGAGAAGACGTCCGGGGGAACCGTCGTTCGCCCCGAGGCTATCTTCGCCAGCTCGTCCGCAGTCTCGTTGTAGCGCCGGGCGACGTGGTTAAGCTCGAGCCCGTAGAACTTGTCTTCCAGGCGTCGAACCTCGTCACAGTAGGCCTCCATCTTCGGGTTGCGGCAGTGGAGTCCACGATTTGATCGATGCGAGGTAGAGGGTAGGGGACTTTCGGACATGCTTTGTTGAGACCAGTGTAGTCTACACACATCCGCCATTTCCCCCCCCTTCTTCCTTACAAGCACAGGGTTGGCAAGCCACTCAGGGTGGAATACCTCTTTGATGAACCCTGCTGCCATCAGCTTGTGGATCTCCTCGCCTATCACCCTGCGCCTTTCTTCGTCGAATCGGCGCAAAGGCTGTCTGACCGGTCGGGCCCCGGCCCGAATATCCAGCGAGTGCTCGGCGACATCCCTCGGTATGCCGGGCATGTCCGAGGGACTCCACGCAAAGACGTCGGCGTTTGCGCGGAGAAAGTCGACGAGCACTGCTTCCTATTTGGGGTCGAGCCCGGAACCGATCCGAATCTGCTTGGAGGTGTCGCCACTGGGGTCGAGAGGGACGGCCTTAACCGTCTCCGCTGGCTCGAAGTTGCCGGCATGTCGCTTCACGTCCGGCACTTCTCGGGAGAGGCTTTCCAGGTCGGCAATGAGGGCCTCGGACTCGGCGAGGGCCTCGGCGTACTCCACGCACTCCACATCGCATTCGAATGCGTGTTTGTACGTGGGGCCGACGGTGATGACCCCGTTGGGGCCCGGCATCTTGAGCTTCAGGTAGGTGTAGTTGGGGATGGCCATGAACTTCGCGTAGCATGGCCTTCCCAACACTGCGTGGTAGGTTCCTCGGAACCCGACCACCTCGAACGTCAAAGTCTCCCTTCGGAAGTTGGAGGGTGTTCCGAAGCAGACAGGAAGGTCGAGCCGTCCGAGGGGCTGGACGCGCTTCCCGGGAATGATCCCGTGGAAGGGCGCAGCGCCTGCTCGGACGGATGACAGATCAACGCGCAGGAGCCTGAGGGTCTCAGCGTAGATGATGTTGAGGCAGCTGCCTCCATCCATCAGGACCTTGGTGAGCCTGACGTCGCCGATAACGGGATCGACGACGAGCGGGTACTTCCCTGGGCTCGGCACGTGGTCGGGGTGGTCATCTTGGTCGAAGGTGATGGGCTTGTCGGACCAGTCTAGGTAGACTGGCGCCGCCACCTTCACCGAGCAGACCTCCCGGCGCTCCTGCTTACGATGCCGAGCCGAGGCGTTCGCCGCATGCCCCCCATAGATCATGAAGCAGTCGCGGACCTCGGGGAACTCTCCTGCTTGGTGATCTTCCTTCTTGTCGTCGTCGCGGGCCCTGTCGCCCTCTGCGGGCGGCCCGGCCCGGTGGAAGTGGCGCCGAAGCATGACGCACTCCTCGAGGGTGTGCTTGATGGGCCCCTGATGGTAGGGGCACGTCTCCTTTAGTGCCTTGTCGAAGAGGTTGGCGCCTCCGGGGGGCTTCCGAGGGTTCTTGTACTCGGCGGCGGCGACAAGGTCCATGCTGGCGGCGTCGCGTTTCGCTTGCGACTTCCTCCTGCCTTTCTTCTTGGCGCCGAGTGGAGTAGACGCCTCGGGGGCATCTTCCGACGGGCGGCCCTGGGGCTGCTTGTCCTTTCGGAAGATGGCCTCGACCGCCTCCTGACCAGAGGCGAACTTGGTGGCGATGTCCATCAACTCGCTCGCCCTGGTGGGGGTCTTGCGACCCAGCTTGCTCACCAGGTCACGGCAGGTGGTGCCGGCAAGGAACGCGCCGATGACATCAGAGTCGGTGATGTTGGGCAGCTCGGTGCGCTGCTTCGAGAATCGCCGGATGTAGTCCCGAAGAGACTCTCCCGGCTGCTGCCGACAGCTTCGGAGGTCCCAGGAATTCCCGGGGCGCACGTATGTGCCCTGGAAGTTGCCGGCAAAAGCCTGGACCAGATCCTCCCAGTTGGAAATCTGCCCCGGAGGCAGGTGCTCCAACCAAGCGCGAGCGGTGTCGGAGAGGAACAGGGGGAGGTTGCAGATGATGAGGTTGTCATCGTCCGTCCCACCCAGTTGACAGGCCAGGCGGTAGTCCGCAAGCCACAATTCCGGTCTCGTTTCCCCTGAGTACTTTGTGATAGTAGTCGGGGGTCGGAATCGGGGCGGAAACGGTGCCCGCCGAATGGCTCGGCTGAAGACCTGCGGACCGGGTGGTTCGGGCGAAGGACTCCGATCCTCCCCGCTGTCGTAGCGTCCCCCACGCCTGGGGTGATAACCTCGGCGCACCCTTTCGTCGAGGCGTGCCCGACGGTCGCGATGAGGATGCTCGTCGCCGAGGTGGTCCGGGGCCGCAGGCGCGGTGTTGCGCGTGCGCCCGGTGCAGACCGAGGCTTCCCGCGTGAGTCGGGAAGTCGCGGCACGAGGTTCCGAGGGGTACCCCTGCCTTCGGGGGGCAGAGCTCTCGGCCCGCCGGGCCGCAGCGCCTTCCAGGAGATGCTTGAGCTCTCCCTGGATTCGCCAACCCTCGGTGGTTGATGACTCCGGCATCGCGCGGAGGAGCATCACTGCGGCGGCCAGGTCCTGACCGGTTCCGCCGGATGCGGGTGGCGGTCTGTCCCTGGCATCGTTGGCGATGCGGTGCTGGAGACCTTGGGGCAGGTGACGTATTCCTCCGGCTGGGGGCTAGCTCGCCCATACCTGCCCGACGTTCTGGCGGATTGCCTCGAGCGCTCCTGCTCCCTCATCGAGCCCGGCCTGCGCCCCGCGGACTTGCTCGAGCTGTGGGTCGTGACCCCCCGCCGGAACGGGGACCACAGCTAGCTCCCGCGGGATGTCGGCGCGAGGCGCTGGCCTAGGGGGATCACCATCCTCCGGCATGCCGAGACAGCCGCCTCCGGAGGGATCCCCCAGCTCGACATGGAAACATTCGCGGCTCGGGCCGCAGTCCTTGTCGCCAAGGCTGCGGCTGCCGTCGGAACAGTCGGAGAGGCAGTAGTCGCATGCGGTCATGAAGTCCCGCATGGCACTGGGGTTGCCAGATCCAGAGAAATCCCAGCAGATGCTGGGGTCGTCATCTTCCTCGGACCCAGAGGGTCCGTAGGTCGAGACACCCGTCAATCGGTCCCAAGGCGACCGCACACGAAACCCCAGAGAGGTTGCACTCGCCTCAGTGTGAGCGCCCGCCAAAGCGAGGTTGCTAGGCGGGTTGAGGCCGAGTCGAAATGACAAAAGATGGGAATCAGCCCGTACCTTTTGGTCGACGAGGAGCGACGAAGTCGCATCGGGGGCTGATCGTGCTGTCGTCCGGGGCACGAGGGCGACGTCCTGCAGGCCCTCCGTGAGCGTGCTGGCGTCGTCCACTTGCTCGGGATCAGCGTGATGCGGGGGGACGGCGCTCGCCTTCGCCTCAAACGCGTGGGTGATGCCCGACGCGTCCTCCGTTGGGGCGCTGGGGATGTCGATTTGCTCGACAGTCGACTGAGCGCAGCCTCCCGCTCGGCCTTGGTTGCCCCGCCTCCTCCTCCGATGGCGAGGGAGAGGATGGGGCGAGCTCGAAAGTTGTCCTTCCCCCACGCGGGAAAGACGTCGTCGATTCCGCCGCCGGCGGGCGGGCTGTCCGCCACCATTGTCGCTGTCGCGCGGCGGTGGAAGGAGTATCATGTCGTAGCTGCCGTCGAAAGACATGAACTCGAGACTCCCGAAGCGGAGCACCGTTCCGGGTTGAAGAGGTCGTTGGAGACTGCCCATCTGGAGCTTGACGGGAATCTACTCGTCAACACGCAGCAGCCCCCTACCTGGCGCGCCAACTGTCGGCGTTCCGAGACCGGGGGGTCCCCGGGCCGACGAGTGAGTGTGCCGCGTGCCCCAGCCCAGATGGGTCGAGCACGTGGGCGAGCGCGAAGGGGGGAGAGAGCGAGTGCGAGGCGGCCGGAGCCGGGTCGTGAGGGAGTCGGAGAATCCCGCGGCCTTCGTGTTCGTCCCGCGCCCAGGTCGGGTGCGCTTGCAGTAGGGGGTTACAAGCGTCCGCGCGAGGTGAGGGGAGCGAGCGGCCCCGAGAGAGCGCCTGCCCCTGCCCTTCGTCCCCGCGAGGCCAACCTTCTCTAAGAAGGCCCTGGTCCTTCCTTTTATAGGCGTAAGGAGAGGATCCAGGTGTACAAATGGGGGTGTAGCAAGGTGCTACGTGTCTAGCGGGGGAGAGCTAGTACCCTAAGTACATGCCAAGGTGGCAGCCGGAGAGATCTTGGCGCCCGGCTAGTGTGGCGTCGTGGCTGTCGGAGAAGCAATAGAGCTTGGCGGAGGGACAGCTGTCGGAGTGGTTGGGCCCTTGCTGACGTCCCCCTGCTTTCGTAAGAGAGCTGAGAGCCGCCGTCGTCATGGGTCCAACGGGGTGCCATCATTGCCTATCTGGCGGGGCTAGCCAGATGGGACGTCGGTCCTGTTCCCTGCGGCCCGAGTCGGCTCGGGGTAGGGTGATGATGGCGCTTCCTGTCGACGTGGCGGACTTGTGCCCTAGGTCGGGCGACGTGGAGGCGCCTCCGAGGCCGAGGTCGAGTCTGTCCTGCATGGCCGAGGCCGAACCTGAGCACCCGGGTCGGGCGAGGCGGAGGTCGGGGTGGAGTCCGAGCCCTGGGTCGGGCGAAGCGGAGTTCATCGTCTTCCGAGGCCTTAGCCCGAGTCCGAGCCCTGGGTCGGGCGGAGCGGAGTTCGCCGTCTTCCGGGGCCTTAGCCCGAGTCCGAGCCCTGGGTCGGGCGGAGCGGAGTTCGCCGTCTTCCGGGGCCTTAGCCCGAGTCCGAGCCCTGGGTCGGGCGGAGCGGAGTTCGCCGTCTTCCGGGGCCTTAGCCCGAGTCCGAGCCCTGGGTTGGGCGGTGCTTCCTCTGGCGCTTTTGGCCGAGCCTGGCTGCCCGTCAGTCTTACCTTTTGCGTTAAAGGCCCCAGTGATTTGGTCGGTCGGTGCGGTGATTTAGTCAGGGTTACTTCTTATCGAAGGCATGGCCTCGGGCGAGCCGGAGATGCGTCTGCCGTGAAAGAGGAGGCCTCGGGCGAGACGGAACCATCTCAGGGTCGGCTGCCCTCGCCCGAGGCTAGGCTCGGGCGTGGCGTGATCGAGTCGCTCGTATGGACTGACCCCTGACTTAATCAAACCCATCAGGCCTCTGCAGCTTTATGCTGATGGGGGTTACCAGCTGAGAATTAGGCGTCTTGAGGGTACCCCTAATTATGGTCCCCGACACTTGGGTTTGAGATTTTTCCTGTAAGAAGAATACCCAAGTGAAGCGAGAATAGTCATCCACAATAACTAGACAGTACTTACTCCCGCCGATGCTTATATAAGCGATCGGGCCGAATAGGTCCATGTGGAGGAGCTCAAGTGGCCTGTCAGTCGTCAAGATGTTCTTATGTGGATGATAAGCACCAACTTGCTTCCCGGCTTGGCACGCGCTACAAATCCTGTCTTTCTCAAAATGAACATTGGTTAGTCCTAAAATGTGTTCACCTTTTAGAAGCTTGTGAAGATTCTTCATTCCAACATGTGCTAGTCGGCGATGCCAGAGCCAGCCCATGTTAGTCTTAGCAATTAAGCAAGTGTCGAGTTTAGCTCTATTGAAATCAACTAAGTATAGCTGACCCTCTAACACTCCCTTAAATGCTACTGAATCATCACTTCTTCTAAAGACAGTGACACCTACATCAGTAAATAGACAGTTGTAGCCCATTTGACATAATTGAGAAACGGAAAGCAAATTGTAATCTAATGAATCAATAAGAAAAACATTGGAAATAGAATGGTTAGGAGATATAGCAATTTTACCCAAACCTTTGACCAAACCTTGGTTTCCATCCCCGAATGTGATAGCTCGTTGGGGATCTTGGTTTTTCTCGTAGGAGGAGAACATTTTCTTCTCCCCTGTCATGTGGTTTGTGCACCCGCTATCAATGATCCAACTTGAGCCCCCGGATGCATAAACCTACAAAACAAGTTTAGTTCTTGACTTTAGGTACCCAAACTATTTCGGGTCCTTTGGCATTAGATACAAGAACTTTGGGTACCCAAACACAAGTCTTTGATCCCTTGTGTTTGCCCCCAACAAACTTGGCAACTACCTTGCCGGATTTGTTAGTCAAAACATGAGATGCATCAAAAGTTTTAAATGAAATGTCATGATCATTTGATGCACTAGGAGCTTTCCTCTTAGGCAATTTAGCACGGGTTGATTGCCTAGAGCTAGATGTCTCACCCTTATACATAAAAGCATGATTAGGACCAGAGTGAGACTTCCTAGAATGAATTCTCCTAATTTTATGCTCGGGATAACCGGCAGGGTACAAAATATAACCCTCGTTATCCTGAGGCATGGGAGCCTTGCCCTTAACAAAGTTAGACAATTTCTTAGGAGGGGCATTAAGTTTGACATTGTCTCCCTTTTGGAAGCCAATGCCATCCTTGATGCCAAGGCGTCTCCCACTATAAAGCATACTACGAGCAAATTTAAAATTTTCATTTTCAATTTCATGCTCGGCAATTTTAGCATCTAATTTTTCTATATGATCATTTTGTTGTTTAATTAAGACCATATGATCATGAATAGCATTAATATCAACATCTCTACATCTAGTGCAAATAGAGACATGCTCAATGGTAGATGTAGAGGGTTTGCAAGTTTTTAGTTCAACAATCTTAGCATGTAAAATATCATTGCAAACATCTAAGTCTTTAGCCTTAGCAATCAATTTTACATTTTCAATCCTAAGGCTAGCATGAGAGATATTCAATTCTTCAATCTTAGCAAGCAAATCAATATTATCATTTCTAAGATTGGGAATTGAAGTATCACAAACATTTGAATCAACCTTAGCATTTAAACTAGCATTTTCATTTTTAAGGTTGGCAATTAAATCATGGCATGTACTTAGCTCACTAGTTAATTTCTCACATTTTTCAACTTCTAGAGCATAAGCATTTTTAACCTTAACATGCCTTTTGTTTTCCTTGATTAGGAAGTCCTCTTGGGTGTCCAAGAGTTCATCCTTCTCATGGATGGCACTAATTAGTTCATTTAGTTTTTCTTTTTGTTGCATGTTGAGGTTGGCAAAAAGGGTACGTAAATTATCCTCCTCATCACTAGCATTATCATCACTAGAGGATTCATATTTGGTGGAGGATTTAGATTTTACCTTCTTCCTTTTGCCGTCTTTTGCCATGAGGCACTTGTGGCCGACGTTGGGGAAGAGGAGTCCCTTGGTGATGGCGATGTTGGCGGCGTCCTCGTCGGAGGAGGAATCGGTGGAGCTCTCGTCGGAGTCCCACTCGTGGCACACATGGGCATCGCCGCCCTTCTTCTTGTGATATCTCTTCTTCTCCTTTCTTCTCCCTTTCTTGTCGTCGCCCCTGTCACTGTCACTATAAATAGGACATTTGGCAATAAAGTGACCGGGCTTACCACACTTGTAGCAAACCTTCTTGGAGCGGGACTTGTAATCCTTCCCCCTCCTTTGCTTGAGGATTTGATGGAAGCTCTTGATGATGAGCGCCATCTCCTCATTGTCGAGCTTAGAGGCGTCGATTGGTTGTCTACTTGATGTAGACTCTTCCTTCTTTTCCTCCGTCGCCTTGAATGCGACGGGTTGTGCCTCGAGCGTGGAGGGTGTGCCTTGCTCGATGATTTTCTTTGAGCCTTTAATCATTAGCTCAAAGCTCACAAATTTTCCTATAACCTCCTCGGGAGACATTAGCTTGTATCTAGGATCACCTCGAATTAATTGAACTTGCGTAGGGTTAAGAAAAACGAGGGATCTAAGAATAACCTTGACCATCTCATGGTCATCCCATTTTTCGCTCCCGAGGGTGCGCACTTGGTTCACCAAGGTCTTCAAACGGTTGTACATAGCTTGCGGATCCTCCCCTTGGTGAAGCATGAAGCGACCAAGCTCCCCCTCGATTGTCTCCCGCTTGGTGATCTTTGTCACCTCGTCTCCTTCGTGCGCGGTCTTGAGTATGTCCCAAATTTCCTTCGCACTCTTTAACCCTTGCACCTTATTAAACTCCTCTCGACTTAGAGAGGCGAGGAGTATAGTGGTGGCTTGGGAGTTAAAGTGGTGGATTTGGGCTACTTCGTCTGAGTCGTAGTCTTCATCCCCTACGGATGGTACCTGTACACCAAACTCAACAACATTCCAAATGCTTGTGTGGAGTGAGGTTAGATGATGCCTCATTTTGTCACTCCACATATTATAATCTTCACCGTCAAAAACCGGTGGTTTGCCTAATGGAACGGAGAATAAAGGAGTACGTTTTGAAATACGAGGATAGCGTAGGGGAATCTTACTATACTTCTTGCGCTCATGGCGCTTAGAAGTTACGGACGGCACGTCGGAGCCGGAGGTCGATGGTGATGAAGAGTCGGTCTCGTAGTAGACCACTTTCCTCATCTTCTTGTGCTTGTCGCCTCTCCGATGCGACTTGTGGGAAGAAGATTTCTTCTCCTTTCCTTTCCCCTTGTTGCGGGACTCTTCCGATGAAGCCTCCCCGTGGCTTGTAATGGGCTTCTCGCCGGTCCCCATCTCCTTCTTGGCGTGATCTCCCGACATCACTTCGAGTGGTTAGGCTCTAATGAAGCACCGGGCTCTGATACCAATTGAAAGTCGCATAGAGGGGGGGTGAATAGGGCGAATCTGAAATTTAACAACTTAAGCACAACTACAAGCCGGGTTAGCGTTAGAAATATAATCGAGTCCGAGAGAGGGCGTAAAAACAAATCGTAAGCGAATAAGACGTGGGCCACAAGGATTTGTTTTAACAAGGTTCGGTTCTCGCAAACCTACTCCCCGTTGAGGTGGTCACAAAGACCGGGTCTCTTTCAACCCTTTCCCTCTCTCAAACGGTCCCTCGGACCGAGTGAGCTTCTCTTCTCAATCAAACGGGAACCAAACTTCCCCGCAAGGACCACCACACAATTGGTGTCTCTTGCCTTGATTACAATTGAGTTGTTCGCAAGAAAGAATGAAAAAAAGAAGCAATCCAAGCGCAAGAGCTCAAAAGAACTCAACAATCACTCTCTCTAATCACTAAAGCTTTGTGTGGAATTGGGAGAGGATTTGATCTCTTTTGTGTGTCTAGATTTGAATGCTGGAGCTCTTGTAAGTAGTTGGAAGGTGGAAAGCTTGGATGACTTGAATGTGGGGTGGTTGGGGGTATTTATAACCCCAACCACCAAAAGTGGTCGTTGGGAGACTGTCTGTCTCATGGCGCACCGGACAGTCCGGTGCGCCACCGGACACTGTCCGGTGCGCCAGCCACGTCACCTGGCCGTTGGGTTCCGACCATTGGAGCTCTGTCTTGTGGGCCCTCCTGGCTGTCCGGTGGTGCACCGGACAAGCCCTGTAGGCTGTCCGGTGTGCCACCCGCGCGTGCTCTGTCCCTCTGCGTGCGCAGGCGCGCATTTAATGCGTTGCAGTCGACCGTTGCGCGCGAAGTAGCCGTTGCCCCGCTGGCTCACCAGACAGTCCGGTGAATTTTAGCGGAGCGGATTCCCGAAGCTGGCGAGTTCAGAGTCGCTCTCCCCTAGGGCACCGGACACTGTTCGGTGGTGCACCGGACAGTCCGGTGAATTATAGTGAAGCGCCTCTGAGATTTCCCGAAGGTGAAGAGTTCAGCTTGGAGTTCCCTGGTGCACCGGACACTGTCCGGTGGTGCACCGGACAGTCCGGTGTGCCAGACCAGGGCAGCCTTCGGTTGTCCCTTGCTCTCTTTGTTTGAACCCATTCTTGGTCTTTTTATTGACTTATTGTGAACCTTTGCCACCTGTAGAACTTATGGACTAGAGCAAATTAGTTAGTCCAATTATTTGTGTTGGGCAATTCAACCACCAAAATCAATTAGGAAATAGGTGTAAGCCTAATTCCCTTTCACTACCCTTCTTCAAGCTCTTACGAAAGTCCGGACCATTCTTTTGGACCGAGGAAGCAGAGCGAGCCTTCCAAGAGTTGAAGCAGCACCTTGTGTCCCTACCAATACTGGTAGCTCCGGAGCTAGGGGAGCCACTGTACTTGTACATTGCAGCGGCTACAGAGGCGGTGAGCATGGTGCTGGTCATCGAAAGCACGACACAACATCCCCAGGGGAGTCAGAAAGTTCCTCTAGGAGAAGGTGATGGTCCGACCACTATGGAGCTTGAGGGCTTGGGACCAACGGCAGGGGTCCGGACCATCCAGAAGCCGGTCTACTATGTCAGTGAGGTCCTCCATGAGGCAAAGGCTAGGTACCTTGAGACGCACAAGCTTATCTATGTTGTGCTTGTTGCGTCCAGGAAGCTGCGCCACTATTTTCAAGCACACAGGGCCGTGGTGGTGATCTCCCTGTTAAGGGCCATCCTCCACAACTCTAACGCCACAGGCAACATTGTCAAGTGGGCTGCAGAGTTTACTGAGTTCCAACTGGACTTCCAGCCTCACCAAGCTGTCAATAGCCAGGTTCTGGCTGACTTCATCATGGAGTGGACCCCTCCCCCAAGCACTCCTGGGGGTCCGGATCCCGATTCGGACCCCACACCTGCGGAGCCCAGGGCTCCGGTCTTCACTGAGCCCCACTAGACGCTCTTCTTCGACGGGTCCGCCCGCTAGCAAGGTGCCGGTGCTGGGGTGGTCCTCGTCGACCCAAGCAGGGATCAAGTGAAGTACATGGTGCACCTTGAGTTCAAGGTCACCAACAACATGGCAGAGTATGAAGCACTTATCTTTGGCTTGTCTGTGGCCCTATCCCTAGGGATCCGCCAGCTCCTCATGAAGGGGAACTCCCAGCTGATCATCAAGCAGGTCCACGAAGAATGTAGCTACAACGAGCCCAGGCTCGTAGCTTACCTCCTCCACGTAAGGAAGCTGGAAAAGGACTTCATTGCCCTGGAACTGCAACATGTTCCTCGGGCTAACAACTCAGCGGCAGATGAACTCTCCACGAGGGCATCAACTTGGGCACCCGTGCCCGAGGGCGTCTTTGAAAGGTGGCTGTTGAGACCTACCGCCCAGCCTGCCGAGCTGGGCGAAGGGGTGAGCCTAGCACCTCGAAGCTAGTGGTCCCGGTGGTGTATCATCAGCAGAACCCACCAAGGTTTGTATGTGCTACAGAGGGTCCTGCCAACCTCTTAGCTCCATAACCAGTAGCTCAGAGTGGTCCCGATGCATGGATCTTTAAGATCTAGGACTACTTGAAGGAAAATATCCTTCCTAAAGATCATGTGTCCGCAGAGCGCATAGTGCGGTTGGCTAAACGATACACGGTGGTAGAAGGGGATCTCTACCGCCATGGCGCCAACGGCATTCTCATGCGGTGCATCACCTAGGAGGACGGCCGTGAGTTGCTCACGGA
Source organism: Zea luxurians (assembly GCA_029449295.1). Classification (NCBI taxonomy): domain Eukaryota; kingdom Viridiplantae; phylum Streptophyta; class Magnoliopsida; order Poales; family Poaceae; genus Zea; species Zea luxurians. The sequence goes on along the minus strand of JAOPSE010000311.1, from coordinate 219,872 downwards.
GATCCATGGAGGTGAGTGCGGAAGTCATTTGTCATCCCGCACGCTGGTCGGTAAGGCCTTCCGGCATGGCTTCTACTGGCCAACTGCTCTCCAGGATGCAGCTGAGTTGGTAATGTCCTGCAAAGAATGTCAGTTCCATGCAAAGCAGATACACACACCGGCTCAGGCTCTGCAAATGATTCCACCCTCCTGGCCATTCGCCGTATGGGGGTGGATATCCTAGGACCATTCCCCAGGGCCGTCGGCGGGTACCGTTTCCTCTTTGTCGCTATCAACAAGTTCACAAAGTGGCCAGAGGCCACCCCTGTGGTCAGTATCACCCAGGGTGCTGTTGTTGCTTTCCTCAAGTCGATTGTCTGTAGATTTAGGGTCCCAAGCGTATCATTACGGACAACTGGACCCAGTTTACAAGTCGGCTCTTCCAGGAGTATTGCGAGGGCATCGGCACCCAGCTCTGCTTTGCGTCTATGGCGCATCCCAGGAGCAACGGCCAAGCAGAGAGGACAAACGCAGAAATCCTCAGGGGACTCAAGACACGCACCTATGACTGCTTGAAAAAGTATGGTGCAAATTGGGTCAACGAGCTTCCATCCGTACTATGGGGGAACCGGACCACACACAGCTAAGCTACCGGGGAGACCCCGTTCTTCCTGGTCTACGGGGCCGAAGCCTGCCTTCCCCCGAAAATCATTATGGGCTCCCCACGGGTCCAGTCTTTCGATGAGTCTATGCAGGAACAGCTACAGCGTGAGGACGTGGACTTCATCGATGAGCGCAGATGGCGAGCGACGATCCAAAATGCACGGTACAACCAAGCGCTCAGGTGCTACCACCAACGGTTCGTGCATACTAGGGAGCTCAGGGTCGGGGACCTAGTCCTAAGGCGAGTACTGAACCGAGAAGGGCTCCACAAACTCTCCCCCAGTTGGAAGGACCCTTCAAGGTGACGGAAATATGCCGACCTGGGTGTGTCCGCCTTGCCACACCAGAAGGAGTACCTCTTCCCAATCCCTGGAATATAGAGCATCTCCGTAAGTTTTATCCATAGAAGCAAAACTGGGGGATTGAGTTTTCTTCCTTTGTAACTGGGTTGCGCATATGTGTACGTCAATCCGGTGAGGTCCGCCCTCGTAAGCCCGGCCTGTTGGTCTACACCCATGTATATCAAGTTATAAGGAAGAGATTTACTGCCAGATGTGCTTTTGTGATGGTTTTATTCTGCTACAGTTTTCAAGCATTGTTTTTTATCTAACCCACCCATACAATTCCCACCCTTTCTGGTATGTTGACATCTGAATTGAGTAGCCAGGCTTGCAGTTCAGGACCCCTCTACTGCTAGAGGGGGTCCGACAACCTGTGGGTCCGGTTCTAGAGAATGGGCGCTCGTTTCCTGGAGTGGTCCAGAGCTGTGTAGCCGCTTAGCCTAGTTCCGTACCCTAAGCCTGCACCTCCACCACTCTGCAATGGGTACCCTATTATTTGGAGCTGTGATCCTGTGGGTCCGGGCATATGGCTTGGCTTCCCAGGCTAAATCCTGCAGGTCCTGTTGCATGAATCAAAGGATGGCAGATACCAGACGATGGGTCCTATGGGTGTGCCCCTAAAACTTCAAAACCGAAGCTGTGTGCAGGTCTAGGTCCCAATCTAGACGTAGGTAGTCTCAAACTGTAGAGACTACCTCCTAGGGACTGGGCAACCAATTTTCTCTTAGGTATACTGGTATCCAGCCTCAACACGTCGAGCCTACCTCCCAGGAGGCCAAGTACTAGAGAGAAGTTGGTAACGCTACACACAGCGAGGACAAATAACATACAAGATAAGTTTCACTACTGTTTGGTTAACGGTACTTAAAGTATGTTTCATGGCCAAAAGTTATTACAAGCCGCTCCTCAGCGGGACCCTTGCCTTGTCTCTGCAGATTCGGCTACTCCTCGTCAGCAGGATCATGCTAGAAGTGCTCGGCCACCAGCTCCATGGTGTCTTGTACGCTCTCCCGGGCGACGTCTTCTGTGGCGGCCACCGGACCAGCGATCACCGGCGCCAAGGATATGGTGGGGTCGTGGCTCTAGAAGCATGTCAAGACATACTCAATCACCGCCCGGCAGAGCTTGCTGCCCTCTGCCTCCAGGCGGGCACCGAGGATTTGATCCAAGCGTCGGAGGCGATCGGCGGTGGACTCCAACACCGGGAGCGCATCGGAGATTGACGCTGGCAGCTCCGACACTGGGATGGGGCTCATCCCTAGCAGCACCAGTGCCGTGCTCGCCTTGCTAGCCCACGCGGCAATACGCTGGACCCCAGCGCGGTGCTCCGCTTGGAGATCTTCAAGGGCCTTCATGGTGGCCTCCGCCACCTAGGGACCCGGCACCGCCTGTGCCGCGTTGAACTGGCGAATTTGCTCCTCCAACTCATTTTCCTTTTTCTCCGCCTCGAGCTCATGCTCAGCCAGCAATTCACCTCGCAGGATGAGCATTTCTTCTCTGAAGGCGAGATCCATCTCTTGCCTGGTGAGGTCCGTCTCCCGCTTGTCCAGGGACTGCTCCTTCGCCTTAAGGCTCTCCTCGGCGAGGGCGGCATCGCTGGCCTTTCCCTCGACCTCCTGCTGCCACTTTTGCAGCCTCTCCACAACCTTGACCTGTTGGGCCTGCTGCGCTTCCAGAGTTTGGTCCAGGGCACTCAGCTTGGTCTGGTATTCTATTGTGAGGGCCTCCCTCTGGGTGACAGCCTCCTCCCTCTTGGCCACCTTCTTTTCCCTCTGGTGCGCCTCCAGCTCCCTGGCGCACACCTTCTGGAGGTCCCTCTTGTACTCCTTGCGGTCCCGCTCAAGTTGGGACCGCTCGGAGATGAACTGACGGGACGCCATCTTGGTGCGCTCCTCCAGTTGGATGCGCCAGTCATTGAGGCGCTGGTGCTCGGCCTTAAGCGCCTCCCACTCCCGCAAGATTGCTACCCTAGTGTCACTAAGGACCCGTGAAAGTCGCCTAGAGGGGGGGTGAATAGGGCGAAATTGAAATTCTCAAAAAATAATCACAACTACAAGCCGGGTTAGCGTTAGAAATATAATAGAGTCCGAGAGAGAGGGCACAAAACAAATCGTGAGCAAATGCGAAGTGAGACACGATGATTTGTTTTACCGAGGTTCGGTTCTCGCAAACCTACTCCCCGTTGAGGAGGCCACAAAGGCCGGGTCTCTTTCAACCCTTACCCTCTCTCAAACGATCCCGCGGACCGAGTGAGCTTTCCTTCTCAATCACTTGGAACACAAAGTTCCCACAAGGATCACCACAAGATTGGTGTCTCTTGCCTCAATTACAAGTGAGTTTGATCATAAGAAAGAATTAAGAAACAAGAAAGCAATCCAAGCGCAAGAGCTCAAAAGAACACAAGCAAATCTCTCTCACTAGTCACTAAAGCTTTGTGTGGAATTTGGGAGAGGATTTGATCTCTTGAGTGTGTCTAGAATTGAATGCTAGAGCTCTTGTAAGTGGTTGGAAGTGTGAAAACTTGGATGACTTGAATGTGGGGTGGTTGGGGGTATTTATAGCCCCAACCACCAAACTAGCCGTTTGGTAAGGCTGTCTGTTCGATGGTGCACCGGACAGTCCGGTGCACACCGGACATGTCCGGTGCGACAGCCACATCACCAAAGTCGTTGGGTTCTGACCGTTGGAGCTCTGACTTCTGGGCCCGCCTGGATGTCCGGTGGCGCACCGGACATGCACTGTAGACTGTCCGGTGCGCCAGCATGGGCGTGCCTGACCTCTGCGCGCGCTGGCGCGCATTTAATGCGTCGCAGGTAGCCATTGGCGCCAGAAGTAGTCGTTGCCCCACTGTTACACCGGACAGTCCGGTGTACACCGGACAGTCCGGTGAATTATAGCGGAGCAGCTGGAACGAATTCCCGGGACTGGCGAGTTCTGGAGGCCACCCTTCCTTGGAGCACCAGACATGTCCGGTGTACACCGGACAGTCCGGTGAATTATAGCGGAGTCGCCTCTGGAATTTCCCGAAGGTGACGAGTTTGGAGTTGGAGTCCTCTGTGCACACCGGACAGTCCGGTGCACCAGACCAGAGGTGCCTTCGGTTGTCCCTTTGCTCTTTTGTTGAACCCAATACTTGGTCTTTTTATTGGCTAAGTGTGAACCTTTGGCACCTGTATAACTTATACACTAGAGCAAACTAGTTAGTCCAAATATTTGTGTGTTGGGCAATTCAACCACCAAAATTAATTAGGGACTAGGTGTAAGCCTAATTCCCTTTCAACCCGGTGGGCGCGGGACAACATGCGGGGGAGGGGGACTGGCGCAGCTTCTTCCTAGGCACCCGACCAGAGCCGTCGCCCGAACACCACCTCCATCTCCTCCGGTGCAGGCGGGGGGTTGGAGCTGGACGTGCCTCCGGTGTCACCCCCCGGTGTCGGGAGTGGGTGCGGATCCCCCAGCCGGGACCTCCACTGTCACTGCGACGCCGCCTGATGCTGGCGCCGCTGTCGCCGGACCCCCGGCTAGGGCATGGGAAAGCCGCTGGCGCTGTCTTGGCAGCAGCTGGAGGTGGACCGTCGGCACCACTCCCAGCAGATTCCGGCTGCTGAGAGCTAGACCCATCGGTGGGCCTGGTACCTGGCGGAGGAGGCGTGACCTTGGGAGCGGCGGAGGAAGAAGCCCTGGTGAACACATGATGGGTTAAGACCTGTCGGCATGATGATTAGACTCATGGAAAAGGGGCTACACTTACTTGGGGCCCTAGACTTTCCAGTGACCCTGGAAGCGGGGCGACCACTGCTGTTGTTGCTGTTGTGGTTGCTGCTGCTGGTGCCCCTAGGGGTGATCGCTCCCAGATGGTGGTGGTGGCGGCGGCATCGGAGGACTGACGTGCCTCTGCGTGTCGTGGGCCTGGGAGCTGGCCTCCTCGGCCCCACCAGCAGTCCTCTAACGCTTCTGGGGGGTCCAAAACAAGCGACCCATCAGCCCGACGCAGCCTGCGTCGCCTCTCCTCCTCCGACCCCCTCGGAGCTACCTGGGGCAGAGGCGCTGCTCGCGGCCCCTTTGCCCTTGTCCAAGGGGCTGGGGGCCACGGTAGGATTGGCGCTAGAAGCCATACTGGCGGGCTGGGGACCTCCAGCTAGTGCATCGGAGATTCGGATCCCACGGAGGGGGTCCTGGCCGCTAGTCTAGCGAACTGCCACGCCGCTGTCGTCGAGGGTCGGCAGCGTGGCCAAGATCACCGTCCTCAGCCCTGGGTCATTGCAGAGCGCTAGGGTGGCCTGGGGGAGTATCAGGGACTCATGGACAAAAGTCTCCCTAGTAATCCCTGCCACTAGGATAGCCAACTCGTCCCAGGATAGATCGGTGCCTGGCCCGCGCTGGATCCTGCCGATGTCGTTCAGGCCGGTGAACCAGCAGCACAGGCATGGCCTCATCTGCAGCGACATGATCCGGCGCTTCTGGAGGTCGCTGACCATGTGCATTGACGTCAGGTTGTCCGTGGCCAAGACCTTGATCCTGTCCAATATGGGCAGGAGCTCTGGCGACACGGACGGCTTGGTCCTCCACTGCTTGCGGTCGAGGGCTAGCTCATCGGACGGTAGGACGAGGCGGCCTTTGGCTTCGGCGCTGGCGATCACCCAGTCGCTACGCCAGTTCTCCCACCTCGCTCCACTAAGGGTGGGGATGTAGACAATGGTCGGATCTAGCCTCGTCTGGAAGTAGTAGGCACCGATGTGGTCCCTAGTCTTCCCGGACTTGACAAGCACAAAGAAGTAGCGGAAGAGGGAAGTACAGGGGGCCACACCTACGAACATCTCGCAGAGGTGGACAAAGATGGCCGCCTGGAGGATGGAGTGGGGCGTGAGGTGTTGGAGCTGAAGCCCGAACTCCTCCAGCAGCAGCAGAAAGAAGGGCGAGATCGGCAGCGCCAGCCCGCAAGAGATGTAGGAGGTGAATAGCACAAACTCCCCGGCGGCGAGATCACCGAGGGGGACGGCGCCGGGATGGATTCTTCTGGCGATCCCTGGCTCGCTCCACCCAAGCAGGCCACGCACCAGGTTGAGCGCTTCCTCAGACTGAAAACGGTCAGGATGACCAAGGGAAGCCATGGCAAGAGCGGCGGTGCAGGCGAGGAGCAGGAGAGAACGAAGGCAAAGGGGCGCAGTTGATTGGAAGAGAATGCAAAAGGGTAACTGCTGCACGTAGGGTGAATCCTTTTTCAAGGAAACCAGAGTCCTTGTTCAGGGAAACCCTTCCGCGCGGCCCTCAATTGCCGCAGGAAATCACGCTCGACGGGCACCTAGAATCCAGGCAGCCCAGTCTATGACACGCGGGCCCGGGTCCACAAGTCATACAGTTTGGGCATCGGATTTTGGGTGCGGAAAGAGTGAACCGCTGCACACGCCAGTAGTGCGCCTTCTTGGGGCCACTGCAGAAGACAAAAGGTAATTTTTTAAACCAAGGCAGCGGTAACGAGGCACCCCGCGCATGGCCCGACGAAACCACCAGGCGTGGGGGCCGTGGGTCAGTCAGCCGCGGGGACAGATATGGCAGTTGGCGTGACCGAAGGTGATTGACAGAGGGTACATCAGCAGACGTGCTGAAACGGCGCGCCAATCACCAGTCAGGCCATGTTGAGGCAAAGTACAAGCTTTGGCCCCACCTGCAGGCTCGTATCCTCCCCTGAGGTGGGCCTGGGGGCCACTGTCGGTACCCTAAAACTAGGGTACCCCTTGCTACTGTATAAAAACACAGTACCCACGCGACTATCTTTAGTCACGTGGTAAAAGAGCTATATGTGGGACCAGACCATGACTTACCCCAGCCTCGGGTGACTACTCTGGGCCAGCAGCAGCGCCTGACCCCACCACATGGGCGGGTCCCGAGCCGCCACGTGTCCAGAGAAAGTGATATACTCCAAGGTATCAACAGTGAACCCGGACCCCCATGGGAAAGTGTCGGACCCCTGGATATACAATCTGGACCTTCAAGATAGATCCAGGACCCCCACGTGTACGAATCGGACCCCTCGAATGGGATCCGGACCCCCCCCCCCCCGTATGAGGTCCGGGCCACCCACAGTAGGGTCCCAGGGTTCTAGGACAGAATACACCCGGGCCTTAATCAGGGCCCAGGCGGGGGTTCGGTGCTGACACGTGTCCAGACCCGGTCTGGTGGGATCCAAACCTACTCGCATACACTCTTGCTCCCCACTCAGGCGGAGGTCTGATGCTGCCACGTGGCATACTGCATGCGGCATAAGCCAACGGGCAGAATCTAGCATGACGCCTCTGGGCTACGCGCGCCTTCACATTCATTATGGATAAGACGTACGCCTGTCCATTCCACTGACAGGCGGCGTGCCCAGTCCACGATATGCGGACCGTGCAATTACTCGCACGTTACTGACTATCAATGCTGCATGGACTACGGTCATCATGACTCCCGCTAATTACTCATGCGTTACTAAGGCGGAGGATCTTTGTGTGCTGTCAGCATTTACTACTCACATAATGTATTCCTACCATTATGCTCCTGGGCCCACATGTCGGGGCGCAGCTGTGGGGGATAGATATCCCCTGGGTCCACTAAAAGAGTAAAGGACCTCACGAAAGGCCCAAGGGCCCAATAAATCGTAAGGTCATTCTTTCGTGGGCCTGGGGAGAAACAACCAGCAACAGAACGACATGAGGCCGGATTGGTGCAAACCCGGACGGCCCACAACGTCGAGCGAGTGACTGCAACAGAGATCCGACTTTCCTGCGCCGGAGCCTCCATGCAACGAAGCCATGCGAGGATAAGTCGGCGAGGGTTACGTAGGGATAATCTCAAGAGGTTCACTATCTTTTAGCTACTTATTGTTACCTTATCCGCGTGTACTGCCCCACGGTCGAGTATATAAGGCCTAGGGGGCACCCCTTCAGAACGATCGACTCTTCACTTAGCCACCCACGTCAACTCTCTGTATTCTCAATCCAGAGAGCTCTCTTGTAACCACATTCACCAAGCACACACACCAGGACGTAGGGTGTTACGCATCTCCAAGCGGCCCGAACCTGTAAACCTTGTCCACTGTCCCTCGTGCGATCGGCACGAACCATTTTGCTACAGTCGTCGACACCGTCCTACTCCTAAAAACACCTTGAGGGGCAACCCCGGGTGTGCGGTCAGACCCAAAACACCGACAGCTGGCGCGCCAGGTAGGGGGTGTGTCGACGATCCAAGCTAGCTCAATGGTCGTCACCTTCTACAGCAAGATCACCCTGCGTCCCAGATCCGTATTCTGCTTCGGAACAATCTCATCCGTAGCGGATGAAGAAGGAATTCTGCACCGTATCGCGGATCCACCGGAAAAGAAGTCTCTCCCAACGAACTCTGAAAATACCGGAGAAACACAACCTCCGGCTTTCCGGAAGAAGATCGTCTCCGGAAAGTCGGGGGCTGAGGGCTTGCTGACCCGGAGAACTCCACTGCCTACCTCTCCGACGAAAGAGTGGACACAGATCGCAAGGAAGAAGGAAGCCAGGGAGAAGCGAGTTGCTCTTTCCGTTCCTCATGCCTCAAAGGAGAACGGGAAAAAGCTCACCACGACAGCAGCAGCATTCTACCCCGACGTTGTTGGGGGCCTTCGTCCTCCGAAGGTCCTCAAAAACATGATTTGACAATGTTTTCCAAGTGGATTATGTGAACAGGTATCTTCGGTCTCAGAATTATAAAGCACGGTCAGGACGAAGCCTGAACCAGATGAAGGGCGAGCTGATTACCAAGCTCTACGAAGGTGCACAGCCGAAGCTGCGTACAAGGAAGCTTCGGCACGGTAGCGCAAAGGGGAACCGACTTAAAGATGAAAAGACTGCGTGGACCTCGACAGATTTCCATAAGTCATTAACAAATGTAATGGACATGGATGTAATTTTACGTGGGCTGCGTCCCGCGTCTATAAATAGATGAACAGTACTCCCGTACTGTTCACGCTGACTTGACATTGGGTTTTTGCGTCACACTTGTACTTTTTTACCTTCTCTCGAGACCGAAGGTACATTTGTAATTTGAAATCATTTCTATTTCTTCATGTTAATAAAATAGAGATGATTCTATGTTGACGTTTATGTTTCACGCTTTATTTGAATCCTTCGTCATTACTTATTATATCTACGAAGGTACGTCTTTTATGACCTTCGTCCTAAAATCATTATCTCCCGAAGGAGCATAATGTTTCGAAGGGCGAAGGACTTTAGCATTTAACACTTTTTATGTTACCTTGTTCTTAACTCTTAGCATTTGAGAACAAGCCCCCAACAGACGTCCTCTTCATCGGGAGAGTGGAGTCGCCTATCGTCTCCGACGACGAGCCGACCGTACCCGGGGAAGAACCGCCTCAACGAGAGTCCCGACGACGGAGGAACCGGCGCAGGAACGTTCGACGACATCACGCGGCCGGAGAGCGGGATCCGGAACAGCCTGTCTCGCGAGACGAGGTCTCGGAGATAGGAGAAACTCCGGAAGAACGCGTCTTCAGAGAACGAAGGAACTCCCGACGACGTGATCGCCGACGAGCTCAGGAACAGGCTGAGCAAGATGCAAGGCAACGCCGGGAGAATCCATTCTTTGGGCGTAACCTGAACCCCGACTTCGCCCGAGCTATGAACACGCCGAGCGAAGTTGGAGGGGTATTGGCTCGGATAGCTGATGGACTTCCTCGAACTCCTGACGCTGAGGGCTACCGACGACTGTTCACCCAGGCGGCCAACCATCTTCTACCGCTTGCTCACCCGCCGAACGATCTACGACACGCCATCAACAGTCGCCGAGACGCGCGAAGCTCCATCAATGCTTCGCGCGAGCGGCGGCATGAGAACGAGATTCGCCGTCGGGAGGAGTACGACAGGGATCATGGCATCCCGACTTAGAGCCAAGCCACCGGAACTGAGTCGGCAACGGCCTCAACTGGCGGAACCACCCGGGGACGGTCGAGGAACCACAATCGCAACTCCCCTCCCTGGGACGGACATCGTCCCCGACGACAGGAGGACACGTGCGGAGTGTCCACTCTTACTCCGTGCCTTAGGGCCGTCCAATGGCCTCCCAACTTCAAGGAACAACCACGCCGGGTCTCCTCATTAAGATTCATCCCGCCCGAATAGCCTTGTCCATGGCTTTATCGCGCTGGGCTTTGAGAGTAGCAGTAGTTTCTTCGGCAACTTTAGCAGCCAGCCGGGCAGCCTCTAACTCCTGGGCAATGGATTTCTTGGAAGCTCGGAGTTCTTTGATGGTGGCATCCTTTGCTGATATCAATTGCTTAAGGCGGGTCACTTCGTCCGCAGATTCCTACAGCTTACAACGTTGATTGTCCAGTTCCTCCATTGTAAAACGGTGACTCCTCTCCAAGATTGACAGCGAGTTGCTAGAATCACGATACAATCTGTCAAGATTGTCACGAGAAGCAGCAAGGATACGCTTTTCTTCCTGCAAACAAAAATCAACTCCTTCAGAAACCAAGCAAGTAATAGGAACATAGCAAGGCAAGGCACAGTTTTGTAAGTTACTTTTTCGGAGTCAAGCCGAGCGTGAAGAGAAGAACTCAGGGCATTGGCGTCATCCAAGGCAGCGGAGACCTGATTTAGTTCAGTTTGGCTCTGAGAGTACTTCTCCTCGAAGTCAGCGCACCGTTGAACCATTTCAGCCTGATCTCGGGAATGTTTTTCCTCAAGAATTGCAATCTGCCGAGTCATTCCTAGCAAGAGGTAATCAAACAAAACGAGGTCAGGAAGTAAAACAGTCCACAACAAAGGCGAAGAGAAGAAAAAGGGCACTAACCAGCGTTAGTTGCCTCCAACTCGGATACGCGACGTTGAAGTGACACTGGATTCCAACATGCAAGAGATGAAGCTACCTCTAGGGCGGAAGCACCCTGTAGCCTCAGCTGGCTAGCCATCCCATCCACCAAAGCCTAATAAGGAGAACAGATGAGTATAATGACAGAAGTTCATGCAACGTAAAAATCAAGCTAAAATACATCACAGTACCTGGAGGTTGGAAAAGAACGAAGGTATCCCCAAATCAGGAGAGACCAGTTGATAAGCAGATGTATGGCCATCACCCGGAGCAGTTTGCAACGAATCAGCAGAGATCAACTCAGTACCTTCAACAGAGCCCAACACTCGATCAGCAGGGGCGCTGCCCTCTAAAGCGACTCCCTGATCCAAATTCTGGGCTACCACCATACAGCCAGAGTGTGGAGGAGATCCCACGTGAACGTCCATGGAAGTACAGGAAGGAGATCCTGCTTGGGCACCCTCAGGGGCTGGGTTATAGTTAGCACTGCCCACTTGAGCCGGATCATCCCCGGCAGCACCCTCGGGGGCTGGGCAGTGGCTCACACTCTTCACCCGAGCTAAGTCATCCCCGGCGACATCCTCGGGGGCTGGGCACGTGTCAGCACCATTCTTGAGGTCCAGGCTCTCTACAGTAACCACCTCTAAGGTTGATGGGCCCTCAACTACTTCCATAGGACCGGGACGATCCAAGTCAGTCTCCCGACCCTCGAGATCACGCTCTAAGGTCGACGAGGCACGGGATGACCTCAGCCCAGCATCAGGCACGGCAGTGCGAGCCTCCGTTGCATCATCATCCACTGGCTCTGATAACAAGTCTTCTGGGACCATATCCTCAAGAGTTTGATCAAAGTTGGCCAGGGACAGTTCTTGCAGACCAATGAGGGCAGACAAAGCAGGAGAAGGAACTCCACTACTTTCACCGCTGGCGATGAACTGCCGACTGTTTTTCCGAATCAAAGGAGCCTCATTCTCTTCCTCCTCATCTTCTACAGTGACAACACAAGCAGCACACCCATTGGGATCAGCAACAGATGGAGCACCCACATTGGGATCAGTAGCAGTTTGGGTACACCCATTGGGGTCAGCGTCAGTAAGTCCAGTCGCAGGCACTTCCTCAGCAGCAGGAACTGAGGTACCAGCGTCCTCATCAAAACTGGATACTAGCCGGAGGCGTCTTCTCTTCTTCTTTTGCTCATCAGCAGAAGGCTCAGGCTGATTGGTTCGGCTAGGGCGCCTCGGGCGAGTACTGACAGGTTTCTGAACATCCAAAGTTGTATCAACCCCTGGGAGGGGCACCACTGCCAATGTACCAGCAGGAGCAGCGTCGGAAGAATCCTCAGCTAGCAGATCAAGCATGGCATTTATATCTGCATCACTAGGGTTCAGGGGCACCTAAAAATGGACTTGTCGTTCGTCATCAGGAATCTCCCCAAGCGAAGCAACCAAAGTACTGACTTCTTCAGCAGAGGTTCGCACTCTAAGGCCCAAATTGCCATCAGTCACAGGTGGATTTGACACGAAAAGGGTGAAGGCTTTGGGAGGAGGCAAGTTCCAGGCCGAGTACGCCACTGGAGCACCAACATTGGACACCTTGCCCCTGAGAATCATTTCAAGTCGGCTCACCAAGTCAGCAGAGGGGATTCTCCTGTTGGTAACCCGAGTTGAGTCGGCTAGCCCTCGATACAGATAAGCTGGGTAGGCCCTATCTTTCAGTGGCTGAATGTTCTTGAAAACAAAGTCAATGACCATAGCTTCAGCAGCTAGACCTCTCTCTTTCAGCAGTCCAACTTCAGCTAGCAACACACCCGCCTCAGCTACCTCCTCATCTGTGGGAGACTCGGTCCAGCTTGGGGTGCGAACGTCTGGCTGTCTTCCCGACCGGGAGGGGAGAGAATTTCCATAATTATCAACTATGAACCACTCTAGACGCCACCCCTTAATACTGTCTTTGAGGGGAATCTCAAGATACTCAGTTTTCCGCCCGCGACGCATCTCCAAACTGGCACCTCCGACCAACTGATGTTGTCCCCCGGCCATCCCAGGGCGACAATGATACAAATACTTCCATAAACCGAAATGCGGCAGCACGCCAAGAAAGGCTTCGCATAGGTGAACAAAGATGGAGATTTGCAGAATTGAGTTAGGGTTCAGATGGGTCAGGTTAATGTGGTAGAAATCAAGGAGACCGCAGAAAAAGGGAGAGATGGGAAGGCCAAGGCCGCGGAGAAGAAAAGGGGCGTAAACTACAGACTCGTGGGTATCCTCTGTCGGGACAGTAGTCCCGTGGCAAATCCGCCAAGAACAGAGTTCCCGCGGAGGAAGAACCCCGATGGACACGAGGTGGAGGAGTTCAACTTCGGAAATTATGGACATGTGGTTACCTGCAAAAGGCAACTGGCTGTTGGGATCGATCGGAGGAATCACCACAGCAGACGAGCTCGCGGTCTTCCTCTTGGGCGCCATCTCAATTCTACCAGCGAGCAAAGTGGAGGCGAGCGGCAGAGAGGATTCGGAAGCAGGAATGCAAGAACTAGGGCACGGAAAGCAAAGGCGGCTAAAAGCGCAGCTCTTATGGGATATTCTCGAGCCATATGCCGTTTCAAAAAGTGCTCAGTCATCACCCGGTGGTTATTTCCAAAACCCCAGCATGCCACGTGGTCATCCGGTAGTTATTTCCAAAAAGCCGATGGGCCACCTCATCACTCGGTTATCATCCTCAAAATAGCTCATGCGGCCTGCTATCACTCGGCGTTAACTCTAAAACGCTGATTTCATATTCAGTCGCTTGGCATTACCTCTAAAAAGCCGATGCCGACCTCCAGTCACTCGGCGTTGCCTCTAAAACGCTGTTTTCGTATTCGGTCACTCGGCATCACCTCTAAAATGCCGACATCACCCTCGGGTCACTCGGTGTTGCCTCTAAAACGCTGACCTCGTGTTAAATCTCTCGGCATTATTTCTAAAATGCCGACGGCGACCTTCAATCACTCGGCGTTGCCTCTAAAACGCTGATTTCGTATTCAGTTGCTCGGCATTACTTCTAAAATGCCGACGTCGACCTCCAGTCACTTGGCGTTGCCTCTAAAACGCTGATTTCGTATTCAGTTGCTCGGCATTACTTCCAAAATGCCGACGTCGACCTCCAGTCACTTGGCGTTGCCTCTAAAACGCTGATTTCGTATTCAGTCGCTCGGCATTACTTCTAAAATGACGACGTCGACCTCCAGTCACTCGGCGTTGCCTCTAAAACGCTGTTTTCATGTTCAGTTGCTTGGCATTACTTCTAAAATGCCGATGCCGACTTCCAGTCAATCGACGTTAAAAACGTTGATATCATATTCAGTCACTCGGCGTTGCCTCTAAAACGCTGATACAATGATCAGTTGCTCGGCGTTGCTTCTAAAAACGCCGACACAATCTTCAGTTACTCGACAGTTACTTCTACAAGCGCCGACACCACCTACAAAGTTACTCGGCAACCATTTCAGAAAACACCAGTTCAATGCCCGAGTATTTCATTTTACTCTTTCAAAGGAATTAGACTCACAAAAGACCAGTGGCGTCTAGCCACTGGCCCTGCCCCTGCCGCCGCCGCCGCCCTTGGTGCTGCCCTTGCTGCTGCCGCCTTTGGTGCTGCCCCTGCTGCTGCCGCCGTTACCGTCCCTGCCGCCATCGCCGCTGCCCCTGCCGCTGCCGTTGTCGTCGCCGTCGCCACCGTCGCCGTCGTCGTCGTCGTCGTCGTCGTCCTCGTCCTCGCCGCCGCCGTCCGAGTCCTCCTCATCCGAGGAGTACTCCGACTCATCCGAGCCCTCGAGCCCGGAGCGCTCGACGGCCCGGATGTATGTCCAGACTTCCGCGGCTATCCCCTGGGAGTCGTCCGAGTCATCGGACGACGCCGGGGGAGAGACGGGAGCCGGAGATCCCTCGGACCCGGAGAACTCCTCCTCCGAGTATTCCGAGTCACCAAAATCCTCCGATGGAGGAGTCGGTTCGCGCTTGCGCTTGTTACTCTTGCCCATGGCGGAAGCAGACGGGAGAGAAGAGAAGGAAGCAGTAAAGAACAGCGAGGAGATGTGAAAAAACCAGAAAGGCAACGGCGTTATTTATAAAGGGAGAAGGCAACCGCTCACCTCCAACCGCGGTCACTGAACAGTCGCAAAGCATTCAATAAGCACTTCCACCCGTCTGAAGACACGTCAGGCGGCTGACGCCGTTTCACGCAACACTACACCCATTGCGACTCCAGTCAACAGCGCGAAGGATATGATTACACTCGTCGTCACATCACATTACTACTCAGAAGCAGCCGGCTAAAACACTCAGCGTACCAAGCCGTCCCTTGCCCACACCCATTGGGGGGGGACACCCAGGAATTATCAGTATATTTTTCAAATTGGTCACATCTGTGCAGGGCACGCAGTGAATGCCTCAAGACAAAAATAAGATATCAGTGAGAATTAGAGGGAAGCCAAATATAGCCAGTGGAGTACAAAATATGGTCGACAGAAACGACTTGAAGACTAGACAGAGAACGTCCATCAAATGTCCAATCAGTCACAGAGCAAATAAATTGCACTACCCAGCAAGATATGGATGGATTGCGAACTCGGCTGCAAAAGACAAAAATGCATGCTGACCTCTGAAGCATAATATTGATGACATAGTGCGGATGACATCATGCCAATTTCTTACAAGCAGAAAGGATAATCTTCAGCAAAAAGACGCAAAAGAAAGACCTTCGAGTGGATTATCCTCAAAAATCCACTTGAAGGTCGGAGGCTACACCCATTGGGTGCACCTCCGGTGCACCCCATGGATTATCATTCCAAGCCGAGATAGTGCCGATTTCTAAAGCGTAGGACAAGATTAAAAAGCCAACCCTCAACCAAAGTGGAGGAACACAAATGGAAATAATCTCTACTGAAGACCTTCGAGTAGATTATTTTCTAAAATCTACTCGAAGCTCGGGGGCTACACCCATTGGGTGCACCTCCGGTGCACCCAATGAAGTTCAGAATCCTACAAATTGGAATGCCGACCTCTAAGGCACAGGCACGAAACTAGGCTTTGGTCAACGAGTGATCGGAGCAGGAGAAGACAACAGGAAGCCATCTTTCTTCAAATCACCTACAAGCTGGACCTGGGATCTTCGGGTTGATTACCTCTAAATTAACCCAAAGATCGGGGGCTTGTGGGGGATAGATATCCCCTGGGTCCACTAAAAGAGTAAAGGACCTCACGAAAGGCCCAAGGGCCCAATAAATCGTAAGGTCATTCTTTCGTGGGCCTGGGGAGAAACAACCAGCAAAGCAGAACGACATGAGGCCGGATTGGTGCAAACCTGGACGGCCCACAGCGTCGAGCGAGTGACTGCAACAGAGATCCGACTTTCCTGCGCCGGAGCCTCCATGCAACGAAGCCATGCGAGGATAAGTCGGCGAGGGTTACGTAGGGATAATCTCAAGAGGTTCACTATCTTTTAGCTACTTATTGTTACCTTATCCGCGTGTACTGCCCCACGGTCGAGTATATAAGGCCTAGGGGGCACCCCTTCAGAACGATCGACTCTTTACTTAGCCACCCACGTCAACTCTCTGTATTCTCAATCCAGAGAGCTCTCTTGTAACCACATTCACCAAGCACACACACCAGGACGTAGGGTGTTACGCATCTCCAAGCGGCCCGAACCTGTAAACCTTGTCCACTGTCCCTCGTGCGATCGGCACGAACCATTTTGCTACAGTCGTCGACACCGTCCTACTCCTAAAAACACCTTGAGGGGCAACCCTGGGTGTGCGGTCGGACCCAAAACACCGACAGCAGCATCCTTGTACGTACCTCCCTTAAACTATAAAAGGGAAGGGACATAGCGCTACAAGGGACAAACGCTCACACAGGTTCACATACACAGATTCAATAGAGTCAGACATACGCTTACACACACACTCAATACAACATACACACAGTGGAGGTAGGGTATTACGCTCCGGCGGCCTGAACCACTATAATCCTTCGCGTGTTCTTGTGTTCATCCTGAATCCACCTAACAGGCAAAACGCTTAGGCCCTCTCCTCATCTTAGGTTTAGGGCGGGTGCATTCCGCCACCCGGCCGGAGGATTTTCTCTTCGACAGAATGGTTACGAGTGACCATTCTTCTATGCATGCATGTCCCAAATTTGCAATAAAGATAGTAAATCAAGGTGATATATCACTTGAAAACTTGTCTCGTCCATCCTACACTAAACATATCATACTATCAAGCTTTATACATGTCGAGCAAACTTTAAATAAGAAACATCGGGTGACTAATCTTTTTGAATTTTAATATATTTTGTTATAACATGTTCACTCTGTAGCAACACACGAGGAATGAAGTGAGTAGTGGTTTAATTTAGTCCCTCTTACTTATTTTTTTGGCTTTGTCCCTATTTACATGTGTCTTACTTATCTTTTGAGATGTTTGTCATATCTCAACATTGCTGGCTTTATGTCTCCAACCGGTCTTGATCGTCGAGTTGCTGGACTCATGACTGAGCCTATAGACGTTTCTGTTCAGGTCAATATAATGTTCTTGAAATCTGATCTAGATAACCATGATATATATTCACTGCTACAGTAAACCTCTGTACAGGCGGTCCGGTTAGCCTCTACACAGGCGGTTCCAGGAACCGCTTGTGGTGCACCGCCTGTGATGTAAAAAAACATCACAGGCGGTCAATCAAAAACCGCTTTTGATAGACACACATTACAGGCGGTCCAATTTAAAGGAACCGCCTATGATAGACACACATCACAGGCGGTTCCTAATCCTAGCCGCTTGTGTTAGCCACACATCACAGGCGGTTTTAAATATAAGTCTGACTGTATTTCAATATACAGATTCCAGATTCATATTCAGATTCCAAATTCATATACAGAATTAATAACAGATTCAAACACAGATTCAAACACAGATTCCATACATAGATTCATCATACACAGATTCCATACACAGATTTATACATATCAAGTTCCATAACAGGTTCCATACACAGATTCATCCACATATCAAGTTCCATCATACACAGATTTATACACATATCAAGTTGCATAACAACTCAACATCTCAAAGTTCCATATACAACTAAACATCTAAAGTTCCTAACTAAAGATCTAAACACTGTGTGATATCGTGTACAAACTTAGTTCTGGGAATTGTTGCAAATTTCCATTTGTATTGTAGAATAGCCCTTGTTGATGAAGAACTTCACGGCGCATAAAGTAAAGCAAGTCTTTTACAACCTTAGCCATGCCGACGAAAACCATATCTCTTTCTAACCATTCAGCATTGATCTTGGATTTAGGAACCTGCAATGAAAGCAAAAAGCAAGCAGTACTAAGAGTAATGTGATGAGCAACAATATAACATAAAAACTGCAACATAGACAATGATAGCGAACTTACATCCTCACGATTGACCATGTAATGGAAGGTGACACGACACCATTCGCATACATAATAACCGCACAGGACAGTACCCAGAGGTTGTTTGTCACCATATGGAAATAATGATATTGACAAATTAGGCTTGTCCTCTGGATGTTTGCCGCCAAGATCTTTCCAATAAAAACGGTATGCACTGCATATAAGAATAGCATTGTGAGATTAAGAATACATTTTAAGTTGTAATAAGTACAAGTGTGCAATAATAATCATACTTCTCTAAAATCTTCAAGAAGTCATTATACGTAGCCTTTTCCATTCTCAGTGAGTCGAAGACCACGACTTTACCATGCTTTGGAAAGATCATGATACAAATGTAGTGGTCACTATATAGACATAGACGAAAACACATGTTAAGATCACGATTGCCATAATTTATAGTTCAAAACCATGTCGAGAACTTACTTAAAGTGGTGCGGAGCTATTATTAAGTCCTTACCATGTTGTACATGATTATACATGGCTCGTCCAATGTATGTCGCCATTACCTTCATTTTCTTTCTCTGATTCTGTTTGACGGCTTTCTCAAATTCAGCATCATCCAAGTCTTTGTATTCTTCTCCATGTCTCCGAGCAACTTCTTTATAGCGAGCTTGGGATATCATCAACGGGTCAAGAAACCCTGTCTTAAGTTGTTTCTTCTTATCATCCATGTATTGCATCCTACGTGTAAAAGTGTTAATCGTTAGACTCTTGTTTACGTGTGCGTGTACAAAACTAACAAATATGAAAGTTTAGAGGTACTTACCAGCAAAAGAGGGTTAAGTAGTTGGTTTCCATCCTTTGTCGGTGGTACAACGACCAGAGATCGTTAAAGAATAAATGCCGCACAGGATCTATATTATCTTTACTCCAAAATGCATCTTCTGGCACAACAAATGTGAAGTCCTCGAGTTTGTATTTGTTGTTAGCCACCATGTACCACTCATGCATTCTAATCTCCGGAGTCGACAACTTAGAAAGTTGCACCGTCGTCAAGAATGGCCTCCCATTCACAAATTTAGGAGGAACATCCTCCTTCTTGTATATCGAGATATTAGCACACATGAAGCCAGGGCGGCTTTAAATTTTGTGACCACACATCCGGACATAGTACACCGGCTCACCATCGTTTGGCCCCTTAACAAGCTCGCAGACGTCCCCAGCCCGAAGGTCGTTTGCTGTCACCAAATGTTTCCAGCCCTCGGTGAAGCCCACAAATAACGGGCAGTGGTGGTGAATGACAGGCCATAATCTCTTCTTAGGGTCCTTCAGCATTATAACATCACAGCCATGCCTTCTCTGTCTAACTGCATTGGAAAGTGCATTCTATCTGCTCCGTGCTTCCCGACCCGATTCAGGCATTCAGCCGATGCCATTCTCCGTATAAGTCCCAAACAGAGAATAGAGATGAGGTAGTCAAGATTGTAGGCGCTAGTGCTCAACTACTAGCATCTATAGATATGGACACAAGTCCAAATTTGGTGCTACTCGGCACCATCGATATCACTAGGGAAAACAAATACATCAAAGAGATCCACTTCCCAATAGTACTCGAAGATAGTTCATTGACTTGACACTCTCTAAGAGGTTCATACAAAATACATTATCTTTAAGAGTGAAACCTACGATACTCGTATCGTGTTGTTTAGGACTAAACATCAACAACCCCTTGACTGGTCGCTATCATACTCAATTCCAAAATATTTTTCCAATATGTCGGCTTGAGTAAGGAGATCTGGGCTTGGGAGTTCCTCCAAATCATCTGCAGCTTCATCATCTTCAGCATATTGCAGGGCTTCATCTTGAATAATTTTAGCCCTCTTGGAGTCAGCATACTTTTTGATGGACAGAGCACACTTCTCAAGCATGTCGCATACATCTCCAATTTGAAACAAAGTGGTCTTAAGTGTGTACACTGATTCTGGTTCACTAGTATCCACAACCCCATCAGTCACTAGACTGCGAATGATGTCAACATGTGTCTCGATGACTCGAACTGAGCTCTCAACCATGTCAAGTGGCTCTTTTTCCATCTCTGAAACTGAAAATGACCAAGTCTCACAATCAAAATTGAGATCGCAACAAAGGCAGGGATCAGAGGGAAAACAAGGATGTGGATTATAGGGCAAAAAGAGGGGTCCAAATAACACTGTCATGGCTATGAACAAGTCAAAGAAGGGAGATAAGAACAAGTCTTATAACATAGGGTTGGGAAGCACAGGGAATTCATGTGTGCCAACAATGCACATACTCAGTGCTCGATAAGGGGTTCCATGATGTACTTCCATGATGTATGTGGCCATAAGCACATTTGCCCTAATGATTATCAAACAAAGATAGGTAGTCAAAAAACACTAAAAATAGACATGTTGCCCCAATCACTATGGAGATTTTCTACCAAGAAGGGGTCCTAGTAGTTGCATCAACTATCCATGACAAGATCAAACAACTGACATCGATGGAGGGACACAAAATTCTTCATTCGAAGGATACTAACACCTTAATGGTATACAAACATTTAATCAGAAGGGATAAAAGAAATAAAAAACTGATACATGAGAAGTAATTGGCAACCAAGCAATAAGCATACACAACTAGCAAGTATCTTATAACTGACTGGCAACAAGCTACTAAAGCAAAAATGGTGACCTTAACAAAATATGTAAGTGAAAACACCAACAATATAAGCATAATGACCAACAGTTCTGATAAGCATTTGATTAACCATTTCTTTTCTGGATAGCCATTTTATCCACGAGTCATAGTGGCCAAATCAGGGATGTTGTTCAGACGAATAATTAATCTAAGCACTGATAATCAGGGGAACAATACAGTAACAACACAAAGTCTGTAACAAGTAATCTGCCATCAATTAACTTCTGAAATTTGGAAAGCTATGATTCAAACACATATATATATATATCAATGGGAACCTTCTTTTGCAACGGAGGAAGGCAAGGTGTTCTAGTATATGCTTTACTGGTATGTCTTGAAGGACGAATTAAAATGGGAACCTTTGGTGGATGCCTCCAATCGAAAAGCTACTACCAGGACATCGATGGCGGCTACCGCAAGCTCGCACGTCCATGCCAACGACATGGACAGCTGCTCCCCATCGTCAGTGAGTGGCAAGAGGCTTTTGGACATGATTCTAGCAAATCCGAGAGGACAAAACTTACATCTAGCTCCAATTAATCCGCTGAATACTTGGCTAAGTTGCATGAGCTAACCCTCAAGAGGGCTACCATGATCAAGGAGTGCACCGAGGAAATTCGAGCCATGAACTTAGAAGAAATGGAACGTGAACTTCGACCTTACTACGAGAGGAAGAAGAAAGAGCTTCTTGAGTACCTCACGAGCCTAATGACCAACAGTTCTTGAGTACCTCACGAGCTCGGGCTCGGGGACGGCGGCGCTCGGTGCTCGGGCTCGGGGACGGGGACGGCGGCGCTTGGGCTCAGGGACGGCGGTGCACTCGGCGCTCGGGCTCGAGGACGGCGGCGCTCGGGCTCGGGGACGGGGACGGCAGCGCTCGGGCTCGGGGACGGGGACGGCAGCGCTCGGGCTCGGGCTCGAGGACGGGGACGGCGGCAGCCTGGCGGCGCAACTGTGTCAGCTCGGGTGGGACAAGTTAGGGTTCCTGCCGGAACCAACAAGCCTTTTATATTGTAAACAATAACAGGCGGATTTTTAGAAAAACCGCTTGTGATATATAACATCACAGGCACTTTTTTATTCCGTCCGCCTGTGATAGATTAACTTCACAGGCGGTCGGAATAAAAAAGCGCCTGTGATGTTATATATCACAAGCGGTTTTTCTAAAAATCCACCTGCGATGTGTGTACAGTATAAAAGGACTAGCCCACGGGTTCCAGAACCCTATCTCCCAAAACAGTCACAGCACTGTAGCGGCGGCGGGTATTTTTTGAGATCTACAGGGAGAAGGTTTTGTTTTTGAGTTTATTGATTGATTTCAATAGTTTATGCATATATATGATCTCCATTTGTTTTCTTTCTCATTTTGATGCGATTTTTTGCCTCAATTTTGTAATATAGACCGGATTTGAAGAAAAGCTTAGGAATTCCAAGATTTGGACTTGTAGTAGTTGATCTAATTTAAAGATTCTTTAGAAGCACAGTTGTCTCACCTCAAGGTACCTATTGCTGCAATGTTTGTTTCATTTTCATGCACATCAATTCGTTTCATGTTTTACGGATGAATTCAATTAATTAATGATTTTATTGATGTTAATCAATATAGGGATAGGTAATGGACCGAGGTTGGATGTACAATGTGCCAAGACCACATCCGTCGTACATTCGAAATTTGAGAAGCTTTATTGAAGCGGCCAACAAGCACGCGAATTTGCGAAAGAGCAAGGAGATATTATGTCCGTGCATCGATTGTGATAATAAGATAGCTTGGAGAGATACAGGAGTAATCCAATCACATCTACTAAAAAGAGGGTTTAAAAACAATTACACGATATGGTCAGAACATGGTGAGCTGGATCCGTGTGAAGTGCCTGGTAATGACGAGAGAGTTGTCGGAATTTTAGATCTTAAAGTTGATGGTAAAGTGGATTATGTGGATGCTAATCAAGATTTTGAAGATTTGATTGCGAAGAGATGTTGCGCCATATGGAACCAGAAATGTTGAGTTCTGTGGGATCGCAGAAAGGGCTATCTAAAATGGAGGGACTAGAAAGTGCCTCAAAAGAACCTTTATATGATGAATCAAAGGGTTGTGACAAAGAGTTTACTACACTGCATACAGTTCTAGAACTTCTTAAGTTGAAGGCTAGCGTCGAATGGTCTGATACTAGCTTCACAGATCTTTTGAATTTTCTGTCCCAGTTACTACCAAAACCCAACAAACTACCAACAAGCACTTATAAAGCGAAGAAGCTTATATCTCCCATAGCTCTGGGTGTGCAAAAAATTCATGCATGACCGAACCATTGTATTCTATATCGTGGCGATTTTGAGAACGCATCAAGATGCCTAGTTTGCAATGTCAGTCGATACAAGAAGAGCTACAATCACGACTGTGTAAAAAAATTCTCGAAGAAAAATAAAAACAAGAAATCCACTATTGGACCTGAAAGTGACGATGACACTTTTTGATGACATGGATGGGAAAAAGAAGTCAAAGATCCCAGCTTTGGTGATGTGGTATCCTCCAATAATTGATCGCTTAAAACGTTTGTTCTCAAATCCTAGAGAGGCTGAGCTTATGCGTTGGCATGCTGAAAATCGCAAGCAGAATAACAAACAGATTCGACACCCTGCTGATGCATCACAATGGAAAATTTTCGATCTTATGTATCCTGAGTTTGCCAAAGAAACCAGAAATGTAAGATTTGCTTTGGGTATAGACGGAATGAATCCATTTAGTGAAAAAAGAAGTGTACATAGCACCTGGCCCGTGACTTTAACGATGTACAACCTTCCATCATGGCTGTGTCACAAAAGAAAGTACATTATGTTGACTATTCTTATTCAAGGTCTGAAATCAGCTGGTGTTGATATTGATGTATTCCTAGAACCTCTTATGGAAGATATGACAAAGCTCTATAATGAAGGAGTTAGAATGGGATGAGTATTGCCATGAGTATTTCAACTTAAGAGCAATTATATTTGTTACCATTCATGATTCTCCTGGTGGCGCCACACTATCAGGGCAAAAGACTAAAGGAAAGAATGGTTGTGTAGTGTGCGTCGATGGAACTACTTCCATGTACCTTAAATCATCCAAGAAGTTGGTGTTCATGGGACACAGACGGTTCTTGATGAAGCAACATAAGTACCGAAAGATGAAAGAGGAATTTAACAATGAACTGGAAAGTGAAGGTGCACCAAAGCCTTATAGTGGGAAACTTGTTTTTGAAATTGTAAAGAACATTCATGTTGTATTCAAAAAGGGAAAAACAAAGGAGAAAAGAGAAAGAGAACTGACCCTTCAACTTACACAACTTTCAAGAAGCAATCAATTTTTTTCAAGTACCTCCCATACTGGAAGGATATGGAAATTTGCCACAGCATTGATTTGATGCATGTAACAAAGAATGTTTTTGACAGCATCATTGGAACCTTGTTGGGCATGCCGAGTAAGACAAAGGACGGACTTAAATCACGCAATGATCTAGTAGATCTTCAAATCAGACCGGAACTTCATCCAGTGGATAGTGGCAAAGGGAAGCCTTACCTCCCCCCAGCTAGCTACAACTTGTCAGTTGAGGAGAGAACAAAGATTTGTGAAAGGGAATTAGGCTTACACCTATTTCCTAAATTGATTTTGGTGGTTGAATTGACCAACACAAATATTTGGACTAACTAGTTAGCTCTAGTCTATAAGTTCTACAGGTGCCAAAGGTTCACAAAAAGCCAATGAAACAGACCAAGGAAAGGGTTCAACAAAGAGAGCAAGGGATAACCGAAGTGTGCCCTGGTCTGGCGCACCGGACTGTCCGGTGCACCACCGGACAGTGTCCGGTGCACCAGGGGACTTGAAGCTAAACTCATCACCTTCGGGAAAACTCAGAGGCGCTCCACTATAATTCACCGGACTGTTCGGTGTACACCGGACAGTGTCCAGTGCTCCAAGGAGAAGCGACTCTGAACTCGCCAGCTTCGGGAATCTGCTCCGCTATAATTCACCGGACATGTCCGGTGCACACCGGACTGTCCGGTGAGCCAGCGGAGCAACGGCTACATCAGCGCCAACGGTCACCTGCAGAGGCATTTAATGCGCGCCAGAGCGCGCAGAAGTCAGGCACGCGCGAGACGGCGCACCGGACAGTCTACAGTACCTGTCCAGTGCACCACCGGACAGCCAGGCGACCCCACCAGTCAGAGCTCCAACGGTCGAACCCTAACGGCCGGGTGACGTGGCTGGCGCACCGGACACTGTCCGGTGGCACACCGGACTGTCCGGTGCACCATGCGACAGCAGCCTTCACCAAACGGCTAGTTTGGTGGTTGGGGCTATAAATACCCCCAACCACCCCACATTCAAGTCATCCAAGTTTTCACACTTCTACACCTTACAAGAGCTCTAGCATTCAATTCTAGACACACCAAAGTGATCAAATCCTCTCCAATTCCACACAAAGCTTTAGTGACTAGTGAGAGAGATTTGTTGTGTTCATTTGAGCTCTTGCGCTTGGATTGCTTCTTTTCTTTCTCATTTGTTCTTGTGATCAAAACTCAATTGTAACCGAGGCAAGAGACACCAATTGTGTGGTGGTCCTTGCAGGGAAGTTTTTGTTCCCGGTTGATTTGAGAAGAGAAGCTCACTCGGTCCGAGGGACCGTTTGAGAGAGGGAAAGGGTTGAAATAGACCCGGCCTTTGTGGCCTCCTCAACGGGGAGTAGGTTTGCGAGAACCGAACCTCGGTAAAACAAATCCTTGCGTCTCACTTCTTTACTCACTCGTGATTTGTTTTTACGCCCTCTCTCGGACTTGTTTCTATTTCTAACGCTAACCCGGCTTGTAGTTGTGATTAAGTTTGTAAACTTCAGATTCACCCTATTCACCCTCCTCTAGGAGACTTTCAATTGGTATCAGAGCCCGGTGCTTCATTAGATCCTAACCGCTCTAAGTGATGTCGGGAGATCACGCCAAGAGGGAGATGGAGACCGGCGACAAGCCCACTACAAGCCACGGGAAGACTTCATCGGAAGAGTCTCGCAATAAGGGGAAGGGGAAGGAGAAGAAATCTTCTTCTCACAAGTCACATCGGAGAGGCGACAAGCATAAGAAGATGAGGAAAGTGGTCTACTACGAGACCGACTCTTCATCACCATCGACCTTCGGCTCCGATGCGCCGTCCGTAACTTCTAAGCGCCATGAGCGCAAGAAGTTTAGTAAGATCCCCCTACGCTATCCTCGCATTCCTAAACATACGCCATTACTTTCCGTCCCATTAGGCAAACCACCAACTTTTGATGGTGAAGATTATGCTAGGTGGAGTGATTTGATGGAATTTCACCTAACCTCACTCCACCAAAGTTTATGGGATGTTGTTAAGTTTGGAGTGCAGGTACCATCCGTAGGGGATGAAGATTATGATGAGGACGAGGTGGCCCAAATCGAGCACTTCAACTCGCAAGCCTCCACTATACTCCTCCAAGCTCTAAGTCGAGAGGAGTATAACAAAGTACAAGGATTAAAGAACGCCAAGGAGATTTGGGACGTACTCAAGACGGCGCACGAGGGAGATGAGGTGACCAAGATCACCAAGAGGGAGACGATCGAGGGGGAGCTCGGTCGCTTCATGCTTCACCAAGGGGAGGATCCTCAAGCTATGTACAACTGCTTGAAGACCTTGGTGAACCAAGTGCGCAACCTCGGGAGCACAAAGTGGGATGATCATGAAATGGTCAAGGTTATTCTTAGATCCCTCGTTTTTCTTAATCCTACATAAGTTCAATTAATTCGAGGTGATCCTAGATATAAGCTAATGTCTCCCGAGGAGGTTATAGGAAAATTTATGAGCTTTGAGCTAATGATTAAAGGCTCAAAGAAAATCATCGAGCAAGGCACCTCCTCCACGCCCGAAGCACAACCGGTAGCATTCAAGGCGACGGAGGAGAAGAAGGAGGAGTCTACATCAAGTAGACAACCAATCGACGCCTCCAAGCTCGACAATGAGGAAATGGCGCTTATCATCAAAAGCTTCCGCCAAATCCTCAAGCAAAGGAGGGGGAAAGATTACAAGCCCCGCTCCAAGAAAGTATGCTACAAATGTGGTAACCCGGTCACTTTATTGCTAAATGTCCATTATCTAGTGATAGTGACAGGGGCCACGACAAGAAGGGGAGAAGAAAGGAGAAGAAGAGGCACTACAAGAAGAGGGGCGGCGATGCCCATGTGTGCCGCGAGTGGGATTCCGAGGAGAGCTCCTCCGACTCCTCCTCCGATGAGGACGCCGCCAACATCACCGTCACCAAGGGACTTCTCTTCCCCAACGTCAGCCACAAGTGCCTCATGGCAAAGGACGGCAAAAGGGAGAAGGTAAAATCAAGATCCTCCACTAAATATGAAACCTCTAGTGATGATGGTAATGCTAGTGATGAGGAGGATAATTTGCGCACCCTTTTTGCCAACCTTAACATGCAACAAAAGAAAAAGTTAAATGAATTAATTAGTGCCATTCATGAGAAGGATGGCCTCTTGGATTCTCAAGAGGACTTCCTAATTAAGGAAAACAAGAAGCATGTTAAGGTAAAAAATGCTTATGCTCTAGAAGTTGAAAAATGTGAGAAATTAACTAGTGAGCTAAGTACTTGCCATGACACTATTGCCAACCTTAGAAATGAAAATACTAGATTAATTGCTAAGGTTGATTCTCATGTTTGTGATGTTTCAATTCCCAATCTTAGAAATGATAATAATGATTTGCTTGCTAAGATTGAAGAATTAAGCATCTCTCTTGCTAGCCTTAAAATTGAAAATGAAAAATTGCTTGCTAAGGCTAAAGAATTTGATGTTTGCAATGTTACTATTTCCGATCTTAGAGATAAAAATGATATTTTGCATGCTAAGATTGTTGAACTTAATTCTTGCAAACCCTCTACATCTACCATTGAGCATGTCTCTATTTGCAATAGATGTAGAGATATTTATATTGATGCTATTCATGATCATATGGCTTTAATTAAACAACAAAATGATCATATAGCTAAACTAGATGCTAAAATTGCCGAGCACAAACTTGAGAATGAAAAATTTAAATTTGCTCGTAGTATGCTTTATAGTGGGAGACGCCTTGGCATTAAGGATGGCATTGGCTTCCAAAAGGGGGACAATGTCAAAATTAATGCTCCTCCTAAAAGATTGTCTAATTTTGTTAAGGGCAAGGCTCCCATGCCTCAGGATAACGAGGGTTACATTTTGTACCCTGCCGGTTATCCCGAGCACAAAATTAGGAGAATTCACTCTAGAAAGTCTCACTCTGGCCCTAATCATGCTTTTATGTATAAGGGTGAGACATCTAGTTCTAGGCAACCAACCCGTGCTAAGTTGCCTAAGAAGAAAACTCCTAGTGCATCAAATGATCATGACATTTCATTTAAAACTTTTGATGCATCTTATGTTTTGACTAACAAATCCGGCAAGGTAGTTGCCAAGTTTGTTGGGGGCAAACACAAGGGCTCCAAGACTTGTGTTTGGGTACCCAAAGTTCTTGTTTCTAATGCCAAAGGACCCAAAACCGTTTGGGTACCTAAAGTCAAGAACTAAACTTGTTTTGTAGGTTTGTGCATCCGGGGGCTCAAGTTGGATCATCGACAGCGGGTGCACAAACCACATGACGGGGGAGAAGAAAATGTTCTCCTCTTATGAGAAAAACCAAGATCCCCAACGAGCTATCACATTCGGGGATGGAAACCAAGGTTTGGTCAAAGGTTTGGGTAAAATAGCTATATCTCCTGACCATTCCATTTCCAATGTTTTTCTTGTTGATTCATTAGATTATAACTTGCTTTCCATTTCGCAATTATGTCAAATGGGCTACAACTGTCTATTTACTGATGTAGGTGTCACTGTCTTTAGAAGTGATGATTCAGTAGCATTTAAGGGAGTGTTAGAGGGTCAGCTATACTTGGTAGATTTTGATAGAGCTGAACTTGACACTTGCTTAATTGCTAAGACTAACATGGGTTGGCTCTGGCATCGCCGACTAGCCCATGTTGGGATGAAGAATCTTCATAAGCTTCTAAAGGGAGAGCACATTTTAGGATTAACAAATGTTCATTTTGAGAAAGACAGGGTTTGTAGCGCATGCCAAGCAGAGAAGCAAGTTGGTGTTCATCATCCACATAAGAACATCATGACGACTGACAGGCCACTGGAGCTCCTACACATGGATCTATTCGGCCCGATCGCTTACATAAGCATCGGAGTGAGTAAGTACTGTCTAGTTATTGTGGATGATTATTCTCGCTTCACTTGGGTATTCTTTTTGCAGGAAAAATCTCAAACCCAAGAGACTTTAAAGGGATTCTTGAGACGAGCTCAAAATGAGTTCGGCTTAAGGATCAAGAAAATTAGAAGCGACAACGGGACGGAGTTCAAGAACTCTCAAATTGAAGGCTTCCTTGAGGAGGAGGGCATCAAGCATGAGTTCTCTTCTCCCTACACGCCACAACAAAATGGTGTAGTGGAGAGGAAGAATAGAACTCTATTGGACATGGCAAGAACCATGCTTGACGAGTACAAGACGCCGGATCGGTTTTGGGCGAGGCGGTTAACACCGCTTGCTACGCCATCAACCGGTTGTATCTACACCGAATCCTCAAGAAGACATCATATGAACTCCTAACCGGTAAAAAGCCCAACATTTCATATTTTAGAGTCTTTGGTAGCAAATGCTTTATTCTTGTTAAAAGAGGTAGAAAATTTAAATTTGCTCCTAAGACAGTAGAAGGCTTTTTACTAGGATATGATTCAAACACAAGGGCATATAGAGTCTTTAACAAGTCCACAGGACTAGTTGAAGTTTCTTGTGACATTGTGTTTGATGAAACTAACGGCTCTCAAGTAGAGCAAGTTGATCTTGGTGAGATAGGTGAGGAAGAGGCTCCGTGCATCGCGCTAAGGAACATGTCCATTGGGGATGTGTGTCCTAAGGAATCCGAAGAGCCTACAAATGCACAAGATCAACCATCCTCCTCCACGCAAGCATCTCCACCAACTCAAATTGAGGATGAGGCTCAAGTTGATGAAGGAGAAGATCAAAAGGATGAGTCACCTCAAGATGACGACATTGATCAAGGGGGAGATGCAAATGATCAAGACAAGGAGGAAGAAGAACCAAGACCGCCACATCCAAGAGTCCACCAAGCAATCCAACGAGATCACCCCCTCGACACCATCCTCGGCGATATTCATAAGGGGGTAACCACTAGATCTCGTGTTGCACATTTTTGTGAGCATTACTCTTTTGTTTCCTCTATTGAGCCACACAGGGTAGAGGAAGCACTCCAAGATTCGGATTGGGTGATGGCAATGCAAGAGGAGCTCAACAACTTCACTAGGAATGAGGTATGACATTTAGTTCCACGTCCTAACCAAAATGTTGTAGGAACCAAGTGGGTCTTCCGCAACAAGCAAGACGAGCATGGTGTGGTGACAAGGAACAAAGCTCGACTTGTGGCCAAGGGATACTCCCAAGTCGAAGGTTTGGATTTCAGAGAAACCTATGCACCCGTAGCTAGGCTTGAGTTAATTCGTATATTATTAGCCTATGCTACTTACCATGGCTTCAAGCTTTATCAAATGGACGTGAAGAGCGCCTTCCTCAATGGACCAATCAAGGAAGAGGTCTATGTTGAGCAACCTCCCGGCTTTGAAGACAGTGAGTACCCTAACCATGTCTATAGGCTCTCTAAGGCGCTTTATGGGCTTAAGCAAGCCCCAAGAGCATGGTATGAATGTCTAAGAGATTTCCTTATTGCTAATGGCTTCAAAGTCGACAAGGCCGATCCTACTTTATTCACTAAAACTCTTGACAATGATTTGTTTGTATGCCAAATTTATGTTGATGATATTATATTTGGGTCTACTAACCAATCTACATGTGAAGAATTTAGTAGGATCATGACACAGAAATTCGAGATGTCAATGATGGGGGAGTTGAAGTATTTCTTGGGATTTCAAGTAAAGCAACTCTAAGAGGGCACCTTCATTAGCCAAACGAAATATACTCAAGATATTTTAAACAAGTTTGGAATGAAGGATTCCAAGCCCATCAAGACACCCATGGGAACCAATGGGCATCTCGACCTCGACACGGAAGGTAAATCCGTCGATCAAAAGGTATACCGGTCGATGATAGGTTCATTACTCTATTTATGTGCATCTCGACCAGACATTATGCTTTCCGTATGCATGTGTGCAAGATTCCAAGCCGACCCTAAGGAATCTCACCTTACGACCGTAAAACGAATCTTGAGATATTTGGCTTATACTCCTAAGTTTGGGCTTTGGTACCCTCGGGGATCCACATTTGATTTAATTGGTTATTCTGATGCCGATTGGGCAGGGTGCAAAATCAATAGAAAGAGCACATCGGGGACTTGCCAGTTCTTGGGAAGGTCCTTGGTGTCTTGGGCTTCAAAGAAGCAAAATTCTGTGGCTCTTTCAACCGCCGAAGCCGAGTATATTGCCGCAGGCCATTGTTGCGCGCAACTACTTTGGATGAGGCAAACCCTTAGGGACTACGGTTACAAATTAACCAAAGTTCCTCTTCTATGTGATAATGAGAGTGCAATCCGCATGGCGGATAATCCCGTTGAGCATAGCCGCACTAAACACATAGCCATTCGGTATCATTTTCTTAGGGATCACCAACAAAAGGGAGATATCGAGATTGCATATATTAACACTAAAGATCAATTAGCCGATATCTTTACCAAGCCACTAGATGAACAAACTTTTACCAAACTTAGGCATGAGCTAAATATTCTTGATTCTAGAAATTTCTTTTGATGTCTTGCACACATAGATCATAAATATACCTTTGATCATATCTCTTTTATATGCTATGACTAATGTGTTTTCAAGTGTATTTCAAACCAAGTCATAGGTATATTGAAAGGGAATTGGAGTCTTCGGCGAATACAAAGGCTTCCACTCCACTCCATAACTCATCCTTCGCCATCGCTCCGAGCATCTCTCCGTCTTTGGTATAATCTTCACTCATATGTTTTATTTGCCAAAGGGGAGAAAGTAGTTCAAAAAGGGCTTATATTTCACTCAAGCATCCGTTTTTGGCGATTCATGCCAAAGGGGGAGAAAGTATTAGCCCAAAGCAAAAGGACCGACCGCACCACCACCAAATTTTAAAACTTATGATTTTCAAATTGATATCTCTTTGTGTTCTAAAGGGGGAGAAAGTAGCAACTTCAAAAATTGGTATCTTAAAACCCTCTTGAACACTAAGAGGAGAATTTTATTGAACGGAAGTTTTGTTTAGTCAAAGGAAAAGCATTTAAAACAAGGGGAGAAAATTTCAAATCTTGAAAATGCTTCGCAAAATCTTATTCATTTAACTTTGACTATTTGCAAAAGGACTTTGAAAAGGATTTTCAAAAAGAATTTGCAAAAACAAAACATGTGGTGCAAGCGTGGTCCAAAATGTTAAAAATAAAGAAACAATCCATGCATACCTAGTAAGTAATATTTATTGGCTCAATTCTAAGTAACCTTTGGACTTACATTTTGCAAACTAGTTCAATTATGCACTTCAATACTTGCTTTGGTTTGTGTTGGCATCAATCACCAAAAAGGGGGAGATTGAAAGGGAATTAGGCTTACACCTATTTCCTAAATTGATTTTGGTGGTTGAATTGACCAACACAAATATTTGGACTAACTAGTTTGCTCTAGTCTATAAGTTCTACAGGTGCCAAAGGTTCACAAAAAGCCAATGAAAAAGACCAAGAAAAGGGTTCAACAAAGAGAGCAAGGGATAACAGAAGTGTGCCCTGGTCTGGCGCACCGGACTGTCCGGTGTGCCACCGGACAGTGTCCGGTGCACCAGGGGACTTGAAGCTAAACTCATCACCTTCGAGAAAACTCAGAGGCGCTCCACTATAATTCACCGGACTGTCCGGTGTACACCGGACAGTGTCCGGTGCTCCAAGGAGAAGCGACTCTGAACTCGCCAGCTTCGGGAATCCGCTCCGCTATAATTCACCGGACATGTCCGGTGCACACCGGACTGTCCGGTGAGCCAGCGGAGCAACGGCTACATCAGCGCCAACGGTCACCTGCAGAGGCATTTAATGCGCGCCAGAGCGCGCAGAAGTCAGGCACGCACGAGACGGCGCACCGGACAGTCTACAGTACCTGTCCGGTGCACCACCGGACAGCTAGGCGACTCCACTAGTCAGAGCTCCAACGGTCGAACCCTAACGGCCGGGTGACGTGGCTAGCACACCGGACACTGTCCGGTGGCGCACCGGACTGTCCGGTGCGCCATGCGACAGCAGCCTTCACCAAACGGCTAGTTTGGTGGTTGGGGCTATAAATACCCCCAACCATCCCACATTCAAGTCATCCAAGTTTTCACACTTCTACACCTTACAAGAGCTCTAGCATTCAATTCTAGACACACCAAAGTGATCAAATCCTCTCCAATTCCACACAAAGCTTTAGTGACTAGTGAGAGAGATTTGTTGTGTTCATTTGAGCTCTTGCGCTTGGATTGCTTCTTTTCTTTCTCATTTGTTCTTGTGATCAAAACTCAATTGTAACCGAGGCAAGAGACACCAATTGTGTGGTGGTCCTTACGGGGAAGTTTTTGTTCTCGGTTGATTTGAGAAGAGAAGCTCACTCGGTCCGAGGGACCGTTTGAGAGAGGGAACGGGTTGAAATAGACCCATCCTTTGTGGCCTCCTCAACGGGGAGTAGGTTTGCGAGAACCGAACCTCGGTAAAACAAATCCTTGCGTCTCACTTCTTTACTCACTCGCGATTTGTTTTTACGCCCTCTCTCGGACTCGTTTCTATTTCTAACGCTACCCCGGCTTATAGTTGTGATTAGTTTGTAAACTTCAGATTCGCCCTATTCACCCCCCTCTAGGCGACTTTCAATTTGCAAATGTTTGCGTGGGGTCAAAGTGCCCACAGGTTTCTCATCCAATATCAGCAAACTAGTCAGGATGAAGGACTTGTCTCTATTTGGCTACAACTCTCATGACTGCCATGTGATGATGACGGTGTTCCTCCCAATTGCGGTAAGAGCCCTCGAAACAGAGCATGTCAAAGTTGTCATCACACGCTTGTGTTACTTTTTCAAAGCGGTTTCACAAAAAGTAATAGCTTTAGAAGACTTGGACTATCTAAAGGCATACATCATCGAGACTATGTGCAAGCTTGAAATGTGTTTTCCTCCATCATTTTTTGATATGCAAGTACACCTAATCATACATCTCGTGGATCAGATAAAAATATTAGGGCCACTATATTTACATCATATGTTTCAGTTGGAGCGATACCTGGGAGTATTAAAAGGTTATGTGCGAAATCGCGCTCACCCAGAGGGTTCAATCATGGAGGGATACCCTACAGAAGAAGTGATTGAGAGCTGTATAGATTACATCAGTGACGGAACAATGATAGGTGTGCCTGTACCTAAACATGAGGGTAAACTATGTGGGAGAGGGAAAATGGGCAGGAAAACTTTTCGCGTTGAGGATTACAAGCTAGTACATTGTGCTCATGGTAGTGTACTACAACATCTCACGATAGCCGAGCCTTACATAGAGGAACACCTGGATGAGCTTCGTAAAGAAAATCAGAACCGCACAGAGGACTAGATCATGAGGGAGCACAAACATCGTTTCAGCGAATGGTTAATGGACAAAAACATCCCATTCGGAGACTCTTTGGAAGAGAAAACAATGAAGAATTTGGCTTCTGGGCCATCGTGTTTTGTGACATCATGGCAAGCATATGACATCAATGGGTACACATTCTACACTAAATCAAAAGACATGAAAAGTGTTGCACAAAATAGCGGTGTTCGTATCGATGCTTTTGACCTACATGGACAGAAGACCACATATTTTGGATTCATAAAGGAAATATGAGAACTTGATTATGGCCCAAGCATGAAAATACCCTTATTTAAGTGTCAATGGGTACAACATCCCGTGGGGGTGATAGTGGATAACTACGGACTCACACTGGTAGACTTAAAGAAAGTAGGATATAAAGATGACCCGTGGGTTCTCGCTGAATGTGTTGCACAAGTGTTCTATGTACTCGATCCAGCAGATGAGAAGATGCATGTAGTTATTTCTGGAAAGCAAAAAATTGTTGGAGTTGAGAATGTGGGAGACGAAGATGAGGAATACAATAAGTATGAAGAGATGTTCGTCTTTAACGGTCTAGAGAGAATCAAGCGTGTGGAAAAGAAAATTGATAAGAACTTAAAGCCGTACATGCGGAAAAATGGTAGTTCATGAAAAATTATATGAATCAAATTGTATTTGTTATCATGTATGATCGACTATGCATTGTGGTTGCCAATTAATTTAAAATCTCTCTAGTTATGTGTGCTATTAAAATTCATTTAAATTGTATTTGCATATTTCTGTTAAAAATTAAATATTAATTCATTTAAATTGTATTTGCATATTTCTGTTAAAAATTAAATATTAATTCATTTAAATTGTATTTTTATATTTCTGTTAAAAATTAAAATATTAATATGGTAATCAAATCACAATCACAGGCGGTTTTTCATTAGTGTCCGTTTGTGAAAAGAATAGAGCACCACAGGCGGTTCGAATAGCCTGCGACATTCCAGACGGTTTTCTAACCAAACCACCTGTGATATAAAAAGTCTACCGCTTGTATAGAGCCAAATTGTACTAGTGATTATTGAGAATTAGTATATCCTCTTCTGATGGGAGGGGAGGAGAGTATTTAGGTAGGATATTTTAGGAGGGGAGGAGAGTATTTAGGTAGGATATTTTAGGCCTAGCTGCAGGTTGTGGTGGCAGCTTAAGCCAAGCAACTTAAGAGCTTGTTTGATGTTCTAGTATTTATCCTAATACATATGAGTTGAGATTGAGATATTCAACTATCCTTAACCAATGTATATTGGAATGAATACCAGAGTATCCAAATAGCTCAATTTTCCTTAACCCATGTGTATTGGGAATTAGGATAAATATTAGAGTATCAAACATAGTCCAGCCTTATTTTCTTTAACACAGCATTATTATCCAGGCTTCTTTTCTTTAACACAGCATTATTAACACGGCGTTTTCTCCGATCCCTTTGAACCAGACACCGCCCTGCCCTACTTCTCCTCCAGGCTCCCCCTCCTCGCCTCCTTCCCCACCTCTCCTCGAGTTGCACCGGTAGCCCACAAGCAGGGTGCAGCCTGGGCGTCATATCCTACCATAGCTAGTAGCAGTGTAGCACCAGTAGCTCGGAGATGCGCGACGACGATCGACTAGCTAGCTAGCTAGTTAGCTCTTCCTTTGCTAGCTTTTAATTATTTGCGCCAGTGATGACGACGATCGACATGGCCGGAGCTGCTGCTGCCGCGACGGGCTCGGGGTCTCCGTACGTGCGGCGCGTGCAAGTTCCTGGGCCGGCGGTGCGTGCCGGAGTGCGTGTTCGCGCCCTACTTCAACAGCGACCACGACCAGGGCGCCGCGCGCTTCGCCGCCAACCACAAGGTGTTGGGCGCCAGCAATACCTCCAAGCTGCTGTCCCACCTCCCCGTCGCCGACCGCTGCGAGGCCGTCGTCTCCATCACCTACGAGGCGCAGGCCAGGCTCCGCGACGGCGCGACCCCGTCTACGGCTGCGTCGCCCAGATCTTCGCTCTCCAGCAGCAGGTCGCCATCCTGCAAGCGCAGCCGATGCATTGCAGACCAAGGCGCAGCTCGCGTGCGGCGTCCAGGGCGCCGCGCATTCGCCTGCGAGCCACCAACACCAGTGGCCGGACAACGCCAACATCGGCTGCAGTTGGGAGGTTAATCCTGTTGCCGGCGCCCAGTTTTCGTGACAAAAAGCATGGAGTGCGTGATGATAGACGAAGATACGCTAGATTAGAGAATAATCTATCTCAGCTCATCTTATAGCCAAGCCAAACCTGCAGGGGATCGGAGAAGTCAAGCTAGGTTCAAATATATAGAGAGGGGAGAACTGACCTTCGAGAGCGCGCGCAGCGGGGGTGGGGATTGTTAGAAAATTATCATTTCCAGTTTTAATGTAATTCAGAAAATAGTGTAACATATGTGATGATATGTATGAGTAAATAATAATAAAATATGTATAAATACGAATAACATAAAATACTATATGAAGGGACCGATGCTTAAGACATCATTGACTTTAATGCTGTCGGCCAGATACATGGGAATTGTTCGAGTTCATTGACCAGGGCCTGTATTTCAAGAGCATGTTCAACTACAGTACGATTTTTCATCATTTTATAGTCAAACAGTTGCTACCGACATCAGAAACATCGAATTTCTCATTTAATGCATCCCTAGATGTGCACGTTAGATAATAAT
Source organism: Zea luxurians (assembly GCA_029449295.1). Classification (NCBI taxonomy): domain Eukaryota; kingdom Viridiplantae; phylum Streptophyta; class Magnoliopsida; order Poales; family Poaceae; genus Zea; species Zea luxurians. The sequence goes on along the minus strand of JAOPSE010000311.1, from coordinate 182,538 downwards.
CAACATACTTATTGGCAAGAGCACCAATCACGAAGCCTCGGAATAGGTTACCGGCAACGTCGAACATTTTCTCCTCTTCAGGAGTGAATTGTTCGGGTTTTCCCTATGCGACATGATAGCAGTTCATTGCGGTCAACCACAATATCATCTTACTACGCCATCTCTTGTAAAACATCACACCAAATGGCTCACTTGGTTTTAACGCAATAGCAAAACCACTAACAGAAAATGTCTGATATCAGATTTTTGGATTGTTAGAAAATTAGGTATTTCAAATTTTAATTTAATCCAGAAAAACAGTGTGATATATATGATGACATATATGTGTATGTGTGTATAACTTCTCGCATAAGCAGTAAACAACAATAAAACATACACAACTATGAAGAACAGAAAGTATCCCGCAGAGGGACTGATGCTCAAGGTATAAGTGGTTGCATTCATACGAGACATCTCGTGTGTATATTCGATGTAGTCGTACAGAGTCGATGTGGTAAGATGTACGCCGTGCAGTCTCTCGAACGGCCGCCGTAAGACGAACAACAACACGCGTCGCCGGGGAAGACAGCGAAGAATAGGATGTAGACGAAGCGCTGTTGTGTCGAACGGATCACGCGAGTAGTCGCGAGTACGATCTCCAAAAATCTGATATCGCCCGCACACTCGTACAAGTGTATATCTGCGGACGACGATTTTGGAGGCCTACTCTCTCACTCTCTCTGTGCTCGAGCATGACCACGACCTCGGCCCAGTCGACAGTGTGGGCGCGCGCATGCGGCAGTGTTTCGTCATTTTTTCTCAACTTCTCAATAGATGCATTAACGGTCCGCTTATTTAAGTTGATTGATTTGTTCCATTATTAGTATACTGTATCATTAAAATGAATCATTAACCATGATTGTTATTAAATATTGATTAAGCCAAACCCACGCTAATCCAACACGGGTGACGGTCCGCCGTGGTCGTCGTCGGAGAGCCTCATGCTATGGCGTCGTCGTAAAGTCCCAACTCCCAACCACAGACCTTCCCCGCGCTGGTGCTGGCAGCGTGCGAGTAATAGCCTGCTGGCGTCCAAATAATGACCCTCTTTATTTTAATTTTTTTGTGGGCACCAAGGTGAGGTCTCCTTGGGAAGAAGTTTCCATGGCACTGGCATGGCATGGATCCCCGTCCTCAAAGATTCCATGGGCAGGACCGCAGGTTGATCAAAAAATATCTTGCACGTCTGTCCTTGTTGCTTGGTTTGGTTTGGCCCCCATCCTATCCAGAGCAGAGAAAGAGCAACAATTGCCGACTGCAGAGATCGACTGATCGAGAAAGCGTTTACAGTCACAATTACCAACTGCCAGGACAAATGCAGTACGACTACAGGAGGAGATGTAAAAAAAAAAAGATGTTCTTGTAATCTCCAACCAAGGATGCAGACATGTCATGGAAGTAAACGGAGGGCCTAGCCATAAAACGGCTTTGCTTTTATTCCAAAGTCCAATACAAGTCTTTGGGTAACTGGGAGGGAGGAGACAGAGAGAGACGGAGAGGGGAGACCCGGTCACTACCAATGCCAAAAACAAGAAACCAGAGAGGACAGTCGCCAATCCAATCCGAGTCTCCTCCAAAAACCCATCAATCTGCAGGAACGAGAGCAGCAGGAGAGCATCCTAGGAAAAAAGTTAGGACCAACTGACCGAGCAAAAAAGGTAGCATCTCTGTATCACCAAGGCACCGCCGATCACAGACCAAATCCCTCCCCCCCTCCTCTGGTCCATCCCACACGTAGAGCAGCCGGTATTTCTTCGATCCGTGCTTGCGCTTTTTTTTTTCTTTGTAAAGATTTCGTTTCCCTCCCATTTAACTGTTGTCGAGAAGTTTCGACAAGAGTGGTGTGAGTGTTGAAGAGCTCCTCAACATGATGGATCCGGCCTTGCTTGACGACGTCATACGCCGGCTGCTGGAGGTGAAGAATCTCAAGCCTGGGAAGAACGCGCAGTTGTCGGAGTCGGAGATCAAGCAGCTCTGCGCTGCCGCCAAGGAGATCTTCCTGCACCAGCCCAACCTGCTGGAGCTCGAGGCGCCCATCAAAATCTGCGGTATTTGCCCCCCTTCTCCCGTGGCTCCTGAGCAGTTTCTTCGTGCCGCTAGCACCCAAGACGACGTCTTGGGGAGGTCAACGGGGTATCGCGCCGTTTGATCTTTTGCCTTTTGGGGGTCTTGCTCATGTCCTAAACCCGATCTTCAAGAACCGGTTGAGGGCTGGAATATGGGTGTGCATATGTTGGTTGCTGTTTCCCGTTTGTAGTGATTATCAGGCATACTTGGAATAGAGACCCTCTGATTGTATTGAAGCCACTATTTTTTATCATCGATCTGATGTTCCTATTATATATTTTGCGTGTATCCTCAACTACTGATGCTAACTCTTGAGGTATCAATGCTAAATGATCACTGCGCTTGTATGATGAGATGCAATGTCAAGATCACATTTTGTTTGAATGTCGAAGTGAACAACAAAGATTCCCATAACCATGCATCCTATGAGAAACGAAAGCAGTGTACTTGAAATGAAAGTTCACTAAGCATATTATGTAAACTGGATGATTATCATCACTGTCTCGCAAAGTCTTGAATGCTTGGTTGTTCGTATGTCTCGCTGATAAAAATGCACGCAAGATAACAATTGACAGTGTTATATTGCTGAGAAAGCACATATACTTTATCCGCTTATAGGTTTTCATGCTGTGGCATTATTATATTTGATGAACTCGTGCTCCACTGTTGTGTCGGTCATACAAAAAATGATAATACTTTCTTTCATGCTACATAAAAGTAAATCATTCAATTAATAAATTGTCAATTAAAAATAATCTCAACAGTATTTGAGTACCTGTAATGATATATGCAGTGATTCTGGTTAATCTGAGTATGAGTTACCCTGAAATTCCTTTAGCGGAGCTTCCTGACGAATATCAATCTCACATATTTTCTTCTGAACAGGTGATGTCCATGGCCAGTACTCTGATCTCCTGAGGCTATTCGATTATGGTGGCTATCCGCCTCAGGCCAACTACCTTTTCTTGGGTGATTATGTGGATCGTGGAAAGCAAAGCTTGGAAACAATATGTCTTCTTTTGGCCTACAAGGTCAAGTACCCAGAGAACTTCTTTCTTCTAAGGGGCAACCATGAATGCGCATCAGTAAATCGCATCTATGGTTTTTATGACGAGTGCAAACGCAGATTCAGTGTAAAGCTGTGGAAAACATTCACTGACTGTTTTAACTGCTTGCCAGTGTCAGCATTGATAGACGAAAAGATCCTCTGTATGCATGGTGGTCTATCTCCAGAGTTGAACAAGCTCGAACAAATACTTAATCTGAGTCGCCCCACAGACGTGCCTGATACTGGATTGCTCTGTGACCTTCTTTGGTCTGATCCTTCTAATGAAGCAACAGGATGGGCCATAAATGATCGAGGTGTTTCATATACATTTGGTCCTGATAAAGTTTCTGAATTCCTTGAGAAGCATGATTTGGACCTCATCTGCCGAGCCCATCAGGTTGCTGTGCTCTGAAAGAATGTGACCTACTTATTCCCTTATAAAGTGTATCAACCGTTTACTCATGTTTTTGCCCTGTTAAATTCAGGTTGTCGAAGATGGATATGAGTTTTTCGCTAGCCGCCAACTCGTAACAATGTTTTCAGCCCCTAACTACTGTGGAGAATTTGATAACGCTGGTGCCATGATGAGTGTAGATGAGACATTGATGTGCTCCTTCCAAATACTGAAACCTGCGAGGAAGGTGTTGGGTGGTTCAACTAATAACAAATCTGGCTTCAAGGTATACATCATTAACACGAAAACTGTTTATATGTATCCTGTAGTTAGCACAATTTGTTGTCCTATAAAAATGTTTGGTCCCTTCCCTCTAGAAATGATTAGTGTTCTTAATTTTCAAAAGCATTATAAATTGATAGTGTGGCATGCTAGCGGTTCCGCTCACTTTAAAATGATGTAGCCATTTAATATCTGAATGCATGATTGTTCAAAAGCATTTCTCAGTCTTAGAGCCAAACATTTCACCAAAAACTCCAAGATCTGACATGTCTTCTTTCTTCCATTGTAAGCAATTGCATCATTACTAGTATATAGTCTGCAAAACTCGGTTTCCAAGATGAATGTGGGAAAGTTCTCATACTGGAACTTCAATTCTCAATGGCATTTCCAAGATGACTCGGCTAGATGTCATGGTGATTTATAGGCATTTGTTAAGTCTCCCTCTTGTAGTAACCTATTATATCAGCAAATGGCTGCAAATTCCTTTACTCTAAGCTTGGCAATAGGAATATGATGGTCTAAGTTGATCCTCTTTCACATTTATCTGGGCAGGTTTCAATTTCTGCCACTATCTATTTTCTAGTTTTATACTGCGTAAGTGCATGCCATTGTCACTGAGGGCATAGTTGGTTTTGACAGCGATCTTTCCTACACTCAACACATACTGATAGTTGACCCCCGTATTTCAAGTTGACCTAATCTTGTTCTGTTCCTCACTGAGTATGGCACACAAGGTTATTAAAACGATAAAACGTTGAAACACTCATGGGCGAAGTTTTGACTTTTAAATGTTTAAACATAGTTTTAAACAACATAGGAAAAATACTAATATATCATAATTTCAGACAATAACATGAAATTAAATACCAAAACAGAGACGTTAGTGGCTTACCAAAACTTCACCCATGAACCAGATTGGACCCAAAAGAAACTAACAGACTAGGCCCAAAAGTAGCTAATGGTCTAAAACACATGAAACACTACGTTTTACAGTTTAGAACGTCAAAACACCAATACGTGGGTTCAACCTCTAATTAGCGTTTTGACATTTAAACATAGTTTAAGTGTAGTTTTAATAACACTGATGGCAAAACAAGAATATGACAGATGCTTATGTGTGTTAGGCTAATTAGACCTTGCTGATAAATTGTAGCTACTAGATGTGTAGATGTGTTAGAACGGGTACTTAACCTTCGGCATTGGACGATGATGCCATTAGGACGATGAGAGTTAGCTCGGAGATAACGAGGTAGACAGTGGCGGTCCTCCTTTCACTGACCACGTAGAGATAGATAGGACCTCTAGAGTTGTGTTTGGGAGAGAAGATACGAGGAACGTTGGTTCACGTGCCGGTCCGCTTCCTATTTAATACATGCGGTGTGAAAGGGGACACAACCATAAGGTTGTTGTGCCCCTGACCAGGGTGCAGGGGGTGAGTTCGGTTCGGTCCCTACCTAACATTCTCCCCCTTGATGTCATACTTACTTGCTTATATTTAAAAATCAATTTCTTAACTGCTTATTTCTTTAATTGATAATTCTAATCCTCAATAGATTAGTACATCAAGATCAATACATCACAACTGCCAGTCATACACTACTGAACTCAATGACTATATTATATCTTTCTATCTCAAAGCAGAGAACTCAATCTCTAGGAAGATGGTTGCATTAATGACCCCTTAATTTAGAATCATATGTGCTCCATTAAACCGATTATGGCTACGTGTTTTCTAAACACGCTGGATGGAAGCTTTCAAGTGAGTGGATCCACGAACATTTGCTCTGTTTTATATGCTCAAGTTCAATTATTTGATCATGAACTTTCTCCTTTATAACATAATACTTAATGTCAACGTGTTTGGCAGCAACACTTGTTCATTATCATAGTATAGCTTTAGTGGTTTTGATAATGTTGTTTACCACTTCTAAATTGGGTACAAACTTCTTAAGCCACATAGCCTGACCCGTTACCTTATAACATGCAATGAACTCAGCTTACATTTTCGACGACACATTAATAAATTGAGATTTTCCATGAGCATGAATATGTAACCTAACATGGACTTTCTATCTTCTTCACACCCACATAATCTGAATCTGAGTATCCTATAATCTCAAGACTACTCGGTTTTTTGTATGTTAACATGAGAATATTTGTACCTTGTTAATATCGCAAGACTTCCTTAATGGATTTCCAGTGTTATATTCCTAGATTTTTCTGAAATCTGTCAAACATCCCGGTCATGAATGCCAAGTCATGGCAAGTACATATTTGAGCATACATTATGCTTCTGGCAACTGAAGTGTGTGGAACCGGTTTCATTTGATCGACCACATATTCGTTCCTAGGGCTTTAGATTACTCCCCAACTTATCGTGGTTGGCTACTAGAGTAGGTCTGCGATTACACGCATGCATAGTAAACTTCTTAAGAACGTTTTGAATGTATGTCTTTTGCGATAGAACTAATTGGAACTAATACCGTCTTTTCTATCTCGGCGAATCTCAATTTGTAAGACAGATGGCTCCACGAGGTCTTTGAAATGCGAGGACAAAAAAAAATTGGTCTCCGATAGCAGATTCTTATTGATGCTTGCTAACAGGATGTCATCCACATATAGCACAAGAAAGTTGAATATCCCATTCTTAAACTTTGCATAAATACAAACTAGTAACTTGCTCGCGCTTTGCGCGAGTTGAATTAATGTGTTAAACTGGATAGCAACTCAAATTAGAGAATTCGAGGCTTACATAACATTCTTCTAAGTATTATATCAACAGGAATTAAATAATTTCATGGATAGGGCCAAAGATGGATAATAAACAACATATAAATTGAAGTTCACATTATGTCAATAGTAATCAAAGCATTTTATTGATTAGGAGAAAGATGGACGATAAACAACATAAAAACCAGAGTGCACGTAAAATTCAAATGTCGAAGTCCAGCATTGATGCAACATTGCATCACGATTTAATAAATAAAACTTTAGCTCAGTCTGGTAAGGCAAGAACAGAAAGCAAGAAAGCTACCATAGTCAATTGGAACTGTAAATAGATTTGTAGCAGTAATGAAATATTGAAGTTTACAAATGTAGCAACATGAGGAGCTTAGAGATTATATTACTGTGTACATATATTTGTAGCAGTAATGAAATGCTGAAGTTTCAAAACGTAGCAGCATTGATGAACAGAGCGTGTGCATCTCTAGAATCGTATTCAAAATACATAATCTTATTCAGTTTGCGTGTCGTCATTACTACTTTTCCTCCTTGTCACCCGGCGTCGTTTGGGGGAGTAGGGGGTGGGCTCATGAAGGTGTGTAGCTCGGCGGGAAAGACATGATTGAGGATAGGGCTCCTGGCGGCATGCTGTGGAAGTCACCGAACGGAGGAGGATCCAAGGAGGTGATACGGAGATGATGGACTGTTACCTGTCGATGCGATTGGTGAACAGAGCGGGAGTGCCATGACATTGACGGTGGCGACGCCCTAGCTTCAGCTGTCAGATGCGTTGAAACCCTAGCTAAGAGTATGCGTTGTTGGGGAGGAAAAGGCTACAACGTTTTTCACCTAATAACCTACACAGATGGTACCTGCACAGATGGTGAAGACGGACGAAGCTTCTAGAGAGGGGACGCACAACCGCCGCTGGTCCCAGCCGCCGACGCCGCAGTCACGGTAGCCGACGCTAGGCACGCGATGCCTATTTATACGCCCTTCTAGAAAAGAGTTGATTTTTTTTTATGAACTGCACATCGCTAGAATTCTCCAGGCGTCTACAGCGGCCGGGGAGGCTGAGAAGAAATCTCGTCCGTTGATGGAACATCCTGCGCACATGTTTTTTTTTTGCCGACGTGGACGCACGGGTGCACGCGTTTGCGTCGCGCTCTATATAGTAGTAATGTCCTCTACGGTTTCCTTAAAACCAAAGTTGTTAATTGTCTTATCAAACTTAAGATACCACTGTTCCAATATTTGCTTTAATCCATAAATGGATTTGTTTAGATGGCATCCTAGTTTTTCGGTGCCCTTCATGACAAAATGTTTGAGTTGAGCCATGTATACAATTTTAACTAATTCACCATTAAGAATGGTGTCTTTACCTCCATCTGATGCAACTCTAAATCATAATGAGCGACAAGCATCATAATTATTCTTATTCTAAAAGAGTCTTTCGTCGAAACAGGTGAGAAGGTCTCATTATAATCGATTCCTTCTCCTCTCAGTGAAGCCTTTGCCTATAAGTCTTGCTTTAAATCTTACTACATTCTCTTTGGAATCATGTTTCATATTGTAGACCCATTTGCAGCCTACTGTTTTGACTCCCTTAAAAATTTTCAGTAAGTCCCAAACTTGGTTGGTACTCATTGACTTTATTTCATCCTCCATGGGCCATGGCCTTGAGTGGCCTCTCGGCGGTGCACTAAGGCCCGCACGTGCCGCTGTGCACAAGATCGGTGGTTGTGCCGCCACCGCCAGCTAGGTAAGCCTTACTATTGCCCTTCCTTTCTTTGCGTGTGCTTGGGATGGGAAGATAGGGTTGGGGTTTTAGGGAGGTAAGTCTTACTACCCATGTCGGTACCCTAAATATGGGGTACCCACTTTTGCTGGGTCAAGGTGGGACCCCTGTGGCTACCCGTAGCCATGGATGATGAGTGGTCTACCCCAACTTAGGGCCTAGGCCCGTCAGGCAAGGCCGCAAGCCTCTAGACCGGTGTCACCTCGGGTCCCGACGGTGGGACTGCTAAGTAGCTATAGCATAGGATCGGACCCTCAAGGGGCGGTCCCGGATACCCGCGTGTGCATCTGGACCTCCGACCAGGGGAGGTCCGATGACGCCACGTGTACGGGCCATTACGTAAGGACCCAGACTTCCCTAAGTCTCAACCAGGGGAAGTCAGAAGTTGCCACGTCTGCATGTGCTCCCAGCCACTGATCCCCCGCTCAAGCAGATACCCGATGCTGCCACGTGGCCTGTGGTGCGTGATGTAACCTGTTGGGCGGAGCCTGACACAAGCCTCTGGCGTGGAGGCCACCCACATTCAACGTGAGTTGGTCACCCGCCTGTTCACACCAGTGGCAGACAGTGTGTGCCCTGCATTAAATGCAGGTGGTGTGTGCAGTCCGCAAGGCCTGGGAGCGTCAGTAACCCGCGTGTTACCGAGGCAAAGACCATTGACCCGCTGCGCCGCGCGTGGGCAAACCCCATCATGACTTCTACTATTCCCGCTACATTGGCATGCGACGGAGACAAGCGGATGGGACTGGACGACACCGTCCACCTACTCCCCTACACAAGCTGACGAGCCAGCCTACACCGCAGCATACAGCGCTGCTTTGCTCGCATGCTGACGAGACAGGACGACGGTGCGGTTGACTGAGAATCAACACGACGACCAAATAAACACCTTGGACCGCAGGATTAATAGCTCCACGCTCCGTTTGTTGCACAACTGAGCCCCACCTGTCGGGGTTCCTCAATACCCATGTTCGTGCCCCCCACCCCCCTCGGGGGCACAGGCTCTTCGGACATTTTCACACTCGAACTCCCTCGGAGACATCTCCAACCAGTCCCATGTTTTCTCAAGCTCTCAGCAATACAACTCACAAATGGAGTAGGGTATTACGTTTCGGCGGCTCAAACCACTCTAAACTCTCGCGTGTTCCTGCCTTCTTCCTAGCGGTCATCCAAACCTCTGGCAGTCGGCCCGTTCCCAGGATCAGGGACGACAACCCCCTTCCTTTCTTTGTGTGTGCTCGGGATGGGGAGTTAGGGTTAGGGTTTTGGGGCATTTGGATAAAACCTGGTAAGGGTTCAATCTTCCCTTCTCCTGCTTGCTTTTCTAATGGATGAGTCTGTGTCTTTGAGGGGTTTTGTCCAGGTTCATCACTAAATCGAAGGCTTTGAATATCTAGGATTAGGTCCGACCCTAAACCATGGCTTTAATACCATGCTAATTAGACCTTACTCATAAATCCTAGCCACTAGATGTGTTAGAACAAGAGCTTATACCTTCAGCGTTGGATGGTGATGCCATTAGGGCGATTGGAGTCGGCTCAATGACGATGAGGTAGATAGCGGCAACCTTCCCTTTACTGATCGTGTAGAGATAGATCGGATCTCTAGAGTTGTGTTTGGGAGAGGGGGTGTGACGAACGTTGGATCACATGTTGGTCCGCTTTGTATTTAATGTACGCGGTGTGAGGGGCCAGCAACCATAAGATTGTTGCGCCCTCAATCAAAAACACGTGGGGTGAGTCCAGTTCGGCCGATGAGATCAACCTAACAAGGTGAAGAAGCTGGCTTATTTGGTAACTCTATATGAGATATGAGTAGTATGTAAGGAATTGTCTACACATCCTCGGATAGTTGGACGAACTGTCCATAAACAAAAGGTTTTCAAACAGAAATGAGGAACTCACATGGTTCTGGCCCTCTGACACATTACACTGTATCATACTTAATTGGGACGGGTAACCTGGATTTTAAATTTTACCAGGCACTTAGGGAAAATGTTTCAAAATCATGTGTACTGTTGATTTGCTAACTCTATATGAGATATGAGTAGTGTGTAAGGAATTATTTACACATCCTCTTAGGGGAACGAGAAAGGTGGCCAAGTTCCACATTCCCGGTTTCATTTTTACCACTCACTTATGTCTTGTTCGTTTTAAAGTGGATTGAGGAGGATTGAAGGGGATTAAATCCCCTCCTATACAAATTTATATAGAAAAGGATTAATTCCTCTTCAATCCTTCTCAATCTACCTCTAACCGAACAAGGTCCTAGAGGAAAAAATAATTCAAAATAACCAGGACTATTAGTGGCTTTGTGATATACCAATATGTGACAAAATAGTTGATGACACTAGCATCTAAATGGAACTCAATTTCATCTGTTGACTCTTTGTTTACAGTCATTGAGAGGATGGTGACAATGGCAAGCCTGATATCAGGTTGGTTGGTGAGCAGCACGCCGCGGTCGACGGGGGGGGGGTTGTTCCATCATAATCATATTACAGCGGCTGCAGCTGACAGGCCTAATGCATCTTCCATGTTGGATCAACACTCTTGTAATGTATTATTTACTGTGCGAATCTGAGAGGATGTGGATGATTTCATTTGCGTCCTCAAGTTCAAAAGGTTCAGGAAGGCATGCTTGAAATAAAAAATAGCCAGAAACATGCAAGGTGATCCACGACGCAGCACGGCATTTCCAGTGTTTTCTTTTAGCTGTCTAGTTCTGAATATATATATATATATATATATATATATATATATATATATATATATATATATATATATATATATATATATATATATAGATGTAGTATTTAGAGCCCTGGGCTCTATTTAACTACAGGAAGCCCTGATCGATTGGTGCCTCTGGTTTAGCCGTACCATCTAAATCTTTTTCAATTAAACCATACGAACTTTTATAAGATGGCCCATTTAAAAGCCCATTAATTTAGGCCGAACCAAAGTTCCACACGTTTTGTACCCTAACATTTTCACTGCTCTAGCGATGCATACAACCGCCGCCATTTCTTCATCTCCCATCCTCATCTTCCTCGCAGTGTCGCCGCCCCGTGCATCGCCATCAACCTCTCCTTCATCGTGTATCTGGGTAACATCTTCTTTTATTCATTTCATTCATTTTCTGTATGATACGAACAGCGGAGACATTTTACTGTATTCTTTCACTTATAATTATAATGGTTTTTTATTACAATGTTCAAATTATTGTCCAATATATGCAGCGAAGACTACTAATTCTACATTGATTATGTTATTCCTTTTTATGCTTTTATGTTGATTTGAATTGGTCCTTTTATTTTAATTTACAAGCAGCCTTGTTTAGGATTCATGAAACAATTACAACAGAAACTAGGTCGGAAGCATAAAAAATCTTCATGTGGGTATCTTATGTGACCTCATTACCTGATTCTAGTTTTCAATTTGGAATATATAGTTTCTTGAAAACACAAACCTTTATAGACTATATACACTCCACCTGACAATAGGATTGAGAATAATTGTCATGGCGATGCAGATTTTTGTTCACGGGGAGGTACTCACATTGCAGCTAAATCAAAAATATTCTTTGAGCTATTTTTTTATTTAAATTTCTGTTTTTGTTTGGATTTGGTCTAGAAGAAAGGTGTATACTTCAACAGACTTGTGCAGATATTCAGATATGCACCACGTGAACAACTAACCATTCCTGATTTTGTGTTCTAGGCATCGTGTTCGACGCTTTGTGTGTAAGGCAATGTAAGCCTGGCTATTTTTTATTCAGATGTTAGAATTTGAGAGGGCCTTCATTGATTTCTATAACTCAATATTGCATTAAAATGAAACCGTTCTTCAAGTAATTGGATGGAGAGGGGCTTATAGCCATAGGCATCTGTTTTGTTTGCATAGTCTGGAACTGAAGTGAACTTAGGTAAGCAGGGGATTCAGTGTAGCATGGCTTCAGATTAAGGATTCAGTTGAAAAGAGAGCTGAGTTTTAGTGTAGCAGGGTGTGTATTTTTGCACCTTTTCGTCATAATCTGATCTTCTAACTCAAGAGATTTTTCTTTTGGTAATCTGATCTTCTAACTCAAGTGTGCATTCAGTTTAGACTGTAGGTTATGTTAGTCATAACAAGCTAGAAAAGATGATCATATTAACAAGAAAAGATCATATTAACAGTTCATGTTACGTTTGCAGATATGGACCTCGATGGTTTTCTCCACATTAGGAAAGCTGGAAAAGCCTTTTGAACTCACTTTTTTTACTAACAATGGTGTTATGGTGGAACATAGTTTTGCGTGTATGTACCAACAACTAAAATGTAAACACGACATTATCATAGTTGAGTACAGGAATAATTATCTCTTATATCTTATTGTAAAATCTAAAACAGTTCTCTCGTAGATGGTTAGCTTGCATTTTACGCTACAATTACCTCAGATCACTTCTTGTTGTATTTTACACCATTTTACAATATTTATTGAAACAAATTAATGATTTACGCTAAAATTCGTACTCATTTACGTAGTTTTGGTTCACGTTTTACGTATAAATCCGTTCGAGCCAGAACCCGCATACGACCGGTGACGCGCGATTTTCACGCCGTAAATTTCGGCTCCATTCGCCATTACGAAATAGATATATGATTTACGCTAACATTCGTACTAATTTACAATGTTTCTGTTCACGTTTACGCTAAAATCCATTCGAGCCAGAACCCGCGCACGATCGGCCGCACATAATTTTCATGCCGTAATCTCGGGACCTATTTGTTGTTACGAAACAGATAAATGATTTACGCTAAATTTCGTATTAATTTACGCTGTTTTAGCTCACGTTTTATGCTGGAATCCGCCCGAGCCAGAACCCGCGCACGATCGGCTGCACGCGATTTTCACGCCGTAATTTTAGGCTCCATTTGCTGTTACAAAACATATATAGGATTTACGCTAAATTTTGTACTCATTTACGCTATTTTAGCTCACGGTTTACGCTGGAATCGGCCCGAGCAAGGACCCGCGCACGATCGGTTGCACGCGATTTTCACGACGTAATTTTAGGCCCCGTTTGCCGTTACAAAACAGAAATAGGATTTACGTTAAATTTCGAACTCATTTACGTTGTTTTAGCTCACGGTTTACTCTGGACTCCGCCCGAGCCAGAACCAGAACCACATACTGCATGATTTATGCTGTCAAGTACATGTCATTATGCAGTCGTAAACACTGTCCACAATGTCATATTCATTCCACGTGATTCGGACGTCAAAAGATTCTTTTATGCATGGTTTACGCATCTTTATCCATATATTTATGCATTCGTATATTGCCTTACGCGTTTATCGTCCTGGATTCTTGGCTGTTGACTGCATGGCTGCGCGGGTGCTGGGTTGACCGCGTCCTGGCTGGGGCTTCCATTAGTAGGGGAAGCCCAGGGCTTCCATTACCACATACTGCATGATTTATGCTGTCAAGTACATGTCATTATGCAGTCGTAAACACTGTCCACAATGTCATATTCATTCCACGTGATTCGGACGTCAAAAGATTCTTTTATGCATGGTTTACGCATCTTTATCCATATATTTATGCATTCGTATATTGCCTTACGCGTTTATCGTCCTGGATTCTTGGCTGTTGACTGCATGGCTGCGCGGGTGCTGGGTTGACCGCGTCCTGGCTGGGGCTTCCATTAGTAGGGGAAGCCCAGGGCTTCCATTAGTAGGGAAGAGGTAATGGAAGCCCTGGGCTTCCCCTACTAATGGAAGCCCCAGCCAGGACGCGGTCAACCCAGCACCCGCGCAGCCATGCAGTCAACAGCCAAGAATCCAGGACGATAAACGCGTAAGGCAATATACGAATGCATAAATATATGGATAAAGATGCGTAAACCATGCATAAAAGAATCTTTTGACGTCCGAATCACGTGGAATGAATATGACATTGTGGACAGTGTTTACGACTGCATAATGACATGTACTTGACAGCATAAATCATGCAGTATGTGGTTCTGGTTCTGGCTCGGGCGGAGTCCAGAGTAAACCGTGAGCTAAAACAACGTAAATGAGTTCGAAATTTAACGTAAATCCTATTTCTGTTTTGTAACGGCAAACGGGGCCTAAAATTACGGCGTGAAAATCGCGTGCAACCGATCGTGCGCGGGTCCTTGCTCGGGCCGATTCCAGCGTAAACCGTGAGCTAAAATAGCGTAAATGAGTACAAAATTTAGCGTAAATCCTATATATGTTTTGTAACAGCAAATGGAGCCTAAAATTACGGCGTGAAAATCGCGTGCAGCCGATCGTGCGCGGGTTCTGGCTCGGGCGGATTCCAGCATAAAACGTGAGCTAAAACAGCGTAAATTAATACGAAATTTAGCGTAAATCATTTATCTGTTTCGTAACAACAAATAGGTCCCGAGATTACGGCATGAAAATTATGTGCGGCCGATCGTGCGCGGGTTCTGGCTCGAATGGATTTTAGCGTAAACGTGAACAGAAACATTGTAAATTAGTACGAATGTTAGCGTAAATCATATATCTATTTCGTAATGGCGAATGGAGCCGAAATTTACGGCGTGAAAATCGCGCGTCACCGGTCGTATGCGGGTTCTGGCTCGAACGGATTTATACGTAAAACGTGAACCAAAACTACGTAAATGAGTACGAATTTTAGCGTAAATCATTAATTTGTTTCAATAAATATTGTAAAATGGTGTAAAATACAACAAGAAGTGATCTGAGGTAATTGTAGCGTAAAATGCAAGCTAACCATCTACGAGAGAACTGTTTTAGATTTTACAATAAGATATAAGAGATAATTATTCCTGTACTCAACTATGATAATGTCGTGTTTACATTTTAGTTGTTGGTACATACACGCAAAACTATGTTCCACCATAACACCATTGTTAGTAAAAAAAGTGAGTTCAAAAGGCTTTTCCAGCTTTCCTAATGTGGAGAAAACCATCGAGGTCCATATCTGCAAACGTAACATGAACTGTTAATATGATCTTTTCTTGTTAATATGATCATCTTTTCTAGCTTGTTATGACTAACATAACCTACAGTCTAAACTGAATGCACACTTGAGTTAGAAGATCAGATTACCAAAAGAAAAATCTCTTGAGTTAGAAGATCAGATTATGACGAAAAGGTGCAAAAATACACACCCTGCTACACTAAAACTCAGCTCTCTTTTCAACTGAATCCTTAATCTGAAGCCATGCTACACTGAATCCCCTGCTTACCTAAGTTCACTTCAGTTCCAGACTATGCAAACAAAACAGATGCCTATGGCTATAAGCCCCTCTCCATCCAATTACTTGAAGAACGGTTTCATTTTAATGCAATATTGAGTTATAGAAATCAATGAAGGCCCTCTCAAATTCTAACATCTGAATAAAAAATAGCCAGGCTTACATTGCCTTACACACAAAGCGTCGAACACGATGCCTAGAACACAAAATCAGGAATGGTTAGTTGTTCACGTGGTGCATATCTGAATATCTGCACAAGTCTGTTGAAGTATACACCTTTCTTCTAGACCAAATCCAAACAAAAACAGAAATTTAAATAAAAAAATAGCTCAAAGAATATTTTTGATTTAGCTGCAATGTGAGTACCTCCCCGTGAACAAAAATCTGCATCGCCATGACAATTATTCTCAATCCTATTGTCAGGTGGAGTGTATATAGTCTATAAAGGTTTGTGTTTTCAAGAAACTATATATTCCAAATTGAAAACTAGAATCAGGTAATGAGGTCACATAAGATACCCACATGAAGATTTTTTATGCTTCCGACCTAGTTTCTGTTGTAATTGTTTCATGAATCCTAAACAAGGCTGCTTGTAAATTAAAATAAAAGGACCAATTCAAATCAACATAAAAGCATAAAAAGGAATAACATAATCAATGTAGAATTAGTAGTCTTCGCTGCATATATTGGACAATAATTTGAACATTGTAATAAAAAACCATTATAATTATAAGTGAAAGAATACAGTAAAATGTCTCCGCTGTTCGTATCATACAGAAAATGAATGAAATGAATAAAAGAAGTGGTGAGACAAATGGGTAACACATACTACTAGTTTTCAAAGTCTAAAAAAACAAAGCATATATTGTACTCAATCCGTATAAACGCACCTTGTATTATATTCATAAAAAATAATGATAACCATTGGTAGTGCGTGAAAAAACAAAAAAGTTATGCATATATTATCATAAAATGCATATATAATAGTAAAGGAATGTACTTCACTATGCATTACTATTTTTAAAAAAACATACTTGTGTTGCATCTGCTATATGCAAAATCGGTGCATAAAAGAACTGATGACTTGGAATAGAAGCTGTGTGATGATTTGACAAAAAGATGCCACAAAAATTGAATAAAATTGTGATTATACACATAAGCGATGGTGACAACCCTAGTCATAAAGACTGACTAATTTGTTATAAAATTATGCTTTGATTTTTTTTTATCATCGGTGCTCAAAAATAGCCTCAAAATCATGCTTCCTGTGCATCTAAAGCTGAGTTCACCTGTTACGATATAAAAAGAATGAAATCAATCTATATTATGATATATGCTACTATACCAAACAAATAAGATAATTAAAGATAAATTATTAACTGGATTCAAATAGGTTTGATTGCATAAAAATGACAACAAAATATCATAGATACTGTGACTATATACATAAAATATGCTGACAACCCGTATCATAAAGACTGAGCATTTTAACTATAAATTTGTGATCCGATGCATATAACTTTTATCTTGATGACCGTAAATATATCAACATTTGTAAAATTGCGTACATTCATGTTACAGTTATTGAAGATATTGTAATCAAAATACTAGAAATTAAATAGTATCCCCCTCGATGACAGGTTGCTGGAGGGATGAGACAAAACAAAGGTTCCGAATTGGATTGTGAAGTGCATAAAGAGTACCTCTTGCCTGTCAGAGAATACGTGGAGGCCATGCCCTTCCCCTGCAGCACGTTGACGTGGTTAATCACATCTACAGCGGTAACACTATTAAGACAGAGTGCATCATCACCCACCGCTCGACCCACACCTTGAAGCGGCTGAGGCCTGGTGGTGGTTCTGGCTCTTGCCCGGCGGATCGGTAGGTGCGGTCGGGGCTGGTCCCAGTGTTGTGCCGCTATGCCAGCCTCCCTCCGTCCTAGGTGAGGCTGTTACCCAGATACACGATGAAGGAGAGGTTGATGGCGATGCACGGGGCGGCGACACTGCGAGGAAGATGAGGATGGGAGATGAAGAAATGGCGGCGGTTGTATGCATCGCTAGAGCAGTGAAAATGTTAGGGTACAAAACGTGTGGAACTTTGGTTCGGCCTAAATTAATGGGCTTTTAAATGGGCCATCTTATAAAAGTTCGTATGGTTTAATTGAAAAAGATTTAGATGGTACGGCTAAACCAGAGGCACCAATCGATCAGGGCTTCCTGTAGTTAAATAGAGCCCAGGGCTCTAAATACTACATCTATATATATATATATATATATATATATATATATATATATATATATATATTTATTTATATTTATATTTACCGCCAGACCAGCACGTAAGCTTGCCTGGCAATGGTTCTTATTTGTTGCTATGCCATCTCAAAAGTCAAAACCATGGATTTATATCAAAAGTCAAAATACTTTGAGAACTATTTATTTGGTAGCCTAGCTACAATGTTCCTCCTCTCTGATGCATAGCATAGGGGATGGGGATGAGATGGAAGAAGAGAAATCTGATGAGTCTTGGCCGGCTGTCGTGCGTGCCGTCTACGACACTAGGCGACCTGGACGCTGACGCTGCCCGAAGAAAATAGGGGTTGCAGCTGCAGTTTTTTCGTTGAACTGACCATCAGAATTCAGACACATCCACATCATCAACAGCAAGAGTTGAACTGACCACCAGAATTCAGACACATCCACATCATCAACAGCAAGAAATAACAAGCCTGTCCTGTGTACATCCATCATCGATAAGAACAGGAGGCAGAAGAACCAACGAAGCTTAATCTATCTATGTATCTAAAGCCTAAACTCCCACCCAAATTAACAATGGATTGATCAATTGGAGTCCAAGGCAATCAGTGGTAGCAGCAACAGCTCTCTCTCTCTCTCTCTATATATATATATATATATATATATATACTGTTTTTCTATCAGCATCTCAAATCCTCAACTCTATAGCCATCAGTCACCTGGGGGCGATGGAAATGGAGATGTCGGTCGGGACTTTGAACTTGGCGGCCCACTCCTGCGCCTCCAGGAAGAGCTTGGACACCTTGGCGGCCACCCGCGACATGTCCGGCCGCGCCAGGGGGTCCTTGGCGACGCAGAGCAGCGCCAGCGTGGTGAGCGACTCCGCCGCGTCGACGGGGAACGAGTCCCTGAGCCTGCGGTCCACCCACCGCCGCATCCCCTCCGCGACTGCGGCCGCCGCAGTGTCGATCAGCGACGTCCTCTCGTACTCGCCCGTGCCCCGGTTCAGCAGCTCGTACCGCACCGGCTCCTGACCAGACACCAGCTCCAGCAGCACGATGCCGAGCGCGAACACGTCGGACCGGCGCGACGGCGGGCCGCCCGCCACGAGCTCCGGCGCCATGTACCCGCGCGTGCCCTCGATCCGCCTCCCCCGGCTTCTGGTGCGGCGGTTGTCCCCGGAGCCGGAGGAGCCCCTTGACCCTCCTCCTCCTCCGCCGTCGTCGTCGTCCTTGTGCTCGGCCGGGAGCTCGCCGGCGAGGTCGGCCGCGCCGAAATGCGCGATCTTGGCGCGCGGGAGGGGCCCGTCTCCGCAGACGAGGACGGAGGACGCGGAGAGGCGGTTGTGGACGGTGTCGGCCTGGAGGTGGACGTAGTATAGCGCGTCGCAGACGTCGGCAGCGAGCTGGAGGCGCGAGTGCCAGGACGCGAGCGGGGTGAATGACGGATTCTTGGGGTTCCGGAGGAGTACGGACAGCGGGGACGCGTCGGGGACCAGCTCGTAGGCGAGGAACAGCGTGGTGCGGTCGGGCGACGCGGCGGCGCCGAGGAGGCGCGCGATGGCGGCGTGGTGGCAGTGGCCCAGCGCGGCGAGGCGCGCGGCCACGTCCCGCGCGTCGCGGCGGAGCGGGCGGCGGAAAACGGCGGCCGGGTGGCCGCGCAGCGCGCAGCGGAAGGAGTTGGAGGAGGGCGCGGCCGGGACGAGGCGGTGCGCGGCGGAGAAGTTGGCGGTGGCGGCGGCGAGGTCCTGGAAGGTGAAGAGGAGGGGAAGCTCCGGGAGGGAGTCGCGGAACGCGGCGAGGGACGACGCCGTGATGGAGGAGGACGTGGAGTAGGAGGACACCTCGGGGAAGGAGGTCGTGGTCGTGCGAAGAGACCGGTGGTGCCGCGGTGTGGATGCCGCCATGGCGGAGGAGGAGGTGGAGGCGGCGATGTCGCTCTTGGATTTGCACATCCGATCCGGCTTCCTGGGCTTGGGGCCGGCCATGGGAGGTCCTCGTGAGTCCGGGGCGTGCTTGCTAGTCGATACAGAGAAGGAAGCTTGGTCCTTTTTCGCTGTCTGTCTCTCGCTTTCGCCGGCGTGCGTGAACTGGGATGGATGGGTTGTGGTGAGGGCAGGGAAACATATGAACAAATCTAATATTTTAATCTAGATATATACATAGAATTTAAAATTAATGTTTTGTAATGTTATTAAAAATATTATGAAGTATTTAAATAATTTTTGTAGAAATTTTTATGTACATTATTTCCTCACTACAACAAAAAAGTGAAAAAACATCTGAATCCATATTCGATAGACATCCAAAATTTATATTAATTATTTAAAAAGATATAGATTGAATTTAATGTTTATTTTTTAAAGATTAATAGTCTCAATGCTAAAAACAAGAATATAAATTTACATAGTAAATTTTATATGTTATTTGTTTACAATTGAAAAAAGGAATAAAAAATTGACATCCGAATAAGTATCCGGATTCATCCCTAGTTGAGGAGGCATGAGGTGCCGCAAAGCCCTGTGCGACACCCGTAGGGCTGAGCATTTAGTTTTTTTAGAGCTTCGGTTCGGTTTTTCAGTTTTAAAAAACTTCGGTTTTTAAAATATTAGAAAACGATCGGTTTTCTAGAAAAATGAAAAACCGATAAATTCGGTTTCGGTTTTTTACTTTGGCTTTTGGTAAAAACTGAATACCAAACTTATACTCAAGAAGGCTATATGACAACACATTACACACAATTTTAAAAAGTAAAAGTTATATAAGTATAAATATTTCAAGATATATCATACATCAGATACAAATAAGTGAATAACAATTTGGTTGCATCACACATTTAGTTCACATAATCAAATTGTCAAAATTTTGAATTCATAAAGTTTGGTATAAGATGGAAACCGTTTACGATACAAAATAACGAAATTCTCAGATATAAAAACCGAAACCGAACCGATTACAAAAAACCGAAATTTTGGTTCGGTTCGATACAATTGGGTTCGGTATATGGTTACGGTACAAAAATGCGCACCCCTAGACACCCGCTCTAGATTCCTTACGCGTGGACGGCCCTGTCATCGGACGATGGTTGAGACGACGAACGATCGAGGCCGCGTTGACGGTTCAATCGGGGCTCACAGCCTCACACCTACCATGGCTAGGGAGGCTGGCCACAACATTGACGAAGCACCTGTTCTTGTCAATGGCAGTCTTGCCATCGTGCTGATGGCGCTCAGCAATTACGGCTGTTGTTTGTGCCGACATCCGACAGTCCACTTCTCTTTTTTTACCCCAACTTTCATCAGCAACTGCAGTTGTGCAGTAGCTATTCGATCAAATGCCCAGAAGCAAATTTTGCAGATAAGCAAACATCAAGTTCAGTGATACTTGTTCTGTGAATCTGGCCAGTTAACTGATACAACCGCTATAATGTCAGCAAAGGATTGATGCTCTACTTTGGGCAATCTCTGTTACAAATAGCAGTTCAAGGACATCGAGCAGCATCAGCTACAAATAGCTGTCATCATAGTGATTTTTCCTATAACAAAACAGTACAATCATATATTTCAAAATGTAAATTTCCTAACAGCTGATGCAACATCTTGGTCAACTCCAAGTAAAAGACTTGTGTATCCTCCAAAGGGGATCGATGATGGAATCACCATGGCTGAAGATTGACCATACACATCATTGGAAAGGTTTGGCATGCAATTACCATCAGCTGGGTTGGGTTGTCACTGAGGCCCTACGCCATAGTATATGGAAGTGTCCATAAATATGTGTGCAAGTAAATAAATATACAGAATGTAAAATTGATCTAATAGGCTTACCATCACTTGATTTGGGTCAACCCATCTGTCTTTTGTTTGCTATTGCATTATTTGAATACTCTCCTAAAATTAGTAATATAAGTTAAACCAACGAAGAAACAAAATAAAATGCAGGTCACATAACATTGAAAATTTTGATATTATTAGTAGGTTCATACCTTTGTCGGTGCCAAATAAATGATGGAATTGATTCATCTGAATATCAATTGCAGCTCCAAAAAAAATTATTGTTTGCTTATGATGATTGCAACCGAGAAATGGAGCAAAAGGGGCATTTCAAACTTATTCGTTTGCAATGTGGTGTCAAATGACACGGCGTCACCAAAACATGCATAATCCATTAAAGATTGACCATCTGCCCATAAAGAAATTAGCTATACGACTAGTTTCCTCATCAATATGAACTGCATAAAAAATGTAGGGTCCTCTATTTGCTTATTCCTCAAATAATTGCATAATGTTTGTGCATCATTGAATTCTAAGTACTTCTTGCGCTCACGACCAATCTCGTTATTCCAATCTATCCTTAAAAATGGCACCTTGTCGTGTCCTCCATAAAATTCCTTCATAAACTCATACACTTGGGCAGGTCTCATCCTAGCCTCATGTATCTGTCCATTTAGCTTTCTATCTGCTTCTGTTACACATCGTTGAAACCTTAGATTTTTCTCTTATTTGGACAAGCAAGATAATGATTCACCTTTTGCATGTCCTTCGCTACTATAAACTAGATATTTTTTATATACAGTACCATCTGGTCGGTGCCTTGTCGTGCTCTTTCTAATGCTGAATCCGGTCTCGCCAGCATAGTTATTGTACATGTTATAAGCATATTGTCCTCATAATCAAAAGGCGTTCGACTTTTAGAAGCAATCGAAGTATGACTGGTATTATTGTTCACCTGTAGCATATGGGTTGACAAACCATAAGAAATCTCATGCATGAACGAACAACATCAATAAAAAAAATAATATACAATCGCACAAAAGGTGGCCCTTACGTGACTTCCGCATCAGTCTCATGCCCCACGGCTGCTGTGTTGGACGCAAGTGCTCAATTTGAGGACAGCGATGGATCAATCCCCATCGATACAGTGGTGACGATGATGGCATTGTCACCCAGCTGTTGAGGCGATGGCGACATCATGCTGGCTTGGTTTGGGTGATGGAGACAGCGTCGTGGTGGTCGAGAGAGGCGGCGGCAGGTTCGTTTGACGTGATCACGGGCAGAAGCGAACCCCACACACGAGCAGATAAGTATATGGAATGGAAGACAAGCAAGCCGACGTCCGTGAGCCAAGCCAAGCAGAAAAACCTTGCTAAACCAGCTCATTTGATGCTCGATCATCTATCGTCAGATGACAGGTATAAAGAATCTAGAGCGGGTGTCGCACCGGGCTTGTTTGCGGCACCTCTGTACGCTCCAGCAGAAGCTCTATTTATTAAACCATTCGGGTGGCTCTGAAATATATTTGCTTACTGAAATACAAACTTCTCTTGCCTTTAGAGTACCATATCAAACAATAAAAATGTAACTACCTTTTTATGAATCAGAAACATACATCAAACCCAAGTAGCTCAGTGACCCACTTGGCAATCTAGGGCTTTATCACATCCAACTTAACCTTTGACGTATCCACCTACCAAGCACAAAATCGCTGGATCAGAGGAAACCCTTGTAGACAACAACTATATATCCCTAAGTATTGTGCGCTCATTACATCCAAATTGAGAAATAAAGGGTATGAGTGAAAAACGAACTGACCAGATGGTCAAGCTTGGACGCGAACTTCTACGTCTTTAGCAGCTTGTCTTGCTTACCTGAGAAGCTTGCATCCTAGTTAGTGGACGCCCCCTACGAAAAACACGACAATTAGAGCGGTCTCTATTAATAATAGATTCGACGAAAACAATTGTGACCAGACGAAGCGCACGCTAAGTAGATCTACCGTTGATGCCACGTCGCCCATGGGATGGGAGGAGCAGAGCAGAGCTCGCGTCAGAGCGGAAGACGAGTGAGCTAGGAGACGTGCTCCCGGTCCCTTTTGGCGACGAGGAGGTTCAGGGTTGGTTGGACTCTATGCAACTTTTATCACCTAGTGAGCATCCTTATCTGGATGCGAGAACCCTAATCCTCCTCGCCGGTAGCGGTGCAACGGTGGAGGAAGCGGGCGGAAGTTGTTGCGAAATGGACGAGGTTTGTTACTAGAGCGACAGCTACAATAACGTTGTTGTGCGAACAAATAGGATATGGTTGGGATATGATCTGGTACCGCAGATTGATTTTGAAGAAATACAAGGGGTTCTTTGTAAAAAGATGATGCAGGACGACCATTGAAACTGGTGCTTTAATATAGTAAATCTATTCATCACCTAGGGTGATAGATCCAACGCTCTATCACCCGAGCCACCCACCACGCCCACGTCCTAGCCACCCCCTACGCCCCGTCCAGTCGAGCCGCCCCTCGCGCCAACGCTCGACTGATCGAGCCGCCCCCCACGCCCACATACAGCCGCCCGTCTGACCGAGCCGATCAACATAAAAAATGACTGAAAAACAAAGAATGAATGTTATCTAAACTCCGAAATGACTAAAAAAACTAGAAATGTCTGAGGAAACATGGAGAATGACTGGAAATAAAATGAATGACTTAATGTTTCCCTAAAAAATGATTTGACGTTTTCCCTGAAAAACAAGAATGACTGAACTAAAAAATAAAGGAATGTTTGAGAAAACATGGAAAAACGCCTGAAAACTAAAATGACTTAATACTGCCTAGATGTTTACTTGAATGACTTAATGTTCATTGGAATGACTTAACATTGTCTTAATGTCTTTGCTTGGACTCTGAAATGACTTATTGTTGTCTGGACGCTAGAATGAGAATGACTGAACCAATAACAAAGGAATGTTTGAGATGCATAAAAATCGACAAAATAACTTATGTACGTTGGAATGTCAAAAACAGAAGGGAAATGACTTAATAGTGCGCACCTATGGAGACCCCGCGCGAACACCAGAATGGTCCAGATGATGTATAGAGCATATATATATAATCTATTAAGAACCTAATGTGGGCACCTGGTGCTACCACGGCTTCATCCTCGATGCTGACATTCTGGCTCCGTCTCACGCGCCTACCTGCTGTTGGAGACTTGTTCTCAAATGCTATGAATTAAGAACAAGGCAACACAAGAATAGGTTAATGGTTAATGCCCTTCGTCTATTGAAGCATTACGTCCCGAAGGATATAACGATCTTCGGACGAAGGTCATGAAGGACATACCTTCATCATCACAACATATTTGTATAAAAGACGAAGCATATGAAACATGAGAAACAACATGAATAATTGTATGATATCATAATATATATATATATATATCTTATTATATAATTACGAATGAATGTGAACAATATTGAATTACATTTATACCTTCGACTTGACAGAAGGTGACAATACAAGCATGACGCAAAAGCAAATGCCAAGTCAGCGTGAACAGTACGGGAGCACTGTTCATCTATTTATAGGCACGGGACGTAACCCATGCAAAATTACACTCATGCCCTTTACATTTGCTAATGACTCTATAGTAATCCATCGAGGTCTAAACAGCCTTTTCCCTTTTAAGTCGGTTCTCCTTTCTGCTATCATGCCGAAGGTCCCCTGCGCATAGCTTCGGCTTTGCGCCAACCTTCGTATTCTTTGTACTTCTTCACATTGTGGTTCTGATCCGAGTCCGAAGGTACCTGTTCATGTATTATACTCCAGAAACATTGTTAAATCATGTTTTTGAGGACCTTCGGAAGACGAAGGGCCCCAACAGTAGCCCCTCGCAAGGTTAATTTGTTAGAATAACGAATTCAGATTGCGATATGGACGAAGACCCTAAGCCGAAGGTCCGAAAAAAACACCTTCCCTTTGCTAGAATAGCAACAGTCAATGACAGACGGGGCCCTCCAACTTGGAGCGCGCTGGGCGTATAAATAAGAACTCACCCCGAGCACATTTGGTATGCATGCTTTGCTTTGCTTGATTTCTTAGCTCTTGCTTTCCATCAGTTGCTTAGTTTCTTAAAAAATTTTAAGCTTCGAATTTAAGGACATATTTTCGTCAGTTCCGAAGATAAGATGTCTCACGACAAGAAAGTTGCTGAAACGAGGCTAACCGAAGAGGAGAAGCTTCATGAGGAAAAGACTGTTGGATTCATTGAGTCAATTGCAAAGACAAATACAGAAAAGATTACAAAAGAAATTCTAGAAGGATTATCTGAAGATACCGATGACAGTGATAGTTATGATGCGGAAAGTGGGGGCGAAGACTCCGAAGATCGGCCCTGGCGACCAAGTCACACAGTCTTCGGGAAATCGACTATCAGACAGAGTCATCTTGATAACATGAGAGGAAGGTATTTTTGAGACATATCTATTGTGAGGGCTGACAACGGAGACAGGACTGTTCCTGTTCCTGAAGAGAATGAAGTCGTAATCTTCCGAAGCTTCTTCAAAGCTGGGCTTTGGTTCCCCTTAAACAGATTTGTTGTTGAAGTTTTAAAGATATATGAGATTTTCCTTCACCAGATTACTCCCGAAGCAATTATCAGAATGGGGATCTTCGTCTGGGCCGTGAGGAGTCAAGGTTTGGAGCCAAGTGCAAAATGTTTCTGCAGCATGCACGAACTTTCGTACGAGACGAAGCCCTGGGGTAAGGAATAGTATCATAACAATTTTGGTTGTTATAGCTTCGTTGCTTGCTCAGGCTCAAGCTTCCCAGTGCCAACATTTCGGAAAAAATGGCCCGGAGACTGAATGAAAGAATGGTTCTATGTGAAGAATGATTTAAAGGCAAGAGAAGATATTACAAAGATCATTATGCGCCCCATTTGGTCCCGCTTCGGCCTTCGGAAACCGAAGGTAGAAATTGATGAAGCAGCCGAAGAATGCCGAAGGGCCTTTGGCATAGTTTGCTCTTTCATCGGGACGAGGGATTTAGTTCAAGAACATGTGGCCTACAGGATATGGCCATTGGTAGACAACTGGGAGATGCCAAAAGAGACCATCAGCAAACCTAACGAAGGTGGTTTGGTTCGATTGAAATATACCTTCAGGTTTAGAGACCAATTTATCGAACCAGACGATGACTGGCTGAAATGTGTTGAAAATACCAGTGATGAACTACTTGGAGCCTACTCCAAGTCTAAAAATAACGCGCTATCTGCGGCCTTTGGGAGCCGAAAAAAGAAGAGGCTAAATAGAGTTTTTGATGCTATTGGATTTATGTACCCTGACTACCGCTACCCGCCACGGGGGCAGAAGAGAAAGAGTGGATCTTCTGGGAAGGATGTTGCTTCAGCCGCTTCAAGCGAGCCCGCGCCAAAGAAGAAAAAGGTGAAGGTTCTTACTCACCGACCGCGCTACATTGAACCGGCCATAGTGCCTGACTTTGGCGGTGAGACCTCTTCGGCTACTAAAGCCGAAGGACCAGCCCTTACGCAGAGGATTGAAGAGCCGGCTGCAATGCCGAAGGCTGACAAAATTGAAGAACCAAGACCCAAAGAGACAAAAACATCAGAAATTCTAAGCCCTTCGGTAGGAGTGGAGGCGCCGAAGATACAAAAAGATCTGGCAGCAACCCCAAAGAGAAAAAGGATGGCTAGTGTGTTAGATGTGCTGGAGACGATAAAAACTTCAAGCTCTACTCCAGAAAAAATTGCCAAGGTTTTGAAAGCACAGGTTGAAACCGAGACAAAGCTGACCGAAGCCGAAGCTACAATTAGCCGGGCCGATGCTGAAACTGGGCCTTTAGAGCCCATCAAAGAGAAATCCTCGGAAATTGGAGAAAAGGCAGCGGAGGAAGAAGTTATAGAACATATTTTGCCTGAAAAATCTGCCGCTCCTACTCCCGAAGCTTTGAAAGAGAATACTGAATATATTATCCGTCATGCTTCGAGAAAAAATCTCTCTAAAGAAGAAAAGCGAGAAGCTCAACACTATGCCCAGAAACTGAAATATCTAGAGGGGGCATTGGTATTCAACGGCAGCGGAGAAGAAGATTTCTTGTATTGTCTCCCAGACAGCAAGGAGATTTCTGTCTGCCGAGAGATGAGCAAAAGCTTCGGATTCCCGACACTAGAAGTCGGGCTTTCAGTGCTATCGAAAGATGAATTGGCGGACAGTTTAGCATATAATAGTTTAAAGGTGTGAGAATGAATTTTTTGTACTTAAAAACAAAAAAATTATTTGCTTATACTTAATACCGCACTTCTTTTGCAGGGCCTGATTCTTAGCAATGCCCTCAGGGCGCAGAAAAATGCCGAAGACGAAGGATGCACTATAGCTCTGAACAACCTTCGTTCCGAAGTAATTGAACTAAGGAACGAAGGTCTTGAAAAAGATAAAATATTAAATTCATTGGTGAGCAAAATAAAAGAAGATGAAACTACTTCCAAAGCCCAAGCTGAAGCCCGGAAATGTGAAATTGAAGACCTTCGGAAACAGCTGGCTGAAGCAAAATTAAAATGCGCTGTTGCTGAAGCTGAATGAGATGCCAGTGATTACTGGAAAAAATACTGGGAAAAACAGTTGCAGAACTTCGCGCATCAAAAGAAAAATGTTTTGAAAAATCTATAGAATGTGTAAAAAAGATAAAAACTAGCTTCGCCAATGTTGGCGCATATTCAAGTGAAGATAACTTCGTACGAGGCGACCCCGAAGGCTCAATTGAGTGGATCAGCACCGAAGCCGAAGCTTTTGAAGAAATTTTGAGCGACCGTGGGGACGTCTGTGCCTTCTCTGGTGCAAGAGGAGTTACAGCTATTTTGGAGAGAATAGGGTGCGAACATTTGAAAACTTTGGCCCAAGCCGAAGCTGATCTATCGGTTGACGATACAAAGGACCCCTCGGCCGAAGCAAGCTTAGTGGGCGGAAAATTTTTCACTGACATCTGGGAAAATGGCGGCCAAGGGATGGCCCATGAAATAATAAAGAAGAGCGAAAAAGATACCCATGACGCTAGGGAAGCAACGAAGGCAGCTGAAAAGCCGCGGAACTCGAAAGGCGGATAAGTATTGCTTAATGGGTTTTAACTTTATTGTTTATTTTTGTGACTTCGAATTGATTTACGTTTTCTACCACAGCTGAACTATCTCCTCCCCCCGAACCCTTCGAATCATTGGCCGACCCAGAGGCAAAGGCATCAGCAGAAATTATTAGGATGGCTGAAACTATTGTAGACGAAGTCGTTACCCAACTACTGACCGAAGCTGCAGATGAAGTTTTGAAAGAAGAATAGCTATTGTAAAAACATTGCTGGAATATTAATGCAACATTTGTTGAACTATGTTTGTAATATTTGGTGCTCATGTGTTTTGAATGCAATATATGAATGGTTTTGTAATTTATTTCTTTACGATGCATGAAACTTTTATGTACATACCGTTTTTGAGCCTTTGGCGAAAAAAACATCTTCCCTTCTTTTCATGCTTCGTAAAGAAGATCTTTTATGCTTCATGAGAAATCCTCCAATCGTCGCAGAAACATTAATGCTTCGTCAATAATGAATTTTTGCCTCCATATCAGAGCTGATGAAGCTGTATTTCTTCAAGACTTATTTTGTGCCTTAGCACAATTTCATTTTTTCGAAGCATTCTTCGAAGGTCAACATTGTATCCCCTTCTTGTGCCATTGATGCAATATGATGTATGATGTTATGTTATGCAAATGATGTGATGATGTTATGCTATGCAAAATGATATTTGTGCCGAAGACACACACATATCCCCATAGTGGAATACACAATCTCTTTATCGTTTATTTTTCGGTGTATCAGCGCTGACTTTTCGCTATAAGTTCTGCATTCCCTTAGGAACGTCTTTTGAACTTCTTCGCCTTCTATTTTGGTGGTATTCGCGTTGACTTTTCGCGCTTCGCCTTATATTTCGGCGGTATTTGGCTCTACATTCCCTTTAGAACGACTTTTGAGCAGAAAACTTACATTGTGCTCCCTTAGGAATGACTTTTTGTAGCTTCGACAAACTTACACTGCGTTCCGTAGAACGACTTTTTGTAGCTTCGGCAAACTTACACTGTGTTCTGTAGAACGACTTTTTGTAGCTTCGGCAAACTTACACTACGTTTCGTAGAACGACTTTTTGTAGCTTCGGAGATACTTGTGATGTAATTTTTAGCCGCGCGTTCTCTTAGAAACAACTTTTTGTGCTTCAGCGACTTTGTTAGACTCCGTAAGTCTATGGAGAAAATATATTTTCACTATGGCAAAAACGAAGCTATTACAAGGAATTGAAAATGACAAGACAACTAGGTTTTCGATAATTGTTCCTTAGTAAGAAAGAAAATGATAATGAATGTAAAAACTGTTTCAGGGGTAGGATATGTCTCAGTAGATATGCTTCGATTCTGGCACAGTACTATTGACTGTGCGAGCTTCGGACTCCTCCCTAAAATCTCGTTGTTGGTGGGTCTGTTGGCTCCCTTCTGGCTGCTGACCTCGTGGATATGCAGGTTGTAGTGGTGGCGGAGGTGGAGGCTGTGGCCAGGATGCCTGCAGCTGACTAGCCGAAGCAACAGACGCTGCAGGATGGTTACCCACATACTCTGGTATGTAGGGTGAGTGATACGAAGCAGTATGCATGACCTGCTTCGGCTGGTTCTGCTGAGCTGCAGCTTCTGCTATTTCTTTCTGTTTCTGTATGGTGACATGACACATCCTTGTAGTATGGCCCTTGTCCTCACCACAGAATAAGCAATAAATTTTCCTAGATTGATCCCCAAACCTTCCTCCAAAGCCCCTAGCGCCTCTGCCCCTTGGAGCTGGTGGCCGAAGATAGCTTTGTTGTTGCCCCGAAGCTTGCGAGGGATATTGTGGCCTCTGTTGTTGACTTCCTCTGTCGTCACTCTGGGTGGAGTGGATGGACCTGACATGTCTTGGGTGAATTCTCCCTCCGAAGCCCCTGGTCATCTCAGAAAACCTATAGGCTTCCTCCCTTCTTTGACGAAAATCATTGTCAGCGTGGATGTATTCATCCATATTTTGAAGCAGCTTCTCCAAAGTATGTGGAGGCTTTCTAGCGAAATACTGGGCAGTAGGTCCTGGACGAAGCCCCTTGATCATGGCCTCAATGACAATTTCATTGGGCACTGTAGGCGCTTGTGCTCTTAGACGCAAGAACCTTCGGATGTATGCCTGGAGATACTCCTCATGATCTTGTGTGCATTGAAACAGAGCATGAGCTGTGGCTGGCTTCGTATGGAAGCCCTGGAAGCTTGTCACCAGCATGTCCTTGAGCTTCTGCCATGAAGTGATAGTTCCTGGCCGAAGAGAAGAATACCATGTCTGGGCCACATTCTTAACTGCCATGACGAAGGATTTGGCCATGACAGCTGCATTGCCTCTATATGAAGATATGGTTGCTTCATAACTCATCAAAAACTGCTTCGGGCCTGAATGCCCATCATACATTGGAAGCTGGGGTGGCTTGTATGATGGAGGCCACGGGATAGCCTGCAGTTCTGCTGCCAAGGGAGAAGCATCAACAAAAGTAAAGGTATCATGATTAAAATCATCATACCATCCATCATCGTTGAACAAGCCCTCTTGATGAAACTCCCTATGCTGGGGCCTTCATTCTTGTTCATCTTGAGCAAGATGACGTACTTCTTCAGTGGCTTCGTCAATCTGCCTTTGAAGGTCGGCTAGTCGAGCCATCTTATCCTTCTTCCTTTGTACTTGTTGATGAAGCATCTCCATGTTTCTGATTTGTTGGTCCAACTCGTCCTCCTGGGGTGTTGGACTAGTGGCCTTCCTCTTCTGGCTTCAGGCCTCTCGAAGAGAAAGGGTCTCCTGGTTCGGGTCCAGCGGCTACAGAACGGCAGACCCTGTCGCTAAAGCTTTCTTCGGAGGCATGACGAAGGTCAGTGCTTTCCGAAGGTGGTCGAAAAGGATTCACCGGAGGTGGG
Source organism: Zea luxurians (assembly GCA_029449295.1). NCBI lineage: Eukaryota > Viridiplantae > Streptophyta > Magnoliopsida > Poales > Poaceae > Zea > Zea luxurians. The sequence continues at coordinate 150,872 of JAOPSE010000311.1, read as the reverse complement.
CGCCAATGTTGGAGACTTGTTCTCAAATGCTATGAATTAAGAACAAGGCAACACAAGAATAGGTTAATGGTTAATGCCCTTCGTCCATTGAAGCATTACCTCCCGAAGGATATAACGATCTTCGGACGAAGGTCATGAAGGACATACCTTCATCATCACAACATATTTGTATAAAAGACGAAGCATAAGAAACATGAGAAACAACATGAATAATTGTATGATATCATAATATATATATATCTTATTATATAATTACGAATGAATGTGAACAATATTGAATTACATTTATACCTTTGACTTGACAGAAGGTGACAATACAAGCGTGACGCAAAAGCAAATGCCAAGTCAGCGTGAACAGTACGAGAGCATTGTTCATCTATTTATAGGCACGGGACGTAGCCCATGCAAAATTACACTCATGCCCTTTACATTTGCTAATGACTCTATAGTAATCCATCGAGGTCTAAATAGCCTTTTCCCTTTTAAGTCGGTTCTCCTTTCGGCTATCATGCCGAAGGTCCCCTGCGTAGCTTCGGCTTTGCGCCAACCTTCGCATTCTTTGTACTTCTTCACATTGTGGTTCTGATCCGAGTCCGAAGGTACCTGTTTATGTATTATACTCTAGAAACATTGTTAAATCATGTTTTTGAGGACCTTCGGAAGACGAAGGCCCCCAACACCTGCCCAGCGTTCTCTTAGCTACTGCCCTATGGACTCCAGCGCCTGCACATCTAGCTACTGCGCTTGCCTAGCATCCTACCCCGCCCGCGCAGCTACCATCAGACCAAACATATCTATGTGTTTAGAAATAAACAATAATTATATTTAAATAAATATCTCAATATCTATTTATATGATGTATAAAAGATGTAGCAAAGCACGTGCAACTGGCTAGTATATATATAGGTCTAAATCTATAGTGCCTGTTGGTGCCTTTTTGGAGCACCAATCACTAAACAAGAATCAGCGGCGGTGCTCTCTGGTCAGGCGCAGACGGTCCGTGGTCAGGGGTCAGACGGTCCGTGACCTGGTGCAGGGCCTAGGTTTTCCTGCCTGACAGCCGGACGGTCCGCGCCCTAGGGCTGGACGGTCTGCACATGCGCAGGGGGCGGCGAAGGTCATCGGCGGCGCCTGGATCTCACTCCCGGGAGGGACCCCATCAGGGAGGAGAGATCCTAGGTGATATCTAGGCTCGGGCAGGCCAACCTGAAAGGGAAATGTGCCCTTGGGCCATTTCTATAAGATTTTGGTGATTAAGTGCTCCACACAAATACTTTGAGTGATATTTGTGCCAAAGACTCAAGAAGTGCAAATCAAGATTAAAGGTATGTTTCTAGACTTAGTACATTGTTTTGAAGACTAATGTATTATGTCTAAGTGCTAGAAACAGGAGAAATCGTTTTGGAGAAAAGTCGGCTATGTACAGCCAAAAGGCTGCTCGGTCTGGGTGCACTGGACTGTCCGGTGGTGCACCGGACAGTGTCCGGTGTGATAGGACCAGTCCCGATGAACAACCTACTCTCGGGTCTCGACGGTGGCGTACGGCTATAAATCACCGGACTGTCCGATGGTGCACCGGACCGTCCGGTGAGTCGTTTGCGGCAAAGTCGCCGCTCTCGGGAAACAGTCAACAGCGTACGGCAAAAATCACCGGACTGTCCGATGGTGCACCGGACTATCGGGTGAGCCAACGGTCGGTCGCGCAATCCACGCGTGACGCATGGCCAAGCCAACGGTCTGATGGGGGCACCAGACTGTCCGGTGTGCACCGGACAGTGTCTAGTGCGCCAACGGCTCCAAATCTTCAACGGTCGGCTGCGCCAATTTAGGAAAGCAATCTGCACCGGACAGTGAACAGTGGATGTCCGGTGGTGCACCGTACTGTCCGGTGCGCCACTCGACAGAAGGCAAGAATTGCCTTCCTGGATTGCTTCCAACGGCTCCTAGCTACCTTGGGGCTATAAAAGGGACCCCTAGGCGCATGGAGGAGTACACCAAGCATTCTTTGATCATCTCTAAGCACCAAGACTTCATTCTAGCGCATTTCATTCGTTGTGATAGCAATTTGAGCTCCTCTTGAGTTGAGAACTCCGTGTGTGAACTTAGAGCTCAAGTTGTGACTTGTGTGCGTGTCTGTGTTCGTGCTTTGAGTCTTGTGTGTGTTGCTTTTCCCTCCCTTACTTCCGTGCTTCTTTGTGATCATCATTTGTAAGGGCGAGAGGCTCCAAGTTGTGGAGATTCCTCGCGAACGGGATATAGTGAAAGAAAGAAGAACACCGTGGTATTCAAGTGGATCTTTGGACCACTTGAAAGGGGTTGAGTGCAACCCTCGTCCATTGGGACGCCACAACGTGGAGTAGGCAAGTGTTGTACTTGGCCGAACCACGGGATAACTCGCATGTCTTTTGTGGTTGCTTTTCTGTGATACTTGCGTTCACAAGAGCTTGCTATTTAGCCTACTAACACTTAACCAAGTTTTGTGGCTGTAAGTTTCAAGTTTTTATAGGATCACCTATTCACCCCCCCTCTAGGTGCTCTCAATTGGTATCAGAGCCGTTCTCTTCACGAAAGGGACTAATCGCCCGAAGAGATGGATCCTAAGGGAAAGGGGATGGTGGTCAACGATAAGGAGAAGGAGTCCGTCTTCAACGAGCCAAGAGACGATAAGCCCACTGACTCTGGCTCGAGTCACAAGAAGAAGGACGGGAAGAAGAAGAGGCGCATCAAGAAGATTGTCTACTACAACAGCGACGAATCCTCTGCTTCCCAAAAAGACGACGACTACGAGAAAAAGAAAGCGGTTAACTCAAACTTTTCTTTTGATTATTCCCGTATTCCGTCTAACTCCAATGCTCATTTACTTTCAATTCCACTTGGGAAACCTCCGCACTTTGATGGAGAGGACTATGGATTTTGGAGTCACAAAATGCGTAGCCATTTGTTCTCTCTTCATCCAAGTATATGGGAGATAGTAGAAAATGGAATGAATTTTGATAGTGCGGATAATCCCATGTTTATCAATGAACAAATTCACAAAAATGCACAAGCTACCACTGTTCTATTAGCATCCTTGTGCAGGGAAGAATACCATAAGGTGAGCGGCTTGGATAACGCCAAGCAGATTTGGGACACCCTCAAGATCTCACATGAGGGAAAGTACGCCACCATGGTCACCAAGATGGAGTTGGTGGAGGGCGAACTGGGAAGGTTCGCAATGATCAGGGGGGAGGAGCCAACCCAAACATACAACAGGCTCAAGACCCTGGTCAATAAAATCAGGAGCTATGGAAGCACGAGATGGACGGACCACGACGTCGTCCGGCTTATGCTAAGGTCCTTCACTGTCCTTGATCCTCATCTTGTAAACTCTATTCATGAAAATCCTAGGTACACCAAGATGATGCCCGGGGAAATACTCGGAAAGTTTGTAAGCGGGTGAATGATGATCAAGGAGGCAAGATATGTTGATGAGGCGTTGAATGGCCCAATGCCGATCCACGAGCCTCAAACCGTTGCTCTCAAAGCAACAAGTAGCAGGGAGGGCTACCTAGCATGGTGGCACAAATTGAGGCGGCCGGGCTTAACGAGGAAGAAATGGCCCTCATCATCAAGCGCTTCAAGACGGCGCTAAAGGGTCGCAAGGAGCATCCCAACAAGAGCAAGACGAAGGGAAAGCGCTCCTGCTTCAAGTGTGGTAAGACAGGTCATTTTATTGCTCAATGCCCCGATAATGAAAATGACCAGGGAGACGAAAGACATGGGAAGAGAGAGAACAAGAAGGTTTACAAGAAGGCTAAGGGCGAGGCACACCTTGGCAAAGAGTGGGACTCGGATTGTTCTTCGTCCGACTCCAACAACGAAGGACTCGCCGCCACGGCCTTCAACAAATCGTCGCTCTTCCCCAACGAGCGCCACACTTGCCTAATGGCAAAGGAGAAGAAGGTAAACGCTCGAGAAACTCCCAAGTACTCTACTTCTAGTGATGAGGACTCTAGTGATGATGAAGTAGACTACACTAGCTTGTTCAAAGGATTAGATAGAGCTAAGGTAGAAAAGATTAATGAGCTGATTGATGCATTGAATGAAAAAGATAGACTGCTAGAGAGGCAAGAGGACATCTTTGTAACACCCGGCACTGGCTCACCACGTGATGGGCCTCGATGTCGCATGGCCCAACTCGGAGCAGCCTAAAGGCAGGACCACAGCGGCAGGAGAGGTATCGGAAAACAAATCAGAAATCGGAAACAGGGTTCGTCCCCTTCGCTTGTCTTCCTCCACGAAGCGGCATACCTGTGCGTCATCAGCTTCTCACGTCCCGACTCACCATCGGCGGCCACGGGGACGTGACAATTGTGCGTCATCAGCTTCTCACGTCCCGACTCACCATCGGCGGCCACGGGGACGTGACAATTGATGGTGAGTCGGGACGTGAGAAGCTGATGACGCACAATTGTCACGTCCCCGTGGCCGCCGATGGTGAGTCGGGACGTGAGAAGCTGATGACGCACAGGTATGCCGCTTCGTGGAGGAAGACAAGCGAAGGGGACGAACCCTGTTTTCGATTTCTGATTTGTTTTCCGATACCTCTCCTGCCGCTGTGGTCCTGCCTTTAGGCTGCTCCGAGTTGGGCCATGCGACATCGAGGCCCATCACGTGGTGAGCCAGTGCCGGGTGTTACATTACCGCCCTGACGAAATGTTGCTTGTCCCCAAGCAACACTGCGATCTGCAAAGCTAGTTCCTCGTGGCTCATCATCAATTGCCCGTTGGTAATACCAAGATCCCATTGCCTCCTCATGTATGGCCCAAGTTGCAGACCACTTACTCCTAGAGTAAAAGTACCAAGTCTCCAAGACCGCACCTTTTTGGAGAAGTGACCAGGCCGACAAAGAGCAACATCCAGTGCTTTTGGCCTGTTAGTAGCAGCCATGGCAATAACTTTCATGTCCGAGTCAAAACCATCCATTTCTGCAATTAGCTGGTTTAGAGTTTGGTCCCTCACATCATTAAAACTTCTACCTCTATTTCCACCCACAACATCAAGTTCATCAATAAAAATGATAGATGGAGCAGCTTCTTTGGCTTCCTTGAACAATTCCCTGACACGGGCAACACCTCTTCCAACAAAAGCTTCAACAAACTCACTAGCAGAAACATAGAAAAATGGAATTCCAGCCTCTCCTGCAACTGCCCTTGCTAAAAGAGTGTTTCCAGTTCCTAGAGGGCCAACAAGCAGGACACCCCTGGGCAATTTTGCTCCAAGCTTCTTGGAGTTCAGTGAACCATGCGACATCGAGGCCCATCACGTGGTGAGCCAGTGCACTATCTCAACAAGCTCCTCCTTTGCTTCATCTACACCCCGAACATCACCAAAGTCATGAATGGCAGCCAAGCACTTATCTCCCACACCCATGTCCTGGCAAACATCATTTACTTGGCTCTCACGAACCTGAAGGAACTAAAATGGAATCAGAACCTCATACTCCTCCATGTAGCCCCAACTGAGAAACAATACTCTCTTGCTTGATACTGCCACAGAGCCACCAAAATTTTTGACAAACATACTGATGAATTCAGGATGAAAATCAGAGGACACAGTAGTGATAAGATTGCATTGAACAACACATTCTGTCATGATATCAAGCTCTTCACACTTAGCCACAGTACCAGCAGAAGGTATATCAACCATAACCTCAAGCAAGCCGATGGCATCCTCCCACCGCTTGTCTCTTAACAGACCTTTTATCACCAAATTGAACCCATGCGTGCTTGACAGCAATCCCTGCTCTATCATCTGACGACATAGCTCATATGCCTTATCTGTCATCCCCTCTGCATCACAACCTTTTATCAGAACCGCATATGTCACATTGGTTGCTGTCACACCATCCCTGACAGCCTCGTTAAATAAATCCAGCGCTTTCCCAACTTCACCGAGCAAGCAATACCCATGCATCAATGTTGTCGCGAGAACCACATCCATCTTCTTTCCAGCAACCAACAACATCTGATCCTTCACCTTTAGTGCCTCCTCCATCCTTCCTGCCTTCACGAGCACAGCCACCACAAAGTTGTATGTCAATGTCAAGACCCATGGCTTGAAGCCGGCCTCCATCATCTCCCCGAGCACCTGGACTGCCCTGTCTGCATCGCGCAGCTTGCACAAGGCCCTGATTGTGAGGGAATACACGCGCTCGTCGGGCTTGACCCCGGCCCTAGCCATTTCATCGAATAGCTTGACAGCATCGTACCTCATCACATCAGCGTGGTACCCTTTGCCTCGCATCTCCTCGAACAGCGCAAGCGTGTCTGCGACGATGGGCTGCTCCAGCGGTTGCTCGTCCTCATCCATGACAAGCGCCTCCATGCCCGGCCCGTACACCTCTTCAGCGGTGGGGTAGTACTTCTTGTCCGCAGCGAGCACCACGGCCTGCTACGACGGATCGCCATCCTCGTCGTCATCGTAGACGTCGTAGACGGGTTCACTATTGAGGTGGAAGATGTCGACGCTGTCGTAGAAGGGAACGGAGGGCGTCGAGGTGGATCCGGGGACCTCCATGGCGCGTGCTGCCGCCATGGACGTGGTCTTCCCCTGGGAACCGAAGTCGATGGGCAGCTCGTCATCGAAGACGGGTCCCTCGTCAAAGACTGGCGCCGTGGTGTTGCCCGCAGATCGAACGAACTGAGGCAGAACGGGCAGAGCCTCCGCCGCTTGCTGCGCCACTGCTGCTGCTAGATCTGCCTGACCCCCCACCAACGACTCCATCTTCTGGACCAGAGAACTTAGCTTCTTCATAACCAACTCCTAGCGCGCTTCATCCCATTGTGCCGCCTCAGCCATCGTCGCGAGCACCAAGGACGAAATCGAGGAAAATGTCGAGAATCGACTAGCTCTGATGCCAATTGTCACGTCCCCGTGGCCGCCGACGGTGAGTCGGGACGTGAGAAGCTGATGACGCACAATTGTCACGTCCCCGTGGCCACCGATGGTGAGTCGGGACGTGAGAAGCTGATGACGCACAGGTATGCCGCTTCGTGGAGGAAGACAAGCGAAGGGGACGAACCCTGTTTCCGATTTCTGATTTGTTTTCCGATACCTCTCCTGCCGCTGTGGTCCTGCCTTTAGGCTGCTCCGAGTTGGGCCATGCGACATCGAGGCCCATCACGTGGTGAGCCAGTGCCGGGTGTTACAATCTTGTATGAGGAACATGATAAATTTGTTAGTGTTCAAAAGTCTCTTGCCTTAGAGATTAAAAGGAATGAATTACTATCTTCTGAATTATCTATTTGCAATGAATCTATTTCTAGCTTGAAGATTTTGAATGATGATTTAAATGCTAAGCTAGAGGTAGTTAATAAATCTAGTCCTTGTGTAGATCATGTTGTAATTTGCAACAGATGCAAGGATTTTAATGTTGATGCTTGTGATGAACATTTAATTTCTATTTCTAAATTAAATGATGAAGTAGCAAGTCTTAATGCTCAACTTAAGACTTGCAAAAGTGATTTTGATAAACTAAAATTTGCTAGGGATGCCTACATTGTTGGTAGACACCCCTCAATTAAGGATGGGCTTGGCTTTAAGAGGGAAGCCAAGAACTTAACAAGCCAAAGGGCTCCCATTTTCAACAAGGAAAAAGGGAAGGCTCCTATGGCTAGTAGCAGTCAAAAGAATCATGCATTTATTTATGATAAAAAAATTTCTAGGAGTGCTCATCATAATAGGAGTTTTAATGCTTATGATTCACATGCCATGATTGGTTCAAGTTCTTCCTTTGTGCATAGTAGAAATATGCCTAGGAACAATGTTGTTCATCATGTACCTAAGAAAATGCAAAATAAATCTGCTACTGTTTTTCATGCCTGCAACACTGATTTTGTACTTTCATGTAAAAATAAGAAAGTGGTTGCTAGGAAATTGGGGGCAAAATGCAAGGGAGATAAAACTTGCATTTGGGTCCCTAAGGCTATTGTTACTAACCTTGTAGGACCCAACAAGAGTTGGGTACCTAAAACCCAAGCCTAATTTGCCTTGCAGGTTTATGCATCCGGGGGCTCAAGCTGGATTATCGACAGCGGATGCACAAACCACATGACGGGGGAGAAGAAGATGTTCACCTCCTACGTCAAGAACAAAGATTCCCAAGACTCAATCATATTCGGTGACGGGAATCAAGGCAAGGTTAAAGGACTAGGAAAGATAGCTATTTCATCCGGGTATAACTTGTTGTCCGTTAGTCAATTATGCAATATGGGTTACATTTGCTTATTTACAAATGTAGATATGTCTGTCTTTAGGTGTGATGGTTCATTAGCTTTTATGGGTGTACTAGACGGCAAACTCTATTTGGTTGATTTTTTGAAGGAGGAGGCCAATCTAGATGCATGCTTAATCGCTAAGACTAGCATGGGCTGGCTGTGGCATCGCTGTCTAGCACATGTGGGGATGAAGAACCTTCACAAACTTCTAAAGGGAGAACATGTGTTAGGTCTAACAAATGTAACTTTCGAAAAAGATAGACCTTGTGCAGCTTGTCAAGCAGGTAAACAGGTGGGAAGCTCTCATCATAGCAAGAATGTGATGACCACATCAAGACCTTTGGAGCTACTTCACATGGACCTCTTTGGACCTATCGCCTACCTCAGCATCGGGGGAAGTAAGTATGGTCTTGTTATTGTTGATGATTTTTCCCGCTTCACTTGGGTATTCTTTTTGCAGGATAAAACAGAAACCCAAGGGACCCTCAAGCGCTTCCTAAGGAGAGCTCAAAATGAATTTGAGCTCAAGGTGAAAAGATAAGGAGCGACAACGGGTCCGAGTTCAAGAATCTTCAAGTGGAGGAGTACCTTGAGGAGGAAGGAATCAAGCACGAGTTCTCCGCTCCCTACTTACCACAGCCAAATGGTGTGGTAGAGAGGAAGAACAGGACGCTCATAGACATGGCGAGGACGATGCTTGGAGAATTCAAGACACCCGAGCGGTTTTGGTCGGAAGCTGTGAACACAGCTTGCCACGCCATAAACCGGGTCTACCTTCATCGCCTCCTCAAGAAGACGTCGTACGAACTACTAACCGGTAACAAACCCAACGTTTCATATTTTCAAGTTTTTGGGAGTAAATGCTACATTCTAGTGAAGAAAGGTAGGAATTCAAAATTTGCTCCCAAAGCTGTAGAAGGGTTTTTGTTAGGTTTTGACTCAAATACAAAGGCGTATAGAGTCTTCAACAAATCATCGGCCTTGGTTGAAGTCTCTAGCGACGTTGTATTTGATGAAACTAATGGCTCTCCGAGAGAGCAAGTTGATCTTGATGATGTAGATGATGATGATGTTCCAACGGACGCAATACGCACCATGGCTATTGGAGATGTGCGACCACAAGAACACCAGGAGCAAGATCAACCTTCTTCCTCAACAATGGTGCAGCCCCCAACTCAGGATGATGAACAGGTTCCTCAAGAAGAGGCGTGTGATCAAAGGGGAGCACAGGATGTCCGAGATGAGGAGGAAGAAGTACCACAGGCCCCTCCAACTCAAGTTCGAGCAACGATTCAAAGGAATCATCCCGTCGACCAGATATTGGGTGATATTAGCAAGGGAGTAACCACTCGCTCTAGATTAGCTAATTTTTGTGAGCATTACTCTTTTGTCTCTTCTATTGAGCCTTTCAGGGTAGAAGAGGCCTTGCTAGATCTGGACTGGGTGTTGGCCATGCAGGAAGAGCTCAACAACTTCAAGCGAAATGAAGTTTGGACACTGATGCCACGTCCCAAGCAAAACGTTGTGGGAACCAAGTGGGTATTCCGCAACAAACAGGACGAGCACGGGGTGGTGACAAGGAACAAGGCTCGACTTTTGACAAAAGGTTATGCCCAAGTCGCAGGTTTGGGCTTTGAGGAGACTTTTGCTCCTGTGGCTAGGCTAGAGTCGATTCGTATTTGTTAGCCTATGCCGCTCACCATTCTTTCAGGTTGTTCCAAATGGACGTGAAGAGCGCTTTCCTCAACGGGCCAATCAAGGAGGAGGTGTACGTGGAGCAACCCCGTGGCTTTGAGGATGAACGGTTCCCCGACCACGTGTGTAAGCTCTCTAAGGCGCTCTATGGACTTAAGCAAGCCCCAAGAGCATGGTATGAATGCCTTAGAGACTTTTTAATTGCTAATGCTTTCAAGGTTGGGAAAGCCGATCCAACTCTTTTCACTAAGACTTGTGATGGCGATCTATTTGTGTGCCAAATTTATGTCGATGACATAATATTTGGTTCTACTAACCAAAAGTCTTGTGAAGACTTTAGCAGGGTGATGACATAGAAATTCGAGATGTCGATGATGGGCGAGTTGAACTACTTCCTTGGATTCCAAGTGAAGCAACTCAAGGACGGCACCTTCATCTCTCAAACGAAGTACACGCAAGACTTGCTCAAGCGGTTTGGGATGAAGGACGCCAAGCCCGCAAAGACTCCAATGGGAACCGACGGACATGTCGACCTCAACAAAGGAGGTAAGTCCGTTGATCAAAAGGCATACCAGTCTATGATAGGGTCTTTACTTTATTTATGTGCTAGTAGACCGGATATTATGCTTAGCGTATGCATGTGTGCTAGATTTCAATCTGACCCAAGGGAGTGTCACCTTGTGGTCGTTAAGCGAATCCTTAGATATTAGTTGCTACGCCTTGCTTCGGGATCTAGTATCCAAAGGGGTCTACCTTTGACTTAATTGGATATTCAGACTCCGATTATGCTGGATGTAAGGTCGATAGGAAGAGTACATTAGGGATGTGCTAATTCCTAGAAAGGTCCCTGGTGTCTTGGAGTTCTAAGAAACAAACTTCCGTTGCCCTATCCACCGTTGAGGCCAAGTATGTTGCCGCAGGACAGTGTTGCGCGCAACTACTTTGGATGAGGCAAACCCTCCGGGACTTCGGCTACAATCTGAGCAAAGTCCCACTCCTATGTGACAATGAGAGTGCTATCCGCATGGCGGACAATCCTGTTGAACACAGCCGCACAAAGCACATAGACATCCGGCATCACTTTTTGAGAGACCACCAGCAAAAGGGAGATATCAAAGTGTTTTATGTTAGCACCGAGAACCAGCTAGCCGATATCTTTACCAAGCCTTTAGATGAGAAGACCTTTTGCAGGCTGCGTAGTGAGCTAAATGTCTTAGATTCGCGGAACTTGGATTGATCTATAGCATACATGTGTTTTATGTCTTTGATCATGTTCCTTTATGCATTTTATTGCTTATTTACGGTGCTCAAGTTGTGCAAGGGATCCTCGGACCTCACAAGTCCATGTGTGAATGATGCACATATTTAGGGGGAGAAATGCTACAACTTGATCCTTTGAGACTAACCATGTGCTTGAGTGTTCTTAATTTAGTCTTAAAGGAGGATTGAAAGGGAAAAGGTGAACTTGGACCATGCAAGACTTCCACTGCACTCCGATGAGAGGGTAATTTACTCCAAGTTCATCTCCGTGCTCTTATTGCCTTTTTACTCTTAATTGAAGATTTTAGTGAGGCAATGGGGTTTAAGGGCCAATAATGATCCCGTTTTGGTGCTTAATGCCAAAGGGGGAGAAATTAAGGCCAAAGCAAATGGATCAACTACCACTTGAGAATTTTGAAAATAGTAGAGTTAGAACTTTTGTTTTGGCAAAATACTCTTATGTGCAAAATTTGGCCTCTTGTGGGGAGAATATAGGATTATGGGAAAAAGGGGGAGTTTTTGGCTCTTGATCAAATTTTCTTATGAAGTACCTCTCTTTATGCCTAATCAAGTGTGTTTGACTTAGAGATAGGAAATTGAGTTTGATTTTGAAAACAAACCAAGTGGTGGCAAAGAATGATCCAAATATGCCAAATTTGAATAAAAAACAATTCTTGTTCTCATTTGCATTGATGTTGCACTTCTTTTAGTTGCTTTTTGTTGTGTTGGCATAAATCACCAAAAAGGGGGAGATTGAAAGGGAAATGTGCCCTTGGGCCATTTCTATAAGATTTTGGTGATTAAGTGCTCCACACAAATGCTTTGAGTGATATTTGTGCCAAAGACTCAAGAAGTGCAAATCAAGATTAAAGGTATGTTTCTAGACTTAGTACATTGTTTTGAAGACTAATGTATTATGTCTAAGTGCTAGAAACATGAGAAATCGTTTTGGAGAAAAGTTGGCTATGTACAGCCAAAAGGCTACTCGGTCTGGGTGCACCGGACAGTGTCCGGTGGTGCACCGGACAGTGTCCAGTGTGCTAGGACCAGTCCTAATGAACAGCCTACTCTCGAGTCTCGACGGCGGCGTACGGCTATAAATCACCGGACCGTCCGGTGGTGCACCGGACCGTCCGGTGAGTCGTTTGCGGCGAAGTCGCCGCTCTCGGGAAACAGTCAACAGCGTACGGCTAAAATCATCGGACTGTCCGGTGGTGCACCGGACTGTCCGGTGAGCCAACGGTCGGCCGCGCAATCCGCGCGTGACGCGTGGCCGAGCCAACGGTCTGATGGGGGCACCAGACTGTCCGGTGTGCACTGGACAGTGTCCGGTGCGCCAACGGCTCCAAATCTTCAACGGTCGGCTGCGCCAATTTAGGAAATCAATCTGCACCATACAGTGAACAGTGGATGTCCGGTGGTGCACCGGACTGTCCGGTGCGCCACTCGACAGAAGGCAAGAATTGCCTTCCTGGATTGCTTCCAACGGCTCCTAGCTGCCTTGGGGCTATAAAAGGGACCCCTAGGCGCATGGAGGAGTACACCAAGCATTCTTTGATCATCTCTAAGCACCAAGACTTCATTCTAGCGCATTTCATTCGTTGTGATAGCAATTTGAGCTCCTCTTGAGTTGAGAACTCCGTGTGTGAACTTAGAGCTCAAGTTGTGACTTGTGTGCGTGTCTGTGTTCGTGCTTTGAGTCTTGTGTGTGTTGCTTTTCCCTCCCTTACTTCCGTGCTTCTTTGTGATCATCATTTTAAGGGCGAGAGGCTCCAAGTTGTGGAGATTCCTCACGAACGGGATATAGTGAAAGAAAGAAGAACACCGTGGTATTCAAGTGGATCTTTGGACCACTTGAAAGGGGTTGAGTGCAACCCTCGTCCATTGGGACGCCACAACGTGGAGTAGGCAAGTGTTGTACTTGGCCGAACCACGGGATAACTCGCGTGTCTTTTGTGATTGCTTTTCTGTGATACTTGTGTTCACAAGAGCTCGCTATTTAGCCTACTAACACTTAACCAAGTTTTGTGGCTATAAGTTTCAAGTTTTTACAGGATCACCTATTCACCCCCCCCTCTAGGTGCTCTCACAACCTAGACTCCTCTAATCGACATAGAGTCGAAGAGAAGCGGAGAATTTGAGAATTGAGAGGCTAAACTAGAACTAGACTAGAACTACTCCTAATTGTACAGGAAATAAATGCGAGATAAAAGTGTTATTGATTCGATTGATGATTATAAATCGGCCGTATACCTCTGTATTTATAGAGGAGGGGGCTGGACCCTTTTACAAACTAATCTCTCGAGCTAATTCCGCGAATTTAGCTAACAACCGTAGCACAAAACTCGGAACCCTAATCTATTCTGTGCACACCGCACCACCAGTGTGGACCGTCCGGTCCTTATTTTGGTACTCAACATATGCCCCCCTGCCTTTTGGTGGAGCTGAGCGAACCAAAAGCAACTAACCCGATGTGATCACATCGGTTTTCTTAGACATCTTGTCACTTTTACTAGGATAGTACGCAAGGGTCTTGGTCCCGATGGTTAACTCAACGGACGTGACCCGTTTTGCTTTGATCGAACAGTCAGTCCCAATATCGCCGAGTGTCATACTGGTCTTAACCAATTCGTCATCTTGCTTTCCTAAGTTTCTGAGTGTTCTGGCGTAGCTCTGTAGTCAACCAGGTCTTCTCCTTGTAGGTCGTCTTCCTCCATGGGTGTCGGTATGTCGTTGGAGGTATCCTGGTGTAGTGCTGACGGTCCGGCCTCAGGGGTTGTACGGTCCACGCCCTATATGGTTGGTCCAGTCTTTATGGCCGGACTGTCTGCCATACCTGCAAAGAGCTGCACAGTTATTGTTTTATTTTCTGTCTTTGTGGCCGTTAGATTTTCCTCAACGGCCTTTGGTCTCCATCTATTTTGTGGTGGTGGATACTGCGGATGCGTGTCATTGAATATTTTTTCCGCCTCCTTTTCCTGGTTCTCCTTTGCTCTTAGGCGCTGTCGGCGTTTCGACCCCGGGGGGTCCCTGGACCGACGAGTAAATTGTCGCTGCGTGTCCCTGCCCAGATGGGTTGGCGCAGGATGGAACACAAGATGTGGGACAAGCCTTGTATTATCCTGCACCAGGGGTGCCGCTCGCAGTAGGGGTTACAAGCGTGTCGCGTGAGGGAGAGAGAGAGAGGGGGACACAGAGCTCGTCCGTCGCTTCCCTCGCGCGAACCTCCCTCAGGGTGGCCCTGGACTTCCCTTTTATAGAGGCAAGGAGAGAGTCCAGGTGTACAACGGGGGGGCGTAGCTATGCGCTAACGTGTCCGGCAGTGGAGTGCCTAAGCCTTGTGTACATGCCAACGTGGCTGTTGGGGGAGAGCTTGGGCGCTGTTCATGTGATGGCGTGGCCGCCGGAGGAGCGCCTGAGTCCTGTAGGAGCGCAGCTGGCAGCGTGGCGAGGACCCTGCTGACGTCTCCTTGCTGTCGTAAGGGGCTGAGAGCCACTGGCGTCATGGCGCACGTGGGGCACCATCATTACCCGTCGCCGGGGTAAGCCGGATGGGACGCTGGTCTTGTTCCATGTAGCCTGAGCAGGCTAGGAATAGGGGAATGATGCGTCCCCTATCTGCATGGTCAGTCCGAGCCCAGGGTCGATCAAGGCGGAGACTTCTCTTGAGGCCGAGGTCAGGGTCGAGCGAGGACGCGATTCCCCCCGAGACTGGGGTCGAGGCCGAGTCCGGGGGTCGGGCGAGGCGGAGACCTCCTCCCGAGGCTAGAGCCTGAGGTCGGGCGAGGCGGAGCTTCCTGTTGCGCCCGAGGCTTGAGCTTGGTGGTTGATCGTGACTTGTTGTCAGTCGTTGCCGGGGTGGCTGACACGGCAGTCGGAGCGGAGCGGGCGGCGCTGTTTTCCTGTCATATCGGACAGTGAAGAGGAGGGGCGAAGTGACTGCGGTCACTTCGGCCTGGTCGACTGAGGCGCGCGTGTCAGGATACAGCGTCAGGCATCCCCCGCATTTAATGCGCCTGCGAAGCGGTCGGTTGGTGAGGCGGTATAGCTAAGGTTGCTTCACAACGAAGCCTGCCCGAGCCGGGCGTCGGGAGAGCCGAGGGGCGCCTGCTGTCTGAGGAGGCCCTCGGGCGAGGCGTGAATTCGTCTGGGACCACTGTTCCAACCCGAGGCTAGGCTCGGATGAGATCGCGTCCTTTGGGTGGACAAAGTCTTGGCTTGAACCGCACCCATCAGTTGGTCTGAGGGTGTTAACCAGCCGTGATTAGGAGCGTTGGGGTACCCCTAATTATGGTACCCGACAGTAGCCCCCGAGCCTCGAAGGGAGTGATGGTACTCGCTTGGAGGCTTTTGCCACGTTTTCGATGAGGGGACCGGCCTTTCTCGGTTTTTGCCTGGTTCTGGTGGGTGCGCGCGAGAGCACCCGCCGGGTGTAGCCCCCAAGGCCTCGGAGGAGTGGTTTGACTCCTCTGAGGTCTGAATGCTTTTCGTGGTGCTTCGGCCGGTCTGATCGTTCCCTCATGCGGCCCGGCAGTAGCCCGGGTGCGTGGTCGGGTTCCAAGTTATCAGGCTGGTTTGTTGACGTTGTCAACAGTTTTGGCCGTAGCCGGGTGCGAGAGCAGCCCCCGAGCCTCTGCACGGAGCGAGAGGACGATCAAGGACTTTCCCGACTTTTATTATACGCCCCTGCGTCGCCTTTCCGCAAGGAGGAGGGGGGAAAGCGCCATGTTACCCTCGGAGGGCGCCGAACATGGTGTTTCCAGTGAGCTGCTAATGGGTGATCCGAGTGGACGCCCGTGCCCCGTTCGTTAGGGGTCGGTTGTGGCCTAGAGGCGCGCTCCAAAAGTACCTGCGAGTGATTCGCCGGACCCAGACCCCTTCGACAGGGTCCGAGGGCTCGATGCCTCCCTCCGGTGGGATTCCGTTACAAATCATTCCCGCTGGTCTCGGAAATGTCCTAGGGTACCTCGGGAGCGTAGCCCGAGCCTTGGTTATGTATCGAACGTACCCAGAGTCATCCCTCACTCTGCATGCTCTAGGGCGACTGTCGAACCCTTCCGAGGGGCCAGCCTACGAACCCCTGATCAGTAGTGGGCACGGAGCCCGGGCGCTCTGGGGCGGCTGTCGAACCCTTCCGAGGGGCCAGCCTTCGAACCCCTGATCAGTAATGGGCTTGAAGTCCGAGTGCTCTGGGGCGGCTGTCGAAACCCTTCCGAGGGGCCAGCCTTCGAACCCCTGATCAGTAGGAGGGCTCGGGGCCCGCTTCCTTCGTCGGGAAGGATCCTTTCCACAACGTCCCCTTTCCCGGTCCCTGTGGCAAGAGAGAGAGAGAGAGGAGGAGGGGAAGGATATGAATTTTAAATAAAGTGGCGCACCTTTTTTGACGCGGTCATTATGGCGAAGGCGAAGCGACGCCCGCCTCACCTGCCAAAGGTGTTGCCTGCTCCGTCGGGGAGTTAATGTGACGGGACGGGCGATTCGCGTGGCGCCCGTTGCACGCGCAAGCCGTTCGAGGAACGGGGCACGGGCGCGTCGTCTTCACACCGTGAGACAGGACTCTCCTGTCGCTTCAGGAGGGAACGCGAGCCTACAGGCGACTTGACTGCTGCCTCCGCTCGTCTGCCGCTGCAGTTACTGCCGGCCCACTTTTGACCATGCCAACCGTCGTGCCTACCCCGCGGCTGACCGACCCGTGGTCGTTGCCTTTAATTGGCACTATTGGGTCATGCGCAGGGGTACCTTGAGTCGCGGTACTGGTCCCACAGTCGAGGAGGCGCAGCATTGGCGTGAGTGGCGGTGCAGCTTCTTGCACGTCGTAACCGGCGCGCCGGCTACATGACATGCGGGCCCACTTCATTTGCGCTGGTCCACCGGATGTGGACGGAGCCGAAGGGGCGCACAGCTACGGTGTAGTTGGACGCTTGTCGCGTGGCAGTCCACCCTTTCGACCACCGATTTCTGCGAAGATGGGAGAGCGCTTGTAACCGCGGGACGGTTACATGCCTCGCGCGCGGCAGTTCGCCTTCTTCGTGCTTCGGATTAGCTCGTATGACGTGTGGGTCCTAGCCCCCATGTCGTGGGGGGAGAACCCTGGAGGATGTCAGTGGGGACTTCGCCCGTGACGCTAAGGGGTGCAAGCGAGGAGGTCTGCCTATAAAAGGGGGATCGATCCCCTGGGCAGTGGCCATGCCTTCGTCCTCCCCTCATGCCTTGCACCCTTCCGCCTTTTGAGCCCCCGGATGGGGTGCCCCAGCGTCGCCTTGCTCTTGCTGTCGTTGGAGGAGCGCGGCCTCGTGGAGATTGGTACTTTTCAGCCATCGTTCGGCTTCAAGGATTTTCGTCGTGCAGCCCGGCTGCATTCCCTCACCAATGGGCAGTTTGGTGGGGAGAAGCAAGCCGGGCTGCGGCCTCCGCCCCGCCCTCAGCTTCAAGGATCTTTGTCATCCTTGCTGAGGCGGAGGGAGCGCTGAGCCGGGGCCTGCCTCTGCGTAGGCAGCGGCCCGCTCCTTCCCTCAGCGATCTGGGGAGAAGGGCGTTCGCCGCCTGTGGCGCTTGGTAGCTGCCGCGCGCTTGGCTCCCCAGCATGAGCGGCTCTGGCGCTGATTCCGGTGTCGCCCCCCACTACCGATCCTTGCTGCGCCGCCGGCTGTTGGGGGGTCGTCCAACACGTCGTACGCCGCGAGGGAGGCGTTCGTGTTCTGGGACGGTCCCGTTCTCGTTCTTGTGGCGAGGGCGGGAGCGAGGACCTATCGGTGTGCTTTCGGAGCAGACGCCGTACGCCGGTGCGGCGTTGGTGAGCAGGTGGCCATCGGCGCTGAGGTGGTGGCAGTCGGAGGAGGTTGTCTCTGCCGACGAGACCGCCAGCGCCGCCCGCACCCCGGACCTCCGTCTCTTTGGCTTGAATGGCTGGTTCTCGTCCTTCATGGGCGAGGGCTTTTCCGCCACAGCGTTTGCCCTGAAGCCGTTGCTGCAGCTGTCTTGCCGCCCGAGACGGAGGTCGTTGTCGCTGCTGCTGGAGCGATTGCCGGTGAGCCGCTTGGAGTTCGTCATCCTACGGGCCCCCTGGTATGGAGGTTGTTCATACCCGCGGGAGCGGAACCGGAGTTCCGTTTGTAAGGAGATATACAGGGTTTTTGCCGGAGCAAAATGTAACCGCTTCAGGTACTTAGACATTTGTCGTAGGTCAGGAGAACCGCCGAGGGTTCTGCCGACGTCTAAGCCTGTGTAGCATAGTTACCCCAGGTATATGTGTTTGTTCTTTGTGGTTGTCGAGGCCTGAACATTTGGGTATTCGAGACCGAAGGTGTGTGTCTTCCTCATTCCGAGCGCTGGGACTTGTCTGTTGGCTGGCCGAACCACTTAACCGAGCATCGGTCGCCTTTCACGGAAGGTGACGAGTGAGGTGTCCGTATCCCGGAGGTGTAGGAGTCCCTCGGCTCTGTCAGCCTTGCTGCTCTAGGCTTCCCTTGCTCAGTTTTCGGAACCCACGGCTGCTCTGCGATGAGCCGGAGCCGGAGGCAGCAGTGTTAGCGCGGACAGACGTAGAGTTAGCTCGGAAAGAGACTTCGTCGGCCCGGGAGACGGCGCTTCCCAGGCCGAAGAAGGTGTGGTAGTAGCCGCTGGAGCTTGGCCAAGACATCTGCTGGCGCGGTGCTAGTGTCCTCCCTTAGGTGGAGGTCCTTTTGCCCGGGTCGCCGTCCGAGGCCGGGCCTGGTTCCACCGAGGGTGGAATCAACGCCGAGGGTGCTGCTGCTCCCCCTGCCGATGCCAGGACCTGCAGGAACAGTTTGTCTGTAGCATGTGTATGCTTTTTTGCAGCCGCCGAGGCCTAAACACTTTATCGTCGTGTTTAAAAAGCTACGTCTTCTCTCCTCTTATTTCGAGCATCGCGACTTGTCTGTCAATAGCTATCCGAACGAGAGTTACTTTTCGCGGAAGGTGATGAGTGAGGTATCCGTATCCCAGAGGCGTAGGAGTCCCTCGGCTCGGTCGGCCTTGCCGCTTACGTGCGCTCTCATTTGGTCGAAGGATTCCATTATTGGGACAGTCAAGAAGGCGCGAAAGTCGTTTTCTACCCGAGTGTTAGGACTTGTTCGGTAGCAGGATCGCTTATCCGAGCGTGAGTTACTTCTCGCGGAAGGTGATGAGTGAGGTATCCGTATCCCGGAGGCGTAGGAGTTCCTCGGCTCGGTCGGCCTTGCCGCTTACGTGTACTCTCGTCGTTCTCAGGATCCCGCTATCAATACAGAAGTCGAAAGCACAAAGGTTGTTTTGGTAGAAAATTTTTCCAAGGAAAATTTTGACGCAGAGGGGGTTCCCCCCTTCTAGCCCCCGAGGGAGGGTCGGGCTTTGCTGAGGCAAGGCCGACCCTTCCTTGATGGTTAGACTTTGTGTATGTAAACGAGGTACATGAACGACTTAAAACATCTTAAGGGTAGAAGCGACGTAGCTATTGGATGTTCCAAGCGTTGTTGTAGACCTCGCCTTGATCGTTGGCCAGCTTGTATGTTCCGGGCTTCAAGATCTTGGCGATGATGAAGGGCCCTTCCCAGGGAGGAATGAGCTTGTGGCGCCCTCGGGCGTCCTGTCGCAGGCGAAGCACCAAGTCTCCCACTTGGAAGCCTCGGGCCCGAATGCTTCGGGCGTGGTAGCGCCGCAGCGACTGCTGGTACCGTGTCGAATGTAGTAAGGCGACGTCTCAAGCCTCCTCAAGTTGGTCCAGCGCGTCTTCCCGGCTGATCTGGTTGCTTCGGTCGTCGTATGCCTTGGTCCTCGGGGAGCCATATTCTAAGTCCATGGGGAGGACGGCCTTGGCCCCATAGACTAGAAAGAACGGCGTAAAACCCGTGGCGCGGCTCGGCGTCGTCCTCAGACTCCAGACTACCGAGGGTAGCTCTTTCATCCATCGCTTGCCGAACTTGTTGAGGTAGTTGTAGATCCTTGGTTTGAGCCCCTGCAGAATCATACCGTTGGCACGCTCCACCTGCCCATTTGTCATGGGATGAGCTACGGCGGCCCAGTCCACACGGATGTGGTGGTCGTCGCAGAAGTCCAGGAACTTTTTTCCGGTGAACTGCGTGCCATTGTCGGTGATGATTGAGTTTGGGACCCCGAACCGATGAATAATGTTGGTGAAGAATGCCACCGCCTGCTCGGACCTGATGCTGTTTAGGGGTCAGACCTTGATCCACTTGGAGAATTTGTCGATAGCGAACAGCAGGTGCGTGAAGCCCCCGGGTGCCTTCTGCAAGGGTCCGACGAGGTCCAGACCCCACACAGCAAATGGCCAGGTGATGGGTATCGTCTGCAAGGCCTGAGCGAGCAGATGCATCTGCTTTGCGTAGAATTGACACCCCCGGCAGGAGCGCACAATCCTAGTGGCATCGGCCACCGTGGTTGGCCAGTAGAATCCTTGTCGGAAGGCATTCCCCACGAGGGCTCGAGGCACTGCATGGTGGCCGCAAGCCCCCGAGTGTATTTCTTGCAACAGCTCTTGTCCTTGGGCGATAGATATGCATCGTTGAAGGATGCCTGAGGGGCTGCGGTGGTAGAGCTCTTTTTCATCACCCAGCAGGACAAATGACTTGGCGCGCCGAGCCAGCTGCCGAGCTTTGGTATTGTCGATGGGAAGCCCTCCTTGGAGGAGATATTCCAGGTACGGGGCCTGCCAGTTCGGATCTAGTGTGACCCCATTCTGTTCCTCTTCGACGGGCAAGGCCTCTTCCTCGATGGCCGAGGGTGCCTCGGGTGCCACCGAGGGTACCTCGGGCTCGGCTGAGGGTGCCTCGGGCTAGGCCGAGGCTTCCTCAGGCTTGGGCGCGTCGTCGATCTTGACGGATGGTTGATGTAGGTCTCTGGAGAAGACGTCGGGGGGAACTATCGTTCGCCCCGAGGCTATTTTCGCCAGCTCGTCCGCAGTCTCATTGTACCGTCGGGCGATGTGGTTGAGCTCTAGCCCGTAGAACTTGTTCTCCAGGCGCCGGACTTTGTCGCAGTAGGCTTCCATCCTCCGGTCACGGCAGTGGGAGTTCTTCATGACTTGGTCAATGACAAGCTACGAGTCGCCTCGAGCGTCGAGGCGTCGGACCCCTAGCTCGACGGTGATGCGTAGCCCGTTAACCAGTGCTTCATACTCGACCACGTTGTTTGACGCCAGAAAATGGAGGCGAATGACGTAGCGGAGATGCTTTCTGAGGGGTGAAACGAAGAGCAGGCCAGCGCCCGCTCCTGTTTTCATGAGTGACCGATTGAAGTACATGGTCCAGAGCTCGGGCTGGATTGGAGTTGTTGGTAACTGGGTGTCAGTCCACTCAGCCAGGAAGTCTGCCAAGACCTGGGATTTTATGGCCTTCCGAGGAGCGAATGATAGCGTTTCGCCCATAAGCTCTACCGCCCACTTTGCTATCCTACCCGAGGCCTCGCGGCACTGGATGATCTCCCCCAGGGGGAAGGATGACACCACAGTTACCGGATGAGACTCGAAGTAGTGTCGCAACTTTCACCGTGTCAGGATCACCGCGTAGAGCAGCTTCTGGATCTGTGGGTAGCGAGCTTTGGTCTCAGAAAGTACTTCACTGATGAAGTAGACTGGCCTCTAGACGGGCAGTGCATGCCCTTCTTCTCGTCTCTCGACTACGATCGCAGCGCTGACCACCTGAGTAGTCGTGGCTACGTAGATCAAGAGGGCTTCTCCTACGGCGGGGGGCACCAGGATGGGTGTTTTCGTATGGAGCGCCTTAAGGTTTTCGAGAGCTTCCTCAGCCTCAGGGGTCCAAGTGAAGCACTCGGCCTTCCTTAAGAGGCGGTACAGAGGCAAGCCTTTCTCGCCAAGGCGTGAGATGAAGCGGCTTAGAGCCGCAAGGCATCCCATGACCCTCTATACTCCTTTCAAATCTTTGATCGGTCCCATGCTGGTGATGGCCGCGATTTTCTCCGGGTTGGCCTCGATGCCCCGCTCGGAGACGATGAACCCAAGGAGCATGCCTCGGGGGACTCCGAAGACACACTTCTCGGGATTGAGTTTCATGCCTTTCGCTCTCAGACACTTGAATGTCGTTTTAAGGTCAGAGAGGAGGTCGGAGGCTCTCTTCATCTTGACAACGATGTCGTCGACGTAAGCCTCGACTGTTCTGCCGATGTGTTCTCCGAACACGTGGTTCATGCACCTCTGGTAAGTGGCGCCTGCATTCCTCAACCCAAATGGCATTGTGGTGTAACGGTACATGCCAAAAGGTGTGATGAAAGAAGTCGCGAGCTGGTCGGACTCTTTCATCTTGATTTGGTGATAGCCTGAGTAGGCATCGAGGAACGACAGAGTTTCGCACCCAGCTGTGGAGTCCATGATTTGATCGATGCGAGGTAGAGGGTAGGGAACTTTCGGATATGCTTTGTTTAGACCAGTGTAGTCTATACACATCCTCCATTTCCCATCCTTCTTCCTTACGAGAACAGGGTTAGCTAACCATTCGGGATGGAAAACCTCTTTGATGAACCCTGCCGCGAGTAGCTTGTGGATCTCCTCGCCTATGGCTCTGCGCTTTTCCTCGTCGAAACGGCGTAGGGTTTGCTTCACGGGTCGGGCTCCAGCTTTGACATCCAGTGAGTGCTCGGCGACATCCCTCGGTATGCCGGGCATGTCCGAGGGACTCCACGCAAAGACTTCGGTGTTTGCGCGGAGAAAGTCGACGAGCACTGCTTCCTATTTGGGGTCGAGCTCAGAGCCGATCCGAACTTGCTTGCTGGCGTCGTTGCTGGGGTCGAGAGAGACGGACTTGACCGCCTCAACTGGTTCAAAGTTGCCGGCGTGCTGCTTCGCGTCGGGCGCATCCTTGGAGAGGCGTTCAAGGTCGGCGATGAGGGCCTCGGACTCGGCGAGAGCCTCGGCGTACTCCACGCACTCCACGTCGCATTCGTACGCGTGGCGGTACGTGGATCCGACAGTGATGATCCCATTCGGGCCCGACATCTTGAGCTTGAGGTAGGTGTAGTTGGGGACGGCCATGAACTTGGCGTAGCATGGTCTTCCCAACACCGCATGGTAGGTTCCTCGGAACCCGACGACCTCAAAGGTGAGAGCTTCCTTTTGGAAGTTTGAGGGAGTTCCAAAGCAGACGGGTAAGTCGATCCGTCCGAGGGGTTGGATTCGCTTCCCGGGCGCGATCCCGTGGAAGGGTGCCGCACCGGCTCGGACTTCGGACCGATCAACCCCTAAGAGTACCAAGGTCTCGGCGTAGATGATGTTAAGGCTGCTGTCTCCGTCCATGAGGACCTTGGAGTGCCTAACGTTGCCGATAATCGGATCGACGACGAGCGGGTACCTTCCCGGGCTCGGCACGAAGTCGGGGTGGTCGCCTTGGTCAAAGGTGATAGGCTTGTCGGACCAGTCTAGGTAGACTGGCGCCGCCACCTTCACCGAGCAGACTTCCGAGCGCTCCTGCTTGCGGTGCCGAGCCGAGGCATTCGCCGCCTGCCCACCGTAGATCATGAAGCAGTTGTGGACTTCCGGGAATCCCTCTTCCTTGCCGCCCTCCTTCTTGTCCTTGTCATGGCCCTTGCCATCCTTCGTCGGGGGCCCGGTCTTATGGAAGTGGCGTCGGAGCATGACACATTCTTCGAGGGTGTGCTTGATGGGCCCCTGGTGATAGGGGCACGGCTCTTTGAGCATCTTGTCGAACGCGTCGGCCCCTCCAGGTGGTTTCCGAGGGTTCCTGTGCTCAGCCGCAGCGACGAGATTCGTGTCTGCGGCGTCACGCTTCGCTCGTGACTTGTTTTTGGCCTTCTTCTTCGTGCCCCGCTGGGCGGACGCCTCAGGGGCGTCTGTCTTCGGCTCCCCCTGAGGCTGCTTGTCCTTCCAGAAGATGGCTTCAACCGCCTCTTGACCCGAGGCGAACTTGGTGGCGACGTCCATCAGTTCGCTCGCGCGGGTGGGAGTCTTGCGCCCCAGTTTGCTCACCAGGTCCCGGCAAGTGGTGTCGGCAAGGAAAGCCCCGATGACATCCGAGTCGGTAACGTTGGGCAGCTCGGTGCGCTACTTCGAAAACCGCCGGATGTACTCTCGGAGGGACTCCCCTTGCTGCTGGCGGCAGCTTCGGAGGTCCCACAAGTTCCCAGGGCGCACGTACGTGCCTTAGAAGTTCCCCGCGAAAGCTTTGACCAGATCATCCCAGTCGGAGATCTGCATAGGAGGCAGATGCTCCAGCCAGGCTCGGGCGGCGTCGGAGAGGAAAAGGGGTAGATTACGGATGATGAGGTTGTCATCATCCGCCCCTCCCAACTAGCAGGCCAGTCGGTAGTCCACGAGCCACAGCTCCGGCCTCGTCTCCCCTGAGTACTTGGTGATAGTAGTCGGGGCTCGGAAACGGGCAGGGAATGGTGCTCGTCGTATGGCCCGGCTGAAGACTCGCGGGCCGGGTGGTTCGGGTGAAGGACTACGGTCCTCCTCACTGTTGCAGCGTCCCCCACGCCTAGGGTGGTAGCCTCGGTGCACCTTCTCATCAAGGCGGGCTCGATGGTCGAGATGGTGGTGTTCGTTGCCGAGGCGTTCCCGGGCGGTGGGCGCCTCGTCCCATGTACGCTCGGGATGGACCGAGGCTTCCCGAATGCGCCGGGAGGACACCGCGCGATGCTCCGAGGGGTCAGCTCGCCTGCGGGAGGCGGAGCTCTCGGCTCGTTGAACCGCAGCGCCCTCCAGAAGATTCTTGAGTTCGCCCTAGATGCGCCATCCCTTGGTGGTGGATGGCTCCGGCATGGCCCGAAGCAGCATCGCCGCTGCAGCTAGGTCCTGGCCGGACCCACTGACGGTCGGAGGCAGCGCTGCCCTGGCATTGTCGACGATGCGGTGCCGGACGTCTTGGGCCCGATGACAGGCTTCTCTGGCGAGTGATCGACCTGCCCACTCCTGTTCGATGCTCTGTCGGAGCTGTACCAGCCGGCCTGCTTCCCCGTCGACCCGGGCCTGCATCTCACGGATTTGCTCGAGCTGTATGTCCTGACCCCCCGCAGGAACTGGGACGACAGCTAGCTCCCGCGGGATGTCAACGCGAGATGAGGGTCCAGGGGGATCGTCAACCTCTGGCATACCGAGGCGGTTGCCTTCGTTGTGATCTCCCAGATCGGCGTGGAAACATTCACGACTTGGGCCGTAACCCTCGTCGTCAAGGTCATGGCCATCGTCAGAACAACCGGAGAGGCAGTGGTCACATGCGGACATGAAGCCCCGCATAGCACCGGGGTCATTGAGGGCAGAGAAATCCCAACCGGAGTCGGGGATGTCCTCTTCCTCGGAACCCGCTGGTCCGAAGGTCGCGACGGCTGTCAGTTGGTCCCAGGTCGACCACATGTGGTACCCCGGAAGGTTTGGATACGCCTTTACGAAGGCGCTCACCATAGCGGGGTCGCTAGGTGGATCGAAGCTGAACCGAAAAGGTATGGGCTGGAAAACGGACGGTACCTCTTGGTCGTTGGACGGTGGTGAAGTCGCGTCGGGGGAGGTGCACACCGTCATCTTAGGTACAAGGGTAACGCCCAGCAGGCCTTTCGCGAGGGTGCTGGCGTCATCAGTCCGCTTGGGGCTGACACGTCGCGGGGAAGTGACACCCGCCGTCGCCTCAGGTGCGAGGGCAATGTTCGGCATGTCCCGCGGGGGAGTGCCGGCGTCGTCGACTCGCTCTGGTGCGACAGCCGACAAGGTGCCGCCTCCTGCGTGGCCATGGTTGCCCCGTCTCCGCTTCTTCCGACGAGGAGGGTGGCGGGGACGACCGGAGTGCTTCTCTTCTGTCGCGGGGGGATGCTATCGTAGAGCTCGCCGCCGCCGGGCGAGTCGAAGACCGTCGTTGTCGTCACGCCGCGGGGGAAGGAGTACCATGTCGTAGCTGCCGTCGAGGGACATGAACCGAAGACTCCCGAAGCGGAGCACCATCCCGGGCTGGAGAGGTTGCTGAAGACTCCCCATCTGGATCTCAACAGGAAGGTGTTCGTTAACACACAGCAGGCCCCTACCTGGCGCGCAAACTGTCGGTGTTTCGACCCTGGGGGTCCCTGGACCGACGAGTAAATTGTCGCTGCGTGTCCCTGCCCAGATGGGTTGGCACGGGATGGAACACAAGATGTGGGACAAGCCTTGTATTATCCTGCACCAGGGGTGCCGCTCGCAGTAGGGGTTACAAGCGCGTCGCGTGAGGGAGAGAGAGAGGGGGACACAAAGCTCGTCCGCCGCTTCCCTCGCGCGAACCTCCCTCAGGGTGGCCCTGGACTTCCCTTTTATAGAGGCAAGGAGAGAGTCCAGGTGTACAACGAGGGGGCGTAGCTATGCGCTAACGTGTCCGGCAGTGGAGTGCCTAAGCCCTGTGTACATGCCAACGTGGCCGTTGGGGGAGAGCTTGGGCGCTGTTCATGTGATGGCGTGGCCGCCGGAGGAGCGCCTGAGTCCTGTAGGAGCGCAGCTGGCAGCGCGGTGAGGACCCTGCTAACGTCTCCTTGCTGTCGTAAGGGGCTGAGAGCCACCGGCGTCATGGCGCACGCGGGGCACCATCATTACCCGTCGCCGGGGTAAGCCGGATGGGACGCCGGTCTTGTTCCTTGTAGCCTAAGCAGGCTAGGAATAGGGGAATGATGCGTCCCCTATCTGCATGGTCAGTCCGAGCCCAGGGTCGGTCGAGGCAGAGACTTCTCTTGAGGCCGAGGCCAGGGTCGGGCGAGGACGCGATTCCCCCCGAGACTGGGGTCGAGGCCGAGTCCGGGGGTCGGGCGAGGCGGAGACCTCCTCCCGAGGCCGGAGCCTGAGGTCGGGCGAGGCAGAGCTTCCTGTTGCGCCCGAGGCTTGAGCTCGGTGGTTGATCGTGACTTGTTGTCAGTCGTTGCCGGGGTGGCTGACACGGCAGTCGGAGTGGAGCGGGCGGCGCTGTTTTCCTGTCATATCGGACAGTGAAGAGGAGGGGCGAAGTGACTGCGGTCACTTCGGCCTGGTCGACTGAGGCGCGCATGTCAGGATACGGCGTCAGGCATCCCCCGCATTTAATGCGCCTGCAAAGCGGTCGGTTGATGAGGCGGTATGGCCAAGGTTGCTTCACAACGAAGCCTGCGCGAGCCGGGCCTCAGGAGAGCCGAGGGGGCGCCTACCGTCTGTGGAGGCCCTCGGGCGAGGCGTGAATTCGTCTGGGACCACTGTTCCAACCCGAGGCTGGGCTCGGGTGAGATCGCGTCCTTCGGGTGGACGAAGTCTTGGCTTGAACCGCACCCGTCAGTTGGTCTGAGGGTGTTAACCAGCCGTGATTAGGAGCGTTGGGGGTACCCCTAATTATGGTACCCAACAGGCGCTGTAATTTTCGCTTTTGCGATCGCGTCAATCTCGATGGGCACCATCGGGGCATGGAGTATTTTGAATCGGCCGTTTTGTTGATAGCCGTATCTTCTTTTTTGTTTGTGTTGGCCAATTTACCAAAAATCATCGGTCCTTTGTTATTTTGTTGTACGATGACATATGTTGTTCCTATTTCAATGACGCCCCCTTTTATCGTAATGTTGGAGACCGTAGCTATATACCCCCCTACCGGATTAGTCAGCCTTTGGGGCCGAGTGGTTCGGCAATCTTGATGGGCCTATGCTCATGGACCAGATTGAGGGGCTCTCAATCGGTCTTGTACTGGAGGCATCAACCTGACAAAGACAGATGACTGGGGTGCCCCAGGCGGAGTATTGTGGTGTCCCAAAAGGATATGGTGGCATACCCCACATCTGATTTGGGATATATGGTGGTGGTGGTATGTATGTATGTATGTATAATGATATGACATAGGTGTGTATGGGAGTGGAGGTGTCCATGCATGTACGTTAGGTCTTAGTTGGACATTATGACCTCCCGTCCTTTCTGATTAGTGAGGTGGTCCAATTGGCCTAACCTGCTGTCGCTCCTGGGTGGGTAAGCGAGACCGCTTTGGTGGCCGGTCACTGGGACTGGCCTTATTTTTCACATATTTAGACAATAATTGATCAAAGGTCGAGCTGGACTTGACCAGCTCCTTGAACGTGTTAGTTTTCCACGTACCTATTTCTGGTCGTCGTGGTTTGAAGGTACGTGGTCGTCGTGGATCCTCGGCGTTGCCGGACCGTCCGCTGGAATGCTCCGGACCGTCCGGTGATGTTACGGACCATCCACGCCTGGGCACCGGATCGTCCGTGATGCGTAGTATGGGTTCTCGCGCATGTCCCCTTGTATGTGCTTGCCCTCCAGTGCTAGAGGTTGTGATGGCCACCTTCAATGTCTCCCCTCCATCAGGAGTCTTCTCGGCCACCACTTTCCTGCAAGAGATTTTGTTGTTTCCATCGGCCTCCCGTGCGTTGCCGATGATGACTTCTTTGTCTTTGCCCTTATCGGTTGTGCTGGGCCGAATTAGGACCTTTTTGCCATTGAAGTCGATCACATTCATTGGGAAGGGCTCCTTGTCCTCCTGAAATTTCGATCGTCCCTCGTTAATGGCCGATTGGATTTGTCATCGAAACACATTACAATCATTAGTGGCATGGAAAAATGAGTTGTGCCACTTGCAATATGCGCGACACTTTATTTCGTCGGCGGGTGGGACGGTATAATCGATCCTAATGTTACCATTTTTAAGTAATTCATCGAATATCTTATCACATTTGCCGACATTAAATGTAAACTTAACCTCCTCCTGTCGTTTCTTTTGAACTGACTGCAAGGAGGAGCAAGCCGAAGATTTGGCCTGCTCGGGCCAAACTATTTTGGCAGTGTAAACTTCCTTTGGTTCATCGTCCGAACTACTTTGATTGTGTTCTACTATATGGACATTATGATGAACCGTTTTGACTAATTCTTTGCTTCGGCTTTCACAAGCCAAAGCTCTCTAATGTAATTGTGCTAGCGTAAAGAACTGGATTCCTTCTAATTTCTCTTTTAAAAAATAGCGCAATCCATCAAAGGCTATTCCCGCCAGTTGTTTATCTATTAAATTAATTTGAAAGCATCGGTTTCTCATATCCCGGAATCTCCGGATATAATCACTAACCGATTCATCCTTTTCTTGTCGTAGGGCCACTAAGTCTACTAAATCTAGCTCGTAATCGCCAGAGAAGAAATGTTCATGAATTTTTTGTTCTAAGTCTCCCCATGACAAAATGGAATTAGGAGGGAGCGTGGCATACCATGTGAATGCAGTCCCTATTAAAGATAATGAAAATAAACGTACACGGAATGCTTCGGTGTCAATCAATTCTCGTAATTGTGCTAAGAATTAGTCTATGTGCTCACAAGTGCTCTTTGCTTGATCACCCGAAAACTTTGCGAATTCGGGTATTCTGGTCCCCTGTGGGTATGGGTAATGATCAAATCGGCTGTCATAAGGTTTTCGATATGATTGCCCCCCAGGGACCATGCTTACTCCGAGCTTATCTCGGAACGCCCTAGCTATTTCTTCTCTCACTATATCAATGGCAGCCGGTGCCAGACCACCAGCTCTCTAGTCAAACATAGGTGGAGTTGGCTGGATATTAGCATGTTGTCTTCCCTCCATTGGTTTGAGTTATATGGTGCATTATTATTCGCCCTATATGGCTCATAAGATTGATTGTTTCTTTCCAGCCTTCTAGGCGGGGCCGGAAAGATGGGCTGATGCATTGCATAGTGTGATGGGAAGTGTTGCTAGGACGGGTGAGGATTCAGGTAACAATCCTCCTCAAAAAACTCTGCACCGGACCGTCCGGTTGGATACGCGGACCGTTCGACATTATATTCGGACTATCTGGCGTCATACGCGGACGGTCCGAATGGGTTATCTAGGGTTTGCACGGTATGTGGCGGCTTGGGTGCAGGCCTCGGTAATTCGCTTCAAAAAATGGGATTGGCCGCCGCTGGCCCGGACGATCCGCGCTCACGTACGGACGGTCCGCACATGCGCATATCGGCAAATTTATCACCGATGTGCGTGGGAGGCTGTTGTTGCCCAAGGTACATGTCTATCGGCATCCCATAAAGGGGTTGTGACTGGTCGTGACAACCTGTAGCCGATGAATTACGTGTGTATTCCCTCAGTTCAACCTCGTGCGAAGGAAGATTCGCAATAGTAGACTTATCAAGCGCACGCACTAGCCTTTTATGATCATTTTGTATATCCTCTACGATACGTTGCATCTGCTCTCGCTGTTCGTCTATGTAAGCTTTAAGAGATTGGAGTTCATTGGTACTACTTACATTGGGGGTTTTCGTAGTAGGTCGGAGCGAAGCCAGATCTGTCGCCCATTGCCGAACGACTTTGTTTTTCCTGTCCACCTTGAAGTCAGCCAAGAATTTTGCCTTTGCTTCCTGGATCAGCTGCTCCTGGCGCTTCTCGAATAGGAGTTGTTCTTCAGCCGACAAGGTTTCCCATGTCGGCTTGATGATATTGCTGTTGGAAACTTCAGAGCTATCCTTTGAACCGGCCATTGAGGGCCAATCTCGATAGGTCTATATGAAATCTTCCCCAGCGGAGTTGCCAAAAAGTGTGTTGGTGCCTTTTTGGAGCACCAACCACTAAACAAGAACCGGCGGCGGTGCTATCTGGTCAGGCGCGGATGGTCCGCGGCCAAGCGCCGGACGGTCCGCGCGTGCGTAGAGGGCGGCGAAGGTCGCCGTGGCGCCTGGATCTCGCTCCCGGGAGGGACCCCGTCGGGGAGAGATCTTAGGTGATGTCTAGGCTCGGCAGGCCGACCTAGACTCCTCTAATCGACGTAGAGTCGAAGAGAAGCGGGGAATTTGGGGATTGAGGGGCTAAACTAGAACTACTCCTAATTGTATAGGAAATAAATACGAGATAAAAGTGTTATTGATTCGATTGATGATTACAAATCGGCCGTATACCTCTGTGGCTCTGTATTTATAGAGAAGGGGGGCTGGACCCTTTACAAACTAATCTCCCGAGCTAATTCCACAAACTTAGCTAACAACCGTAGCACAAAGCTCAGAACCCTAATATGTTCTGCGTACACGCGAACGATCTACACCACCAGTGCGGACCGTCCGGACTGCGGACCATCTGACCCCAGGGTCGAACCGTCCGGTCCTTATGTTAGTACTCAACAGTGCCTAGAAAACATACAGTACCACCGACGTGTGTAAAACCCTGCCGAAAAAAAAAACAGAATAAGGCACACACTTGGCGAACGAACTATCATCATGATCACACTGATATTAGACCAACTCCAATAGAATGCGTTGAAAACTCTCCTATCAATTTTCTAGTCAATTTTTTATTCTCTTACTTTACAACCAGATTAAACAAAACTAAAATATGTGGAAATACATATTTACAAAAAATAGACTAATATAGTATTTTGTACGTAGGAGAGTTTGTGAAAAAAAGATGTAGAAATTGTACAGCACGCAAGATATTTTGCAACCTAGTCAATCACTAAGCAGAAAGGAGCAGATATAGATGTCCAAACAGTGCGGGCCGCCCGTTTGGCCCGTGGCACGGCACGAATTTAGCCCGGTCCAAACACGGCCCGGCACGGTCGGTTACGGGCCCGGGCCGGCACGGCCCGTTTAGCGGGTCGGGTATGGGCAGATACGGCGGCCCGCGTGCTTTGGCCCGGCCCGGCCCGATAAATGGGTCGGCCCGACGGCGGCCCGCATATTTATATAAATACTAAATATGTAAATACATTTAATTCTCTCGTAGTATGTAAATACTAAATACACGGCCAAACATATATAAAATGCATACATAAATATAAAATGCATACATAAATATTTTGTTGTCTCAATATATATAAATAATATGTTATTATATATGATTAATTCTGTTAAATATATGTATTTATATATCGTTCTACTGTTGGTTCGGGCCAGTGCCCGGCCCAGTCCGTTGAGGCCCACCAGGCCAATGGGCCGGCCCGGCACGATTTTTCCCTGTGCGTGCCGGGTTTGGGCATGTCACTAGGTACGTGGGCCAGCCCGACCCGGTCCAAAGCATCAACGGGCCGTGCCTGGCCCGGCCCTATTCGTACCGGGCCGAAACAGATTCGGGCCCGTTTGGACATCTATAGGAGCAGAACAGAAGAGAACAACAAATTGCATGGTTGAGCATGAGAGCGACTTGACTGCGTGACTTTTCCGTCCAACGATGTCATATCACAACACAAGTGGTAAATTTTAAACCCACCCTTTTTTTTGTATCTGTGGATGCCAACTTGCCAAGACCAAGCGACCAGCCGCCAGCAAAGCTGATGCGCTAGCTCTTGGAGCTGATATTTCTCATATATTAGTAATAACTAACTAATTATAAGAAATAAAATGGTGATGAATTAACTCATTTCATTACAAAAACCAAACAAAAAAAAATAATGAGAAGACGATAGACTAACTCATTTCTAAATCCAAACACCCTATAAAGTTTAGTTCATA
Source organism: Zea luxurians (assembly GCA_029449295.1). Taxonomy (NCBI): domain Eukaryota; kingdom Viridiplantae; phylum Streptophyta; class Magnoliopsida; order Poales; family Poaceae; genus Zea; species Zea luxurians. The sequence continues at coordinate 118,265 of JAOPSE010000311.1, read as the reverse complement.
TCATATTATGATACTAGATGTTTAAATATTTATTTTTAATATTAAATATAGTCTAAATAAAAATTAATTACACAACTAAAAACTAAACCAAAAACTAAACGTCGAGACAATTTTTTAAAGCCAACGTGACGGGAGAACGGCGGAACGAGAGCTCAATGTAATTTGAGTCAAGGCAGGCCCACTAGAAAGCCCAGAACATACCAAGGCCCCACTCTCTTTCTCTCTTTCTTCCCCAGGCCCCAGCAATGCAATTCCGCAGACAGACGCAGGCGGCAGGCAGCGGCGCAGCGCACCGCTTCTTCCCCTTCTATCTCTCATCTACAGCCTTCGCTGCGCCGCCATGGCCACCACCCGCTTGCTGCCGCTGCTCCGACGCCGCCTCGCCGCCGCAATCGCCGGATCGCCTGCTCCCTACTCCCTCCGAGGTAGCCCCATCCCATCCCCCAACATATCTGCCCTCTTCTGTTTCTCCCCTTTCGGTTGCTGGGTCTCATCTTATTAGTTGCGCTCGCGCGTCCCCTCCAGCTCCTCGGATGGCGAGGGAGCTCCGAACTAACCCTACCAACTCATGGTTCATGGCTTGTCTGTGATCCATCCAGATTTCTCTCTCCCTCCTTAACTGCCAGGTGCTGCTCAGGATTGCTTTTGGGTTCGCGAGAGGAATCCACCTTCTCTGCCGTGTGCCTCAATTTTTTTGCAAGCATTCTCCGTATGTTTAACAGAGGCTCACTCAACGTTAATGAGAGCAGGGATGCGGGTGTCCAGCGCAGCGCTGTCTCCCCACCTTGTACCTATTATTGACTGACACCGTAGAGACCAGAATCTTGCATTGCTCTCTGTCTGATGGCTACGCAGCTTGCTCGTATTGTCATATTTACTGGAATATACTCCTTGCAATGTCCCTTTAAAACCCCATGGCACCAGTCCCTGACTTCCTGTTCACCGACCGGCCGGCGAGTGGCTTGCTCCCTGGCTGTATTTGCTGTGCTCATGTGCTGTACTGCTGTAGTGGTGTATTCGTTGTTGCTCAATGCTCAGTTGCTCACTCGTTGCCTATCCCAAATGGATGAAAACTAGCTCTCTAATTGGTTGATTAGGCCTGGTTAGAGGCTGATTAATCGTGATTAGTCGGCTGATCGCCCCTCTGGCCATCAGAGCCGATCAGCCGATCTGAAAACATTGGTCTAATTCATGCGTTACAAGTCTCCAGTCTTCTTCTTGTTTTTTGGAATACATATTGGTTGCTACTGCCCTGCTTTCACAAAGAGCTAACGATAACTGCTGCAGTAAGAAACCGACTGCCTAGCTGTGATTCGGGATATTCATGGTTACTGCTTCATCCTTGAGCGTACCATAGATATTTTGCAATTTTGCCGAGCAGATTAGTTGATTACTGAACTGGAAACTCATGTCATCGCAGGACCCTCATTTCCTGCACCAGCAGCTGCAGGGCTAAGGTCCCTCCTAACAGTTGCTGGAGCGAGCGATACTGCAACAGAACCCCAGGACCAACTGCATTCCGAAACAACTCCCCCGCCGGCTTCTGTCCCGACACCGGAGTCCGGTCTCAAAGTCAGGGACACCTCCAACCTGAAGATCTCACCAAGGCATGACCTCGCCATGATCTTTACGTGCAAGGTGTGCGAGACCAGGTCCATGAAGATGGCCAGCAGGGACTCGTACGAGAACGGAGTCGTGGTCGTGCGGTGCGGTGGCTGCAACAACCTCCACCTCATGGCGGACAGGCTTGGCTGGTTTGGGGAGCCAGGGAGCATCGAGGACTTCCTAGCGACGCAAGGGGAGGAGGTGAAGAAAGGTTCGACAGATACTATCAGCTTTACTTTGGACGACTTGGCTGGGTCTCAGGTCAGTTCTAAGGGGCCTTCCGAACAAAATTAATATGATAGTGTTTAGTCCAGTAAGAACCTGTAGAAGGCTCTCTTTACTATAAAGAAGATGCGCATGTCACCTGTGTGTTGAAGAGAAGAAAAAAGCGCCTCTAGAAGCCTACCTTAACTGTTGCCCCTGTAGTTCTGCTTAACTTCATGGCTTTTCATGTGTAGCTTTCGAGCCCGCCCATCAAATACGCGATGTTGTGAACCTATTGTAGTGTAGTTATTTCCTATACCAAAAACTGGATCCAAGAGAGGCTACATAAATTGATGGACTGCCCGCATTTCTGATCATGTGTATTGCTTGTGGTTAAATATGCGCCTCTTACAGATGGTTGTTATGCTGGAAGCTGGTGAAGAGCTACAAATTTCATGATTAGTCGTCGTACCCATACATACACTGAATTTGCATATCAAATTTACATTGGTGTTAGGGAAGAAACCGCCTCTGTAATTTAGGGCATCCCTGCTATTGAAGAAATCTGTCCTCATCTACACATACTGACATACCTTACCAAGAGGGGCTCTAGTCTACAATCCTATTGCACTGAAATTAACAAAAACAGAGCTGCTACGTGGGCATAGAAGTTTTCCTTGACCTCTCTCTCTCTCTCTCAGTTCTTCTGGAAGGTGACCATGCAGAAGAAGGCCACACAGCGGAAGAGTACCCCGTTGGCGATGAGGACCGCTATACAGAGAGCCTCGTGCTCGATGTCGTAGCCGCTCCTGACCAGCGAGCCACACCGGGTTATGAGCCACACTCCGGAATAGCTGCAATCAAAGGGAGAGGGAGGGCAGAGAAATGATGTTGTGTTTTATCAGGTTGCTGCAACAAACAGGGACATGCTTGATGAGCTGAGCCATGCATACTTCTGAGCGTTGGCAATGACGAAGGCTTCCAGAGCCCACTTGGTGTAGCACAGGTCGGCAAGGATCGTGTCCTTCTGCTGAGTGGCTATCAGAGTCAATACCACCGGAAGCAAGGCCGACCACTGGAATACGCATGTGTTGTTCATTCATTCATTCATCAGGAGCAATATTAAGACGACAGGTGCCTCACTCACTCACCAGCTGCGCGGAACCTGGCTGGAAGAAGACTGCGAAGGTGTATCCGATGCCGGTGACGCAGTAGACGAGCGCGAGGAGGACGATGTAGTTCTCCCAGATGGAGGACCGCGGGTTGTTGAAGAAGTAGAACATGGAGAGGTAGACGATGGGCTTCACCACCGTGTTGAAGTGGTCGATGCTGTCCTTGGACAGGAAGTAGGCCAGCGAGCTCATCCCGGAGGCTCGCTCCCTCCAGTAGTTTATCTTGTCCAGCGTGAAGGAACGCAGGGCCCCGATCTTGCACAGAAGAGCTGCGACCAACGTTGTTGGCTTGGCTATCACTATCAGAGGAGAGAAGACGACCAGGAGAGGAGGGAGAGCTACTTACAGACAGCGATGACGGTGTAGGTGTACCCCAGCGCCCCGAATGTCTCGTCGCTCACTTTGGCCAGCGTTCCCAGGCATATGCCGGCGAGACAGAGGATCAGGTAGTCCACTCCCTGTATCCTGGCGTCACGGAGCCTCTGCTTGCCGCACCTGGAACAAGAATGGAAGAAGAAGAAAGAAGAAGAAGAAGCAGCAGGGACAGGACCGGCCCGGACCTGACCTTACCTTCCTAGGAAGTATCTGTACTGCCTGAGTATGCCTGGAGTCTTGCGCTTGGACAGGTCCTCCGACGTCTTGTTGTAGTCGTACTCGTCCTTCTTCTGCCCGAGGATGTCCCTGAGGTTGCCCCAGAGCAGCGAGACCACGGACGACGGCTCGTCCGGAGCGTGTCCCGCGCCGCCCCTGGACGTGGACTCCGATTCCGACGAGCTCTGCAGCATGTCCCGCGGCACGTCGTAGCCGTTGTGCACCATCCACCTGATGGGCAGGTCCTTCACGCTGCCTCCCGAGCTCAGGCTCGGCTTCACGATGCCCTCCAGGATGTCGATGTAGTAGTCCGGCGGGTTCACGCGCTCCGGCACCACGATGCCCAGCCCTGTGAAGTACTCCTCCACCTTCTTCACCGGCCCGTGGTACACCGTCATGCCCCCCTTGGCCAGTAGGATCAGGTCGTCGAACATCCTGTACAGGGTGTAGCTGGGCTGGTGGACCACCATGGAGATGTTGACGCCCTCGAGAGCCTCGCGGCGGAGGGCGCGGAGCAGGAGCAGCGAGGATGCGCTGTCCAATCCAGACGTCGGCTCGTCCAGGATCAGCACCGACGGCTCCATCACCATCTCCAGGCCGACGTTGACCCTCTTCCGCTGCCCGCCGGAGATGCCGCGCTGCTCCACCGTCCCCACCAGGGAGTCCCGGACCGGCTGCAGCCCAAGGGACTCGATGACCCTCTCCACGACGAGCACCTTGTCGGCTTTCGACATCTCCGCCGACAGCCTGCACCTCGCGTTGAACCACAGGTTCTCCTCCACCGTCAGGTTGCCGTGGACGATGTCGTCCTGGGGTACGAAGCCGATGATCTTCTTGTACCCTCGGATGGGCTCGACCCTGCCGTTTATGAGCACCAGGCCCGACGTGTCGCACCCTGTGGCCTTGCCAGCGATGGCGCTGAGGAAGGTGGTCTTCCCGGCGCCGGACGGGCCCATGACGGCCGCCACCTTCCCGGGCGAGAGCTTCCCCGTGACGGACCGCAGGAGCTTCTTCTTGCTGCCCTTGAGCGTGAGGGTCAGGTCCTTGAAGGCGATCTCGATTGAGGGCCGCGTGCTCACGTCGTGGTCCTGCGCCATGGAGATGACGCCCGAGAAGGTCATGTTGTGGTTCTCCTGCTGCATCGCCTTCTCCCTCTCGATCTGGCCGTACGCGTACTTGAAGATCTGGCTCCGGGTGTGCATCTCCTTGCCCATCGGCTTCTTCAGCGCCTTGTCCCCTACCTCCAGGTTAAACCCTTCGTCGCTCTCCGGGTTGTCCTCGATGGAGCGCACCATGTCGGCGAGGTTGCTGTGCTTCTTCCCGCCCTCGTCACCTACCTTTGTGGACGCTCCGGCAGCTGCCTGCAGCTGCGACTGCCCACCGCCACCGCCACCGCCCTTCTTGCGCGAGAAGGTGCGGGACAGCTGCGACTGCAGGCCCACGCCGGCCTTCTTGGCCACGCCCTTGGCCGACTTCCACCTCTCCCGGGCCTGCGCGGTCTCTCGCGCGTGCCTCGCGGCGGCCTCCCGGGACTTGGCCTGCCGCTTCTCGCGGTTGGTCAGGATTTGGCCGGAGAAGTTGTAGATGATGAGGAGGACTAGGCAGGACGCGACCACAAGCAGCGCGCCGAAGATTGTGATGTCCTGAGTAGCAGAGTTTGGTGGGCAAGAGCTCTTCTTGTAGCATCCTGCGTGCAATATTCAGAAAGGTTTTTACTAGCTAGAGACTACTGTGAATGAACAAGGCTGGGCAGGGCAGGCTTACTAGTCTGTGAGGTTGATCCCTTCCTGCAATAATACCTGCAAACCCAAAGAAGAATGAACGATCATGAAGAAGAAGAAGAAGATATGCAGGGAAACGACATTAATTAGGTAGACAGGATTACCCACTACTACAAGGGAGCTTCTGAATAGTGCTGGGGCAGTAGAATCCAGCGGGGCAGAAGATGTCATCTGTCGTGACCACATCGGCCCAGATGTCGGCGGCTCCGCAGGTGTGGTTAGGGTTCCCGGGCGGCGGCTGGTAGTTGTAGCTGCAATGGCGATGCATATATGATTGGGCGGGCCGGCGGATATGACTGGAGTGGAGTGGAGTGGAGTGGAGTGGACTTACGGGTCACAGATGCCTGTGGAGGTATTCAGGCTGGACCGTGGACAGTAGGCACCCAGAGGGCAAGCTGCAAATATGCATTTCATTCATTCATTCATTCAGATGCAATGCAATGTAATGCAATGCAATGCCATGCTGCATTGCCATGCAAGAGCAGCCAGCCGAGGCTGTTGTGTGTTGGCTTTCTCTTCTTACGGATCATGCAGGTGAGGCCATGCGGGCAGAAGAATCCTGGGCAGCAGGACTGGCACTTGAGCGGCCTGTAGGGCATGTTCTTGGTGTCCTGCAGGTCGATCTTCTGGTCGGCGCCGGCGCTGCACGCCCAGCCGGGCTCGCACCCGTCGATCCACGACGACCGGTTGCAGTTGACGTTGGGCCTCACGTAGTTAGCCTCCGCCGTGTCGTCGCCGCCCATCAGGCTGTCGAAGTAGAACCTCATCTCGGCGGCCGTGCAGATCCGCTGCTGGAGGTCCCCTGTTGTCGTTGGTATCTGCTGGTCAGGAGGATTTTGTACGATTGCGGAGTATATGTATATCCTGGGCTACGCTACGTACCCTTGGTCTCCTTCATGCAATTGGTGAGGAAGGTGGTGTCCTTGGAGAAATCGAAGGCCTGATTCCACTCCGTCTCCCTGCAAGCAAAGCAAAACAAAACACAGACGATATAGTAATATTTATGATTATGACAATGCAAAACGACGACCCAAGCCCAACAAAAACACGCACGTGTCCTTGATGCAGTAGTCCAGCTTCTTGCCGATGGCGGCCGCGAAGGAGGAGGTGAGCGCCCTCAGCCGGTTGTTCATGGCGCCGGCCACGATGGGGCTCCCCACGAGGGCCTGGGACCCCTTGTCCCCGGTGCCGCCGTCGTCGTAGTCGCCTGCGCCGGCCTCCGCGAGGGACAGGCGCGGGGGCATCGGAGTCGCGGCGAACAGGGCGACGGCGGCGCGCGCGGCGGCCGCGGCGTTGCAGAGCAGCAGCAGGTGCATGGCGGCCGCCACCCAGCAGGCCATCGTTGCATCGGTCGGTAGCTGGGTCTGCGACTTGGACGGAGGAGGTGGAGCAGGAGGAGGAGGAGGAGGACGTACGCCCGTGGAGCGTTTTGGTGGCGAGGAGAAAAAACAGGCGGGAGAAGAGGAAGCGACGGGCGGAAGACAGCAGCAGAGGTGGTGGGTGCTTCGCTTTCGAAAACCGAGCCGGGCTGCGGAATGGCTCCACTTGGGCCGTGGGCCGTGGCCCAGCTAGAGTTTGGTCCGTAGGGAGGACGGCGGTGGTGGACTCGAACACCGACCGTCTCTGTCCAGTCCAGGACTGGTGATGGGAACAACTTGAATTGAATTGAATGGGATCGAGTCAAAGTCTTGGTCCAAGTCTTCCAGATGGGCCCACCACGCACCCATTCATCCGCGGCGGGAGTACTGCTGACTGCTGAGGAACAATGGTGGGCGCATTCCTCTCGTATCCTCTCTTTTCTCCTTCTTTTTCGGTTGACTTTTTAAAAAAAACATACTTTCTCCGTTTTTTAGTTGTCGCTGGATAGTAATTTTGCACTATCTAATGACAACTAAAATGAAACAGAGGGAGTATATCAAAGCTAAAGATTTCGCAAGCGTAAAAGATACGCAGCAAAGTGGCTACCAGAGCCTCGATATCACCTTAGGCTATCTCCAGCAACGTCCTCTATATCCATCATCTATATCCGTTCTTTACAGTCTTCTCTAAAAGATTTCATCCTCTATATCTCTTTCCTCTCCAACAACGTCCTCTAAATCACGTCCTCTATACTCAAATATCTATATTAGAGACATTTTTTATTTTTATTTTTTGTACATACGTATTTGTCATACTCTCAAATGTATTGTACATATTTTAGTTTTGCAAACCGGTTATTTAAAGTATTCAAATGGATAGAAGACCGTTTAGAGAAACTCTATACATAGAGAATCCAGCAGCGTCCTCTAAATTTATAGGACCGTTTAGAGGACGCTGCTGGAGGGCGTAAAGGACCATTTGATCCTCAATATTTAGGGTACAGAACCCTTTAGGGTTCCTTGCTGGAGCTAGCCTTAGATCCTATATTCGACTCTTTTGATACGAGTAAGCGAATAATATTTCCCCCGTTTTAAAATAGTATTTGTTTTAACTCTTTATTTTATGTCTACATGCAACACATAATACATACATTAAATAGTGTATGAATCCATTAAAATAATAGAACAAATTTTATTTGGTACAAATAGAGCCCATATCGAGATATATGTGAGTTGTCCGTTGTGACCATATAATGCTAATTTATTATGGTATTAGATTTGTTTAAATTAAATATGAAATGGATAAAATGTTGTATGTATATGTATATTGTATTTTTTGGCTCATAAGCTAAGCGAGTTAGCTTGAGCTCACAAAACGAGATGAGTCGAGGTGCCTCTCTAGCTCATTATCTTAATGAGACCGGTTGATCCAGCTCGATATTTTAATGAGTTAGCTTGAGCTAGACCGAACGGAGCTAAGTTGGCTCGATATCCAACTCTGGTTATATGAGGTGCCTTGCATCCCAAACAATAGCAACCATTTTTTGTGAACTCACACAAACACCTCCCAAAAAAAACCTTTATATTTAGAATCTCATTCGCTAATCTCTACTATTCTATAAGAGCATAGTGTAGACGTTCACATTTTAGTGGTGCACGGTTCTGCCTGTGCTGCGGATGGAAGGTCCCGCGATTTCTTGTCGCGCGGATGGAAGGTGCCGCGGATCCCCCACCCTCCTCCCCACACCACCTCTCCCTCCGCCTGTGCTCCACCTCCTCAGCCGCCGACAACCACGTGTCCTTGGCTCCTCGCCTCCCCGACCATCCTCCACCGTGCCATGGTTGCCGCCTCTCCTCTCACCTCCTCATCTCCCACTCCTCCCAACGCAGCCAATGGTGACAGGGATGGGGTTGGGTGTAGTGTGGTGCCGCTCGATGCGCTGTTCCTCGCCCACGCTCGCCGTAGCAGGCTTCATCCTCGACGACGACGGCGACGACAGATCCTCTTCCACACACCCGACGGCGCCTCCACCTCTCTGGGTTCCCCTCTGCTCCTCGTGCGTCGCTGTAGAGCAACCACAAAATTAGGGTTCCGTTCTCGATCTGGTCGGTACTCTCCCTCCGCCGCCACCACACCTCGCGTGGCATCCTCCGCGGGCGAGGCACAGTCGGGCCCTCGCCGCTCATATCTCCCCTTCCATCCGCCACGCCCCATTTGGGCTCCGCATCTCCCCTTCCATTGGTGCTCCTCCATCGCCGCCCCACAACGATCCCCTCCATCGCTTCCCCGGTACAGGTGCCGAAGCTGCCATCCTAGATCTTGGCCTCCAGCGCGAAAGGGTTTCGTTCTCGATCTGGTCGACACTCTCCCTCCGCCGCCACCACACCTCCCATGGCATCCTTGAAAGGGAAATGTGCCCTTGAGCCATTTCTAAGTATTTTGGTGATTTAGTGTCCAACACAAGTGCCTAAGTGTAAAAAGGTGGACAAAGTACAAATCAAGAATTAAGGTATGTTTCTCAGACTTAGTACATTGTTCTATGGACTAATGTATTGTGTCTAAGTGCTGGAAACAGGAAAAATTCAATTGGAAATGTCTTGGCTCGAGCAGCCAAGAATCTGCTGAGTCTGCAAGCACCGGACTGTCCGGTGGTGCACCGGACAGTGTCCGGTGCGCCAGGCTGGCTCGAGCGAAGTGGCTGCTCTCGGGAATTCACCGGCGACGTACAGCTAAAATTCACCGGACTGTCCGGTGTGCCCCGGACTGTCCGGTGAGCCAACGGTCGGCCGGGCCAACGGTCGGCCGCGCAATATGCGCGGGACACGTGGCCGAGCCAATGGCTAGAAGACGGCACCGGACTGTCCGGTGTGCACCGGACATGTCCGGTGCGCCAACGGCTCTCAGGCTGCCAACGGTCGGCTTCGCTATTTAAGGAAGGAAATCGGGCACCGGACAGTGTGCGGTGTGCACCGGACTGTCCGGTGCCCCCGATGACAGAAGGCAAGAATGGCTTTCCAAGATTGTGCTCAACGGCTCCTAGCTGCCTTGGGGCTATAAAAGGGACCCCTAGGCGCATGGAGGAGTACCCCAAGCATCCTTTGAGCATCATTGATCACTCACACTTCATTCTCGCGCACTTGTTTGACATTCTAGTGATTTGAGCTCCGTTCTAGTGTGCTAGTCTCTTGAGCTCAAGTCTGGGTTTTGCGTGTGCGTATTCGCTGTGATCTTTGTGTCGTGTGTGAGTTGCTAATCCCTCCCTTGCTCTGTGATTCTTCGTGAACATCTTGTGTAAGGGCGAGAGGCTCCAAGCTGTGGAGATTCCTCGCAAACGGGATTAAGAGAAGCAAAGCAACACCGTGGTATTCAAGTTGGTCTTTGGACCGCTTGAGAGGGGTTGACTGCAACCCTCGTCCGTTGGGACGCCACAACGTGGAGTAGGCAAGCGTTGGTCTTGGCCGAACCACGGGATAACCATTGTGCCATCTCTGTGATTGATATCTCTTGGTTATTGGGTTGTGTTGAGATCCTTCTCTAGCCACTTGGCATAATACTGTGCTAACAAGTAACCAAGTTTTGTGGCTTAAGTTTTTTGAAGTGTTACAGGATCACCTATTCACCCCCCCTCTAGGTGCTCTCAATTGGTATCGGAGCCGTTCTCTTCAAGAAAGGGACTAACCGCCCGAAGAGATGGATCCTAAGGGCAAGGGGATGGTGATCAACGACAAGGAGAAGGAGTCCTTCGTCAATGAGCCCAATGATGACAGGCCCACCGACTCAGGCTCGGGCCACAAAAGAAAAGACGGGAGGAAGAAGAAGACAAGGCGCATCAAGGAAATTGTCTACTACGACAGCGACGAATCTTCCTCCTCCCAAAAGGACGACGACGACTACGATAGAAGAAAGACGGTTAACTCAAACTTTTCTTTCGATTATTCGCGCATCCCGCATAGTTCAAATGCTCAATTGCTCCCCATTCCACTTGGCAAGCCCCCTCACTTTGATGGAGAGGATTACGGATTTTGGAGCCACAAAATGCGTACTCACCTGTTTTCTCTCCATCCAAGCATTTGGGAGATTGTGGAAAGTGGAATGAAATTTGATAGCTCGGATAGCCCTGTGTTTATTAATGAACAGATTCATAAAAATGCACAAGCTACTACTGTGTTGCTAGCCTCTTTGTGCAGGGACGAGTATCACAAGGTGAGCGGCTTGGACAATGCCAAGCAGATCTCGGACACCCTCAAGATCTCTCATGAGGGAAACGACGTCACCTTGCTCACCAAAATGGACTTGGTGGAGGGCGAGCTTGGACGGTTCGCGATGATAAGGGGCGAGGAGCCGACACAAACATACAACCGGCTCAAGACCCTTATCAACAAAATAAGGAGCTACGGGAGCACGCGATGGACGGACCACGACGTCGTCCGCCTAATGCTAAGGTCATTTACCGTTCTTGATCCTCATTTGGTGAACAATATACGTGAAAATCCCAGGTACACCAAGATGTCGCCCGAAGAAGTTCTTGGGAAGTTCGTAAGCGGGCGAATGATGATCAAGGAGGCAAGATACGTGGACGACGCGTTGAACGGTCCTAGTCATGAGCCTCAACCCATTGCTCTCAAGGCAACAAGGAGCAAGGAGGCGCTACCAAGCAAGGTGGCGCAAGTTGAGGCGGCCGGACTCAATGATGAGGAGATGGCCCTCATCATTAAGCGCTTCAAGATGGCGCTTAAAGGTCGCAAGGGGCAGCCAAGCAAGACCAAAGCCAAGGGGAAGCGCTCATGCTTCAAATGCGGTAAGCTTGGTCATTTTATTGCTAACTGTCCTGACAATGATAGTGATCAGGACCAAGGGAACAAGAGGGAGAAAAAGAAGCATTACAAGAAGGCCAAGGGCGAGGCACATATCGGAAAGGAGTGGGATTCGGATTGTTCCTCCTCCGACTCTGACAATGAAGGACTCGCCGCCACCGCCTTCAACAAGTCATCCCTCTTCCCCAACGAGCGTCACACTTGCCTCATGGCAAGAGAGAAGAAAGTAAGCACTCATACTAGTACTTATGCTTCTTCGAGTGAAGATGAGTCTAGTGATGATGATGAGATAGATTACTCATGCTTATTCAAGGGATTAGATAGAACCAAGGTAGACAAAATTAATGAATTAATTGATGCCTTGAATGACAAGAATATGCTTTTAGAAAAACAAGAGGATTTGTTGTATGAAGAACATGATAAATTTGTAGAAGCACAGAAATCTCTTGCTCTAGAAATTAAGAGGAATGAAATGCTCTCTAGTGAATTATCTTCTTGTCATGAAACTATTGCTAAGTTAAAAAGTTTTAATGATGATTTAAATGCTAAACTAGAAGTAGCTAGTAAATCTAATTCTTGTGTAGAAATTGTTGAAACTTGTAAAAGGTGTAAAGATTTTGACATTGATGCTTGTAGTGATCATTTAGTTTCAATTTCCAAATTAAATGATGAATTAGCTAGTCTTAATGCCCAACTTAAGACTAGCAAGAATGAATTTGACAAGCTAAAATTTACAAGGGATGCCTACACGATTGGTAGACACCCCTCAATTAAGGATGGACTTGGCTACAAGAGGGAAGCCAAGAACTTGATAAGCCATAAGGCTCCCATCTCCGCCAAGGAGAAAGGGAAGGCCCCTATGGCTAGTAGTGTGCAAAAGAACCATGCCTTTATGTACTATGATAGAAGACAACCTAGAAATGCTTATAGGAGTTGTAATGTATATAATGCCTTTGATTCTCATGCCATGGTTGCTTCTAGTTCTTCTTATGTGCATGATAGAAATGTTGGTAGGAGAAATGTTATTCATAATATGCCTAGGAGAAATGTCGTTAATGTTCCTAGGAAAGTTCATGAACCTTCTACAATATATCATGCTTTAAATGCTTCTTTTGCTATTTGTAGAAAGGATAGGAAGATAGTTGCTAGAAAATTAGGGGCAAGATGCAAGGGAGACAAAACTTGCATTTGGGTCCCTAAGGATATTTGTGCTAACCTTGCAGGACCCAACATGAGTTGGGTACCTAAGACCCAAGCCTAAATTTGCCTTGCAGGTTTATGCATCCGGGGGTTCAAGCTGGATTATTGACAGCGGATGCACAAACCATATGACGGGGGAGAAGAAGATGTTCACCTCCTACATCAAGAATAAAGATTCCCAAGATTCAATAATATTCGGTGATGGGAATCAAGGCAAGGTAAAAGGGTTAGGTAAAATTGCAATCTCAAATGAGCACTCTATCTCTAATGTGTTTTTAGTAGAGTCTCTTGGATATAATTTGCTATCTGTTAGTCAATTATGCAATATGGGATATAACTGTTTGTTTACAAATGTAGATGTGTCTGTCTTTAGAAGATGTGATGGTTCACTAGCTTTTAAGGGTGTACTAGACGGCAAGCTTTACTTAGTTGATTTTGCAAAAGAAGAGGCCGGTCTAGATGCATGCTTAATGGCTAAGACTTGCATGGGCTGGCTGTGGCATCGCCGCTTAGCACATGTGGGGATGAAGAACCTCCACAAGCTTCTAAAGGGAGAACACATGATAGGTCTAACCAATGTTCATTTCGAAAAAGATAGACCTTGTGCAGCTTGTCAAGCAGGGAAACAGGTGGGAGGCTCTCATCACACCAAAAATGTGATGACAACATCAAGACCCCTGGAGCTGCTACATATGGACCTCTTCGGACCCGTCGCCTATCTGAGCATAGGAGGAAGTAAGTATGGTCTAGTTATCGTTGATGACTTTTCCCGCTTCACTTGGGTGTTCTTTTTGCAGGATAAGTCTGAAACCCAAGGGACCCTCAAGCGCTTCCTAAGGAGAGCTCAAAATGAGTTTGAGCTCAAGGTGAAGAAGATAAGGAGCGACAACGGGTCCGAATTCAAGAACCTTCAAGTGGAGGAGTTTCTTGAGGAGGAGGGGATCAAGCACGAGTTCTCCGCTCCCTACACACCTCAGCAAAATGGTGTGGTAGAGAGGAAGAACAGGACGTTCATAGATATGGCGAGGACTATGCTTGGAGAATTCAAGACCCCCGAGTGCTTTTGGTCGGAAGCCGTGAACACGGCTTGCCACGCCATCAACAGGGTCTACCTTCACCGCCTCCTCAAGAAGACGTCGTATGAGCTGCTAACCGGTAACAAACCTAATGTATCGTATTTTCGTGTTTTTGGGAGTAAATGTTACATTCTAGTGAAGAAGGGTAGGAATTCCAAATTTGCTCCCAAAGCCGTAGAAGGGTTTTTATTAGGTTATGATTCAAATACAAAGGCGTATAGGGTCTTCAACAAATCATCGGGTTTGGTTGAAGTCTCTAGCGACGTTGTATTTGATGAGACTAATGGCTCTCCAAGAGAGCAAGTTGTTGATCTTGATGATGTAGATGAAGAAGACGTTCCAACGGTCGCGATACGCACCATGGCGATTGGAGATGTACGGCCTCAGGAACATTTGGAGCAAGATCAACCGTCTTCCTCAACTATGGTGCATCCCCCAACCCAAGATGACGAACAGGTACCTCAAGTGGAGGCACATGATCAAGGGGGAGCACAGGATGTTCAAGAGGAAGAAGCACCTCAGGCACCTCCAACCCAAGTTCGAGCGACGATTCAAAGGGATCATCCCGTCGACCAGATATTGGGTGATATTAGCAAGGGAGTAACTACTCGCTCAAGATTAGTTAATTTTTGTGAGCATTACTCTTTTGTCTCTTCTATTGAGCCTTTCAGGGTAGAAGAGGCCTTGCTAGATCCGGACTGGGTGTTGGCCATGCAGGAGGAACTCAACAACTTCAAGCGCAACGAAGTTTGGACACTGGTGCCTCGTCCCAAGCAAAATGTTGTTGGAACCAAGTGGGTGTTCCGCAACAAACAGGACGAGCACGGGGTGGTGACGAGGAACAAGGCTCGACTTGTGGCAAAAGGTTATGCCCAAGTCGCAGGTTTGGACTTTGAGGAGACTTTTGCTCCTGTGGCTAGGCTAGAATCAATTCGTATCTTGCTAGCATATGCCGCTCACCATTCTTTCAGGTTGTACCAAATGGATGTGAAGAGCGCTTTCCTCAACGGGCCGATCAAGGAGGAGGTGTACGTGGAGCAGCCCCCTGGCTTCGAGGATGAACGGTACCCCGACCACGTGTTTAAGCTCTCTAAGGCGCTCTATGGACTTAAGCAAGCCCCAAGAGCATGGTATGAATGCCTTAGAGACTTTTTAATTGCTAATGCTTTCAAGGTTGGGAAAGCCGATCCAACTCTTTTTACTAAGACTTGCGATGGTGATCTTTTTGTGTGCCAAATTTATGTCGACGACATAATATTTGGTTCTACTAACCAAAAGTCTTGTGAAGAGTTTAGCAGGGTGATGACGCAGAAATTCGAGATGTCGATGATGGGCGAGTTGACCTACTTCCTTGGGTTCCAAGTGAAGCAACTCAAGGACGGCACCTTCATCTCCCAAACGAAGTACACACAAGATTTGCTAAAGAGGTTTGGGATGAAGGACGCCAAGCCCGCAAAGACGCCGATGGGAACCGACGGACACACCGACCTCAACAAAGGAGGTAAGTCCGTTGATCAGAAAGCATACCGGTCCATGATAGGTTCTTTGCTTTATTTATGTGCTAGTAGACCGGATATTATGCTTAGCGTATGCATGTGTGCTAGATTTCAATCCGATCCGAAGGAGTGTCACTTAGTGGCTGTGAAGCGAATTCTTCGATATTTAGTCGCTACGCCTTGCTTCGGGATCTGGTATCCAAAGGGGTCTAACTTTGACTTGATTGGGTACTCAGATTCCGACTATGCTGGATGTAAGGTCGATAGGAAGAGTACATCGGGGACGTGCCAATTCTTAGGAAGGTCCCTGGTGTCATGGAACTCTAAGAAACAAACCTCCGTTGCCCTATCCACCGCTGAGGCCGAGTACGTTGCCGCAGGACAGTGTTGCGCGCAACTACTTTGGATGAGGCAAACCCTCAGGGACTTTGGCTACAATCTGAGCAAAGTCCCACTCCTATGTGATAATGAGAGTGCTATTCGAATAGCGGAAAATCCTGTTGAGCACAACCGCACAAAGCACATTGACATCCGGCATCACTTTTTGAGAGACCACTAGCAAAAGGGGGATATCGAAGTGTTTCATGTTAGCACCGAGAACCAGCTAGCCGATATCTTTACCAAACCTCTAGATGAGAAGACCTTTTGCAGGCTGCGTAGTGAGCTCAATATCTTAGATTCGCGGAACTTGGATTGAAATGTAGCATACATGTGTTTATGCTTTTGATTATGTTCATTCTGCATATTGTTGCTTATTGTGGTGCTCAAGTTGTACAAACACTCCCTGGACCTCACAAGTCCTGTTTGCAAGTGATGCACATACTTAGGGGGAGCTGTGCTACAACTTGACCCTTTGTGGCTAACCATGTTTGGTTGTTCTAGTCTCTAAGGAAAATTGAAAGGGAAAAGGTGGACTTGGACCATGCGAGACTTCCACTGCACTCCGATGAAAAGAGTAACTCTTCCAAGTTCATCGTTATACTCTTATTGCCTATTTGCTCTTAGTTGAAGATTTTGGTGAGGCAATGGGGTTAAAGGGCCACGATTGATCCCGTTTTGGTGCTTGATGCCAAAGGGGGAGAAAATAAAGGCCAAAGCGATAAATGGATCAGCTACCACTTGAGAGATTTTGAAAATAATAGAATAGAGCTTTTGGTTTGTCAAAACTCTTTTGTTGTCTCTCTTGTCAAAAGTTGGTTTCTTGTGGGGAGAAGTATTGATTATGGGAAAAAGGGGGAGTTTTTGAAATCTTAAATCAATTTCTCTTAGAATGACTCTCTTTATGTCTTAACATGTGTGTTTGACTAAGAGATAGAAATTTGAGTTTGATTTGCAAAAACAAACCAAGTGGTGGCATAAAGTGACCCATATATGTCAAAATTGAATCAAAACAATTTTGAGTTCTTATTTGATTTGATTTTGTACTTGTTCTACTTGCTTTATGTTGTGTTGGCATAAATCACCAAAAAGGGGGAGATTGAAAGGGAAATGTGCCCTTGGGCCATTTCTAAGTATTTTGGTGATTTAGTGTCCAACACAAGTGCCTAAGTGTAAAAAGGTGGACAAAGTACAAATCAAGAATTAAGGTATGTTTCTCAGACTTAGTACATTGTTTTATGGACTAATGTATTGTGTCTAAGTGCTGGAAACAGGAAAAATTCAATTGGAAATGTCTTGGCTCGAGCAGCCAAGAATCTGCTGAGTCTGCAAGCACCGGACTGTCCGGTGGTGCACCGGACAGTGTCCGGTGCGCCAGGCTGGCTCGAGCGAAGTGGCTGTTCTCGGGAATTCACCGGCGACGTACGACTAAAATTCACCGGACTGTCCGGTGTGCACCGGACTGTCCGGTGAGCCAACGGTCGGCCGGGCCAACGGTCGGCCGCGCAATCTGCGCGGGACACGTGGCCGAGCCAACGGCTAGAAGACGGCACCGGACTGTCCGGTGTGCACCGGACATGTCCGGTGCGCCCCGATGACAGAAGGCAAGAATGGCTTTCCAAGATTGTGCTCAACGGCTCCTAGCTGCCTTGGGGCTATAAAAGGGACCCCTAGGCGCATGGAGGAGTACCCCAAGCATCCTTTGAGCATCATTGATCACTCACACTTCATTCTCGCGCACTTGTTTGACATTCTAGTGATTTGAGCTCCGTTCTAGTGTGCTAGTCTCTTGAGCTCAAGTCTGGGTTTTGCGTGTGCGTATTCGCTGTGATCTTTGTGTCGTGTGTGAGTTGCTAATCCCTCCCTTGCTCTATGATTCTTCGTGAACATCTTGTGTAAGGGCGAGAGGCTCCAAGCTGTGGAGATTCCTCGCAAACGGGATTAAGAGAAGCAAAGCAACACCGTGGTATTCAAGTTGGTCTTTGGACCGCTTGAGAGGGGTTGACTACAACCCTCGTCCGTTGGGACGCCACAACGTGGAGTAGGCAAGCGTTGGTCTTGGCCGAACCACGGGATAACCACTGGGCCATCTCTGTGATTGATATCTCTTGGTTATTGGGTTGTGTTGAGATCCTTCTCTAGCCACTTGGCATATTACTGTGCTAACAAGTAACCAAGTTTTGTGGCTTAAGTTTTTTGAAGTGTTACAGGATCACCTATTCACCCCCCCCTCTAGGTGCTCTCAATCCTCCGCGGGCGAGGTATAGTCGGGCCCTCGCCGCTCATATCTCCCCTTCCATCCGCCACGCCCCCATTTGGGCTCCGCATCTCCCCTTCCATTGGTGCCCCTCCATCGTCGCCCTGCAATGATCCCCTCCATCGCTTCCCCTAGTACAGGTGCCGAAGCTACCATCTTAGATCTTGGCCTCCAGCGCGAACCCCTTGGTGGCCGCCTCCAGTTGCGCGAAGGTGAACTCCCCAGGGGGTCCTTGAACAATGACGGTCCACTGCGCTTCCGCGTCATCACACGCGACAGCTGGCACCAGAATAGGATGCGCGCCCACGACCCGTACGGGCTCCCGCCCACCACAGCGCCCCCGACGACGATGTTGTGGTTGTTCTAAGCAGCGCCTGCGCTCGCGGCGGCAGCGCTGGTGTTGTGCTGCATCGAGTTGTGCACTCGCATGTTGCTGCCAAAGCCGAAGACGAGGCAGCACACGAGGGAGCAGAGCACCACGAAGCCGCCCATCACTGTGGTTGCCTGAACCAGGTGAGTCTCCTCTAAATTCTTTTATGCTTTTTGAATGGATTGATCAGAGGTAGGCATGTGGAGGTAGCGACAGAGACTGAGCTGGTGGTGGGAAATTTGGCGGCGGTGTCTTTTATTTTCTGTACTCTCGCTGCCCTTCCTCGCTCCTCTCCCTCGCCCACACGCCTACAAATGACCCCAGAAGAACACCAAACCCGCGTCGCCTCCGCCTCCACGCTGCTCGGCGCGCCGCAACCTCAAGTTCGCTACTGTGCCCGTCGTCGCCTGGATGCTGGTTGGCGCTCCGCGGACTCCAAGCCCGCTCTTGCGCCCACCACCGCCTCGACGCTGCTCGGCGTCACTCCCTTGCGCTACTGCCACCACCACATCAGACTTCTGCATGTCGTCGCCGAGGTGGGATGCTAAGCATTGGGGACCTCGCCGTAGCAGGCTTCATCCTCGACGACGACGACGATGTGCTCAACCTCGGAACAAAACTCGGTCACCTGACTGATCACCCCACCAGAAGATTCAGCGCACCATTCTACCGTCTTTGTGGAGTACTATTTTTTTGTATTTCCATTTATTACAGCAACTATGTCTTCAAAACATAAGACATTATGGATTCTTATCAAGTAAAACCAATGTATATTAAATATGTTGACTGGAATATATTAATTCACATCTTTGCATTTATGAGGGCACCTAGAGGGGGGGGGGGTGAATAGGTGATCCTGTGAAAACTTAAACTTATAGCCACAAAAACTTGTTAAGTGTTAGCACAATAATCGCCAAGTGGCTAGATAGGAGTCTCAACAAAACACAATACCACAAGAGATCAAACACAGAGATGACACAGTGGTTTATCCCGTGGTTCGGCCAAGACCAACGCTTGCCTACTCCACGTTGTGGCGTCCCAACGGACGAGGGTTGCAATCAACCCCTCTCAAGTGGTCCAAAGACCAACTTGAATACCACGGTGTTTTGCTTTGCCTTTCAATATCCCGATTGCGAGGATTCTCCACAACTTGGAGCCTCTCGCCCTTACACTTGAGATTCACAAGAAATACGGAGTAAGGGAGGACAGCAACACACACAAATCCACAGCAAAATGCGCACACACACGGCCAAGAATCGAGCTCAAAAGACTATCTCAAAGTTCTCACTAGAACGGAGCTCGAATCACTGAGAATGACAAACGAATGCGCAAAGACTGAGTGTGGATGATCAAGAATGCTCTAAGGTTGCTTGGTGGTCTCCTCCATGCGCCTAGGGGTCCCTTTTATAGCCCCAAGGCAGCTAGGAGCCGTTGAGAGCAAATCTGGAAGGCCAATCTTGCCTTCTGTCGTCGGGTGCACCGGACAGTCCGGTGCACACCGGACACTGTCCGGTGCCCGATTTCCTTCCTAAAATGGCGCTGCCGACCGTTGCCGACCGTTGCAGATCTGGGAGCCGTTGGCGCACCGGACATGTCCGGTGCACACCGGACAGTCCGGTGCCCCCTTCTGACCGTTGGCCCGGCCACGTGTCGCGCGCAGATTCCGCGGCCGACCGTTGGCCCGGCCGACCGTTGGCTCACCGGACAGTCCAGTGCACACCGGACAGTCCGGTGAATTTTAGCCGTACGCCGTTGGCGAATTCCCGAGAGCGGCCACTTCACGCCGAGCCAGCCTGGCGCACCGGACACTGTCCGGTGCACCACCGGACAGTCCGGTGCACCCAGACTGGGCAGACTTTGGCTGCTCAAGCCATCTCTTCTCCAACTCGATTTTTTCTGTTTCCAGCACTTAGACACAATACATTAGTCCATAAAACAATGTACTAAGTCTGAGAAACATACCTTTATCCTTGATTTGTACTTTGTCCACCATTTTACAATTAGGCACCTGTGTTGGGCACTAAATCACCAAAATACATAGAAATGGCCCAAGGGCACATTTCCCTTTCAATCTCCCCCTTTTTGGTGATTTATGCCAACACAACATAAAGCAAGTAGAACAAGTACAAAAACACTTCAAATAAGAACTCAAATTATTTTGATTCAATTTTGACATATATGGATCACTCTATGCCACCACTTGGTTTGTTTTTTTGCAAATCAAACTCAAATCTCTATCTCTAAGTCAAACACACATGTTGAAACATAAAGAGAGTCATTCCAAAAGAGATTGATCAAAGATTTCAAAAACTCCCCCTTTTTCCCATAATCAATACTTCTCCCCACAAGAAGCCAACTTTTGATAAGAGAGACAACAAAAGAGTTTTGACAAACCAAAAGCTCTATTCTACTATTTTCAAAATCTCTCAAGTGGTAGCTGATCCATTTATCGCTTTGGCGTTTATTTTCTCCCCCTTTGGCATCAAACACCAAAACGGGATTAATCTTGGCCCTTTAACCCCATTGCCTCACCAAAATCTTCAATTAAGAGTAAATGGCAATAAGAGTTCATGAGATGAACTTGGAATAAGTTACCCTCTCATCGGAGTGCAGTGGAAGTCTTTCATGGTCCAAGTCCACCTTTTCCCTTTCAATTCTCCTTTGAGACTAAAACAAGCAAACTCAAGCATATGGTTAGTCTCAAAGGGTCAAGTTGTAACACATCTCCCCCTAAAACTGTGCATCATTTTGCCACGGACTTGTGAGGTCCAGGGAGTGTTTGTACAACTTGAGCACCACAATAAGCAACAATATGCAGAATGAACATAATCAAAAGCATAAACACATGTATGCTACATTTCAATCCAAGTTCCGCGAATCTAAGATATTGAGCTCACTACGCAGCCTGCAAAAGGTCTTCTCATCTAAAGGCTTGGTAAAGATATCGGCTAGCTGGTTCTCGGTGCTAACATGAAACACTTCGATATCTCCCTTTTGCTGGTGGTCTCTCAAAAAGTGATGCCGGATGTCAATGTGCTTTGTGCGGCTGTGCTCAACAGGATTTTCCGCTATTCGGATAGCACTCTCATTGTCACATAGGAGTGGGACTTTGCTCAGATTGTAGCCAAAGTCCCTGAGGGTTTGCCTCATCCAAAGTAGTTGCGCACAACACTGTCCTGTGGCAACGTACTCGGCCTCAGCGGTGGATAGAGCAACGGAGGTTTGTTTCTTAGAGTTCCATGACACCAGGGACCTTCCTAAGAATTGGCACGTCCCCGATGTACTCTTCCTATCGACCTTACACCCAGCATAGTCGGAATCTGAGTACCCAATCAAGTCAAAGTTAGACCCCTTTGGATACCAGATCCCGAAGCATGGTGTAGCGACTAAATATCGAAGAATTCGCTTCACAGCCACTAAGTGACACTCCTTCGGATCGGATTGAAATCTAGCACACATGCATACGTTAAGCATAGTATCCGGTCTACTAGCACATAAATAAAGCAAAGAACCTATCATGGACCGGTATGCTTTTTGATCAACGGACTTACCTCCTTTGTTGAGGTCGGTGTGTCCGTCGGTTCCCATTGGTGTCTTTGCGGGCTTGGCGTCCTTCATCCCAAACCTCTTTAGCAAATCTTGT
Organism: Zea luxurians; assembly: GCA_029449295.1. Lineage (NCBI taxonomy): Eukaryota > Viridiplantae > Streptophyta > Magnoliopsida > Poales > Poaceae > Zea > Zea luxurians. The sequence goes on along the minus strand of JAOPSE010000311.1, from coordinate 96,319 downwards.
GTGTACTTCGTTTGGGAGATGAAGGTGCCGTCCTTGAGTTGCTTCACTTGAAACCCAAGGAAGTAGGTCAACTCGCCCATCATTGACATCTCGAATTTCTGCGTCATCACCCATGCTCTTGGGGCTTGCTTAAGTCCATAGAGCGCCTTAGAGAGCTTACACACGTGGTCGGGGTACCGTTCATCCTCGAAGCCAGGGGGCTGCTCCACGTACACCTCCTCTTTGATCGGCCCGTTGAGGAAAGCGCTCTTCACATCCATTTGGTACAACCTGAAAGAATGGTGAGCGGCATATGCTAGCAAGATACGGATTGATTCTAGCCTAGCCACAGGAGCAAAAGTCTCCTCAAAGTCCAAACCTGCGACTTGGGCATAACCTTTTGCCACAAGTCGAGCCTTGTTCCTCGTCACCACCCCGTGCTCGTCCTGTTTGTTGCGGAACACCCACTTGGTTCCCACAACATTTTGCTTGGGACGAGGCACCAGTGTCCAAACTTCATTGCGCTTGAAGTTGTTGAGTTCCTCCTGCATGGCCAATACCCAATCCGGATCTAGCAAGGCCTCCTCTACCCTGAAAGGCTCAATAGAAGAGACAAAGGAGTAATGCTCACAAAAATTAACTAATCGAGATCGAGTAGTTACTCCCTTGCTAATGTCACCCAAAATTTGGTCGACGGGATGATCCCTTTGAATCACCGCTCGAACTTGGGTTGGAGGTGCCGGTTGCGCTTCTTCCTCCATCACGTGATCATCTTGTGCTCCCCCTTGATCACACGCCTCCTTTTGATGAACCTGTTCATCGTCTTGAGTTGGGGGATGCACCGTTGTTGAGGAAGAAGGTTGATCTCGTTCATCTTGTTCCTGTGGCCGCACTTCTCCAATCGCCATGGTTCGTATAGCGGCCGTCGGAACATCTTCTTCATCCTGTTGATGGCGTGGCAAGCCGTGTTCACGGCTTCTGACCAAAAGCACTCAGGGGTCTTGAATTCTCCAAGCATAGTCCTCGCCATATCTATGAGCGTCCTGTTCTTCCTCTCTACCACACCATTTTGCTGAGGTGTGTAGGGAGCGGAGAACTCGTGCTTGATCCCTTCCTCCTCAAGAAACTCCTCCACTTGAAGGTTCTTGAATTCGGACCCGTTGTCGCTCCTTATCTTCTTCACCTTGAGCTCAAACTCATTTTGAGCTTTCCTTAGGAAGCGCTTGAGGGTCCCTTGGGTTTCAGACTTATCCTGCAAAAAGAACACCCAAGTGAAGCGGGAAAAGTCATCAACAATAACTAAACCATACTTACTTCCTCCTATGCTTAGATAGGCGACGGGTCCGAAGAGGTCCATATGTAGCAGCTCCAGGGGTCTTGATGTGGTCATCACATTCTTGCTGTGATGCGCTCCTCCCACCTGTTTACCTGCCTGACAAGCTGCACAAGGTCTATCTTTTTCGAATTGTACGTTAGTCAATCCTATCACGTGTTCTCCCTTTAGAAGCTTGTGGAGGTTCTTCATCCCCACATGTGCTAAGCGGCGATGCCACAGCCAGCCCATGCAAGTCTTAGCCATTAAGCATGCATCTAGACCGGCCTCTTCTTTTGCAAAATCAACTAAGTAAAGCTTGCCGTCTAGTACACCCTTAAAAGCTAGTGAACCATCACATCTTCTAAAGACAGACACATCTACATTTGTAAATAAGCAGTTATATCCCATATTGCATAATTGACTAACAGAGAGCAGATTATATCCAAGAGACTCTACTAAAAACACATTAGATATAGAGTGCTCATTTGAGATTGCAATTTTACCTAACCCTTTTACCTTGCCTTGATTCCCATCACCGAATATTATTGAATCTTGGGAATCTTTGTTTTTGACGTAGGAGGTGAACATCTTCTTCTCCCCCGTCATATGGTTTGTGCATCCGCTGTCGATGATCCAGCTTGAACCCCCGGATGCATAAACCTGCAAGGCAAATTTAGGCTTGGGTCTTAGGTACCCAACTCATGTTGGGTCCTGCAAGGTTAGCACAAATATCCTTAGGGACCCAAATGCAAGTTTTGTCTCCCTTGCATTTTGCCCCTAACTTCCTAGCAACTATTTTCCTATCCTTTCTACAAATAGCAAAGGAAGCATTTAAAGCATTATATATTGTAGAAGGTTCATGAACTTTCCTAGGAACATTAACGACATTTCTCCTAGGCATATTATGAATAACATTTCTCCTACCAACATTTCTATCATGCACATAATAAGAACTAGAAGCAAACATGGCATGAGAATCAAAGGCATTATATGCATTACAACTCCTATAAGCATTTCTATTTTGTCTCTTACCATGGTACATAAAAGCATGGTTCTTTTTAGCACTAGTTGTCATAGGGGCCTTCCCTTTCTCCTTGGCAGAGATGGGAGCCTTATGGCTTGTCAAGTCCTTGGCTTCCCTCTTGTAGCCAAGTCCATCCTTAATTGAGGGGTGTCTACCAATTGTGTAGGCATCCCTTGCAAATTTTAGCTTATCAAAATTACTCTTGCTAGTCTTAAGTTGAGCATTAAGACTAGCCAATTCATCATTAAGTTTGGAAATTGAAACTTGGTGTTCACTACAAGCATCAATGTCAAAATCTTTACACCTATTGCAAGTTTCAACAATTTCTACACAGGAGTTGGATTTATTTGCTTCTACTAGTTTAGCACTTAAATCATTGTTAACACTTCTTAAAGTAGCAATGGTTTCATGACAAGAAGATAATTCACTAGAGAGCATTTCATTCCTTTTAATTTCAAGAGCAAGAGATTTTTGTGCACTAACAAATTTATCATGCTCCTCATATAGAAGATCCTCTTGTTTTTCTAGTAATCTATTCTTGTCATTTAAAGCATCAATCAACTCATTAATCTTATCAATTTTGGATCTATCTAATCCCTTGAATAATCATGAGTAATCTATCTCATCATCATCACTAGACTCATCCTCACTTGAAGAAGCGTAAGTGCTAGTATCATGAGTGCTTACTTTCTTCTCCCTTGCCATGAGGCAAGTGTGACGCTCGTTGGGGAAGAGGGATGACTTGTTGAAGGCGGTGGCGGCGAGTCCTTCACTGTCGGAGTCGGAGGAGGAGCAATCCGAATCCCACTCCTTTCCGATATGCGCCTCGCCCTTGGCCTTCTTGTAATGCTTCTTCTTCTCCCTTTTGTTCCCCTTTTCCTGGTCACTTTCATTATCGGGACAGTTAGCAATGAAATGACCAATCTTACCACATTTGAAGCACGAGCGCTTCTCCTTTGTCTTGGTCTTGCTTGGCTGTCCCTTGCGACCCTTAAGCGCCGTCTTGAAGCGCTTAATGATGAGGGCCATCTCCTCATTATTTATCCCGGCCGCCTCAACTTGCGCCACCTTGCTCGGTAGCGCCTCCTTGCTCCTCGTTGCCTTGAGAGCAATGGGTTGAGGCTCGTGGATTGGACCGTTCAACGCGTCGTCGACGTATCTCGCCTCCTTGATCATCATCCGCCCGCTTACGAATTTTCCGAGTACCTCCTCGGGCGTCATCATCGTGTACCTGGGATTCTCACGAATATTGTTCACGAGATGAGGATCAAGAATGGTAAAAGACCTTAGCATTAGGCAGACGACGTCGTGGTCCGTCCATCGTGTGCTTCCGTAGCTCCTCATTTTGTTGATAAGGGTCTTGAGTCGGTTGTAAGTTTGAGTCGGTTCCTCGCCCCTTATCATCACGAATCGTCCAAGCTCGCCCTCCACCAACTCCATCTTGGTGAGCATGGTGATGTCATTCCCCTCGTGAGAGATCTTGAGGGTGTCCCATATCTGCTTGGCATTGTCCAAGCCGCTCACCTTATTGTACTCTTCCCTGCACAAAGATGCTAAGAGAACAGTAGTAGCTTGTGCATTTCTATGAATTTGTTCATTTATAAGCATAGGGCTATCCGAGCTATCAAATTTCATTCCATTCTCTACAATCTCCCATATGCTTGGATGGAGAGAGAATAAGTGACTACGCATTTTGTGACTCCAAAATCCGTAGTCCTCCCCATCGAAGTGTGGAGGTTTGCCAAGAGGAATGGAAAGCAATTGCGAATTCGAATTATGTGGAATACGAGAATAATCAAATGAAAAGTTCGAATTGACCGTCTTCCTGTAGTCGTTGTCGTCGTCCTTTTGGGAAGAGGAAGATTCGTCGCTGTCGTAGTAGACGATCTCCTTGATGCGTCTTGTCTTCTTCTTCTTCCCTTCTTTGCATCTGTGCCCCGAGCCCGAGTCGGTAGTTTTGTCGTCCTTTGGCTCGTTGACGAAGGACTCCTTCTCCTTGTCGTTGATCACGATTCCCTTCCCTTTAGGATCCATCTCTTCGGGCGGTTAGTCCCTTTGTGAAGAGAACGGCTCTGATACCAATTGAGAGCACCTAGAGGGGGGGGGGTGAATAGGTGATCCTGTGAAAACTTAAACTTATAGCCACAAAAACTTGTTAAGTGTTAGCACAATAATCGCCAAGTGGCTAGATAGGAGTCTCAACAAAACACAATACCACAAGAGATCAAACACAGAGATGACACAGTGGTTTATCCCGTGGTTCGGCCAAGACCAACGCTTGCCTACTCCACGTTGTGGCGTCCCAACGGACGAGGGTTGCAATCAACCCCTCTCAAGTGGTCCAAAGACCAACTTGAATACCACGGTGTTTTGCTTTGCCTTTCAATATCCCGATTGCGAGGATTCTCCACAACTTGGAGCCTCTCGCCCTTACACTTGAGATTCACAAGAAATACGGAGTAAGGGAGGACAGCAACACACACAAATCCACAGCAAAATGCGCACACACACGGCCAAGAATCGAGCTCAAAAGACTATCTCAAAGTTCTCACTAGAACGGAGCTCGAATCACTGAGAATGACAAACGAATGCGCAAAGACTGAGTGTGGATGATCAAGAATGCTCTAAGGTTGCTTGGTGGTCTCCTCCATGCGCCTAGGGGTCCCTTTTATAGCCCCAAGGCAGCTAGGAGCCGTTGAGAGCAAATCTGGAAGGCCAATCTTGCCTTCTGTCGTCGGGTGCACCGGACAGTCCGGTGCACACCGGACACTGTCCGGTGCCCGATTTCCTTCCTAAAATGGCGCTGCCGACCGTTGCCGACCGTTGCAGATCTGGGAGCCGTTGGCGCACCGGACATGTCCGGTGCACACCGGACAGTCTGGTGCCCCCTTCTGACCGTTGGCCCGGCCACGTGTCGCGCGCAGATTCCGCGGCCGACCGTTGGCCCGGCCGACCGTTGGCTCACCGGACAGTCCGGTGAATTTTAGCCGTACGCCGTCGGCGAATTCCCGAGAGCGGCCACTTCACGCCGAGCCAGCCTGGCGCACCGGACACTGTCCGGTGCACCACCGGACAGTCCGGTGCACCCAGACTGGGCAGACTTTGGCTGCTCAAGCCATCTCTTCTCCAACTCGATTTTTTCTGTTTCCAGCACTTAGACACAATACATTAGTCCATAAAACAATGTACTAAGTCTGAGAAACATACCTTTATCCTTGATTTGTACTTTGTCCACCATTTTACAATTAGGCACCTGTGTTGGGCACTAAATCACCAAAATACATAGAAATGGCCCAAGGGCACATTTCCCTTTCAATTTATCTCAGATGAAATGAGAATGCATATGATTGTTGATCAGTTTTTTATATCGACCTTGTCTAGCATCAGGATGCCTAATGGCCTTTCTGTTTCTGCAGTTTGATCAAAATCACATGTATACTTTATCTTAACACATACTCCTGGTCTCTTAGAAGTGTGCAATTTGTACCTTTAATTTGTTGCAGAGCTATTGCGTAGTATATGATGATTGAGGATATCCATAAACAAATTTGCATACACAATATTTTTTTGAATTGACCAGTATTGAATTAGGTTCTGTACTTCTCAAATTTCTCATCATTTTATTTTCATTGTGTTGGGAGTACATTCCCTTCTTTATTTCCATTTTGTTCAATATATGTTTGTTTACAATGGAATATGGTTCCGTTTTACCTTTTTTTTTGTTTGGTGAGCATTTAATGACTGTTTCATATTATATATCATGTTTATTGTTCTATTAGTTTGGAGAAGTTATTCCATTTGAATTGCTTGATAGTATGAGTGATATGTTTTTATGTTTAATTGAACAATCTAATTGTGCTACTGTGTTTGTTGGTAATGCAGACCACACTGAATTATTTTCCTGAATGGTGTTGCTTCATGCTGTCAAAGAGCTTGGACTTAATGTTTCTCAGACAAGCCTTGGTTTTCTTCTGAGCCTATGTGTGAAAGCAAGGAGATTGCGACGTGCCCAACAGATCTGGTCATAATATGAATATGCTGGTCTTCCACACAATTTGCTGACTTCCTTGAGGTTGAATTCTTTTTACATAAACCAAGAATTTATAAAGCATTTTCTACATAATGGTACATTTGTGGATTGATTTTTATTGTGGAGCCATGCAAGATTTTGCTTTATGTGATATCTATTACATTTATGCCTCTTTAGGATGTGTACAATTAAAGAAATTTAGCTATTTCTAGGCCCCCATGTGTTATCTTCTGTAACCAGTTTTTTTTTTTGCAAAACCAAATTTAGGGACAAAAAAATTGTTATGTGGACTATCAAATTGTTCCTAATTCAATATACTATATAGCATCAAGCTAATAATAGTGAAACAAGTGGTGGTAGACAACATATCTTTCCAGCTCCTTACCTTGATAGTGAAAATGATCTTTTTTTCAATAATATCCCCTAGGAGCACATAGTTAATATGGCTAACATGTTACAACTGCTCGAGTGAAAAATGAAATATAAAGGGTTGCAGAAATGTGCAGAGCCTATGGGCAGCCTGCAGAAAGGCCAAATCACCATATTGAAGCGGGTTCACCTATATTCCATCATGATGTGGAGGTTAAGAACATGCTGATTTTGGTCTCCCAAGGCTTGCTCCAGTACCGGATGTCGAAGGACATTACCAGCTCATGTCTTCACTGTTGTTAAGGGCACCTCATTAAGTCTCATAATGTCAGTCACATTGAAAATGTCAAACTTAACATGCTTTCTTTTATGGTAGTATACCATTACCATTTGGCAAGATTATCTTGATCTGAAATATTTCCTAGCTCACAAATTAACCTGGTTTAACAATTGTGCTTGTGAGACTGCTTGTCCACTTGAAGGCGGTTGCTCTTTCAGCTTGTGCTGGTCCATTGGCTAAAGAGGTGTAGTGGCCTTTAACTATTTATTGTGCTGATCCAGTAGTAACTGAGATTATTATTGCTCAATTTATATGGCTAGACTATGACGACCACACATAACCCATTTACTTGTATATAAACTCCACTGGAAATATGGTAAGCAGTTGTTTGAATATTTGAAAGATAAGAAGTTATGCCATTTTTCATATGTTTCTGATGCATATTGCCATATTTGTGTAACTACATCTTCTGTGCTGTAACAGGACAAAAATAATGAGCTTGTTGCATCTGAAACTGATGCTTATGCAATTGATGATTTATCAATGTAAGGTTGTATCTTCTAATCACTAATTCATAGATTGATACCTCTAATAAGCTTTGGTACAATAAGGTTTGGTTCAGCTTCTCATTTTTTTCACCCCACGGAACCACCCTAGCCAAAGACAGGTATGTGCATGATGTTATTCTTGGTAGCCTATAATCATCTTTGCCTCAAAGTGCTTCTATAGGTAAATGAATGTAGTGCAAGTTTTTATTTTTATTTTCTGCTCCAACTGTTTTCTAAGCTACTTCCTTAGTGTTAGTTCACATGCATAAGTCATCTGCAGAAAGTGTGCTTCTTCCTAACCAACTGTATATGCTATTAATTGTCTTCTAATTTCAACAACATATTGTCGTTGTTCTATATATCAGGGTGACTATTCCATGATTTCTTTATCCGGGAGGGTATGATTTTAGCGTGCATGCTTATTCTTTAGGTGTTCTTTACTAGGATGTCATGTTATTTGTATCTCATAATTGTGTTGTTACTAATACAGGATACCCGTTCGACTATGTTTGACTGGACCATTATGATGTATCCTCAAATATTTTTCTTTTGTTTTAGATTTAATTGGTATAATCATATACTAATTCATAGATTGGTACCTCTAATAAACTTTGGTACAATAAGATTTGGTTCAGCTTCTCACTTTGTTTTTTAAATAAAAAGAAACATGCAACAAATTATAGTGAAGAGGCTCCTCCCGCCCCTGTCGCTTGGTGGATCACCCCCACGGAATCACCCTAGCCAAAGACAGGTATGTGCATGATGTTATTCTTGGTAGCCTATAATCATCTTTGCCTCAAAGTGCTTCTATAGGTAAATGAATGCAGTGCAAGTATTTATTTTTATTTTCTGCTCCAACTGTTTTCTATGCTACTTCCTTAGTGTTAGTTCACCATGCATAAGTCATCTGCAGAAAGTGTGCTTCTTCCTAACCAACTGTATAAGCTATTATCTGTCTTCTAATTTCAATAGCATATTGTCGTTGTTCTATATATCAGGGGTGACTATTCCGTGATTTCTTTATCCGGGAAGGTATGATTTTAGTGTGCATGCTTATTCTTCAGGTTTTCTTTACTAGGATGTCATATTATTTGTATCTCATAATTGTGCTGTTACTAATACAGGATACCCGTTCGACTATGTGTTTGACTGGACCATTCTGATGTATCCTCAAATAGGCGCCAACCCGTGAACCAGGGTATGCGAGGGCCTTTTGTATCTGTTTGATGTACGTTTCTATAGTTTGTTGGACTTACTCCATCTGTTGACCATTGTTTATGCAGGTGAAATAACCAGTGGAGCTGCTGGACCCTCAATGGATAAGATGGAGAAGGCCCTAGGTTTGCCCTGCTCTTGCAAAAAAATGCTTAACAAATCTATGGTACAAACCGGACACATGTTTAAGCCTGATCTTCGTGCAGGAGAAGCGTCCAGTAGAAGGAACCCTAGCGGTCCTGTGAACCAGAGCGACCGGTACGCACAATGGCTACACGAGACCGTATCCTTGCCTTGTAAGCTAAACTTCCCTTCCCTTCACCTCCTGTATGGTCTAGGAACATTCAACGCTGTCATGTAGTGCTCACATATCTCATGAGCTTTAACCAAGCATTACCTGTTTCTCTAGATGCATAGCACTAACTGGTCTGGGGAAAGGAGATCACTATAAATATCTATAATTAGATCCCTGCCTCTTGGACCTCCACTTGTTGATGACATGATCAAGGACATAAATTGATCACTGCAAATATTGTCAAATACCCGACTAAAGAGAGGATACAGATATAAACTCTTGGGAACTTTCTTTTAATTTTTACAATTATTATCTATAAAGTATGGTAAACTATTTTGTCCACCTTTTCTCTTGGCCTTTTTACCTTATTAAATTAAGAGTAGTCCAACTTGATATGTTATGCTAGATATATATACCCTGAAGTTAGTTAAGATCACCTGTCTTTTACTTGTGCTCTCCTGCTAGGTTCCAAATTCAGATCTTGCTTCTCGGTCAATAAACCACTATATATAGAACTTTTCTTATCAAAAGTGGTAGATCGTTAGGGAGGTACTGAAAGGGAATTAGGCTTTCACCTAGTTCCTAAATAATTTTGGTGGTTGATTTGTCCAACACAAATATTGGACTAACTAGTTTACTCTAGTGCATAAGTTACACAGGTGCAAAAGGTTCACACTCAGCCAATAAAAAGATCAAGTGTTGGATTCAACAAAGGAGCAATGAGGCAACCGAGGGCACCTCTGGCTGGAGGCACCGGACTGTCCGGTGTGCACCGGACAGTGTCCGGTGCGCCCAGAGGAGTCCAACTCAAACTCTTCGCCCTCGGGAATTCTCGGAAGCCGGCGCGCTATAATTCACCGGACTGTCCGGTGTGCACAAGACATGTCCGGTGCTCCAAGGAAGCGCGGTCTCCGGAACTCGCCAGCCTCGGGTTCGCGCGGCAGCCGCTCCGCTAAAATTCACCGGACTGTCCGGTGTGCACCGGACTGTCCGGTGTGCCAGCGGAGCAACGGCTCCCTGCGGCGCCAACGGCTCCCTGCGGTGCATTTAATGCGCGCGCAGCGCGCGCAGACGTCAGGATCGCCCATACCGGTGCACCGGACATCAAACAGTACATGTCCGGTGTGCACCGGACACCCAGGAGGGCCCAGAAGTCAGAAGCTCCAACGGTCAGAATCCAACGGCAATGGTGACGTGGCAGGGGCACCGGACTGTCCGGTGTGCACCGGACTGTCCGGTGCGCCATCGAACAGACAGGTTCCAGCAACGGTCACTTTTGGTGGTTGGGACTATAAATACCCCAACCACCCCACATTCATGGCCAATCCAAGTTTTCCACTTCTCAACTACTACAAGAGCTCTAGCATTCAATTCTAGACACACCAAATAGATCAAGTCCTCTCCAAATTCCACACAACTCCTTAGTGATTAGAGAGAGTGATTTGCTTGTGTTCTTTCGAGCTCTTGCGCTTGGATCGCATTCTTTTCTTTCTCACTTGTTCTTGAGATCAACACTCAATTGTAACCAAGGCAAGAGGCACCAATTGTGTGGTGGCCCTTGCGGGGAAGTTTTGTTCCCGGTTGATTGAGAAGAAGAGAAGGCTCACTCGATCCGTGGGATCGTTTGAGAGAGGGAAGGGTTGAAAGAGACCCGGCCTTTGTGGCCTCCTCAACGGGGAGTAGGTTTGCAAGAACCGAACCTCGGTAAAACAAATCCTCGTGTTACACTCTTATTTGCTTGCGATTTGTTTTGCGCCCTCTCTCGCGGACTCGTTTCTTTATTACTAACGCTAACCTAGCTTGTAGTTGTGATTATTTTTGTAAATTTCAGTTTCGCCCTATTCACCCCCCCTCTAGGCGACTATCAATTGGTATCAGAGCCCGGTGCTTCATTAGAGCTTAACCGCTCGAAGTGATGTCGGGAGATCACACCAAGAGGGAGATGGAGACCGGCGACAAGCCCACTACAAGCCAAGGGAGCACTTCATCGGAAGAGTCCCGCACCAAGAGAAGGGAGAAGAAGAAGAACTCCTCCAAGCGGAAGGAGAAAAGATCTTCCTCTTCTCACCACAAGGAGAAGAAGGAAAAATCCTCTTCTCACAAGCCGCATCGGAGTGGGGACAAGCACAAGAGGATGAGGAAGGTGGTCTACTATGAGACCGACACTTCATCAACATCCACCTCCGGCTTCGACGCGGCGTCCGTCACTTCTAAACGCCAAGAGCGTAAGAAGTATAGTAAGATTCCCCTACGCTACCCTCGCATTCCCAAACATACACCTTTACTATCCGTCCCATTAGGCAAACCACCAACTTTTAATGGTGAAGATTATGCTATGTGGAGTAATTTGATGCGATTTCATCTAACCTCTCTCCACAAAAGATTATGGGATGTTGTTGAGTATGGTGTACAGGTACCATCCGTAGGGGATGAGGACTATGACACGGACGAAGTGGCCCAAATCGAGCACTTCAACTCCCAAGCCGCAACCATCCTCCTTGCCTCTCTAAGCAAGGAGGAATACAACAAAGTACAAGGGTTGAAGAACGCCAAGGAGATTTGGGACCTACTCAAGACGGCGCACGAAGGTGATGAACTCACCAAGATCACCAAGCGGGAAACAATCGAGGGGGAGCTCGGTCGTTTTCGTCTTCGCCAAGGGGAAGAGCCACAAGACATGTACAACCGGCTCAAGACCTTGGTGAACCAAGTGTGCAACCTCGGGAGCGCAAAATGGGATGACCACGAGGTGGTTAAGGTTATTTTAAGAGCACTTATTTTCCTTAACCCTACTCAAGTACAATTAATTCGTGGTAATCCTAGATATCCACTAATGACCCCCGAGGAAGTTATCGGGAATTTTGTGAGTTTTGAATGCATGATTAAGGGCTCCAAGAAGATCAATGAGCTTGACGAGCCTTCCACATCCGAGGCGCAACCGGTGGCCTTCAAGGCAACGGAGGAGAAAAAGGAGGAGTCTACACCAAGTAGACAACCGATTGACGCCTCCAAGCTCGACAATGAGGAGATGGCCCTAATCATCAAAAGCTTTCGGCAAATCCTCAAGCAACGGAAGGGGAAGGACTACAAATCCCGTTCCAAGAAGGTTTGCTACAAGTGTGGTAAGCCCGGTCACTTTATTGCTAAATGTCCATTATCAAGTGATAGTGACAGGGGCGATGACAAGAAGGGCAAGAGGAAGGAGAAGAAGAAGTACTACAAGAAGAAGGGCGGCGATGCCCATGTTTGTCGGGAGTGGGACTCCGACGAAAGCTCTAGCGACTCCTCCGACGACGAGGATGCCGCCAACATCGCCGTCACCAAGGGACTCCTCTTCCCCAACGTCGGCCACAAGTGTCTCATGGCCAAGGACGGCAAAAAGAAGGTAAAATCAAAGTCCTCCACTAAATATGAAACATCTAGTGATGAGGATGATGATAAAAATGAAGAGGATAATTTGCGCATTCTTTTTGCTAACCTCAACATGCAACAAAAGGAAAAATTAAATGAATTGATTAGTGCTATACATGAGAAGGATGATCTCTTGGATTCTCAAGAGGACTTCCTTATTAAAGAAAATAAGAAGCATGTTAAGGTTAAAAATGCTTATGCTCTAGAAAGAGAAAAATGTGAAAAATTGTCTAGTGAGCTAAGCACTTGCCATGAGACTTTAGACAACCTTAGAAATGAAAATGCTAATTTGTTAGCTAAGGTTGATTCTCATGTTTGCATTGATCCTAGAAATGATAATGTTGATTTACTTGCTAGGATTGATGAGTTGAATGTTTCTATCACTAGCCTTAGAAATGAGAATGAAAAACTAATTGCTAAGGCTAAGGATTTCGATGTTTGCAATGCTACTATTTCCGACCTTAGAACTAAAAATGATATGTTGCATGCTAAGGTTGTTGAACTAAAATCTTGCAAACCTTCTACATCTAATGTTGAACATGTTTCTATTTGTACTAGATGTAGAGATATTAATGTTGATGCTATCCATGATCACCTAGCCTTAATTAAACAACAAAATGATCACATAGCACAACTTAATGCTAAGATTAGAGAGCATGACTTAGAAAATGAAAAATTTAAACTTGCTAGAAGCATGCTCTATAATGGGAGACGCCCGGGCATTAAGGATGGCATTGGCTTCCAAAGGGGAGACAATGTCAAAATTAATGCCCCTCCAAAGAACTTATCTAACTTTGTTAAGGGCAAGGCTCCCATGCCTCAGGATAACGAGGGTTACATTTTGTACCCTGCCGGCTATCCTGAGAGCAAGATTAGGAAAATTCATTCTAGGAAGTCTCACTCTGGCCCTAATCATGCTTTTATGTATAAGGGTGAGACATCTAGATCTAGACAACCAACTCATGCCAAGTTGCCTAGAAAGAAAATTCCAAATGCATCAAATGATCATGCCATTTCATTTAAAACTTTTGATGCATCTTATGTTTTGACTAGCAAATCCGGCAAGGTAGTTGCCAAAATTGTTGGGGGCAAACACAAGGGCTCCAAGACTTGTGTTTGGGTACCCAAAGTTCTTGTATCTAATGCCAAAGGACCCAAAACCGTTTGGGTACCTAAAACAAAGAACTAAACTTGTTTTGTAGGTTTATGCATCCGGGGGCTCAAGTTGGATACTCGATAGCGGGTGCACAAACCATATGACAGGGGAGAAAAGGATGTTCTCCTCATATGAGAAAAACCAAGATCCCCAACGAGCTATCACATTCGGGGATGGAAATCAAGGTTTGGTCAAAGGATTGGGTAAAATTGCTATATCTCCTGACCATTCTATTTCCAATGTTTTTCTTGTAGATTCGTTAGATTACAATTTGCTTTCCGTATCCCAGTTATGTCAAATGGGCTACAACTGTCTTTTTACTGATATTGGTGTTACTGTCTTTAGAAGAAGTGATGATTCAATAGCTTTTAAGGGAGTGTTAGAGGGTCAGCTATACTTAGTAGATTTTAATAGAGCTGAACTCGACACTTGCTTGATTGCTAAGACTAACTTGGGTTGGCTCTGGCACCGCCGACTAGCCCATGTTGGAATGAAGAATCTTCACAAGCTTCTAAAGGGAGAACACATTTTGGGACTAACCGATGTACATTTTGAGAAAGACAGGATTTGTAGCGCATGCCAAGCCGGGAAGCAAGTTGGCATCCATCATCCACACAAAAACATCATGACTACCGACAGGCCACTGGAGCTTCTACACATGGATTTATTCGGCCCGATCGCTTACATAAGCATCGGCGGTAGTAAGTATTGTCTTGTAATTGTGGATGACTATTCTCGCTTCACTTGGGTGTTCTTTTTACAGGACAAATCTTATACCCAAGAGACTTTAAAGGGATTCTTGAGACGGGCTCAAAATGAGTTCGGCTTAAGGATCAAGAAAATTAGAAGCGATAATGGGACGGAGTTCAAGAACTCTCAAATTGAAGGTTTTCTTGAGGAGGAGGGCATCAAGCATGAGTTCTCTTCTCCCTACACTCCACAACAAAATGGTGTAGTGGAGAGGAAGAATCGAACTTTATTGGACATGGCAAGAACCATGCTTGATGAATACAAGACACCGGATCGGTTTTGGGCCGAGGCGGTCAACACCGCCTGCTACGCCATCAACCGGTTATATCTTCACCGAATCCTCAAGAAGACATCTTATGAACTCCTAACCGGTAAAAAGCCCAATATTTCATATTTTAGAGCTTTTGGTAGCAAATGTTTTATACTGGTTAAAAGAGGTAGAAAGTCTAAATTTGCTCCTAAAACTGTAGAAGGCTTTTTACTAGGATATGACTCAAACACAAGGGCATATAGAGTCTTTAACAAGTCCTCAGGACTTGTTGAAGTTTCTTGTGACGTTGTGTTTGATGAGACTAACGGCTCTCAAGTAGAGCAAGTTGATCTTGATGAAACAGGTGAAGAACAGGCTCCATGCATAGCGCTAAGGAACATGTCCATTGGGGATGTGTGTCCTAAGGAATCCGAAGAGCCTTCAAATGCACAAGATCAACCATCCTCCTCCATGCAAGCATCTCCACCAACTCAAGTTGAGGATGAGGCTCAAGATGTTGATCAAGAAGATGAGCCACCTCAAAATGACGGCAACGATCAAGGGGGAGATGCAAATGATGAAGACAAGGAGGATGAACAACCAAGACCGCCACACCCAAGAGTCCACCAAGCAATACAACGAGATCACCCCGTCGACACCATCCTCGGCGATATTCATAAGGGGGTAACTACTCGATCTCGTGTTGCTCATTTCTGTGAACATTACTCGTTTGTTTCCTCTATTGAGCCACACAGGGTAGAGGAAGCACTTCAAGATTCGGATTGGGTGATGGCGATGCAAGAGGAGCTCAACAATTTCACGAGGAACGAGGTATGGCACTTAGTTCCACGTCCTAATCAAAATGTTGTAGGAACCAAGTGGGTCTTCCGCAACAAGCAAGACGAGCATGGTGTGGTGACAAGGAACAAAGCTCGACTCGTGGCCAAGGGGTATTCACAAGTCGAAGGTTTGGATTTTGGTGAAACCTATGCACCCGTAGCTAGGCTTGAGTCAATTCGCATATTATTAGCCTATGCTACTTACCATGGCTTCAAGCTTTATCAAATGGACGTGAAGAGTGCCTTCCTCAATGGACCAATCAAGGAGGAGGTCTATGTTGAGCAACCTCCCGGCTTTGAAGACAGTGAGTACCCTAACCATGTTTATAGGCTCTCTAAGGCGCTTTATGGGCTTAAGCATGCCCCAAGAGCATGGTATGAATGCCTTAGAGATTTCCTTATTGCAAATGGCTTCAAAGTCGGCAAAGCCGATCCTACTTTATTCACTAAGACTCTTGATAATGATTTGTTTGTATGCCAAATTTATGTTGATGATATCATATTTGGGTCTACTAACAAATCTACATGTGAAGAATTTAGTAGGATCATGACACAAAAATTCGAGATGTCAATGATGGGGGAGTTGAAGTATTTTCTAGGATTCCAAGTCAAGCAACTCCAAGAGGGCACCTTCATTAGCCAAACAAAGTATACTCAAGACATTCTAAGCAAGTTTGGAATGAAGGATGCCAAGCCCATCAAGACACCCATGGGAACAAATGGGCATCTCGACCTCGACACGGGAGGTAAGTCCGTGGATCAAAAGGTATACCGGTCGATGATTGGTTCATTGCTTTATTTGTGTGCATCTCGACCGGACATTATGCTTTCCGTTTGCATGTGTGCAAGATTCCAAGCCGACCCTAAGGAATCACACCTTACGGCCGTGAAACGAATCTTGAGATATTTGGCTTTTACTCCTAAGTTTGGGCTTTGGTACCCTCGGGGATCCACATTTGATTTGATTGGTTATTCGGATGCCGATTGGGCAGGGTGTAGGATTAATAGAAAGAGCACATCGGGGACTTGCCAGTTCTTGGGAAGATCCTTGGTGTCATGGGCTTCAAAGAAGCAAAATTCGGTCGCTCTTTCTACCGCCGAAGCCGAGTACATTGCCGCAGGCCATTGTTGCGCGCAATTGCTTTGGATGAGGCAAACCCTGCGTGACTACGGTTACAAATTAACCAAAGTCCCTTTGCTATGTGACAATGAGAGTGCAATCAAAATGGCCGACAATCCCGTCGAGCATAGCCGCACTAAGCACATAGCCATTCGGTATCATTTTCTTCGGGATCACCAACAAAAGGGGGATATCGAGATTTCTTACATTAACACTAAAGATCAATTAGCCGATATCTTTACCAAACCACTTGATGAGCAATCTTTTACCCGACTTAGGCATGAGCTCAATATTCTTGATTCTAGGAATTTCTTTTGCTAAACTTGCACACATAGCTCATAAATATACCTTTGATCATGTCTCTTTTATATATGCTATGACTAATGTGTTTTCAAGTAAATTTCAAACCAAGTCATAGGTATATTGAAAGGGAATAGGAGTCCTCGGCGAAGACAAGGCTTCCACTCCACTCTACTACTCATCCTTCACCGTCGCTCCGCATCATCTCTCCAACGTTGGTATAATCTTCACTCATTCATTTCATGACCAAAGGGGGAGAACGTACTTCATTGGGCTCTAATGATTCCGTTTTTGGCGATTCATGCCAAAGGGGGAGAAAATATGAGCCCAAAGCAAAAGGACCGCACCACCACCTAATTTTATAAATTTAATGATTTTATATTGGTAAATTTCAAAATTAGTATCTCTTTGTGTTCTAAAGGGGGAGCAACTAGTATTTTCAAAATTGATGTCTTAAAACCCTCTTGAACTCTAAGAGGAAACTTTATTTGAGGGGGAGTTTTGTTTAGTCAAAGGAAAAGCATTTGAACAAAGGAAGAAAATTTCAAATCTTGAAAATGCTTTGCAAATCGTATTCATTTACCTTTGACTATCTTGCAAAATGACTTTGAAAAGAATTTACAAAAGAATTTGCAAAAACAAAACTTATGGTGCAAATGTGGTCCAATATGTCAAAAACAAAGAAACCATCCATGCGCATCACATAAGTATTTATATTGGCTCAATTCCAAGCAACCTTTGCACTTACTTTATGTGAACTAGTTCAATTATGCACTTCTATATTTGCTTTGGTTTGTGTTGGCATCGATCACCAAAAAGGGGGAGATTGAAAGGGAATTAGGCTTTCACCTAGTTCCTAAATAATTTTGGTGGTTGATTTGTCCAACACAAATATTGGACTAACTAGTTTACTCTAGTGCATAAGTTACACAGGTGCAAAAGGTTCACACTCAGCCAATAAAAAGATCAAGTGTTGGATTCAACAAAGGAGCAATGAGGCAACCGAGGGCACCTCTGGCTGGAGGCACCGGACTGTCCGGTGTGCACCGGACAGTGTCCGGTGCGCCCAGAGGAGTCCAACTCAAACTCTTTGCCCTCGGGAATTCTCGGAAGCCGGCGCGCTATAATTCACCGGACTATCCGGTGTGCACAAGACATGTCCGGTGCTCCAAGGAAGCGCGGTCTCCGGAACTCGCCAGCCTCGGGTTCGCGCGGCAGCCGCTCCGCTAAAATTCACCGGACTGTCCGGTGTGCACCGGACTGTCCGGTGTGCCAGCGGAGCAACGGCTCCCTGCGGCGCCAACAGCTCCCTGCGGTGCATTTAATGCGCGCGCAGCGCGCGCAGACGTCAGGATCGCCCATACCGGTGCACCGGACATCAAACAGTACATGTCCTGTGTGCACCGGACACCCAGGAGGGCCCAGAAGTCAGAAGCTCCAACGGTCAGAATCCAACGGCAATGGTGACGTGGCAGGGGCACCGGACTGTCCGGTGTGCACCGGACTGTCCGGTGCGCCATCGAACAGACAGGTTCCAGCAACGGTCACTTTTGGTGGTTGGGACTATAAATACCCCAACCACCCCACATTCATGGCCAATCCAAGTTTTCCACTTCTCAACTACTACAAGAGCTCTAGCATTCAATTCTAGACACACCAAATAGATCAAGTCCTCTCCAAATTCCACACAACTCCTTAGTGATTAGAGAGAGTGATTTGCTTGTGTTCTTTCGAGCTCTTGCGCTTGGATCGCATTCTTTTCTTTCTCACTTGTTCTTGAGATCAACACTCAATTGTAACCAAGGCAAGAGGCACCAATTGTGTGGTGGCCCTTGCGGGGAAGTTTTGTTCCCGGTTGATTGAGAAGAAGAGAAGGCTCACTCGATCCGTGGGATCGTTTGAGAGAGGGAAGGGTTGAAAGAGACCCGGCCTTTGTGGCCTCCTCAACGGGGAGTAGGTTTGCAAGAACCGAACCTCGGTAAAACAAATCCTCGTGTTACACTCTTATTTGCTTGCGATTTGTTTTGCGCCCTCTCTCGCGGACTCGTTTCTTTATTACTAACGCTAACCCAGCTTGTAGTTGTGATTATTTTTGTAAATTTCAGTTTCGCCCTATTCACCCCCCCTCTAGGCGACTATCAGGTACACAAGTGCAGCCACCACTGTGAGGTCCTTGATGTATCGGCGCCACAACGAGGACCTCGACGTATTGCCACCGCTGCTTTGGAGAAAGCAGAGGCAGATGGCAACATCGTGGCGCTGAAGAACTACCGCAACACGTAGTACTATGATGAGGTCGGTATCTTCACACTATTGTAGAACTTCACTGTCATCTTCGACACCTGCAGCTCCAACCTCTGGGTTCCCTCCTCCAGGTGTTATTTCTTGGTATGCATGATGTTCGATTCTATGGTTGAGACTATTTTGCTAACTATGCACTTCTGTGTATGTAGCTGTAAAATGAAGAGCGTCTTTTGGGTTTTTGCTGAGAATAATGGTTTGTGATCTCGACCCTCCTTGTGTTTTGTATTTGGAGACCTATGGCGTATTTCTAATATATAGCAATACTCTTTCAATGCCTCACTTGTGAGTGTGACGGTGCATTTACTTGTACTAGACAAGGTTGCACTTAAACATTCGTTTACTATAGGTATCATATTTATTTTAATTTGCAAATCCATTCTTTAGCATCCTATTTTAGATAACATTGTGAAGTGTCTGTAGCATCCTATTTTAGATAACATGACAAGATGAGTGAAATAAATTAAATGCTTCTTCCATTTCTACCTTCATGATTCAATATTATGCCTATTCTATTCCATCCGTTCCAAATTATATCAGGCAAAAATTTTCTAGATGCATAGTTTTCTTATACACCTAGCTACATACATAGCAAAAGCTAAAACAATTTGTAGGCACCATGTAGTCCTTTCATTTGGTTGGTTTGTTTTGCTATAAATCTGTCGTTATTTTTCTAACTGCACGCACCACTTCTACTGTCGGCCTTATGGTTGCTCCAATAGGGAAGAATGTGCGTCTTCAAAGGAAGGTGAACTTCAGAGTAAAAGCAGCTAATGAGTTGTAGTTCAACAAGGATGGCTCAGCTATCAAGAAGCTCCAGGTGAGCTCCACAGTTTTTTATTTTATGATGATACAATGATGTGTTGTTGACCCTTAACCAGTCGCTAATCGTTTCTTTTTCCCTACATTTTAGAGTGGAGTCAATATGCTTGTTACTGCAATTATAGGGTGATTACTGAATGAAAACAAAATTTTTAATAGTAATAAGGTTTTTGTTCTATCAAACACAATCAAGATTTGTTAGCTTGCTTGCTGCTGCTTAGATCAATATTGGTTTCTCACGTCAACTATGCTAATGTTGAGGTGATAATCAGTCCTTCACTAGCATAAGGATGTATATGCAGACTAATTTTTGTCTCTGTTGCATGGCATTTGTGTTGTTGTATACCGCTCAAGTATTGCTTATGAGCTTGCTTGAACTTTATCCTGGAGCCTCAAGAGTTGTCGTTGATCAAAGCTACTTGTATCTTTCTTTCAGTGTTTTGCTAGAACTCATAATGTTTCGAGTTTGCAGAAGGATGAAGCATAGAAAGTTATTGTGTACATCCATGGTTGTGGTCTTGAACAGGGTTATTTATGTGAAATGATGGAAGCGCTTAATGTTCCATTAGCAGATACACCTGTGAGTAGCTCATTTGTTCTTCGCGTTCAACACTGAAATGTAATCATATGCATTCTAGACAAAGATATATTAGGTTTGTCAGATAAACTGGTGTGCACCATATACTTGACAAACTAAATTGGGCATTAAATGTGTTGTTAGTGTAACACTGGATTTTAAGAAATGTTATACCAAAATTCGTGTTGTTCTTTTAGATTACTATGAGAGAGTGCTCAGTTAATATAATTGACTGACCTTTTTTAGTCTGTTATTCATTGAATTTAACTTCATGTATTGGTTTACTGTCCCCAAGCGCCCCCTGTGCCCCGCACCACCATCCAAGAACCCAAATCGCGCTGCCTCCATTCTCCCGTCTCCTCTCTTCGCCACTCCTCCTCCCTTTCTGTAACACCTCAAAATCCCATTTTGAGAATTATGTAAAAATTTTCCAAAAGGTTTTGAGTTAGAACTTTTTTTTTATCTCTTCCTTCAAAACTTTTGAAGTCACATCTCCTAAAAATGTTTAATAATAAAGATTGAATAAAGGGATTCTTATATAAATTATCCTTTATTTAGGTTAATAGGTATTATATAAGGATAAATATTAGAGCACTCCTTAGAATTATTAGGATTCTTACTGGGTATATTCAGAAAGCCAATGTTCAAACCGGATTTAAATTTGAATTGAAGTTTTAAATTTGGAAAAGAATGGATAAAAGGAAAGAAAAAAGGGATAAGAAACTGAGCTATGGGCCCTATTTTCCTGCTTGGCCCATGACTGGATCGCACCCCACTGGCCCATCAGCGCCCTTATCTTTTTCTCTGAGTCACTTACGCGTGGGGCCATCTCGCCATTCTCCCTCCTCATCCCTTACGCGTGGGCCTTGCTCGGTCAGGTCGTCATCCCCTACCTCGTGAACAGACTGCCGCGATTCTTGCGCTACGCGATTCCCTCGCCGCCGCGTGAGCACTCCGACGGATCACGGACTTCCTTCCCCACCTAACGCGCGGGATTCACGGGATTGGTGCCACTGGATTCGCGCAAGTCGCTGGGCGTCCGTGGGTATATAAGCTTGCGACCGGGGGGAAATCGACCTCGCCACGGGAGGGAGACCAGGCCCTCTTCCCGCCACCATGGATTCCCGCCTGTGTGGCCAACTGGGCACCGGGGGATGGCTTTGGCGCTTCAACAGCCAACAGGGATCATGCCCAGGGCCCGTGGGATGATGCGAGTTTGTCTGGGGGACGAATTCCTCGCCGGGGCAAGAATCTCGCCGCCGGGCCGCTGTCCAACGTCGCCAACAGCGCTCTGTCCGCTATCAACTCTAGTAAGTAGCCCCTGCTGTTCTTCCTTCTCCTGTCATTGTATTGCGCACGCTAGTAGTCGGTTTGGGTGCCGGGCCGCGGACTCTTCATCACCGAGCTTGATGCCGCCGCTGTCCATACCCGCCAGCACCATTCCTCACCCACATTGGCGATTGGTGGCCAAGACGTGGTTTGGGAGCCTCTCTCGGGTGTGTGGATGCCGCGTCTACTGCTATTACGACGAAGAAATGGTCGTGGCTCAAGCAATTGCTCACCAGAGCCCTTACTCCGCCGTGGGCCGCGCGACACCGTGGCCGTGGCGGTCTGCGCCCATATCACTGGTAAGAAGTACTCCTCTAGGTTCGCCTTGATCTCCTCTACGCGTAGCATCGTCGGGATCGGAGTTCTAGCGACTGTGCGCGGGTGGGGCTGTCGGCCGTCAATTGCGCCGCCGGTTGGGGGCTCTGTGCGCCGCCGTCCCTGACCTGGGGTTGAAGAAGGGCGCAGGGCCGTTGATCCGTAATGGACGCCTGTGATTAGATCGTGACCGATTCATTCTGAACCGTTCATCCGGGGATGTGTGGTGGAGAATCGATCCGGCGTACCCCTTCGCGTGTGAAGATCCGAACCGTTGGATGGGGATCGGGCGCATTCGAAGCCACCTCGGGTATTTTAAATCCGATCCGTAGATCTCGGATCGGGCGGCCGCCAGCGCTTACCGGTTCGCTTAGACGTAGGTCTAATCTGGCGCATCGGTCGTTGATCCAACGGCCGAGAACCGCCTGTAGCCTTGCCGTGGCAATCTTCGTAAAGAGCCCCTGCACTTTTTCTTAAATAACCCGCCATCCACCTTCTCTGTGCGCTGAGTCTAGGATTTTATGCGCGCAGCCCCCTGATCTTTTCGGGAAATCGAGGCCCAGTCCAAAGAATTATAAAATCAGGAAAATGAATGAGAAAATGAGTTTTTAATATAAAAACAATTCATAAAATTTGTATAATTCATAGAAAATGCATATGAACTCCAAATTAGTCCATTCCAGTTCCTAAATTTTTGTAATATTATTGTATATCCATTTGTGCCACTGTTTTGGCATGAAGAACACATTAAAATTTATCTAGTACTTAATCTTGTATAAATACATAAAACCTTCAGAAATTCATATCTTAAAATATATAACTCCAAAATTAATAATTCCAGTTTCTATGATCTTAGTTTAATGTCTAGATTTATATTATGTATTTTGTTTACATGTTTGGTGTGATGTTAATGTTGCATATACACTATTTGTATGTATTGCTACGTTTAGCAGTAAGGATACGTATCATCTGAAGAGCAAGTTGGTACCTGGAATCTCAAGTCTCAGGCAAGTAGTGCCCTTGATCACTTCTTTTTACCCACTCATGTTCTAATTAATCATAATGATCTGCATAGGTTAATTTTGATGGGACCCAATAGGTTACCCTAGTTTGTCTATCTTTATACCTTGTTTACCACTGAACTTTTTGGGTAGTACTTGCTAGTGCTTTATGTGGTTTTGGGTATAGAGATACACATTACTATTCATGATTATACTTTTTATTGTCAGTTGTTATTTACTGTTCATGATAAGATCATTATGTTAATTGGAACATGGAGCGACCACCCGGGAAAACAGTGCTACCACAAGGGAGGAATGGGACCCCTTGGCTGATTAATTAGGAAAGCTAGTGGAAGACTACCTTACCCGAAAGGGGCAAGGGCAGTAGGGGAGTGGTCAGTGTAGGGAGGCCCTCGGGAGGATTTTGCTGCGATGGCGGTCCTGCAAGGGATTCCTGCATTGGAACTTCCTATAAACTGTAGCGGGTTTTCGGAAGCTAGTGGAACTTTGTAAAGGCCTCGTAGTGGATCCCTAGCCATTCACCTCGGTAGTGTCTAAGGGCCTTGCAAACCCTAGCGACATGGGATACACGACTTGTGGGTAAAGATGCGCAACCTCTGCAGAGTGTAAAACTAGTATACTAGCCGTGCTCACGGTCATGAGCGGCTCGGACCCTCACATGATTAATTTATGGAACTAAATTAAATTTGTCATATGCATTGCATCGCAGGTGAGGTTGTTACTTTTGTTCTACTGTTTAATTGGGTTGGTATTTACTTATACTTAGTAATTGCTAATAAAATTTTGACCAACTTTAAAAGCAATGCTCAGCTCTAACCATCCTCTTTGGTAAGCCTTACACATCACATGAGCTCCCACCTTTGGCGAGTTCATGCACATTATTCCCCACAACTTGTTGAGCGATGAACGTATGTGAGCTCACTCTTGCTGTCTCACACACCCCACAGGTCAAGAACAGGTACCACAGGATGAGGCGCTTGGAGGATGCTGCGATGAGTTCGTGAGAGGTCTAGGTCGTCGTCTCCCAGTCAACTTCGGGTTGCTGGACCGTTGTCTCCTTATAATGTAATTATTTATTTTGTATAGAACTCCTGTTATATATAAAGATGTGACATTCGATCCTGCGCCACTATACATCATATGTGTGAGACTTGGTCCCAGCATACCTGGTGTTTATGTTCGCGCCCGGGTTTTGGACCCCTAAAATCCGGGTGTGACAGAAGTGGTATCAGAGGAATGTTGACTGTAGGACGAAACCTAGATAGAACTGGACAACCATTATCTACTTACCTTTGCTACTCTGTTTCATTCTATACTTTTCTTAATCTTTTCTCATCTATTTCCGCTTTACTCTGATTATTCTTACCTTTCCTTTTCTAAGACAAATGTGGATTTCACACTTTGAAATCCTGTGCCTAAAGTGACCTTTAGGAATAGGAGACCTACTCTTAGCAACAAAAACAAAACTATTTTATCTATACGCTTGAGTGTTTGTTCTTATGATACCTGTCTGATTTGGATCTTTGATTGAGTGTGATGAGTTGTGGAGTAATGTCCACAATTACATCTGCATCTACACATAGACATAAATAGAATTCATAAGATAACCAAACAACTTAGAATTATCCTCTATTAAAATGTATCTAATTTATATAGATCCCTTTTATCTCAAAAGACTCTATCTTACTATAATGGATCCCTCTTAACCTAAAGGAATCTATCCTATCCAAATAGATCCATCATATCTTAAAAGATTCTCCACTTATCTTGAAAAGATCTTATGTCACCCTAATAAACCTAACTGACCTCAAAATATTCTACCTTATCCTTATGGGTTCATCTTGCCTTAATTAGCATATCTATCCCACTCTAGTTTAACAACCATGATCTAATGCAAATTAATTAGATCTTATCTAGTCAAACTAGTCACCCCAATCTAACATAGATCTGATCTAATCTAAAGTGACTTACTAAACATGTTAGATAATACTTGTGAAATAGATTAGACCCTCTCCACATGTTTTAACTTAGTTCACCCTACACTAAATAAAGAATGAGAAACCAACCCAACCAATAGAGTCTTGATGGATTGCATGACCTGCCTATCCCCACCTAACATCAAACAAACTTTTGACCTACATCATGTAGTCTATCTCATCCATACCTATATTAACCATATTCCCCGGCCCAATAATATACACTAACTCCTAATCAATGAGACAAGACCGAAGAAGATGATCAACTTCATCAAGGAAGGATGAGCACCAACTCAAGTCTTCAAGGATCAAGTGAGGTCACCAAGATGAGTCAAGATCCACAATCTTGGATGGAGTCTTTCTTTACCCCACTCTTTCTTGCCCAAACCTATATAGGCTTTAAAAGATATCTTTTATCCTGCATAATAAAGTGTCTATAACCATATATACCTATGCTCTCCTAATAACTAACTAATAAAAAAAGAAGGGGACTCTTGATTTTTGAACTAACTAGAAACTGAAATCTAGACTACAAGCTAAATTTGTTGTATCATGTTCCTTACAAATCTCGAGGACGAGATTTTTGTTAAGGGGGTAGGATTTGTAACACCTCAAAATCCCATTTTGAGAATTATGTAAAAATTTTCCAAAGGTTTTGAGTTAGAACTTTTTTTTTATCTCTTCCTTCAAAACTTTTGAAGTCACATCTCCTAAAAATGTTTAATAATAAAGATTGAATAAAGGGATTCTTATATAAATTATCCTTTATTTAGGTTAATAGGTATTATATAAGGATAAATATTAGAGCACTCCTTAGAATTATTAGGATTCTTACTGGGTATATTCAGAAAGCCAATGTTCAAACCGGATTTAAATTTGAATTGAAGTTTTAAATTTGGAAAAGAATGGATAAAAGGAAAGAAAAAAGGGATAAGAAACTGAGCTATGGGCCCTATTTTCCTGCTTGGCCCATGACTGGATCGCACCCCACTGGCCCATCAGCGCCCTTATCTTTTTCTCTGAGTCACTTACGCGTGGGGCCATCTCGCCATTCTCCCTCCTCATCCCTTACGCGTGGGCCTTGCTCGGTCAGGTCGTCATCCCCTACCTCGTGAACAGACTGCCGCGATTCTTGCGCTACGCGATTCCCTCGCCGCCGCGTGAGCACTCCGACGGATCACGGACTTCCTTCCCCACCTAACGCGCGGGATTCACGGGATTGGTGCCACTGGATTCGCGCAAGTCGCTGGGCGTCCGTGGGTATATAAGCTTGTGACCGGGGGGAAATCGACCTCGCCACGGGAGGGAGACCAGGCCCTCTTCCCGCCACCATGGATTCCCGCCTGTGTGGCCAACTGGGCACCGGGGGATGGCTTTGGCGCTTCAACAGCCAACAGGGATCATGCCCAGGGCCCGTGGGATGATGCGAGTTTGTCTGGGGGACGAATTCCTCGCCGGGGCAAGAATCTCGCCGCCGGGCCGCTGTCCAACGTCGCCAACAGCGCTCTGTCCGCTATCAACTCTAGTAAGTAGCCCCTGCTGTTCTTCCTTCTCCTGTCATTGTATTGCGCACGCTAGTAGTCGGTTTGGGTGCCGGGCCGCGGACTCTTCATCACCGAGCTTGATGCCGCCGCTGTCCATACCCGCCAGCACCGTTCCTCACCCACATTGGCGATTGGTGGCCAAGATGTGGTTTGGGAGCCTCTCTCGGGTGTGTGGATGCCGCGTCTACTGCTATTACGACGAAGAAATGGTCGTGGCTCAAGCAATTGCTCACCAGAGCCCTTACTCCGTCGTGGGCCGCGCGACACCGTGGCCGTGGCGGTCTGCGCCCATATCACTGGTAAGAAGTACTCCTCTAGGTTCGCCTTGATCTCCTCTACGCGTAGCATCGTCGGGATCGGAGTTCTAGCGACTGTGCGCGGGTGGGGCTGTCGGCCGTCAATTGCGCCGCCGGTTGGGGGCTCTGTGCGCCGCCGTCCCTGACCTGGGGTTGAAGAAGGGCGCAGGGCCGTTGATCCGTAATGGACGCCTGTGATTAGATCGTGACCGATTCATTCTGAACCGTTCATCCGGGGATGTGTGGTGGAGAATCGATCCGGCGTACCCCTTCGCGTGTGAAGATCCGAACCGTTGGATGGGGATCGGGCGCATTCGAAGCCACCTCGGGTATTTTAAATCCGATCCGTAGATCTCGGATCGGGCGGCCGCCAGCGCTTACCGGTTCGCTTAGACGTAGGTCTAATCTGGCGCATCGGTCGTTGATCCAACGGCCGAGAACCGCCTGTAGCCTTGCCGTGGCAATCTTCGTAAAGAGCCCCTGCACTTTTTCTTAAATAACCCGCCATCCACCTTCTCTGTGCGCTGAGTCTAGGATTTTATGCGCGCAGCCCCCTGATCTTTTCGGGAAATCGAGGCCCAGTCCAAAGAATTATAAAATCAGGAAAATGAATGAGAAAATGAGTTTTTAATATAAAAACAATTCATAAAATTTGTATAATTCATAGAAAATGCATATGAACTCCAAATTAGTCCATTCCAGTTCCTAAATTTTTGTAATATTATTGTATATCCATTTGTGCCACTGTTTTGGCATGAAGAACACATTAAAATTTATCTAGTACTTAATCTTGTATAAATACATAAAACCTTCAGAAATTCATATCTTAAAATATATAACTCCAAAATTAATAATTCCAGTTTCTATGATCTTAGTTTAATGTCTAGATTTATATTATGTATTTTGTTTACATGTTTGGTGTGATGTTAATGTTGCATATACACTATTTGTATGTATTGCTACGTTTAGCAGTAAGGATACGTATCATCTGAAGAGCAAGTTGGTACCTGGAATCTCAAGTCTCAGGCAAGTAGTGCCCTTGATCACTTCTTTTTACCCACTCATGTTCTAATTAATCATAATGATCTGCATAGGTTAATTTTGATGGGACCCAATAGGTTACCCTAGTTTGTCTATCTTTATACCTTGTTTACCACTGAACTTTTTGGGTAGTACTTGCTAGTGCTTTATGTGGTTTTGGGTATAGAGATACACATTACTATTCATGATTATACTTTTTATTGTCAGTTGTTATTTACTGTTCATGATAAGATCATTATGTTAATTGGAACATGGAGCGACCACCCGGGAAAACAGTGCTACCACAAGGGAGGAATGGGACCCCTTGGCTGATTAATTAGGAAAGCTAGTGGAAGACTACCTTACCCGAAAGGGGCAAGGGCAGTAGGGGAGTGGTCAGTGTAGGGAGGCCCTCGGGAGGATTTTGCTGCGATGGCGGTCCTGCAAGGGATTCCTGCATTGGAACTTCCTATAAACTGTAGCGGGTTTTCGGAAGCTAGTGGAACTTTGTAAAGGCCTCGTAGTGGATCCCTAGCCATTCACCTCGGTAGTGTCTAAGGGCCTTGCAAACCCTGGCGACATGGGATACACGACTTGTGGGTAAAGATGCGCAACCTCTGCAGAGTGTAAAACTAGTATACTAGCCGTGCTCACGGTCATGAGCGGCTCGGACCCTCACATGATTAATTTATGGAACTAAATTCAATTTGTCATATGCATTGCATCGCAGGTGAGGTTGTTACTTTTGTTCTACTGTTTAATTGGGTTGGTATTTACTTATACTTAGTAATTGCTAATAAAATTTTGACCAACTTTAAAAGCAATGCTCAGCTCTAACCATCCTCTTTGGTAAGCCTTACACATCACATGAGCTCCCACCTTTGGCGAGTTCATGCACATTATTCCCCACAACTTGTTGAGCGATGAACGTATGTGAGCTCACTCTTGCTGTCTCACACACCCCACAGGTCAAGAACAGGTACCACAGGATGAGGCGCTTGGAGGATGCTGCGATGAGTTCGTGAGAGGTCTAGGTCGTCGTCTCCCAGTCAACTTCGGGTTGCTGGACCGTTGTCTCCTTATAATGTAATTATTTATTTTGTATAGAACTCCTGTTATATATAAAGATGTGACATTCGATCCTGCGCCACTATACATCATATGTGTGAGACTTGGTCCCAGCATACCTGGTGTTTATGTTCGCGCCCGGGTTTTGGACCCCTAAAATCCGGGTGTGACAGAAGTGGTATCAGAGGAATGTTGACTGTAGGACGAAACCTAGATAGAACTGGACAACCATTATCTACTTACCTTTGCTACTCTGTTTCATTCTATACTTTTCTTAATCTTTTCTCATCTATTTCCGCTTTACTCTGATTATTCTTACCTTTCCTTTTCTAAGACAAATGTGGATTTCACACTTTGAAATCCTGTGCCTAAAGTGACCTTTAGGAATAGGAGACCTACTCTTAGCAACAAAAACAAAACTATTTTATCTATACGCTTGAGTGTTTGTTCTTATGATACCTGTCTGATTTGGATCTTTGATTGAGTGTGATGAGTTGTGGAGTAATGTCCACAATTACATCTGCATCTACACATAGACATAAATAGAATTCATAAGATAACCAAACAACTTAGAATTATCCTCTATTAAAATGTATCTAATTTATATAGATCCCTTTTATCTCAAAAGACTCTATCTTACTATAATGGATCCCTCTTAACCTAAAGGAATCTATCCTATCCAAATAGATCCATCATATCTTAAAAGATTCTCCACTTATCTTGAAAAGATCTTATGTCACCCTAATAAACCTAACTGACCTCAAAATATTCTACCTTATCCTTATGGGTTCATCTTGCCTTAATTAGCATATTTATCCCACTCTAGTTTAACAACCATGATCTAATGCAAATTAATTAGATCTTATCTAGTCAAACTAGTCACCCCAATCTAACATAGATCTGATCTAATCTAAAGTGACTTACTAAACATGTTAGATAATACTTGTGAAATAGATTAGACCCTCTCCACATGTTTTAACTTAGTTCACCCTACACTAAATAAAGAATGAGAAACCAACCCAACCAATAGAGTCTTGATGGATTGCATGACCTGCCTATCCCCACCTAACATCAAACAAACTTTTGACCTACATCATGTAGTCTATCTCATCCATACCTATATTAACCATATTCCCCAGCCCAATAATATACACTAACTCCTAATCAATGAGACAAGACCGAAGAAGATGATCAACTTCATCAAGGAAGGATGAGCACCAACTCAAGTCTTCAAGGATCAAGTGAGGTCACCAAGATGAGTCAAGATCCACAATCTTGGATGGAGTCTTTCTTTACCCCACTCTTTCTTGCCCAAACCTATATAGGCTTTAAAAGATATCTTTTATCCTGCATAATAAAGTGTCTATAACCATATATACCTATGCTCTCCTAATAACTAACTAATAAAAAAAGAAGGGGACTCTTGATTTTTGAACTAACTAGAAACTGAAATCTAGACTACAAGCTAAATTTGTTGTATCATGTTCCTTACAAATCTCGAGGACGAGATTTTTGTTAAGGGGGTAGGATTTTTGACAGTGGTTCATGATGCATGAAAAAGAGGTGTAGCTGAAAGGGAAATTGGCTTACACCTTTTCCTAAATAAATTTTGGTGGTTGAATTGCCCAACACAAATAATTGGACTAACTAGTTTGCTCTAAATTATAAGTTTTAAAGGTGCCAAAGGTTCACAATAGACCAATAAAAAGACCAAGAAAGAGTTCAAACAAAGAGAGCCAAAGACAACCAAAGTGTGCCCTGGTCTGATGCACCGGACTGTCCGATGTGCCTCCGGACAGTGTCCGGTGCACCACCGGACAATGTCCGATGCACCAGGGGACTTGATGCTGAACTCGCCACCTTCGGGAAAATGGAGGCCGCTCCGCTATAATTCACCGGACCGTCCGGTGAATGCACCGGACAGTGTCCGGTGTGCCAGCGGAGCAACGGCTACTTCGCGCGCAACGGTCGACTGCAACGCATTTAATGCGCGCCTGCGCGCGTAGAGGTCAGAGCACGCGGAGCAGGCGCACCGGACAGTCTACAGGAGATGTCCAGTGCACCACCGGACAGCCCAGAGGCCCCACAAGTCAGAGCTCCAACGATCGAACCCCAACGGCTGGCTGACGTGGCTAGCGCACCGGACAGTGTCCGGTGGCGCACCGGACTGTCCGGTGCGCCATGCGACAACAGACTTCCAATGGCCACATTTTGGTGGTTGGGGCTATAAATAATCCAATCACCCCACATTCAATGGCATCCAAGTTTTCATACTTCCACACCTTACAAGAGCTATAGCATTCAATTCTAGACACAACCAAAGAGATCAAATCCTCTCCCAAGTCCGGAATCACTCCAAATCAAATAGTGACTAGAGAGAGTGACATTTGTGTTCATTTGAGCTCTTGCGCTTGGATTGCTTCTTTTCTTTCTCATTCTTTCTTGTGATCAACTCAATTGTAACCGAGGCAAGAGACACCAATAGTGTGGCGGTCCTTGGGGGGACTTAGTGTCCCGTGTGATTGAGAAGAGAAGCTCACTCGGTCTAAGTGACCGTTTGAGAGAGGGAAAGGGTTGAAAGAGACCCGGTCTTTGTGACCACCTCAATGGGGAGTAGGTTTGCAAGAACCAAATCTCGGTAAAACAAATCCTTGTGTCTCATTCCTTATTTGCTTGCGATTTGTTTTTCACCCTTTCTCTCGGACTCGATTATATTTCTAACGCTAACCCAGCTTGTAGTTGTGATTAACTTTATAAATTTCAGTTTTGTCCTATTCACCCCCCTCTAGGCGACTATCAATTGGTATCAGAGCTCGGTGCTTCATTAGAGCCTAACCGCTCGAAGTGATGTCGAGAGATCACGCCAAGAAGGAGATGGTGACCGGCGACAAGCCCGCTACAAGCCATGGGAAGGCTCCATCGGGAGAGTCCCGCAACAAAGGGAAGGAGAAGGAATCCTCTTCCCACAAGTCGCATCGGAGTGGCGACAAGAAAAAGAAGATGAGGAAGATGGTCTACTACGAGACCGATTCTTCATCGCCATCCACCTCCGGCTCCGATGCGCTGTCCATAACTTCTAAGCGCCATGAGCGCAAGAAGTATAGTAAGATTTCCCTACGCTATCCTCGCATTTCAAAGCATACTCCATTACTTTCCGTTCCATTAGGCAAGCCACCAACATTTGACGGTGAAGATTATGCTAGGTGGAGTGATATGATGAAACATCACCTAACCTCACTCCACAAAAGTATATGGGATGTTGTTGAATTTGGAGTACAGGTATCATCCGTAGGGGATGAGGACTACGATGAGGACGAGGTGGCCCAAATCGAGCACTTCAACTCCCAAGCCACCACTATACTCCTCTAATCTCTATGTCGTGAGGAGTATAACAAGATGCAAGGATTAAAGAGCGCCAAAGAGGTTTGGGACGTACTCAAGACCGCGCATGAAGGAGACGAGGTGACCAAGATCACCGAGTGGGAGACGATCGAGGGGGAGGTCGGTTGCTTCATGCTTCACCAAGGAGAGGATCTGCAAGCCGTGTACAACCGCTTGAAGACCTTGGTGAACCAAGTGCGCAACCTCGGGAGCACCAAATGGGATGACAATGAGATGGTCAAGGTTATTCTTAGATCCCTCATTTTTCTTAACCCTATGTGTCGGCGTTTCGAGACCGGGGGTCCCTGAGCTGACGAGTGAGTGTGCCGCGTGCCCTAGCCCAGATGGGTCGAGCGCGTGGGCGAGCGTGAAGGGGGGAAGAGCGAGGTGGCCGGAGCCGGGTCGTGAGGGAGGCGGAGATCCCGCGGCCTTCGTGTTCGTCCCGCGCCCAGGTCGGGTGCGCTTGCAGTAGGGGGTTACAAGCGTCCGCGCGGGTGAGGGGAGCGAGCGGCCCCAAGAGAGCGCCTGCCCCTGCCCTCGTTCCCGCGAGGCCAACCTTCTCTAAGAAGGCCCTGGTCCTTCCTTTTATAGGCGCAAGGAGAGGATCCAGGTGTACAATGGGGGTGTAGCAGAGTGCTACGTGTCTAGCGGGGGAGAGCTAGCGCCCTAAGTACATGCCAAGGTGGTAGCCGGAGAGATCTTGGCACCCAGCTGGTGTGGTGTCGTGGCTGTTGGTGGAGCAACGGAGCCTGGCGGAGGGACAGCTGTCGGAGCTGTTGGGTCCTTGCTGACGTCCCCCTGCTTCCGTAAGGGAGCTGAGAGCCGCCGTCGTCATAGGGCTAGCGGGGCGCCATCATTGCCTATCTGGCGGAGCTAGCCAGATGGGACGTCGGTCTTGTTCTCTGCGGCCCAAGTCGGCTCGGGGTAGGGTGATGATGGCGCTTCCTGTTGACGTGGCGGACTTGTGCCCTAGGTCGGGCGACGTGGAGGCTCCTCCGAAGCCGAAGTCGAGTCTGTCCTGCATGGCCGAGGCCGAGCCCGAGCTCCTGGGTCGGGCGAGGCGGAGGTCGTTCGGCAGAGGCCAGGGCGGAGTCCGACCCCTGGGGTCGGGCGAAGCGGAGTTCGTCGTCTTCCGGAGCCTAGCCCGAGTCCGAGCCCTGGGTCGGGCGGAGCGGAGTTCGCCGTCTTCCGGGGCCTAGCCCGAGCCCGAGCCCTGGGTCGGGCGGAGCGGAGTTCGCCGTCTTCCGGGGCCTTAGCCCGAGTCCGAGCCCTGGGTCGGGCGGAGCGGAGTTCGCCGTCTTCCGGGGCCTTAGCCCGAGTCCGAGCCCTGGGTCGGGCGGAGCGGAGTTCGCCGTCTTCCAGGGCCTTAGCCCGAGTCCAAGCCCTGGGTCGGGCGGAGCGGAGTTCGCCGTCTTCCGGGGCCTTAGCCCGAGTCCGAGCCCTGGGTCGGGCGGAGCGGAGTTCACCGTCTTCCGGGGCCTTAGCCCGAGTCCGAGCCCTGGGTCGGGCGGAGCGGAGTTCGCCGTCTTCCGGGGCCTTAGCCCGAGTCCGAGCCCTGGGTCGGGCGGAGCTTCCTATGGCGCCCTCGGCAAGGCCTGGCTGCCCGTCAGTCTCACTCTTTGCGTTAAATGCCCCTGTGACTTGGTCGGTCGACGCGGCGATTTAGTCAGGGTTGCTTCTTATCGAAGACAAGGCCTTGGGCGAGCCGGAGATGCGTCTGCCGTGAAAAGGGGGCCTCGGGCGAGACAGAAACACCTCAGGGTCGGCTGCCCTTGCCCGAGGCTAGGCTCGGGCGAGGCGTGATCGAGTCGCTCGTATGGACTGATCCCTGACTTAATCGCACCCATCAGGCCTCTGCAGCTTTATGCTGATGGGGGTTACCAGCTGAGAATTAGGCGTCTTGAGGGTACCCCTAATTATGGTCCCCGACAGTAGCCCCCGAGCCTCGAAGGGAGTGTTAGCACTCGCTTGGAGGCTTTCGTCGCACTTTTTTGCAAGGGGACCAGCCTTTCTCGGTTGCACTTTGTTCCGGTGGGTGCGCGCGAGCGCACCCGCCGGGTGTAGCCCCCGAGGCCTCAGAGGAGTGGTTTCACTCCTTCGAGGTCTTAATGCCTTGCGTAATGCTTCGGCTGGTCTGGTGGTTCCCTCATGCGAACTGGCCGTAGCCCGGGTGCACTGTCGGGGCCCAAGTTCTCGGGCTGGTATGTTGACGCTGTCAACGGTTTGGCCGGAGCCGGGTTTGCGAGAGCAGCCCCCAAGCCTCCGCACAGGGCGAGAGGGCGATCAGGGACAGACTCGGCTTTTTTACATACGCCCCTACGTCGCCTTTCCGCAAGGAGGAGGGGGGGAGAGCGCCATGTTACCCTCGATGGGCACCGAACATGGTGTCCCCGGTGAGCTGCAATCGGGTAATCCGAGTGGACGTCCGTGCCCCGTTCGTTGGGGGTCGGCTAGGGGCCCGGAGGCACGCCCAAAAGTACCTGCGGGTGATCTGCCGGACCCGGTCCCCTGGCGACGGGGTCCGAGGGCTCGTTGCCTCCCTCCGATGGGATTCCGTTACAGGATCGTTCCCGCTGGTCTCGGAAATGTCCTAGGGTACCTCGGGAGCGCAGCCCGAGCCTTGGTTATGTATCGAACGTACCCCTGGTCATCCCTCGCTCGGTGTCTAAGGCGACTGTGAACCCTTCAGGGGGCCAGCCTTCGAACCCCTGATCAGTAATGGGCGCGGAGCCCGAGTAGCCTGAGGCGGCCGTGGAACCTTTCGGGAGGCCGACCTTCGAACCTCTGACCAGTAGTGGGTGTCGGGCCCACGCGATCTGAGGCGGCTGTTGAACCCTTCGGGGGGCCAGCCTTCGAACCCCTGATCAGTAAGGAGGCTCGGAGCCTAGTTCCTTCACGGGGAAGGATCCCTTTGGGGGTATCCCCTTTCCCGGTCCCTGTTGCAAGAGATAGAGAAAGAGAAAAAAGGGAAAAAAGGATACGAATTTGAA
Source organism: Zea luxurians (assembly GCA_029449295.1). Lineage (NCBI taxonomy): Eukaryota > Viridiplantae > Streptophyta > Magnoliopsida > Poales > Poaceae > Zea > Zea luxurians. Next base: position 60,797 of record JAOPSE010000311.1, on the reverse strand, counting down.
CGACGTGGCGTACCTTTTTTGGTGTGGTCGTTTTGGCGAAGGCGAAACGTCGTCAGCTGCTCCTGCCAGAAGCGCCGCCTGTCCAGCCGCGGAGTTAATGCGCCGGGGCGAGTAGTTGGCGGGGCTACCGTTGCGCGTGCGCGAGCCGTTCGAGGAACGGGTCACGGGCGCGTCGTCTTCACGCCGTGAGAGGGGGTTCTCTCGCTGCCTCCGGATGGGACGTGAGCCTGGCTGACGGCGTGACCGCTGCTCCCGTGTGCCAAGCGTTGGAAACATCTTAAGGGTAGAAGCGACGTAGCTGTTGGATGTTCCAAGCGTTGTCGTAGACTTCGCCTTGACTGTTGGCCAGCTTGTACGTTCCGGGCTTCAGAACTTTGGCGATGACGAATGGCCCCTCCCAGGGGGGCGTGAGCTTGTGCCTCCCTCGGGCGTCTTGCCGCAGCCGAAGCACCAGGTCGCCCACCTGGAGGTCTCGGGGTCGGACCCCTCGGGCGTGGTAGCATCGCAGGGACTGCTGATACCGCGCCGAGTGTAGTAAGGCCCTGTCCCGAGCCTCTTCCAGCTGGTCCAGCGAGTCTTCTCGGCTAGCTTGGTTGCTTTGATCGTCGTAGGCCCTCGTCCTCGGGGAGCCATATTCCAGGTCCGCGGGCAGGACGGCCTCAGCCCCGTAGACCAGGAAGAACGGCGTGAAACCCGTGGCTCGGCTCGGCGTCGTCCTCAGGCTCCAGACCACCGAGGGGAGTTCCTTCATCCATCGCTTGCCGAACTTGTTGAGGTCATTGTAAATCCGAGGCTTGAGCCCTTGTAGAATCATGCCGTTGGCACGCTCTACTTGCCCATTCGACATGGGATGAGCTACGGTAGCCCAGTCCACCCGGATGTTGTGATCCTCGCAAAAATCCAAGAATTTTTTGCCGGTGAATTGGGTGCCGTTGTCGGTGATGATGGAGTTTGGAACCCCGAAGCGATGGATGATGTTGGTGAAGAACGCCACCGCCTGCTCGGACCTGATGCTGTTCAGGGGTCGGACCTCGATCCACTTGGAGAATTTGTCGACGGCGACCAGCAGGTGCGTGTAGCCCCCGGGTGCCTTCTGCAGAGGGCCGACGAGGTCCAGACCCCACACAGCGAAGGGCCAGGTGATGGGTATCGTCTGCAGAGCCTGAGCGGGTAGGTGGGTCTGCTTCGCATAGAATTGACACCCTTCGCAGGTGCGGACAATTCTAGTGGCGTCAGCCACCGCCGTCGGCCAGTAAAAGCCTTGCCGGAAAGCGTTCCCGACAAGGGCTCGAGGCGCTGCATGATGGCCGCAAGCCCCCGACCCCGAGTGTATCTCTTGCAGGAGTTCCTGGCCTTCGGCGATGGAGATGCACCGCTGGAGGATGCCCGAGGGGCTGCGGTGGTAAAGCTCCTTCTCATCGCCCAGCAAGACGAACGACTTGGCGCGTCGCGCTACCCGCCGAGCCTCGGCTTGGTCGAGGGGTAGCTCTCCCTGGCGGAGATATTGCAGGTACGGGGTCTGCCAATCTTGATCAGGCGGGACCCCGCCCCGCTCCTCCTCGATGCGCAGCGCCTCGCCCTCGGGGGCCGAGGGTTCCTCGGGCTGAACCGAGGATGGCTCGGGCTGGGCCGAGGGTGCCTCGGACGAGGCCGAGGGCGCCTCGGGCTCGGGCGTGTCGCTGACCTTGACGGAGGGTTGGTGCAGATCTCAGGAGAAGACGTCCGGGGGAACCGTCGTTCGCCCCGAGGCTATCTTTGCCAGCTCGTCCGCAGTCTCGTTGTAGCGCCGGGCGATGTGGTTAAGCTCGAGCCCGTAGAATTTATCTTCCAGGCGTCGAACCTCATCACAGTAGGCCTCCATCTTCGGGTCGCGGCAGTGGGAGTTTTTCATGACCTGGTCGATGACGAGCTGCGAGTTGCCGCGAGCGTCGAGGCGTCGGACCCCTAGCTCGATGGCGATTCGCAATCCGTTGATCAGAGCTTCGTACTCTGCCACATTGTTGGACGCCGGGAAATGGAGGCGTAGCACGTAGCGCAGGTGTTTCCCGAGGGGCGAGACGAAGAGCAGGCCCGCGCCGGCTCCCGTCTTCATCAGCGACCCGTCGAAAAACATGGTCCAGAGCTCCGGTTGGATCGGAGCCGTTGGCAACTGGGTGTTGACTCATTCGGCTACGAAGTCCGCCAGTACCTGGGACTTGATGGCCTTCCGAGGGGCGAACGAGATCGTCTCGCCCATGATTTCCACCGCCCACTTTGCGATCCGTCCCGAGGCCTCTCGGCACTGGATGATCTCCCCCAGGGGGAAGGATGACACCACAGTTACCGGATGAGACTCGAAGTAATGTCGCAACTTTCGCCTTGTCAGGATCACTGCATACAGCAGCTTCTGAACTTGTGGGTAGCGGGTCTTGGTTTCGGACAGCACCTCGCTGACGAAGTAAACTGGCCTCTGAATGGGCAATGCATGCCCCTCTTCTTGCCTTTCGACCACGATCGCGGCGCTGACCACCTGAGTGGTAGCGGCGACGTAGACCAAGAGGGCTTCTCCATCAGCTGGGGGCACCAAGACAGGCGCCTGGGTGAGGAGCGCCTTCAGGTTCCCGAGAGCTTCCTCGGCCTCGGGGGTCCAAGCGAAGGATTCGGCCTTCCTTAAGAGACGGTACAGGGGCAGGCCTCTTTCGCCGAGACGCGAGATGAAACGGCTCAAGGCCGCGAGACATCCCATGACCCTCTGTACGCCTTTTAAGTCCTTGATGGGCCCCATGCTGGTGATGGCTGCGATCTTCTCCGGGTTGGCTTCGATGCCCCGCTCGGAGACGATGAATCCCAGGAGCATGCCCCGGGGCACCCCGAAGACACACTTCTCGGGATTGAGCTTGACGTCCTTCGCCTTGAGACACCGGAATGTCACCTCAAGGTCGGAGAGAAGGTCGGAGGCTTTCCTTGTCTTGACTACGATGTCATCGACGTAGGCCTCGACCGTGCGACCGATGTGTTCGTTGAACACATGGTTCATGCACCGCTGGTACGTGGCACCCGCGTTCCTCAAACCGAACGGCACGGTGACATAGCAATACATGCCGAAGGGCGTGATGAAAGAAGTCGCGAGCTGGTCGGACTCTTTCATCTTGATTTGATGATACCCTGAGTAGGCATCGAGGAAAGACAGGGTTTCGCACCCAGCAGTGGAATCCACGATTTGATCGATGCGAGGTAGAGGGTAGGGAACCTTCGGACATGCTTTGTTGAGACCAGTGTAGTCTACACACATCCGCCATTTCCCCCCTTTCTTCCTTACAAGCACAGGGTTGGCAAGCCATTCGGGATGGAATACCTCTTTGATGAACCCTGCTGCCATCAGCTTGTGGATCTCCTTGCCTATCACCCTGCGCCTTTCCTCGTCGAATCGGCGCAGAGGCTGCCTGACCGGTCGGGCTCCGGCCCGAATATCCAGCGAGTGCTCGGCGACATCCCTCGGTATGCCGGGCATGTCCGAGGGACTCCATGCAAAGACGTCGGCGTTTGCGTGGAGAAAGTCGACGAGCACTGCTTCCTATTCGGGGTCGAGCCCGGAACCGATCCGGATCTGCTTGGAGGTGTCGCCACTGGGGTCGAGAGGGACGGCCTTAACCGTCTCCGCTGGCTCGAAGTTGCCGGCGTGTCGCTTCACGTCCGGCACCTCTCGGGAGAGGTTTTCCAGGTCGGCGATGAGGGCCTCGGACTCGGCGAGGGCCTCGGCGTACTCCACGCACTCCACATCGCATTCGAACGCGTGCTTGTACGTGGGGCCGACGGTGATGACCCCGTTGGGGCCCGGCATCTTGAGCTTCAGGTAGGTGTAGTTGGGGATGGCCATGAACTTCGCGTAGCATGGCCTCCCTAACACTGCGTGGTAGGTTCCTCGGAACCCGACCACCTCGAACGTCAAAGTCTCCCTTCGGAAGTTGGAGGGTGTTCCGAAGCAGACAGGAAGGTCGAGCTGTCCGAGGGGCTGGACGCGCTTCCCAGGAATGATCCCGTGGAAAGGCGCAACGCCTGCTCGGACGGAGGACAGATCGACGCGCAGGAGCCTGAGGGTCTCGGCGTAGATGATATTGAGGCAGCTGCCCCCATCCATCAGGACCTTGGTGAGCCTGACGTCGCCGATGATGGGATCAACGACGAGCGGGTACTTCCCCGGGCTCGGCACGTGGTCGGGGTGGTCATCTTGGTCGAAGGTGATGGGCTTGTCGGACCAGTCTAGGTAGACTGGTGCCGCCACCTTCACCGAGCAGACCTCCCGACGCTCTCGCTTGCGATGCCGAGCCGAGGCATTCGCCGCATGCCCTCCGCAGATCATGAAGAAGTCGCGGACCTCGGGGAACCCTCCTGCTTGGTGATCTTCCTTTTTGTCATCGTCGCGGGCCCTGCCACCCTCTGCGGGTGGCCCGGCCTTGTGGAAGTGGCGCCGAAGCATGACACACTCCTCGAGGGTGTGCTTGACGGGCCCCTGATGGTAAGGGCACGTCTCCTTGAGCATCTTGTCGAAGAGGTTAGCACCTCCGGGGGGCTTCCGAGGGTTCTTGTACTCGGCGGCGGCGACAAGGTCTGCGTCGGCGGCGTCGCGTTTCGCTTGCGACTTCCGCCTGCCTTTCTTCTTGGCGCCGTGCGGAGTAGACGCCTCGGGAGCATCTTCCGGCGAGCGGCCCTGGGGCTGCTTGTCTTTTCGGAAGATGGCCTCGACCGCCTCCTGGCCAGAGGCGAACTTGGTGGCGATGTCCATCAGCTCGCTCGCCCTGGTGGGGGTCTTGCGACCCAACTTGCTCACCAGGTCACGGCAAGTGGTGCCGGCAAGGAACGCGCCGATGACATCGGAGTCGGTGATGTTGGGCAGCTCGGTGCGCTGCTTCGAGAACCGCCGGACGTAGTCCCGAAGAGACTCTCCCGGCTGTTGCCGGCAGCTCCGGAGGTCCCAGGAATTCCCGGGGCGCACGTACGTGCCCTGGAAGTTGCCGGCGAAAGCTTGGACCAAATCCTCCCAGTTGGAAATCTGCCCCGGAGGCAGGTGCTCCAACCAAGCGCGAGCAGTGTCGGAGAGGAACAGGGGGAGGTTGCGGATGATGAGGTTGTCGTCGTCCGTTCCACCCAGTTGACAGGCCAGGCGGTAGTCCGCGAGCCACAATTCCGGTCTTGTTTCCCCCGAGTACTTTGTGATAGTAGTCGGGGGTCGGAATCGGGTCGGAAACGGCGCCCGCCGAATGGCTCGGCTGAAGACCCGCGGACCGGGTGGTTCGGGCGAGGGACTCCGGTCCTCCCCGCTATCGTAGCGTCCCCCACGCCTGGGGTGATAGCCTCGGCGCACCCTTTCATCGAGGCGGGCCCGACGGTCGCGATGAGGGTGCTCGTCGCCGAGGTGGCCCGGGGCCACAGGCGCGGTGTTGCGCGTGCGCCCGGTGTAGACCGAGGCTTCCCGCATGAGTCGGGAAGTCGCGGCGCGAGGTTCCGAGGGGTACCCCTGCCTTCGGGAGGCAGAGCTCTCGGCCCGCCGGGCCGCAGCGCCTTCCAGGAGATGCTTGAGCTCTCCCTGGATTCGCCGACCCTCGGTGGTTGATGACTCCGGCATCGCACGGAGGAGCATCGCTGCGGCTGCCAGGTCCTGACCGGTCCCGCCGGATGCGGGTGGCGGCCTGTCCCTGGCATCGTTGGCGATGCGGTGCTGGAGGCCTTGGGGCAGGTGACGTATTTCTTCGGCCGGGGGCTGGCCCGCCCATACCTGCCCGATGTCCCGGCGGATCGACTCGAGCGCTCCTGCCCCCTCGTCGAGCCCGGCCTGCACCCCGCGGGCTTGCTCGAGCTGTGGGTCGTAACCCCCCGCCGGAACGGGGACCACAGCTAGCTCCCGCGGGATGTCGGCGCGAGGCACTGGTCTAGGGAGATCACCATCCTCCGGCATGCCGAGACGGCTGCCTCCGGAGGGATCCCCTAGCTCGACGTGGAAACATTCGCGGCTCGGGCCGCAGTCCTTGTCGTCAAGGCTGCGGCTGCCGTCGGAACAGTCGGAGAGGCAGTAGTTGCATGCGGTCATGAAGTCCCGCATGGCACTGGGGTTGCCAGATCCAGAGAAATCCCAGCAGATGCTGGGGTCGTCATCTTCCTCGGACCCAGAGGGCCCGTAGGTCGAGACACCCGTCAATCGGTCCCAAGGCGACCGCACACGAAACCCAAGAGGGGTTGCATTCACCTCAACGCAAGCGCCCGCCAAAGCGAGGTCGCTAGGCGGGTTGAGGTCGAGTCGAAATGACGAAGGATGGGAAGCAGTCGGTACCTTTTGGTCGACGAGGGGCGACGAAGTCACCTCGGGGGCTGATCGCGCCGTCGTCCTGGGTACAAGGGCGACGTCCTGCAGGCCCTCCGTGAGCGTGCTGGCGTCGTCCACTTGCTCGATAGCCGACGGAGCGCGGCCTCCTGCTCGGCCCTGGTTGCCCCGTCTCCTCCTCCGATGGCGAGGGAGAGGATGGGGCGAGCTCGAAAGTTGTCCTTCCCCCACGCGGGAAAGACGTCGTCGATTCCGCCGCCGGCGGGCGGGCTGTCGGCCACCATTGTCGCCGTCGCGCGGCGGTGGAAGGAGTATCATGTCGTAGCTGCCGTCGAAAGACATGAACTCGAAGCTCCCGAAACGGAGCACCGTCCCGGGTTGAAGAGGTCGTTGGAGACTGCCCATCTGGAGCTTGACGGGAAACTGCTCGTCAACACGCAGCAGGCCCCTACCTGGCGCGCCAACTGTCGGCGTTTCGAGACCGGGGGGTCCCTGAGCCGACGAGTGAGTGTGCCGCGTGCCCTAGCCCAGATGGGTCGAGCGCGTGGGCGAGCGCGAAGGGGGGAAGAGCGAGGTGGCCGGAGTCGGGTCGTGAGGGAGGCGGAGATCCCGCGGCCTTCGTGTTCGTCCCGCGCCCAGGTCGGGTGCGCTTGCAGTAGGGGGTTACAAGCGTCCGCGCGGGTGAGGGGAGCGAGCGGCCCCAAGAGAGCGCCTGCCCCTGCCCTCGTTCCCGCGAGGCCAACCTTCTCTAAGAAGGCCCTGGTCCTTCCTTTTATAGGCGCAAGGAGAGGATCCAGGTGTACAATGGGGGTGTAGCAGAGTGCTACGTGTCTAGCGGGGGAGAGCTAGCGCCCTAAGTACATGCCAAGGTGGCAGCCGGAGAGATCTTGGCACCCAGCTGGTGTGGTGTCGTGGCTGTTGATGGAGCAACGGAGCCTGGCGGAGGGACAGCTGTCGGAGCTGTTGGGTCCTTGCTGACGTCCCCCTGCTTCCGTAAGGGAGCTGAGAGCCGCCGTCGTCATAGGGCTAGCGGGGCGCCATCATTGCCTATCTGGCGGAGCTAGCCAGATGGGACGTCGGTCTTGTTCTCTGCGGCCCGAGTCGGCTCGGGGTAGGGTGATGATGGCGCTTCCTGTTGACGTGGCGGACTTGTGCCCTAGGTCGGGCGACGTGGAGGCTCCTCCGAAGCCGAAGTCGAGTCTGTCCTGCATGGCCGAGGCCGAGCCCGAGCTCCTGGGTCGGGCGAGGCGGAGGTCGTTCGGCAGAGGCCAGGGCGGAGTCCGACCCCTGGGGTCGGGCGAAGCGGAGTTCGTCGTCTTCCGGAGCCTAGCCCGAGTCCGAGCCCTGGGTCGGGCGGAGCGGAGTTCGCCGTCTTCCGGGGCCTAGCCCGAGCCCGAGCCCTGGGTCGGGCGGAGCGGAGTTCGCCGTCTTCCGGGGCCTTAGCCCGAGTCCGAGCCCTGGGTCGGGCGGAGCGGAGTTCGCCGTCTTCCGGGGCCTTAGCCCGAGTCCGAGCCCTGGGTCGGGTGGAGCGGAGTTCGCCGTCTTCCGGGGCCTTAGCCCGAGTCTGAGCCCTGGGTCGGGCGGAGCGGAGTTCGCCGTCTTCCGGGGCCTTAGCCCGAGTCCGAGCCCTGGGTCGGGCGGAGCGGAGTTCGCCGTCTTCCGGGGCCTTAGCCCGAATCCGAGCCCTGGGTCGGGCGGAGCTTCCTATGGCGCCCTCGGCAAGGCCTGCCTGCCCGTCAGTCTCACTCTTTGCGTTAAATGCCCCTGTGACTTGGTCGGTCGGCGCGGCGATTTAGTCAGGGTTGCTTCTTATCGAAGACAAGGCCTTGGGCGAGCCGGAGATGCGTCTGCCGTGAAAAGGGGGCCTCGGGCGAGACGGAAACACCTCAGGGTCGGCTGCCCTTGCCCGAGGCTAGGCTCGGGTGAGGCGTGATCGAGTCGCTCGTATGGACTGATCCCTGACTTAATCGCACCCATCAGGCCTCTGCAGCTTTATGCTGATGGGGGTTACCAGCTGAGAATTAGGCGTCTTGAGGGTACCCCTAATTATGGTCCCCGACACTATGCAAGTTCAATTAATTCGAGGTGATCCTAGATATAAGCTAATGTCTCCCGAGGAGGTTATAGGGAAGTTTGTGAGCTTTGAGCTAACGATCAAAGGCTCAAAGAAAATCATCGAGCAAGGCACTTTCTCCACGCCCGAGGCAAATCCCGTTGCATTCAAGGCAACGGAGGAGAAGAAGGAAGAGTCTAGACCAAGTAGGCTCTCCATCGACGCCTCAAAGCTCGACAATGAGGAGATGACTTTAATCATCAAAAGCTTTCGACAAATCCTCAAGCAAAGGAGGGGGAAGGACTACAAGCCCCGCTCCAAGAAGGTTTGCTACAAGTGTGGTAAGCCCGATCACTTATTGCAAAATGTCCTATTTCTAGTGACAGTGACAGGGGCGACGACAAGAAGGGGAGAAGAAAGGAAAAGAAGAGGTACCACAAAAAGAAGGGTGGCGATGCCCATGTGTGCCGCGAGTGGGACTCTGACGAGAGCTCCACCAACTCCTCCTCCGACGAGGACGCCGCCAACATCGCCGTCAACAAGAGACTCCTCTTCCCCAACGTCGGCCACAAGTGCCTCATGGCAAAGGACGACAAAAGGAAGAAGGTTAAATCTAAATCCTCCACTAAATATGCATCCTCTAGTGATGAAGACAATTCTAGTAATGAGGAGGATAATTTGTTTACTCTTTTTGCCAACCTTAACATGGAACAAAAAGAGAAGTTAAATGAATTGATTAGCGCTATTCATGATACGGATGAACTCTTGGATAGCTAAGAGGACTTCCTAATTAAGGAAAATAAGAAGCATGTTAAGGTTAAGAATGCTTATGCTCTAGAAATGGAAAAATGTGAAAAATTAACTAGTGAGCTAAGCACTTGTCATGATTTGATTGCCAACCTTAGAAATGAAAATGCTAGATTAATTGCTAAGGTTGATTCAAATGCTTGTGATGATTCATATGCCAATCTTAGAAATGATCATGCTATTTCTATTGTTAAGATTGAAAAATTAAATGCCTCTCTTGCTAGCCTTAGATTTGAAAATGAAAAAATTGATTGCTAAGGCTAAAGACTTAGATGTTTGCAATGCTTCCATTTCCGATCTTAGAAGTGAAAATGACATTTTACATGCTAAGATTGTTAAACTAAAAACTTGCAAACCCTCTACATCCACTATTGAGTATGTTTCTATTTGCACTAGATGTAGAGATGTTGACATTGATGCTATTCATGATCACATGATTTCAATTAAACAATAAAATGATCATATAGCAAAATTAGATGCTAAAATTGCCGAGCATGAACAAGAAAATGAAAATTTTAAATTTGCTCGTAGTATGCTTTATAGTGAGAGACGCCCTGGCATCAAGGATGGCATTGGCTTCCAAAAGGGAGACAATATCAAACTTAATGCCCCTCCTAAAAAATTATCTAACTTTGTTAAGGGCAAGGCTCCCATGCCTCAGGATAACGAGGGTTACATTTTGTACCCTGCCGGTTATCCCGAGCATAAGATTAGGAGAATTTATTCTAGGAAGTCTCACTCTGGCCCTAATCATGCTTTTATGTATAAGGGTGAGACATCTAGTTCTAGGCAATCAACTCGTGCTAAATTGCCTAGAAAGAAAACTCCTATTGCATCAAATGATCACAATGTTTCATTTAAAACTTTTGATGCATCTTATGTTTTGACTAACAAATCTAGCAAAGTAGTTGCCAAGTATGTTGGGGGCAAACACAAGGGATCAAAGACTTGTGTTTGGGTGCCCAAAGTTCTTGTATCTAATGTCAAAGGACCCAAAACTGTTTGGGTACCTAAAATCAAGAACTAAACTTGTTTTGTAGGTTTATGCATCCGGGGCTCAAGTTGGATCATCGATAGCGGGTGCACAAACCACATGACAGGGGAGAAGAAGATGTTCTCCTCCTACGAGAAAAACCAAGATCCCCAACGAGCTATCACATTCAGGGATGGAAATCAAGGTTTGGTCAAAAGTTTGGGTAAAATAGCTATATCACCTGACCATTCTATTTCCAATGTTTTTCTTGTAGACTCTTTAGATTACAATTTGCTTTCCGTTTCTCAATTATGCAAAATGGGCTACAACTGTCTATTTATTGATGTAGGTGTCACTGTCTTTAGAAGAAGTGATGATTCAGTAGCATTTAAGGGAGTGTTAGAGGGTCAGCTATACTTAGTTGATTTCAATAGAGCTGAACTTGACACTTGCCTAATTGCTAAGACTAACATGGGCTGGCTCTGGCATCGCCGACTAGCATATGTTGGGATGAAGAATCTTCACAAGCTTCTAAAGGGAGAACACATTTTAGGACTAATTAATGTTTATTTTGAGAAAGACATGATTTGTAGCGCATGCCAAGCCAGAAAGCAAGTTGGTGTTCGTCATCCACATAAGAACATCTTGACGACTGACAGGCCACTTGAGCTCCTCCATATGGACCTATTCGAGCCGATCGCTTACATAAGCATCGGCGGGAGTAAGTACTGTCTTGTTATTATGGATGACTATTCTCACTTCACTTGGATATTCTTTTTACAGGAAAAATCTCAAACCCAAGAGACCTTAAAGGGAATCTTGAGACAGGCTCAAAATGAGTTCGGCTTGAGGATCAAGAAAATAAGAAGCGATAATGGGACGGAGTTCAAGAATTCACAAATTGAAGGCTTCCTTGAGGAGGAGGGGATCAAGCATGAGTTCTCTTCTCCCTACACGCCACAACAAAATGGTGTAGTGGAGAGGAAGAATAGAACTCCATTGGACATGGCAAGAACCATGCTTGATGAGTACAAGACTTCGATCGGTTTTGGACCGAGGCGGTCAACACCGCGTGCTACGCCATCAACCGGTTGTATCTACACCGAATCCTCAAGAAGACATCTTACGAACTCCTAACCGGTAAAAAGCCCAATGTTTCATATTTTAGAGTCTTTGGTAGCAAATGTTTTATTCTTGTTAAAAGAGGTAGACAAATCAAAATTTGCTCCTAAGGCTGTAGAAGGCTTTTTACTAGGATATGATTCAAACACAAGGGCATATAGAGTCTTTAACAAGTCCACTGGACTAGTTGAAGTTTCTTGTGACATTGTGTTTGATGAGACTAACGGCTCTCAAGTAGAGCAAGTTGATCTTGATGAATTAGATGATGAAGAGGCTCCGTGCGTCGCGCTAAGGAACATGTCCATTAGGGATGTGTGTCCTAAGGAATCCGAAGAGCCCATTCAAGCACAAGATCAACCATCCTCCTCCATGCAAGCATCTCCACCAACTCAAGATGAGGATGAGGCTCAAGATGATGAAGAGGAAGATCAAGAAGATGAGCCACCTCAAGACGATGGCAATGATCAAGGGGGAGATGGAATTGATCAAGACAAGGAGGATGAGTGAGTTGCAAGGCCGCCACACCCAAGAGTCCATCAAGCAATCCAACGAGATCACCCCGTGAACACCATTCTCGGCGACATTCATAAGGGGGTAACCACTAGATCTCGTGTTGCACATTTTTGTGAGCATTACTCTTTTGTTTCCTTTATTGAGCCACACAGGGTAGAGGAATCACTTTAAGATTCGAATTGGGTGATGGCGATGCAAGAGGAGCTCAACAACTTTACGAGGAATGAGGTATGGCATTTAGTTCCACGTCCTAACCAAAATGTTGTAGGAACCAAGTGGGTCTTCCGCAACAAACAAGACAAGCATGGTGTGGTGACTAGGAACAAAGCCCGACTTGTAGCCAAGGGATATTCATAAGTCAAAGGTTTGGATTTCGGTGAAACATATGCACCCGTAGCTAGGCTTGAGTCAATTCGCATTTTACTTGCCTATGCTACTTACCATGGCTTCAAGCTTTATCAAATGGACGTGAAAAGTGCCTTCCTCAATGGACCTATCAAGGAAGAGGTCTATGTTGAGCAACCTCCCGGCTTTGAAGACAGTGAGTACCCTAACCATGTTTATAGACTCTCTAAGGCGCTTTATGGGCTCAAGCAAGCCCCAAGAGCATGGTATGAATGCCTAAGAGATTTTCTTATTGCTAATGGCTTCAAAGTCGGAAAGGCCGATCCTACTTTATTTACTAAGACTCTTACAAATGATTTGTTTGTATGCCAAATTTATGTTGATGATATTATATTTGGGTCTACTAACGAATCTACATGTGAGGAATTTAGTAGGATCATGACACAAAAATTCGAGATGTCGATGATGGGGGAGTCAAAGTATTTCCTAGGATTCCAAGTCAAGCAACTCCAAGTGGGCACCTTCATTAGCCAAACGAAGTACATTCAAGACATTCTAACCAAGTTTGGGATGAAGGACGCCAAGCCTATCAAGACACCCATGGGAACTAATGGGCATCTCGACCTCGACACGGGAGGTAAATCCGTAGATAAAAAGGTATACCGATCGATGATAGGTTCTCTACTCTATTTATGTGCTTCACGATCGGATATTATGCTTTCTGTATGCATGTGTGCAAGATTCCAAGCTGATCCTAAGGAAGCTCACCTTAGGGCCGTAAAACGAATCTTGAGATATTTAGTTTATACTCCTAAGTTTGGCCTTTGGTACCCCAGGGGATCCACATTTGATTTAATTGGTTATTCCGATGCCGATTGGGCAGGGTGCAAAATTAATAGAAAGAGCACATCAGGGACTTGCTAGTTCTTGGGAAGATCTCCGGTGTCTTGGTCTTCAAAGAAGCAAAATTATGTGGCTCTTTCAACTGCCGAAGCCGAGTATATTGCCGCAGGCCATTGTTGCGCGCAATTGCTTTGGATTACGCAAACCCTTAGGGACTATGGTTACAAATTAACCAAAGTTCCTCTTCTATGTGATAATGAGAGTGCAATCCGCATGACGGATAATCTTGTTGAGCATAGCCGCAGTAAGCACATAGCCATTCGGTATCATTTTCTAAGGGATCACCAACAAAAGGGGATATCGAGATTGCATATGTTAGCACCAAAGAACAATTAGCCGATATCTTTACCAAGCCATTGGATAAACAAACTTTTACCAAACTTAGGCATGAGCTAAATATTCTTGATTCTAGAAACTTTTATTGATGCTTTGCACACATAGCTCATATGAATACCTTTGATCATCTCTTTCATGTGCTATGACTAATGTGTTCTTTCAAGTCCATTTTATGCTAAGTCATAGATTGAAAGGGAAAAGGAGTCTTCGGCGAAGACAAGGCTTCCACTCCGCTCCATCGAATCATTCATCCTTCGCCGTCGCTCCGCACAACTCTCCAACTTTGGTATAATCTTCACTCACTCCTTTGTTTTCGTCCAAAGGGGGAGAGAGTAGTTTAAATGGGCTTATATTTCACTCAAATATCCGTTTTGGCGATTCATGCCAAAGGGAGAGAGAGTATTAGCCCAAAGCAAAAGGACCGCACCACCACCAATTCAAAAATATAGTCTTTTATTTGGTATGGGGTCTATTAATTGGTAAAGTTTTTTCAATTGGTATCTTATGTTGATACAATTTCAAATTCGTATACCCTCTTCAAAATTAACATCTAAAACCCTCTTGAACACTAAGAGGAGGTTTTCATTAAGGGGGAGTTTTGTTTAGTCAAAAGAAAAGGATTTGAACCAGGGGGAGAAAATTTCAAAACTTGAAAATGCTTCTCAAAATCTTATTCATTTACCTTTGAGTATTTGCAAAAGAACTTTGAAAAGAATTTCCAAAATATTTTGCAAAACAAAACATGTGGTGCAAGCGTGGTCCAAAATGTTAATAAAAAGAGAAGACATCCATGCGCATTTAGCAAGTAATATTTATTGGTTTCATTCCAAGCAACCTTTGCACTTACATTATGCAAACTAGTTCAATTCTGCACTTCTATATTTGCTTTGGTTTGTGTTGGCATCAATCACCAAAAAGGGGGAGATTGAAAGGGAAATAGGCTTACACCTTTTCCTAAATAGATTTTGGTGGTTGAATTGCCCAACACAAATAATTGGACTAACTAGTTTGCTCTAGATTATAAGTTTCACAGGTGCCAAAGATTCACAATAAATCAATAAAAAGACCAAGAAAGAGTTCAAACAAAGAGAGCCAAAGACAACCGAAGTGTGCCCTGGTCTGACGCACCGGACTGTGTCCGGTGTACCAGGGGACTTGATGCTGAACTCGCCACCTTCGGGAAAATGGAGGCCGCTCCGCTATAATTCACCGGACCGTCCGGTGAATGCACCAGACAGTGTCCGGTGTGCCAGTGGAGCAACGACTACTTTGCGCGCAACGATCGACTGCAACGCATTTAATGCGCGCCTGCGCGCGTAGAGGTCAGAGCACGCGGAGCAGGCGCACCGGACAGTCTACAGGAGATGTCCGGTGCACCACCGGACAGCCTAGAGGCCCCACAAGTCAGAGCTCCAACGATCGAACCCCAACGGCTGGCTGACGTGGCTGGCGCACCGGACTGTCCGATGCGCCATGCGACAGCAGACTTCCAACGGCCACATTTTGGTGGTTGGGCTATAAATAACCCAACCACCCCACATTCAATGGCATCCAAGTTTTCATACTTCCACACCTTATAAGAGCTATAGCATTCAATTCTAGACACAACCAAAGAGATCAAATCCTCTCCCAAGTCCGGAATCACTCAAAATCAAATAGTGACTAGAGAGAGTGACATTTGTGTTCATTTGAGCTATTGCGCTTGGATTGCTTCTTTTCTTTCTCATTCTTTCTTGTGATCAACTCAATTGTAACCGAGGCAAGAGACACCAATTGTGTGGTGGTTCTTGCGGGGACTTAGTGTCCCGTGTGATTGAGAAGAGAAGCTTACTCGGTCTAAGTGACCGTTTGAGAGAGGGAAAGGGTTGAAAGAGACCCGGTCTTTGTGACCACCTCAACGGGGAGTAGGTTTGCAAGAATCGAACCTCGGTAAAACAAATCCTTGTGCCTCATTCCTTATTTGCTTGCGATTTGTTTTTCACCCTCTCTCTCGGACTCGATTATATTTCTAATGCTAACCCGGCTTGCAGTTGTGATTAACTTTGTAAATTTCAGTTTCGCCCTATTCACCCCCCTCTAGGCGACTATCAGTAGCTTTTTCATGGTGTGATAGAGAAGATGGGAAACTTTTATGTTAGATGTCTTTGCGAAGTTTGGTTGGACCTTCTAGAAATGCATTGAAGCTTACTTCTTATTTAGGGATGGATCTTTAACATCCAAATTATAGGATAAATTGAATATTTTAAAATGGATATGCACATAATTTGGTGCTAATATTTAGTTATGTTCTTAAGTACTTCATGAAAAATAAGAATATATTTTTAATTTTTTTTTGCAGTGTTTGCTCCCTACAATGAAAATGTGAAAAATCATCTGAATCCTAATTTTATACTTATCATTTGAGAAGGTATAAGACAAAATTTAGGTTTACTTTTCATGAATTTTAAGACCGTGTCAAGCAGCGTACCTATATGATCGGTCATCTGAAATATTGTTTTTGCACTGTATATAGAGTGAAGTTTGAATATATGAATGAAGATAAGTAAAGTGCCGGAGATAGTCTAACAAGCGCAGCACTAAAACAATATTTAGATTTGCAAAACAAATTCTATATTCTATTTATTTACAATTGAAGAAAAAAATCACATCCTTGGAATCAACCCCAATGGCTGTGTTCGTTACCGTGTTCCGTGTACGTGCAAGTCTTATGGTTTGCATCTGTATCTTGACTATCAGTCGTGTACCATCCCGTGAAATGATACATGCTGGAACTTTATATCATTATCTTAAAGAATGTTTAAGATAACTTAAAAAAAAACATGTTTAGGGTTTGTACATAAACTGTGTGCAGCAGATTCACTCTTGCCATGTGCCATGGGGGTGTCGTGTGGTTTCGTGTAAACGGCCGCTTTGAAGAGCGTGCCAAAGAAGTTGTTAGTTGGGACCCTGGCCCCACAAAAAGGTGACTTTCTTTTTCTACTAGCATTTTCTTGCCAACCAAAGACGGTAGGCAGGCTTCCTACCGAAACATGGCCAAAGAGACGGAAAAGCAGCAGTGACTGAACTCTGCAACTCCATCTCTCTCTCGTGCAGTCGCGGCGGCGCGGGGACAGGACACAGAGCGATTGCGAGTCGTCTCCAATAAATTTGTCGCGTCCGGCGATCCATCCGCCTTCCTCCTCCCTCTGCCCTCGTGCTCCTCCCGTCACCCTCATCTCCACTCCCCGTGACGACCAGGAAGGAATTCTTCCTCCGTCCCCGTTCGCCCCGTCGTCTCGTCGTTTTCTCACCTGCGTGCTGCGTTCGCGGACAAAGTGTGGAAAAATGAAAACCTGAGCGCAAACAAACACTCTGGTATTGTACTATATAGATTATTATAAGACAGAGGGAATGGTCTTTGCCTCGCAGCTTCTTGGTTGGTGACTCGGCGGATCCTGAGCCCGAGCCTCGCAGGAGGGAGAAGGGGAAGAGCGGAGGAGAAACCACCTTTCTTTCCGTTTCAGACAAGCTCCCAGCTTTGACCGCCGCCGCCGCTTCTGTGTGTGTGTGCTCCCTTACTCCCTGTCGCGTCCCGGATCGGAGCTCCCCTCCGTGCACGGGACACCGCCGCCGGTCCGGGCGTCTCCACTTCCCCCCGGATCGATCAGCCCCGCCTCCGCAAGATAGGCAAGGTTTGTTGCTCCAGTTTTTCCTCATGCTTCCTCGTGTCCTCTCCATTCTCACCGGTTTTCCGTGGAGATTGTTCCAGGGTTAGTTAAGGTTGGTTTGAGCTGGACTCGGTAGGATTTAGGGTTGGTTTCTAGCCTTGTTTGCCCTGTTGGTGGTTCATGTTGCCTGCTTTCTTGCGCTGCTCTCCGCGTCCGTGCCTCCATACTTGTTACGGTTGCAGAACTCTTGCACATAGATTCTGCTACGTCAGTCTAAGTTAAGGACATGGTTTTTGGCCCAGCCTTGTCTGAATTTTAGGTTCGTTTGAGCTTTGTACTGATAATTGAAGGCTCTTCTTTTCTTCTTTTTTTAATCATATCTGTTGCAGTTCAGCAGCCATGGTCGCTGGCTACAGAGCCAATTAGGTTCTCACTTGAGCTCTCGTTCGAATGCGAAGTACTGATAGTCATGCCAATTTATCTCCACTTTCTGCATCTAATAAATTCCAAGCATTTTTACCATCTAAAAAAACTGAACCTGCCTACCTGTTCTTGTCTCACACCACCTGTTACCAGAACATTATTTTGCATGACCCCAATTACGTAATCTTTACATGTGTTATATGAAGGAAGCATGAATCCCTTCCTGATTTTGATTCCCAGTTTCCCACTGCATTGCAGCAATGAGGTGCCTGCCTTTCTTGCATGGAGACACCAAAGAGAAGGATCCAGTCACTAAGTCGGCCTCTCTACGGTCCATGAGCACAACATCAACGGAGCGCGATGTCCGCTCCGGTTCAGACTTCACCTCCTTGAATGTTTCCGACATGAGCGCCGAGTCGATAAGGAGGACGCAGTACCCCAGCTTCACTGACCGCCCGTCTAACCTGAGGGTGTTCTCCTTTGCTGAACTGAAGAGTGCCACCCGCAACTTCAGCCGGTCTCTCATGGTTGGCGAGGGTGGCTTTGGCTGTGTGTACAGGGGTGTCATCAAGACCTCCGATGAACCGAACGAACGAATTGAGATCGCTGTTAAGCAGTTGAATCGTAAAGGACTTCAGGCAAGTGTTTCTCACCATCTTTTCTTTTCACCCAAAGAATATGTATGAGAGCTGTGTATCGTTGTATTAGGTATAAAATAATTAGGTTTTACAACACAAGCTGCAGTAGTTTTTGTCAGTTCTCACCATCTTTTCTTTCCTTACCATTTAAACGTAGCAAGTTAGTCTGGTCACTGTTTAATGTTCTTAAAGTTGTTAAATTATAGCTACATACAAAATGCTATTGTTGTCATCGTCATTCTGTAGAACCACCAGTCTTATTTGGACCTAGTTATGGATTGTCAAACTCAGCATACTAGAAATAAACCAAAAAAATCCAGTCTTCATTTCTTCAGGAAAGAAACCATCAAATAGGTTCACCTGTTTCAGGGAATGTACAGTAATATATTTTAATTTTCTTGTATTTACAGTTCCATGCTTACTGTTCTAGGTTTAGTGAGTCAACTAGTGGCCATGTAGAAAAGTAGAAAACAAAATATAAATCCAAGCATACCTCGAAATCCTTGCAATCCCACATGCTTGATGAGTCATTTTGAAGTCACGTATGCTGGAATCTAGGTCTAGCTTCCTGTATGATTTGATTCTAATTAAATATGATCTTTCTCCAGGGGCAGAAGGAGTGGTTAACAGAGATGAATGTGCTTGGAATTGTGGATCATCCAAACCTAGTTAAACTTATAGGCTACTGTGCTGAAGATGATGAGAGGGGAGTACAACGGCTTTTAGTGTACGAATATATGCCTAATGGAAGTGTGGATGATCACTTGTCGAGTAGGTCAACTTCTACTCTGTCATGGCCAATGAGACTAAAAGTAGCTCTTGATTCTGCTCGGGGACTGAAGTATCTGCATGAAGAAATGGAATTCCAGGTAACTCCTTTACTTTATGGTCATGGAGGCCATAACACTTGCAAAATCTGAAACATCTATGGGACAACACAATAGCATCCCTCTGCATCTGTACCTCGCACAAGGAATAAATGAGATACCAAACACTGCAGTATGCTTTAACTGTTCCATAAACCATATCTACCCTCTAAATTTAAGACATGCATGCAGGTTATTTTCCGGGACCTGAAAACATCTAACATTTTGTTGGATGAGAACTGGAATGCTAAATTGTCAGACTTTGGTTTGGCTAGGCATGGACCAGCAGAAGGTCTGACCCATGTCTCCACAGCGGTATGCACAATTACAAGCCGACAGTTAGTTTATTACATTAGTGTGTTTGGATGGAATAGTGTTTTGTATCCTTTTGGTAAGTAGGTACTAGTATCCTGACAGTATTCAAGAGATAAAATGTGTTATTACTTGAATAGAAGAGGATTATGATGAAGAGAAATAGGCAACTAGTAAGCTCTTTGAGTTGTAATTCTACAATGTTGTTGACTTTTTGCGCCAACGAAATTGGATACAAATTATTTTTTGTTTACTACTTGCACAAGTAACCTCTTAATGTGTATATTTAGTTTCTGTACCAGACATGAAGAACAGAGTAAAAAAAATGAGAATGGGAATTGAAGTAATAGAGAGAGGTTTGGCTACTTGAAAACATTGCAATTGTTATATTCATTTCGCGATCCGCTTCAGAATTTAGCTTGTCAATGTATTCTAGCCAAATTACTCGGGGCATGAATACAGAAGCCACCTCTTTTGCTAATCTCGAAGTTAAGAGAATTCAATTTTAAACTGGTGGTTCCATGTCTTTTTAGGAAATAGTAGGGATTGCCCCGTACTGATTATATATATATATATATATATATATATATATATATATATATATATATATATATATATATATATATATAGAGAGAGAGAGAGAGAGAGAGAGAGAGTTTTGTTCTGCAGAAAAGGAAAGGAAATAAGTCAAGATTAAACAAAAGAACTTTAGCCATCATTCTATGGCAGGAAAGTAGGATTTCCTTGCTCAATGGATGATGAGAGCAAAAAATCATCTTCAAACTTTGAAAGACATGGTACACCTCTTAATAACAAATAGAGCAGGACCTTGTTGAAGACTATTTTTGCCAAATTACCAGCTACCATAACAAAATTGTCGTTGATGGTTTTTACTATTATTATGTCCTCTCCATGCCATTTCGCTAGTCTGTTCCTAGAGCAGGCTGAAGTTAACAGGTCCATTTTGAACAGGTGGTCGGGACTCTAGGCTACGCAGCTCCAGAGTACATGCAGACTGGGCGCCTGACCGCGAAGAGCGACATATGGAGCTACGGCGTCCTCCTGTACGAGCTGATCACCGGCCGCCGCCCCATCGACCGGAACCGCCCAAAGAGCGAGCAGAAGCTCCTGGACTGGGTGAAGCCGTACATCTCGGACGTGAAACGGTTCCCCATCATCGTCGACCCGCGGCTGGAGGGGCACTACAACCTCAAGTCCATGACGAAGCTGTCCAGTGTGGCGAACCGGTGCCTGGTCCGGATGCCCAAGTCCCGCCCCAAGATGAGCGAGGTGTACGACATGGTGCAGAAGATCGTGGACTGCGTGGGGACCGGCCCGCCGCAGCCCCCGCTGCTGCACTACCACGGCTCGGCCTCTGAGCCTGGCCCTGGCGACAAGCGCGCCAAGAAAGGGTCGGTGAAGAGGAGGAGGCTCTGGGAGCTCAGGTTCGGCTGCCGGCACATCGTGTGGCGCGGCTGGAAGCCTGCGATCGTGAAGGACCTCTGAGGAGGGCGGGGTGGCTCCGGTGCTGTAAGTACAGTAGCTAGCTAGCTAGCTGTTCATAGAGACGGTGGTAACAGTTTGTTGCACCGTGTAGTGCTTGGTTGGTATATAGGGGTGAGTTCATGCTTGCATAATACCAGTCGAGAAGAAGAAGAAGAAAGGTGCACAGTTGAGTGGGGTGGCGTTGGAGTGGAGTACATAGAGTAGTGCTGTGTGTTAATTTCCAGTGCAACTTCTGCTGCTGGCTTTCTTCGTCTTTGGGACAAGTTTGGTGTGGTCTTCGGGGATGATTCAGATTCCCATTCCCTTGTATGCCATTTTTGACTGATGTCCAGGGACCCAGCGCACCCTGGTCTCATTCATTTCTTCGTCCACCCTTCTGCTGGTCTCATGTACCCTTTTCATAACGAGGAAAGGAGAAAGAGGATAGATGCTAGAAGACAGAAGAGAAAGTATGGATCAAAAGGGTGTAGTGGAAGAGAGATGGGAGAGGTAAATGGGGATTGGAGACAGAAGAAGAAAAAGATAGGAGAGATGCAAGAGAAATTAGGACGCGCGGGGAAGACAGGCTTCGTGCATACCTCAAAGGTAAGGTGTATGTTCTTTCATCAGTCTCAACCAACAACACGACGAGGTGGAGGTCGACGGTGACAACCTTTGCTCACGTGAGATATAGATCTCACTGCATCGACGTCTCCTTGGAAATTCTGGAAGCAAGAGATGGTGTAAGTCAAAAAAGGAGAAAAGAGAAAGAAATATAGACGACAAAGTGATTCTCTAGTAATATGAAGGAGAGACGAGATATATCGAAGAGGTGAGGCAAAAGGGGAAAAGAAGAAATAAACGAGGTATCCACGTGTTAGGGTGGATATAGATAGCAGTTTTGGTACTCTAGCGAAGGAGGTGATAAAAATCACGCTACCTTATAAAACATGACGCTGAAGTTGCTTAAAACAACCGGTAAGAATCAAAATGCTTACATTGGTTTTATCTAACAACGGTATTGGTAGTAGGAAAAAAGAGGACAACATGTAAGTAATAAAATACACTACTGTTCCCTAAACTTGTAGCGTTGTATAATCACAGTACATAATCTCCCAAAGTACATATTTTGGTCCATAAACTTGTGAAGTAGTATCGTCCCACTTGCTAAACTCTGAGTATGTACATTGTGGTCTCTATACTTCTATGGTTGTGTCATCTATGTCCATAAACTTGTTCTTGATGTCATCACATGTCCAAACGGGTTGAACATTTGATGATACCAAAAATAAGTTTAGAGACTCAACCATATAGATATAAGAACCGAAATGTGCATGTTGGAAGTTTAGAAATTGGAATGATATAATTTTACATGTTTAAGGAAGGACCAAGATGTGTATTTCGGGAGTTTAAGGATCGAGATGATACAAAACGATGCAAGGTTGTTTAGGGACGTGTTTTTACTCAGATTTAAATTAGAACGAAGTATTCCCGGGCTAGGTTGTTGAAAACATATCCTCCCACCTTTTATTTTTGGCCGAAAACATATCTTTTTTTTTTGAAACGAGACTTATTCAGTTTTCAGTGTGAAAAAATAAGCTGACTCTCGGATTTGCTTCCTGATGTGCAGATCCTGTGATCACTCACCAAGCTGACATAAGAAAAGTGTGTGATAGCGTAGTGATGTTGGCATGGAAAATGGTTGAGATTCAGACTAGACGTGACCTGGGATGCTGCCACAGGCGTCCAATCTGAAAGAACCGGCGGCCTATCCTGAGCTCACATTCAGAAGGATGCGACGGCGATGATGGGTGACTCCGGCCATTCACCCATCCTCTTGTCCAGTCCAGCTAGCAGAGGCGGCCTTTGCAACGCATGGCTGTGTGGCTTCCTCAAAAACCCTTCCTTTGCAATGCAATGCAATCGAGTGGTGGTTGTTTTTTTTAAAAAAAGGGGTGGGGGAGAGAGATAAATATTTGCTCTTGAGAAAGCAATGTCAATGGCTGGTGAGATGCAACGGATGGAGGAGGGTGAAAATGTTTTTTTGTTGTTGTTGTTTTCCTGAAAGAGAACTAACTTTGTGCTGCTGTTCTTGCTTGATATTCCCTTCCTCACGAATCGACGTGGCTTTCCCTTCCATCAGGTTCAGACGTCAGGCTTCTTCTCCCTTGTGCGACACCATCGCATCCATCACACCATAATCTACTACCATACCTCGAGCAGAAGCGAACAATTCGGCGGGAATTTGGACGCTCCAAGCTAATTTGATGGACATGGAAACGTAGAAGGTCCATATAGAGAAATCCAAGAATCCACTCGCTATTTAAAATTGAATCCTGCCCTGTCTGATGAAAACTCTGCGAGTGGCCACCATGGACAACCGAAGAACAAAAACCAGAAATATTGAGAGTGTTTCTTTAATAAATATGGTCGCCGTAGCTCCAGCAAGGAGTGCAACAGGAGCAGAGCCTCATGAATCGCGGCACCAGACATCGCGTAATAGACAAAGTTCAAAAAAAACGGCCCAAACTGAATTTGTTAGGTTTGGATGCAGACCACTCGCAGAAAAAAAAACAGATGCTTTATCTTAGGTCAGCAAACCAAACCAAAAAAAACAAACAAAGACTATTCAGTTCTCGATCCCGTCGCCGTCAGGCCTTTGGATGCATCCTTTTGCCGTTTCCTCTCAAAACAAAACTATAAGAGAGAGAGAGAGAGAAAAACACAGCATTTTTCGTGTATAATTAAATAATCTGCTCCGGCCGTGCGTGCTGTATACGATGATGCACTGCAGAGGAGCAAGAGCGGGCGGGGAACGGTTGCAGGCAGATAGATCCAGAGCCCGTCGTAGCGCGGGGTCCGCCGCCGTCAGATGCCGAGCAGAGCGCCAGGATTCCCCCGCCGCTGACAACTGACAGCCCCGGGCCCCTATGCAAAAGATTCCCGGCTTCATTCACCCGCCCCCACCACATCCTACGTCACTCCAATCAAATGTGCTGCTTGGGAGAGCAACGGTCAACGGGCAAAAGATTTCCATAAAAATGTGAATTGAGGTATTTCTATAAAATATTTTGATGGTTAATGACCAACACAACATTATAGACTAACATGTTAGTTAGATATGTGTATGCATGAATCAACTTCATATAAACAGGATTATACTCTTTTTCCTCACTTCTCTTGAGTCTAACAAGTCAAAGTGATGTTGGGGGATGAATCTCGCAAGAACGAGAAGGCACCATCAGGAGACAAGAACAACTCTTGCATGATCATGACGTCATGCGTCGCACCGCAAGTGGCCAATCGAGTTAGAGACTCTTCATATTGTCTTCACACCACACAAGGCCATCGAGTCCCAAGCTTTGGTAGAGTTTGTGGCATAATGTACAGATATACAACGATCAGTAGCTATGAGTTAGCTGAAACATATTGAAAATTCTACTTTGACAGGTCATTAAAGTTCAGAGGGTGAGAGTAGAAGTCCTCATCTCGCTAGCATGAGAACACCTCAAGTATGTGCTACAAATCATGTGTCTAGCTACCAATAATGAACTCGAGTATGAAGCTCTTTGCACGAGCTACATCTGGTTGTTTCACTTGGCGTAAAGGGACTATTAGTCTATGACGACTCCTCTATGATAATTAATCAAGTCAACAAAGAGTGTGACTTGACTAAAGAAACCATGAACGCTTACTGCATCATGGTCTACGCTTTACAAGCACTTCTATGGGATGGTTTTCCACCATGTGGTATGCAACCTGAACTACTCATGTCCTTCTAATGAGTGCAAGTTACAACATAACAGATACATAATCTTTGAGTTACTTTATGTCAATTACCAAGGCGTTACTTTTGGACCATGCTAAAGACTCCTACGAAGAAAAAGAGAGACCGAGTACTCGATGGATCAGGTCTTCTACTCCCAAATTCAACTATATAAGTTAGACATGCATAAACAATGGAAAAATGAGGCAAATCTTTTTTTTACTGATATTTATAAGTTCACACAAGATTAAAGGTGAATACATCAACACTTTGTTGGGGAGTAGTTAGCAAGGCCATAAAAAAATTAAAGACCATGTGTTCCTAAACTTGCTTAATGTCTAAATACCCCAAAATTTTGAACGTGGGTGACATCCCATTATAGGTGTATGATCTGATCAGGTATAGAGATGGCAATGGGTACCCGCGACCCGATACCCGATGGGTATTTACTCCATTAGGGTATGTATGTGGGCTAAATATTCTACCCGTGGGTCTGTTATTGGGCAAAAATATTCACCCAATGGGTAAACGGGTATTAGAACGTTCCGCTTTCACCCATACCCGTTAACCCGTGGGTATAAATACCCAATATAAACTTATCTGAAGCATGAACTTAGACTTCAGTAATCCAACTTTTTTACTATTTAACAACAATTTAATGACCATGTAATGGAACATGTAATGTGCTATGTAGTACTATCATAGTGTTACTACTTTATCCAATTATCTTTGGTGTGTTGAATGGATGGTTAAATGATGCTAGAAAATTTTTTAATGGTATTTATATGGATATACTTGTCATTTGTATAGTATAATATTTTGATAGTTGTTTAATTTTTGTGGGTACGGGTGATCCGATGGGTGACCCATACCCACATGGGTATGGGTATGAGGGTAAATCCATACCCGCCAGTGTATATGGGTGACCCGGTGAGATTATTTTTGTGTCGTGGGTATGGGTATGGGATAGTAATACTCGGTGGGTATTTACCCATTGCCATCTCTAATCAGGTATTTGACTCTAATCACAAGCTTGAAGGCACAAACGATGGAAGCTTTTCGTTCTCCTCCTTAGCTTGTGCATTCAATAAAAGTCGAATTGTTTGCCTGATGCCTGACATTCGACAGGGACCTAAAGTTCGTTTATTTGGCACGATAAAATGCGATGGTACGGGAGATACCACCGGCACCTTTAAACAAAGTGAGAATATATGGCATAATGCTCCTCTTTATTTACATTTTAGCTGACGTACAAATAAATGGAATTCCAAATAGTACAATCACTATCAATGGGTTCTAAAGAAACAACTAATGGTCCGTGTGCTTTGTTTAGCCTACTTTCCTACCTCAACAAACACAAATAAGAAAGTCAACAAAACCATAAAACAAATTTAACAAGCTTTGAAGAGGCGTTCTCCCGCCGCCACAGGATGACAAGATCATCTTGCTCACTCCAAGCCACAAGTATATATATATAAAAAATAACCATTGCTCAAAATCATACAAAAACTACTGGTTACTAGTAATGTCCGTACATCACTTCAATTTTTTTATTTATGTTTAAATATAAAATATAAAACATAAAAATACGCGTTCTAACTGTGTATAAATATGAGTTTATTGTCGGTTCAAATATCTGTTTCTATTTTAGCATTTTTACAATTTAAATATGGGTAAACTCTAGAAAAAATAATACTTAATATAGTTGAGATATATTTACTTATTTATATTTATGCAATTTAGGAAAGAAAAACTTAGGGTGTGCCATTCACAAGAGAGCATCTTTTTCTGATAGTGAACGAAAACCGCGTGCCAGCCAAAAAAAAAAAAGAGAAGAAACTAATAATGAATAAAAAAATGAATGAAATTGTCCTATCTCTCTTCCCCTCCTCACAATCAAAAACACACACACCCATATATACCCCTCCTCATTCTCCTCCCGGTTTCCCCTCCCCCATTCGTCGCGATCCAATTCCGGCGCCGGAGAAGACGCGCGCAGGCCCCACCCAGCCGCCTACAGGGTGAGCGAGCTCTCCTCCTCCTCCCGCGCTCCGCTTCGCTCCGGAACCCCTAGCGTAGCTCGCTTCGATTGCTCCAAGGCCAGCGCTTTGTTCTGTCCTGGCCGGCGAGCAATCCAATCCGGTCCGAATCTTTCTTAGTCGCCGCCAGGAATCCAGCCCACCCGGCTCTGGTACGCGGCCGATGCGATTCGATTCGGCCTCCTTTACTTTCGCTGCTATTTTTTCACGTACGCTGCTAGTGGTCCGTAGAGGATTGTGCGACGATTTTTTTCCCTTGCCCGCAATCTTCCCTTCGTATATATATAGCTAATAACAATACCAGCATAGTCCTCCGCGCGTTAGTGCGAGCTTGATGAATCGAATCGCTGATCTCTGTTAGGTCTCGCTTTTCACCGGACATGCTTTAGCTCCGATGCAGCCCAGCGAAGCTAGCTGTGACATTGTTTGCTTTTCTTTGCTGCCGTGATACTGAAGTAAACCGCTTGAATCTGTTTGCTACCGCAGCGCTCCGCTCCCACAGACGGACAGCTTGGGCTCGACGGATGAGCATGTGTGAGAAAGATCAGAATTTGCCATGGGGATACGACCTGTTCCGCGACCCTTTTGCTCCTCCCAACGGGTACTACGGGCCTCCTCCCGGTTACTGTGATGGCCACTGTTGTGACCTCCATCATTACGGTAGAGGTAGTCAGACTCGTGAAATACATGCAGATTTTTCATTTTCCATGTGACAAGTCATGGGACAGGTAGACAGTATTCCTCACTCATGTGTATATATGTTCTGTTTTCTTTTGGCAGCATCACATCCAGATGAGACTCAGTTGCATTCTTCTCAACTCGCATATGATATGTACAACCCATCAGTAGGCATCTACCATCCTGGTGCTGAAAATATCCATAATCTGACTTGATTTTCCCCCTCTCTCAACATATCTCTTTTATGTTTTTCCTAATGTTCTTGGTATGTTGCAGGAAGTACCCATGAGCACGAGCACGAGACAGTATATGTAGAACCGTCTAGTTCCTCTCCAGACACAGGTGGTGACGGTTGTTTTGAGATGGAGGAGGAAGTAGGGAAGAGGTTTTACCCCATGGTCCCAGTTCCCGTGAGTCTACTGATCCTTTGAAGTCAGGTTAAGAAATTTGTGTTGTCTAGCTTCATTCGCCTAACATTTGGATGTGCTTCGTCAGCTGCCAGAATAATGAAAGTTTCGCTTCTAAGGAAGTCTACCTAGATCATCAGCAAAAATTCCTGTATATGTCTGTTGTATAGCCAAAGTCTCATTGGAAGAGGGAAAAAACAACATGGATATCTCTTTCAGTTGGACCACTAACCTTAAATGCCAAATGACTTTAAGAAATGATGTTGACATCAAATTCCTCTACAAGTCTTTAATTAACTGAATGGCTAAGTAACTTTGCATATTCTTGGTCTTAATGCGTGTCTTTGAAGAATTATCCTATGCGAATATCATGTCTACGTACTTTTATTGGTAGACCTCTGTGGACAAAGCTGTAGGTATTAACTTTTCTTATACACTGTATGATTTGTTGTGCTACTAGCAGTTTCACTGCCCTCAGATAGTATTCCTATTTGTTATTGCTTTTAAATTTAGAATGATACTATCCAATATTCTTAGTAACAGTGTGGCACCCCCAACACCCTATCCTAGTTGCTATGAAGGAAATGAACCTGTTGTGAATGCTGTGCTGTATATCTGTAATTTTTTCCCCTGTTCCTCTGACTCCATCTCCAAATGTGGTCCAATAATCCGTGTCTGCCTTGTCCAGCATGTCCCCAAAATTAATGGAGAAATCCCATCAATTGATGAAGCCACTATGGACCATGAAAGGCTGACAGAAAGGTCAGTCCTGTAGATTCTTTTCTTAGTGAATTACTACCACTGTTACGTTCTACAGTATGCTTGCTAGTGTTAAACTTTTCCTTGGTTCTGTTTGTCGTTAAATGTCTTTTAAGCTTCACATTTCCATAACAGGATAGATTACTTGCACATAATAATATTGTTTTTGTTTTACTACATTAGTTTTTCACGCAAAACGTTTCGTGCTGGAGTTGTTCAATGTTTGATTTATCATCTTTCAGGTTGAGGCTGTATGAGCTGGTTGAAAACAAGGTGAAAGGAGATGGCAACTGTCAGGTATGATCCATCCTCACCCAAACACTTGATTCTTCTTTCCTTCTCCACCTATTATCTTCCTTTTCTCAAGTGATCTCTGCACTTCTTTTTTCTCCTTTTCCCTCCTTTTATCTCTTTCTGATTTCAAATTGATTGTCTGTATCACACTGACAACCAACTGATGCTAATTGCTCGCCCCGATTCCACAGTTCCGAGCACTATCAGACCAGCTTTACCAAAGTCCGGATCACCATGAATTTGTGAGGTCGCAGATAATTAACCAGGTATTTAACTGCATAAACTTTTGCTTCGCAATCGCTAGCAGAATGTACATTTTTTTGTCTCCTCTCAGACAAACCATGCCTTCCAGCTTAAAACTAACCGTGACGCCTATGATGGATATGTTCCCATGGCATATGATGATTACTTGGAGAAAGTTGCACGGTCAGTTCCACACCATGCCAATCAATATATATATATATTTAGATTGGAGCACAGATTAAGTGCATGCGGGTGCTTGTCTAACATGGATTTTACTGCATATAAACTAAACAGGAACGGTGAATGGGGTGACCATGTGACGCTGCAGGCTGCTGCTGACAAGGTTAGTCTTTATAATCTATGTTTCCAGCTGTCATTCCTGGCATATCCTGTGTGGTGGAGCTGACAAGACTGCCATTGTTTTACTCACATCCTAATGTAATGTAAGACAACGATCTGGTGCAGTATGGAGTAAAAATCTTCGTGATGACATCGTTCAAGGATACTTGCTACATCGAGATCCTGCCTAAGGTTCAGAAGTCCAACAAAGGTAAACATTTGGTCCTCAAGGGCCACCTACCGGGTATTTCGATTCTTGACTGGTTACTGGCTTCTGGCATCTAAATCTGGCTCCCTGCCTGTGTGGTTGCAGTGATACTGTTGAGCTTCTGGGCGGAGGTGCACTACAACTCCATACATCCGCAGAACGGTGAGTAGGCGTGCAGTTGGCATGCCGGGCCTTCACCGCCAACGTATGCAACCAACATGCTGCTATATACTGTCAATAGTCTTTCTTTTGTTCGAGTAGTGGTAGGAATCATGTGCAAGCACAACCAAACAAGCTCTGTCTATTGTGTTGGTGAAGGCGATTCTGTGGTTTGTGAATGCTGCAGATGCTCCGAGGTCGCAGACGACCAAGAGGAGAAGATGGTGGCCGTTCTCGCAGCACCACCACCATTGATGGCGGGTTCAGCTCTCTTGGGGCTGGGATGGATGTTCAGGATCAGGTGGTGGTCCCGGTCCCGGCCATCGTCCAGATGATACTACAAGGGACGTACGACATTATGATTAATATATATATACCCAGAGCGGAGCAGAAAGACCTGATAAGGGAATTAGTTGGGATGAATGAAATGGAATAAACATGTGATGGGATGGGAATCGTCGTCCCGTATATAGTTTAGAGTGGAGGCCGGTGAGTGCCAACTCAAACTCTTTGTATTGTTGTTTATATCTACAAATTTTGCCGGAATGAGGCTAGAATTATTGGGGAACAATTATGGTAATAATAAATCGGTTAAGAATTGAGATGACCCAGTTGTTGGCAGAGCCCGGATCATCATATGACCAGAATCAGATGGATTCCCCAGTGCATCTAGTTTTCCTCTGGAAGAACAGAACAACATAAAGAAAAACGTTGAACACTGAAGTGGGAAGCTGTAAACAGATATCTTAGATTTGAGCCCAACTGTTCTTTTTGGAAGGCAATATCTAGTTTTTGGCCCATGAGTCCAGGACATTTTCAGAGGGCCCATGAGTCATTTCACAGCTGAACACCCATTGTAGCCATTATACATACAGAGTAGGCTGGTGTCTTATTTTCGGGTTCAATTGTAAATGATTAGTCAATGCCAAGCAGTCATTTTTGGCCCTCAAATTTTGGATCTGGATATGGAGCAAGACATTCGTCGACGTTGACGACACTTTTAGGTAGTGTCAAAGTATAGTTCAGGAGGGAGTGGATAAACGGACATGAAAATTATAAACTTTGAACATAATCTTCGTCCGAGGTTAGCGTCAGAATAAGTATAAATATAATCGGAGTATGGAAGAGAGTTCTTGTCACGAGTTACTTAATCAACACAGATAACTTTAGGAGCTAACTCAAAACGATAAGCAAGATAACTTAGAGAGAGAGGAGAGGAAAAAACAAATCGCAATGCAAGATTAACACAAAGACACGGGGCGATTTGTTTCCTAAGGTTCGATCCTGAAGAACCTACTCCCCATTGAGGAGGCCATATAGGCTGGGTCTTTTTCAACCATTTCCCTCTCAAACAGTCACTTAGACCGGTTGAGTGCTTCTTCTTAATCTCGAGGATCACTTAGACCCCGCAAGGATCACCACACAACTAGGTATCTCTTGCTAGCTTTACAAGTCAATGAGAATTTAGAAGAAGAGGAAGAAAAACACGATCAACAAAACCAAACAACAAAGAGAGACAAATGAAACACTAGCCCACACTCTCTAGAATCTCTCACAAGTCACTTAATCACTAATGAACACAATCACAATTGTTACACTTGGAGGATCTTTGATGCTTGTGTGAGGCTTTAGAGTAAAGTCTACCTCTTTGCAATGAATGTTGAAGTTGGAATACTTGGATGTCTTGAATGGAGGTGGTTGGGGTTGTATTTATAGTCGCCAACTACTTTCTAGTCATTGCCAATTTTCTGGCACGCGTGGACGGTCTGCGCCCTTCCTCCGGACGGTCCACCCGTACACATCAACGGTTGGATTTGCAATGATCAGCAGTAATAGGTATATCAATGGCTATAAGTGCATTAAATGTGTCGTTAGATGTCATATAAAGCAATCGCGAACGATCCGGGCGTGCATCCCGAACGGTCTGCGTGGACGCTAAAATGAATTTTACCAAACCTAGCACCTTCGAGGTTTTCTGGTTTTCAACAAGCGGTCGGTCCGCACATGGCACCAGACAGTACTCTTCTCTCCTTTGTACAGTCCATAGTAGTAGTGTGAGTTTTGCACAATCCCTGTCCAAGGTCCATCGACGTGTCATGGACGGTCCACCAAAAGGGGTCCAGACGGTCCACGATACGTTGTTTTTGAGGATTGATTTTTCTTGAAGTGTTTCTGAGTTCATAAAATCATAACTTAGTAAACTAGTTAGCTTAATTGGTTGTGATGGTCATCAAATACCAAAACAAGTGTGGAAATAGTTTTTAGGCCTATTTCCCTTTCAATCCCCCCTTTTAGTGATTGATGCCAACACAAACCAAAGCAAATATAATGTATGAAAAGGGCAACTAGTTTGTATTTTGATACCAATCAAAAAGATATTTGAGTTTAAAGCATATATGAATGTTTTTGACATGGTTAAAATTTTGGACCACATTTGGACCACTTAGGCTTGTTTTTGCAAGTCTTTTTGTAATATCTTTTCAAATTCATTTGCAATTGGCCTAAGGTGTAGGGATATGATTTTCAAAAAACATTTCTATGTTTGATAAATTCTCCCTATTTTTCAAATATTTTTTCTTTGGCCAAATAAAAGCTCCCCTGAATAAGTTCTCCCCTTTGACATAAATAGTTTTTCTCCTCTTAGCTCGCAAGAGGGTTTTCGCAAATGTGGTAGTACCAATTTAGAAGATAAAACATTTTCAAAAGAGGTGGTGGTGCGGTCGTTTTGCTTTGGCCTATTAACTTCTCTCCCTTTGGTATTAAGCGCCAAAAACAAAGAAATCTAGAGACCTTTAACTGGAAAGATACGAATTTAAGTACATGAGTAGGGCAAAGCGTATTTGATACAGACATAGATGCAGTGGAAGCTTTGCATTTGCCTTCAACTCCATTTCCCTTTCAATCTAAGACTAAATATAAAAATACACTTAGAATCATATTAGTCTTAGCTTTGTCACAAGAAAAGAATAAAAAATATACATGTGTACCAAATGAAAAAGAATATACCATGATCAAAATAGTATGAAATAAGCAATGCATGCAATATTTCAATCAAAGTTCCGAGAATCTAAGACATTTAGTTCACTCCTGAGCTCATAGAGTCTCTTTTCTTCTAAAGTCTTGGTGAAGATATCGACAAACTATTTGTGGGTGCTAACATGACCAATTACAATATCTTCCTTTTGTGAGTGGTATCTCAAAAGTGGTACCATATGTCTATGTGCTTTGTGCGGCTGTGTTCAACAGGATTCTCTGCCATGTGGATTGCACTCTTATTGTCACATAGAAGAGAGACTTCGCTCAATTTGTAGCCATAGTCCCTAAGAGTTTGCCTTATCCAGAGTAGTTGTGCACAACAATACCCTATAGCAATATACTTGGCCTCGGCGGTGGATAGAGCTACTGAGTTTTGTTTCTTTGAAGCCCAAGACAACAGAAATCTCCCAGAAGCTGACAAGTCCCAGATGTACTCTTTCTATCTACCTTACATTCGGCATAATCATCATCTAAATACCCAAAGAGATCAAAGGTAGAACCCCTGGGGTACCAAAGCCCAAAACTAGGAGTATGAACTAAACATCTCAAGATCCTTTTCACGGCCCTTAGGTGGCATTCCTTAGGGTCGGCTTCAGGGTAGGCTTAACCACCACCGGAGCCCGTCGTCCGCACCCACCGTGCGTTGCCGTCGGGGGTAGGCTTCTCTCTCTCTTCTCCCCTTGCGTCTCCAGTGGGAACCCACGTCCCAGCCTCCCTGCCGGCGCGGGCCCTGGCCGTGGCTCCCGGTGCCCCTGCGTGGTCGCACCCGTGGCCGGTTCACCCCTGCCGGCGCAGGCCCCTAGCCGTGGCGCTCGCACCCTCTACGCGGCCGACCGAGCCCGCTCCTCCCCATGGCATGCTCGCCCATGGTGTCGCGGCCGGCTCGCGCCCTGTGCGGTCAGCCCCGGTGCGGTGAGCCTTGGTCCCCGCGCACCCGCGGCCGAGTAGCCTAACCCAGTCCTGTTTGTTCTTCTACCTTTGCCACCTCACCCTCTCCATTTCTAGTCTGTCATACATTGAACTATGCACACAGCAGCACCGGACAGCTCCCTTGCAGCCACCCTAGCTTTTCACGTGTGAGCAGCATGTCGCTAGGACTCCGACGACGTCCGTCTACCCCCTGCACGTTCATGTCGTCGCGTGTCATTTGCACGCCGTCGCGCGCATTACGTGAGTTGTTTGCGCGCTGTTGTGCGCGTTATTTCGTGCACGCGTCGCGCGCACCTTTTCGCACGTCGCGCGCTTTGCCACACATCGTTAATTCGCTTCACATAGAATCTCTCATGTTGAGTAATTCATTGATTATTTATTGAACCAACAAATACCAGGGTAATGAATTACTCAGAGCTAAGTAGTGGTTTTGGTATATTTTCCTTATAAATGTCTGTTAACATGGCGACGTCGAAATAAATATTCCAGTTGATACTTTCTTAGTGTAAACCCGAGATCCCTCGACTGCAACATCGTCCATCTTAGTTCCTTTCTCGAGTAATCGTAAAATGCGTGGTCCATGTCGTGTCCATACTTAATTGATCTATTTTATTCTATGGTGTATTGATCCTTTCTATTACGAGAATGTTGAATGTATGTTTGCACTCGCCTAGATAACGTTCCGTTAGCGGAATTCGAGGAAATTACAGGAGAAGACCCTGAGCAGCAACTTGGTCAAGGCAAGTGTCCTCTGACCTATTATGTCCTATTCACTTTATAATTCACTCTCCTGCATACTATGATCAACCTAAGGATTGACAAGCTTATCATTTATCTTGTTCTTGATTACCTTTTGGGCTATTATGGTTAGCTTTATGCTAGAGATCTACTTTAATCAATGAACATTATGAGATACATTTATGATACAATGATTTTTATTTTGGATATGATGATGAACTTGTAGGACTAAAGGGGGCTCGGGCTGTTTCCCAAGTACCTCTCCGTAAGGACCTATTCATTGAGAGATCACCCGAGATCAGGTGAGGCACAGGAGGAGCGACGACGACGAGATATGTGGTGTGACACGATAGGGGATGGCTACGGAGAGCTTGGACTATGGCAAGGAGGAGGGAACCATGAGCATGGACGTCGGGGCGATGTAGGCGACACGAACGTCGCTTTTAGAGATGTAGGACGTCATGTCCGCATAGAGGACGGGAGGAGCTAGTTCGACGCACTCATCGTTCCTCCAACGAGTTCACACTCGCAGTTCACACCGCGTCTCCGCTCCACCCGAGCATCCTCACCAAACTCCATCGCCTCCTGTTGGGGACTTGTTCTCAAATGCTTCGGATTGCAGGAAGACAAAAGTACAAGGGTGACGCAAAAGCAAAATGCCAAGTCAGCGTGAACAGTACGGGAGTACTGTTCATCTATTTATAGACGCGGGACGCAGCCCACGTAAAATTACATTCATGTCCATTACATTTGCCAATGACTTATGGAAATCTGTCAAGGCCCAAGTAGTCTTTTCATCTTTAAGTCGGTTCCCCTCTCTGCTATCGCGACGAAGCTTCCCTGCGCACAGCTTCGGCTGTGCACCATCCTTCGTGGAGCTTGGTAATCAGCCCGTCCTCCATTTTAATCCCCCTTCGTCTGGTTCAGGCTTCGTCCTGACCGTACTTCATGTTCATAATTCTGAGTCCGAAGATACCTGTCCACATAATCCACTTGGAAAACATTGTCAAATCATGTTTTTGAGGACCTTCGGAGGACGAAGGCCCCCAACAGTAGCCCCTCGCAATATTAATTTGCTAATGATAAATTCAGATTGCGATATGGACGAAGGCCTTGAGCCGAAGGTCCGAAAAAACACCTTCCCTTTGCTAGAATAGCAACACTCACTGACAAGCGGGGTCTTTCAATTTTCAACGCCCTGGGGGTATAAATAAGATCATACCGCAAACTTATTTGGTACGCACACTTGCCATCTGCTTCGGCCCACTAAATTTTTAGCTCTTGCACTAAGATTTGCTGATCTTTTTGATTTTGAAGCTTCGGCCTTGAAAACAGTTTTTTAGCGTTTCCGAAGATGTCTGAAGGTAAGAAGATCCCTGCTGAGACGAAGCTGAGTCTCGACGAAGAGAAGAACTTGGGGTTCCTTATAGCGATGGCGGAGACCAATACGGAGAAAATCACCAAGGAGATTCTTGAAGGTTTGTCCGAAGATACTGGTGACAACGACAGTTATGATGTAGAAAGTGGTGGGGAAGAGTCCGAAGATCGACCATGGCGGCCAAGTCACACGATTTTCGGGAAAACCACTATTAAGCAGAATCACATTGATAATATGAGGGGGAGGTATTTTCGAGATATATCTATTGTGAGGGTTGATGCTGGAGAAAAGATTTCTCCCACCCCCGAAGAAGATGAAGTCGTAATCTTCCGAAGCTTTCTGAAGGCTGGGCTTCGATTCCCCCTAAGCAACTTTGTTGTTGAAGTCCTGAAGACATTTCAAGTCTACCTTCATCAAATTACTCCCGAAGCTATCATAAGAATGGGGATGTT
This sequence comes from Zea luxurians, assembly GCA_029449295.1. Classification (NCBI taxonomy): domain Eukaryota; kingdom Viridiplantae; phylum Streptophyta; class Magnoliopsida; order Poales; family Poaceae; genus Zea; species Zea luxurians. Next base: position 24,653 of record JAOPSE010000311.1, on the reverse strand, counting down.
TGTCTGGGCTGCGAGAAGCCAAGGTTTAGAACCAAATGCTAAAAGCTTTTGCAACATTCATGAGTTGTTATATGAGACGAAGCCCTGGGGGAAAGAACAATATCACAACAACTTTGGGTGTTACAGCTTCGGTGCCCGCTCCGGGTCAAGCCGCCCTGTGCCGACCTTTCGGAAGAGGTGGCCCGGAGCCTGGATGACTGAATGGTTCTATGTAAAAAATGACTTAACAGCGCAAGAAGACGTCAAGAGTATCATTATGCGCCCCATCTGGCAACGCTTCGGACTTCGAAGGCCGAAGGTTGAAATGGATGAAGCAGCCGAGGAATGCCAAAGAGCCTTCGGCGTAGTCTGCTCTTTTATTGGGACAAGGGACTTGATTCAAGAACATATTGCCTTCAGGGTGTGGCCACTTGCAGGAAAGTGGGAAATGCCGAAGGAGACCATCAAAGAGTCCGACGAAGGCGGACTGGTCAGACTGAAATACACATTTAAATACGGGGATAAATTTGTTGAACCTGATGACGACTGGTTGAAAAACATTGAAACATTAAGTGACGAACTGCTTGGGGTGTACTCGAAGGCCGAGAAACACTGCGTTATCAGCAGCCTTCGGAGGCCGAAAGAAGAAAAGGCTCAACCGGGTATTTGACGCAGTCGGGTTTGTCTACCCTGACTATCACTATCCGGTGTCGGGTCGCAAAAGAAAAAATACTTCTCCTGCGACAGAAGCTACCACGAGTGCCACTAGCGAGCCAGCGCCGGAAAGGAAAAAGATAAAGGTGCTCACTCACCGAGTGCGTTTTATTGAGCCGGCCACAGTGCCAGAATTTATTGGTGAAGTCTCTTTGGCCTCTGAAGCTACAGAACCAGCTCCAGTGCCGAAGATGGAAGAAAAGACTGAAGCGCCTTTAGCAGAAAAAGCAGAGAAACCGAAGATTGAAGAGCCAAAAATATCGGAAATCTTAAGTCCTCCAGCAAATGTCGAAACAATAAAAAATCAAAAGGGCCCGTCGGTGACCCCGAAAAGAAAAAGAATGGTGAACGTGCTAGATGTTTTGGAGACAATTAAGTCTTCAAGCACAACTCCAAAGAAGACTATTGAAGTTGCTGAAGTGTCTACCGAAGCTGTAGTTGCTGAAGCTTCGAAACAACAACCTGAAGCTGAAGCTGGGCCTTCAGAGCCCACCAAGGAACAATCTTTGGAAACAAAAATATCAGAACCAAATTTGGTTGAAGAAATTGACACTGCCGCCCCCGAAGCTCCTTCCAGCATATGCGATTACATCGTACGACATGCTTCGGGGAAGAAATTATCTGAAGAAGAGACTTACGAAGCCAACTACTATGCCAGAGAGCTAAAATATCCGAAGGGGGCAGTAGTGTTTAATGGGACAAATGAAGATGACTTCCTGTACTGCCTTCCTGATAATAAAGAACTATCTGTCTGCCGAGAGATGGCTAGAAGTATGGGGTTCCCGAAGCTCGAAGCTGGATTATGTGCTATGACAAAGGAGGATCTCGCGGACAGTCTTGCGTACAATAGCCTAAAGGTATGGGAATTAGTCGCTTGAAAATTTTTTTTAACACATAATTCATTCTTTTATTCTTATATGGATTCTTTTTCGTATAGGGCTTAATCCTGAGCAACGCATTAAGAGCACAAAAGAGTGCCGAAGATGAGAGTTATGAAATTGCGTTCAACAATTTACGTTCAGAAGTTATTAAACTGAGAAACGAAGCTCTAGAAAAAGATAAAATTCTGCTTACATTAGTAGACAAAATAAAAAAGGACGAAGCTGCTGCAGAGGTTCAGGCCGAAGCTCAGAGACGTGAAATTAAAGATCTTCAGAAGCAATTGGCCCGGGCGAAAGAAGAACACATACTTGAAGAAACAAGACGGGAATGCAGCGACCAATGGGCTGATCATTTGGAAGCAACCGTGGAAGAGCTTCGGTCTTCTAAGAAAAAATGCTACGAAAAATCCATGGAATGCGTAAAGAAAATTAAAACCAGCTTCGCCAACGTGGGCGCATTTTCCAGTGAAGAGAATTTCTCAAGAGGCAATCCCGAAGGTCCAATAGAATGGATCAGTCACGAAGCAGAGGCCTTCGAGGAAATCCTGAGTAGCCGCGGTGACATCTGCGCTTTTTCGGGCGCCAGGGGAGTTGCTACTGTCTTGGAGAAGAAAGGTTGTGAACATGTAAAATCTTTAGCTCAGTCCGAAGCTGCCTTATCCTCCGAAGACATCAAAGACCCCTCGGCCGAAGCAAGCATGGTTGGTGGCAAATTCTTTACTGATGTCTGGGACAACGGCGGCCGAGAAATGGCGCAAGAAATTATTCAAAGGAGTGAAAAAGGCATCCATGATGCTAGGAAAGTGACAGAAGTTGCCGAAGGGCAAATAGGTATTAATTAGTCGCTCTTATTGTGTTGTAATTTTTATTTCAAACTTTGCTCGCGGTTTGTAATAGTAATGCAAAAATATTCTCTTCCCTCAGAACCTGCTGGATCGTCTGTTGACCCTCACACAAAAGAGGATGACGAAATCAAACAAATGGCCGAAGCTATCATGGATAAAGTTGTTGAACAACTTCTAAATGAGGCTGCCGAAGTAGTATTAAGAGAAGACTAGGTGTTATTAGAAAAAACATTTGAAGTGTGATCTATGTAATATTTTGTACATTTGAATGTAATATACAAGTCTCTTTTCATTATTCAATTCTTTACGATGCATGAAATTCTACATACATACCATTTTTGAGCCTTCGGCGAAAAAACACCTTCCCTTCTTTTCATGCTTCGTGAAGAAGACATTCTCCAAAGCTGTGCAATTTCGATATTACTCTGATGAAGCACGTCCATGCTTTGTGAAAACATTCTCTGAAGCTGTATTCCGAAGATTATCATTGTATTCCCTCGTGACTTTACACAATTTTCGCTTTCTCAAAGCGTCCTTTCGAAGGTTGATACTGTGTCCCCTTCTTTTGCCATATGCAACATGATGTATGATGCTTATGCTATGCAAAATGATGTGATGATGTTATGTTATGCAAATGACGTTTGTTCCGAAGATACACACAAAATATATTTGTAAGCTCTGCATTCCCTTAGGAACGTCTTTGGAGCTTCTTCGCCTTTTACTTAGGCGGTATCAGCGTTGACTTTTCGCTGTAAGCTCTGCATTCCCTTAGGAACGTCTTTGGAGCTTCTTCGCCTTTTACTTTAGGCGGTATCAGCGTTGACTTTTCGCTGTATGCTCTGCATTCCCTTAGGAACGTCTTTGGAGCAAAAAACTTACACTGCGCTCCCTTTGGAACGGCTTTTTGTAACTTCGGCAACTTACTCTGCGTTCCTTAGAACGACTTTTTGTTGCTTCGAAGGATTTTTAATAATTCGAAGGTCCTCCTTGTTACCGCAAATTTTTAAGCTTCAGCAACTTAAGCCTGTGGAGAAGATAGGTTTTCCTGATAACCAACCACGAAACTATTACATGAAAACTGAAATGTTCTTTATTACACAGAAAATAGAACTAAACGGAAAAGACTGCTATCAAAGTAGGATATTTGTCAATAAATGTGCTTCGACTCCGGCACAGTACTATTGACTGTGCGAGCTTCAGATTGCTCTCTGAGATCCCTTTGGTGCGGAACATATTGGCTCCCTTCTGGCTGTTGGCCTTGTTGCAGCGGAGGTGGGGGCGGGGGCTGTTGCCATGAAGCTTGAGGTTGACTCGCCGAAGCTACGGAAACTGCAGGGTGGTTGCCCACGTATTCCGGGATGTAAGGCTGATGGTACGAAGCAGTATGCATGACCTGCTTCGGCTGACCCTGTTGCACTGCAGCTTCTGCTAGCTCCTTTTGTTTCTGGATGGTAACATGGCACATCCTGGTGGTATGGCCCTTGTTTTCACCATAGAATAAGCAAAATACCCTCCTTGGTTGATCTCCAAATCTTCCGCCGAAGCCCCTGGCGCCTCTGCCTCTTGGAGCTGGTGGCCGGAAGAAAGTTTGCTGTTGCGCCGAAGCCTGTGAGGAGCTCTGCGGTCTGTTCTACTGACTCCCCTTATCATCATTTTGAGTGGAGTTGTGGATGGACCTGACATGCCTCGGATAAAATCTTCCTCCGAAGCCCCTGGTCATTTCAGAAAATCTGAAAGCCTCTCCCTTCTTTGGCGAAAGTCATTGTCGGCACGAATGTACTCGTCCATCTTTTGGAGCAGCTTCTCCAGAGTCTGAGGAGGCTTCCTAGCAAAGTATTGAGCTGCAGGTCCAGGACGAAGCCCCTTGATCATGGCTTCGATGACAATTTCATTGGGCACCGTTGGTGCTTGCGCCCTCAAACGCAAGAACCTTCTGACATACGCCTGAAGGTATTCTTCATGATCCTGAGTGCACTGGAACAAGGCTTGAGCAGTGACCGGCTTCGTCTGAAATCCTTGAAAGCTGGTCAATAACATATCCTTCAGCTTTTGCCATGAAGTGATCGTTCCTGGTCGAAGGGAGGAATACCAGGTCTGAGCAACACTCCTGACGGCCATAACGAAAGACTTTGCCATGACTGCAGCATTGCCACCATACGAAGACACTGTTGCTTCGTAACTCATCAAGAACTGCTTCGGGTCTGAATGGCCATCAAACATGGGAAGCTGGGGTGGCTTATAGGACGGAGGCCAAGGTGTAGCCTGCAGCTCAGCGGACAGAGGAGAAGCATCATCGAAAACAAAATTTCCATGATGGAAATTGTCATACCAGTCATCTTCATTGAAGAAGCCCTCCTGACGAAGGTCTTTTTGTTGAGGCCTTCGGTTCTGCTCATCGTGGGTAAGATGACAGACTTATTCAGAAGCTTCGTCTATCTGCCTTTGCAGCTCAGCTAGCCTGGCCATCTTTTCCTTTTTCCTCTGCACCTGTTGATGAAGCATCTCCATATCCCTGATCTCTTGGTCTAGTTCATCCTCCTGAAGCGTCGGGCTGACGGCCTTCCTCTTCTGGCTTCGGGCCTCCCGAAGAGAGACGGTCTCCTGGTTGGGGTCCAGCGGTTGCAGTGCTGCAGCTCCAGTCGCTGAAGCTTTCTTCGGCGCCATAGCGAGGGTCTATAGCTTCCGAAGGTGTTCGAAAAAACTCGAAGTGGAAGTGAGTTCACCGGAGGTGGGCGCCAATGTTGGGGACTTGTTCTCAAATGCTTCGGATTGCAGGAAGACAAAAGTACAAGGGTGACGCAAAAGCAAAATGCCAAGTCAGCGTGAACAGTACGGGAGTACTGTTCATCTATTTATAGACGCGGGACGCAGCCCACGTAAAATTACATTCATGTCCATTACATTTGCCAATGACTTATGGAAATCTGTCAAGGCCCAAGTAGTCTTTTCATCTTTAAGTCGGTTCCCCTCTCTGCTATCGCGACGAAGCTTCCCTGCGCACAGCTTCGGCTGTGCACCATCCTTCGTGGAGCTTGGTAATCAGCCCGTCCTCCATTTTAATCCCCCTTCGTCTGGTTCAGGCTTCGTCCTGACCGTACTTCATGTTCATAATTCTGAGTCCGAAGATACCTGTCCACATAATCCACTTGGAAAACATTGTCAAATCATGTTTTTGAGGACCTTCGGAGGACGAAGGCCCCCAACACCTCCCCTCGATCGAGGCCTCCATCGACTTCCCCGTTCTCCACCTCGATCAACACATCCACGAGTGGTCCCCTACATAAGCACATCCCCTTCCTAAATACATGTTTCTATCAACTTCACATCCCGCTATTATCTACTGTGTTGTGCTGTCGTGAACAAAGAACTAAAAAAATACAATGTTGTCTTTTTTTGTTTTGTTATATTATATAAATTACATTAGAGTAAATAGGTTTACCTTTTGACATTTCAGGTTGGTCCTCTAAGATGTTGGCCAAGTGGTTTGTGTTTATCTAGAACCATATGAGATTTTGATGTTGTTGAATGCATCATTGTTGTTCCTCATGTTTAAGCAAATGAATGTTTGTTCACCTAAAAATTCTGCTCTACACCAACAAGATCCAAACATTGCATGTGCCATTATATATGTCCATTCACGATTAGATACCAACTTAATTAAGTCCCCTCTTCAAGATGACATCGTTATGACAATTGAACGACAATTTTAGTTCAAAATTTTCATGAATTTTAGCTCTAAAGTTTCATGACAATTAAATAATGATTATATACCAACTTTAAGTCCCCTCTTCAAGATGTCCATTCCCTCGGCGACATCCGCGACGCCTGCCGCATCCTCAACAACTGACGACGGGAGCAGAACGAGGTGGAGCAGTCACGCATGCTCGAGGGAAGACACAAACAAAACCCTAGTCCAACTAGACCGGGACCGCGTGCTTTCGGGCGCGCGATCTAGAAGCTGCCTTTTCTCGCTAGGGTGCACGCACCCTCCAACATCACCAAATACGACGGGATAATCATATCCTGATGTTTGGTTGGAAGACTATCGCCTTACCTATTGCATGACAGGAATCAAGGATGATCCCCTAATCATTCAGTTCCTGCCCATTCCACCTCACGGAGGGGGCAAGGGCATGGCTTGAGGACTTACTGAGCGACACCATCAACAACTCGGCCAACCTCAAAAAGGCCTGCATCGATAACTTCTAGGGCACGTACAAACGCATTGAGAGCTCTTGGGACCTCAAGCGGTGTGTCGAGACAAGTGGGGAGACTCTCCGAGACTACATCCATAGATTTTCCTAGAAAAGGAACGAATCGCCCGACGCCACTGTCACCGACGTCGTAAGTTCCTTCACCTATGGCACCATGATCGAGGCGCTCGTACACAAGTTCAGTTGCGACCGACTGAAAACCACCACCGACCTCCTTGACATCGCAACCCATAGAAATAGCTAGTATAAGGTTTTCAATTATTATAAATCTATAAATAGTTTACAAATCCACTCAACCTCAATAGAGGCGATATATAATATTGTGAGTTTTGCTTCCATAAGTGACCTTGTTAAGATGGTCTGCTTGCAAGACTTCTATGAAACATCACCACCTTCAAGTGAGAACACATATCAACTTGTGGCATACATCTCATCAGCATCAGCTATTCAATTGCATCAAAATAACTAACTAGTACCTTCATGTATGTGGTATTGTGAATGCCAAGGCTCATTGTACCTCTCAGATAGTGCATTACTCTCTCAAGAGCACACCAATAATCATCTCTAGATTCGACACAAATTGGTTTATCTTGCTCACAGAAAACGATATCAGGCCTTGTAGTGCTAGCTAGATACATAAGGAAATTATTTGGGAGTATTTCAATTGATCCCTTGCTATTCTTCGGTTTTGCTCAATAGCACAATAGGGGCATAAGGCATAGGAGTAGCTTAGTACTCACTAAATCCAAAGTGACACAAAACCTTTTACATATAATGAGATTGCACAAGTGTAACCTCATCATTGTCTTCTCTCATTAGATTGGCATTAATATTAGCATCACCTTCTCTCAAAATTTTCATTTCAAAACTATCAAACAAGAAGTCCTTCACTTCCTTGATCACGCCAATGCTAATTCAAAGATCACTATGTCATCAACATACAGCATAAAATCACACCTTCACCCCCCACCATACCGATAGTGCATACATTTGTCAGCTTCGTTCACAATAAAGCCAACAAATATTAAAGTGTTGTTAAACTTCTCATGAATGACATTTGAAAGTCGCCTAGAGGGGGGGTGAATAGGTGGAATCTGAAATTTATAAACTTAAAGCACAACTACAAGTCGGGGTTAGCGTTAGAATGAAATCCGAGTCCAAAAGAGAGGGTGAAAAACAAATCAAAGGCAAATGAAGCGGATGACACGGTGATTTGTTTTACCGAGGTTCGGTTCTTGAAAACCTACTCCCCGTTGAGGTGGTCACAAAGACCAGATCTCTTTCAACCCTTTTCCCTCTCTCAAACGGTCACCTAGACCGAGTGAGCTTTCTCCTTTATCAAACGGGTCACTTAGACCCCTACAAGGACCACCACAACTTGGTGTCTCTTGCTTTGATTACAAATCACTTAGAGAGCAAGAATGGGGAAGAAGAAAGCGATCCAAGCGACAAGAACTCAAATGAACACGAAAATCTCTCTCTCACAAGTCACTAAGTGTTTGGAGTGGTTTTGAACTTTGGAGAGGATTTGATCTCTTGTTTGTGTCTTGGAGTGAAGTCTAGAGCTCTTGTATTGAATGCAATATCCTGGAAACTTGGATGCCTTGAATAGTGGTGGTTGGGGGTATTTATAGCCCCAACCACCAAAACAGCCGTTGGGGAGGGCTGCTGTCGATGGGCGCACCGGACAGTCCGGTGCGCCATCCACGTCACCCAACCGTTAGGGTTCTGATGGTTTCGACCATTGGAGCTCTGTCTTCATGGGGCACCAGACGGTCCGGTGCCGCACCGGATAGGTACTGTGCAATGTCCGGTGCGCCTCTGGCGCCTGCTCTGACTTCTACCGCGAACTGTAGCTCTGTCAGGGCACTATGCAGTCGACTATTGCGCTGGTAGCCGTTGCTCCGCTTGGCACACCGGACAGTCCGGTGGCACACTGGACAGTCCGTTGAATTTTAGCGGAGTGCGCCTGAAGAAACCCGAAGCTGAGGAGTTCAGACTGTACGGTCCCTGGTGCACCGGACACTGTCCGGTGGTGTACGGGACACTGTCTGGTGGCACACCGGACAGTCCGGTGTGCCAGACCAGGGCAGCCTTCGGTTTCATTTGCTCCTTTCTCTTTGAACCCTAACTTTAACTTTTTATTGGTTTGTGTTGAACCTTTGGCACCTGTAGAACATATAATCTAGAGCAAACTAGTTAGTCCAATTGTTTGTGTTGGGCAATTCAACCACCAAAATCATTTAGGAAAAGGTTTGACCCTATTTCCCTTTCAATCTCCCCCTTTTTGGTGATTGATGCCAACATAAACCAAAGCAAATATATATAAGTGCAGAATTGAACTAGTTTGCATAAGGTGGGTGCAAAAGGTTACTTGGACTTAAACCAATTTATCATTCAATTAGATATGCATTGATTGCTTTCTTTTCTTTAACATTTTGGACCACGCTCGCACCACGGTTTTGTTTTTGCAAAATCTTTTGGAAATTCTTTTAACAATCTTTTTGCAAATAGTCAAAGGCATATGAGAAGATTGTAAGAAGCAATTTCAAGATTTGAAATTTTCTTCCCTTGTTTCAAATGCTTTTCCTTTGACTTAAACAAAACTACCCCTAAATGAAATTCTCCTCTTAGTTTTCAAGAGGGTTTTGAGATATGTATCAATTTGAAATATAGATACCAATTGAGATACTCTCATTAGAGGAATACCAATTTGAAAGATACTAGTTTGAAAACTTTATTTCGAAAATTTTGAATTAGGTGGTGGTGCGGTCCTTTTGCTTTGGGCTAGATACTTTCTCCCCCTTTGGCATTAATCGCCAAAAACGGAGACATTGAGAGCCCTTTTGTAAATTCTCTCCCCCTTGGTCAAACAAGATATGAGTGAAAGATTATACCAATGATGGAGAGATGGCGGAATATCGGCAAAAAGTAAATAATACCGATGGAGTTGAGTGGAAGCGTCGTCGTTGCCGAATACTCCATTTCCCTTTCAATCTATGACTTAGTAGAAATTCACTTGAAAACACATTAGTCATAGCTTTGGTACTTAAATAATGAAAATTATGCAATGGTACCAAATGAAAGAGATATGATCAAAGGTATATAAATGAGCTATGTGTGCAAAGTATCAATCAAAATTCCGAGAATCAAGAATGTTTAGCTCATTCCTAAGTTTGGTAAAGGTTTTCTCATCTAATGGTTTGGTAAAGATATCGGCTAGTTGTTCTTTGGTGCTAACATAAGCAATATCGATATCCCCTCTTTGTTGGTGATCTCTCCAAAAAGTGATACTGAATACTATGTGCTTAGTGCGGCTGTGTTCAATGGGATTATCCGCCATGTGGATTGCACTCTCATTATCACATAGGAGAGGGACTTTGCTAAATTTGTAGCCATAGTCCCTGAGGGTTTGCCTCATCCAAAGCAATTGCGCGCAACAATGGCCTGCGGCAATATACTCGGCTTCAGCGGTAGAAAGAGCTACTGAGTTTTGTTTCTTTGAAGCCCAAGACACCAAGGATCTCCCCAGAAACTGACAAGTCCCTGATGTGCTATTCCTATCAATTTTACACCCTGCCCAATCAGCATCTGAATATCCTAATAAATCAAAAGAGGATCCCTTGGGGTACCAAAGACCAAACTTAGGAGTATAAACTAAATATCTCATGATTCTTTTCACAGCCCTAAGGTGAACTTCCTTAGGATCGGCTTGGAACCTTGCACACATGCATACGGAAAGCATAATATCCGGTCGAGATGCACATAAATAGAGTAAAGATCCTATCATCGACCGGTATACCTTTTGATCTACAGATTTACCTCTCGTGTTGAGGTCGAGATGCCCATTGGTTCCCATGGGTGTCTTGATGGGCTTGGCATCCTTCATTCCAAACTTCTTAAGAATGTCTTGAATATACTTCGTTTGGCTAATGAAGGTGCCTTCTTGGAGTTGCTTGATTTGAAATCCTAGAAAATACTTCAACTCCCCCGTCATAGACATCTCAAATTTCTGTACCATGATCCTACTAAACTCTTCACATGTAGACTTATTAGTAGACCCAAATATGATATCATCAACATAAATTTGTCATACAAACAAATCTTTTGCAATAGTTTTGGTAAAGAGTGTAGGATCGGCTTTACCGACTTTGAAGCCATTAGTGATAAGAAAATCTCTTAGGCATTCATACCATGCTCTTGGGGCTTGATTGAGCCCATAAAGCGCCTTTGAGAGTTTATACACATGGTTAGGATATTCACTATCCTCAAAGTCAGGAGGTTGCTCAACATAGACCTCTTCCTTGATTGGTCCATTGAGGAAGGCACTTTTCACGTCCATTTGATAGAGCTTAAAGCCATGGTGAGTAGCATAGGCAAGTAATATACGAATTGATTCAAGCCTAGCTACCGGTGCATAGGTTTCACCGAAATCCAAACCTTCGACTTGTGAATAGCCCTTGGCCACAAGTCGGGCTTTGTTCCTTGTCACCACACCATGCTCATCTTGCTTGTTGCGGAATACCCACTTGTTCCAACAACATTTTGGTTAGGACATGGAACTAGATGCCATACCTCATTCCTAGTGAAGTTGTTGAGCTCCTCTTGCATTGCCAACACCCAATCCGAGTCTCTTAGTGCATCCTCTACCCTGTAAGGCTCAATAGAGGAGACAAAAGAGTAATGTTCACAAAAATGAGCAACTCGTGATCGAGTGGTTACCCCCTTATGAATATCGCCGAGGATGGTGTTCACGGGGTGATCTCTTTGAATCGCCTGGTGGACTCTTGGGCATGGCGGTCTTTGATCCTGTACTTCTTGTTCATCTTCCTTGTCTTGATTTTCTTCATCTCCCCTTGATCATTGCCCTCTTCTTGAGGTGTCTCATCTTCTTGATCTTCTTCTTCATCACCTTGAGCCTGTTCCTCATCTTGAGTTGGTGGAGATGCTTGCATGGAAGATGATGGTTGATCTTATGCTTGTGGAGGCTTTTCGGATTCCTTAGGACACACATCCCCAATTGTCGGTGTTTTGGGTCCGACCCGCGCACCTTGGGTTGCCCCTCGAGGTGTGTTTTGGAGTAGGACGGTGTAACCGATTGTAGCTCGATGGTTCGTGCCAGATGCACGAGAGACAGTGGACAATTTTGTACAGGTTCGGGCTGCTTTGAGATGTGTAACACCCTACGTCCTGGTGTGGATCTTTTTCGTGGTGGGTTACAGGGGAGTTCTCTAGTTTGAGGGACGCTAGAGAGCTGAGTAGGTGGCTAATGAATGAGATAGCTTCGAAGGGGTGCCCCTAGGCCTTATATACTCGACCGTGGAGCATTACATGCAGATATGATAACAACGTGCACCTAAGTAATAGTGAATCGGCTGAGCTTATCTCCCTATAATTCTGCGACTTATCATCATTTGTTCCGATGCCTAAGGCCATAACGCGGGAGAATCGGATCACTGCTATGGATAATGCTTGAATTCATTGGGCTGCCTGGGCTCGAGTTGATCCAATCTCACGCCGATCCATCCTACCGGACGTTCCTCCCCAGGCCCACGAAGGTATGGCCTTGCGAAACAATAGGCCCAGGGCCTTTCACGAGGTCTTCTAGCCTTCTAGTGGACCCGGGGGATTTCTGTCCCCCACAAGCCCCCAATCTTTGAGTTGATTTTGAAATAATCGGCCCAAAGATTTTAGGTCCAGTTTGCAGTTTTTGGATTTTGGTAAGGAATGCTTTGAAAATAGGCCTATTGAGTTGTTGCTTCTGAACTCTGAGTAACTCGGTAAAAAACGATCTTCTGTTGTCTTCTCCTATCATTATTCATCGGTCTTTGCTTTATTCTTCAGAAATCGGTGCTTTGTCTCGGGCTTATGCTTTGGAGATCAGCATTCTGCTCTCTGGGGTTCAGGATTCATTGGGTGCACCGGAGGTGCTCCCAATGGGTGTAGCCCCGAGCTTTGAGTGGATTACTGAAAATAATCCACTCAAAGGTCTTCATCTCATGCTTTTTAGAAATCATCTTTATCTTCATCTCATGCTTTAGAAATCAGCATTGTTTTATCTTCATCTCATGCTTTGGAAATCAATATTTTATCGTTAATTCATGCTTTAGAGATCAGCATTCTGTCTTTTGGGGTTAATGATTCATTGTCCACTTAAGATCTTCATCTCATGCTTTTAGGAATCATCCTTTTATCTTTGTCGAATGCCTTAGAATTTCAACATTATATCATCAGCTTTATGCTTTAGAGATCAGCATACGGTTTTGCCTTTGAGGTCAACAACGTGATCCACCCATGTCTTGTTTGGTTTGAAATTTATTTGATCTACGACAGATTGGACGTCCGGTAGATGGCTCTTGGCTGGTCTTCATTTCGCTTCGTGCTTCAATGCTTCTATTGATTAGACTTGTACTTCAGCAGCTATATTTTGCTTTCCTCCGATCTCTATCGATATCTTCCTTCTGATCTGATACATTCATTGCGTATACTGTATGGATGTGACTGCTTGGGAAAATTTATTGAAAATTCCTGGACATCCCCCCAATGGGTGTAGCCAAGGGACGACTTGGTGCGCTGAGCGTTTAGCGGACTGCCTCTGAGTAGTAACTTGATGTGACCATGGGGTGTAATCATATCGTCCAAGCGGTTGACTTCAGACCCAATGGGTGTCATATTACGTGAAGCGTCGTCTGCTGCCTGACTTGTTTCCAGACGATTTGAATTGCATATTGAATATTTGTGACTGTTCAGTGACCGTGGTAGGAGACGAGCGGTTGCCTCCTGCCCCTATAAATAGAGTGCTGGCTTCACTAGTGTCTTCACACATCTTCTCGGCCATTTGCTGCTTATTCTTCTCTTTTCTCTTCTATTCCACCATGGGCAAGAGCAAGAAGGGCGGAAGTTCCTCGCACCACTCCGGCGTCAAGAGGAAACGCGAGTCGAGTCCTCCCTTCGATGACTTTGGTGACTCCGAGTACTCGGAGGAGGAGTTCTCCTCCGAGTCCGAGGGGTCGCCGGCCTACGCCTCTCCCCTGGCATCGTCCGATGACTCGGACGATTCCTAGGGGATCGCCGCCGAGGTGTGGACATACATCCTGGCCGTCGAGCGCTCTGGGCTCGAAAGGCTCGGATGAGTCGGAGGTCTCCTCGGGCGAGGAGAACTCCTCTGACTCGTCCGAGGAGGAGAGCGACGGTGATGGCGACGACGAGGGCAACAACGACGACGAAGGCAACGGTGACAGTGACGGCGACGGCAGCAAGGGCGACGACAAGGGCTGGCAGCGGCAGTAGCCAAGGCCAGTGGCAAAGCGCCACTGGCTTAAATATTAGTATAGATAAATAGTAGTATAAGTAGTATTAGTGGAATAATGTAGTAGTAGTTAGTAGTATAGTGTAGTGTAGGTAGTAATGTAATGTAGTAATGTAATGTATCAAAAAATGGGGAGAAGACCGACTCATAATGAGTCGGTCTTTAAGTTCGTGAAAGGACTTCCCCTTTTTATATAATGAAGAAAGCTTCGACTTGTTCTATGCATATTTTTGCCTTTCCGTCGTTCCTTTATAGTCGATCAACAGCTTGTATTTGTGCCCAACGCAGCCGTTGTTCTCAGAGATAACGCTCAAGTAACGACTTTGTAATTGTTGCATCATATTTAATTCTGCATGCATTTACGTAGAGGAAGAACGGCTGAGTTACTGGTGGTGTCTTCAGAGGTGACAACCGAATTATGCTAGATTACATTGGTGTTTTAGAGGCAACAACCGAGTTATGCTTGGCGACGTCAGCGTTTTCGAGGTAACAGCCGAGTCATGCTGAGCCCACGTCGGCGTTTTTAGAAATGACAGCCGAGTGGTGCTTGGCGATGTTGGCATTTTAGAAATAACAACAGAGTCATGCTGAGCCACGTCGGCGTTTTAGAAATAACAATCGAGTGGTGCTTGGCGACATCAGCGTTTTAGAAGTAACAGCCGAGTCCATATCGAGCCACGTCGATGTTTTATAAATAACAACCGAGTGGTGACTAAGCACTTTTTTAGAAACGGTATCTGACCTAGGAAAACCCATTTGTATCGCGTCATCGCACGCCTCTGCGTCCTGAGCCCTAGCCTCACTTTTCTGCCTCCAAACATCCTCTGTTTCCCTTTGATTTCACTTCTGCTCAATTCGCTTGACGAGATTGCGATGGCTCCCAAGCGGAAGAGCCAGAATTCTGCTGCTGCGGTCATTCCTCCCTATCGATCCCAACAGCCAGTTGCCTTTCGCAGGTAATCATATGTCTGTTGTTTCCGAGTCAGATCTTCTCCACCTTGTTGATGTCGGAGTTCTTCCTCTGAAGGAGCTTTGCTCTTGGCGGATTTGTCGTGGGTTACTGTCCCGACAGAGGATACTTACGAGTCCGTTGTTTACATCCCTTTTCTTATCCGTGGCCTTGCTCTTCCCATTTCTCCCTTCTTTCACGGTCTCCTTGACTTTTACAATCTGAATCTGACTCACCTGAATCCCAACTCTATTCTACAAATTTCTGTCTTTGTTCATCTGTGCGAATCCTACCTTGGAATTCTTTCTCACTTCGGCTTGTGGAAGTATTTGTATCACTGTCGCCCTGGGATGGCCGGGGGGCAGCACCAGCTTGTGGGAGGTGCGAGTCTGGAGATGCGCCGTGAGAGGAAAGTGGAGTACCTTGATATCCCACTTAAGGACAACATTAAAGGATGGCGTTTAGAGTGGTTCATTGTGGAAAACCATGGCAAGTCCCTTCCCCCTCGGTTAGGGAGACAACCGGATGTTCGCACTCCAAGTTGGATTGAGTCTCCTACAGACTTGGAGATAATAGAAGCCAAAGTTCTGCTTGCTGAAATTTGCTTATTAAAGGAGTGAGGTCTGACCGCTGAAGCTATGGTAGCAGACTTTGTTTTTAAGAATATTCAGCCACTGAAGGACAGAGCATACCCGGCTTATTTGTATAGTGGTGTCACCGACTCAACCCGGGTTACCAACAAGAGGATTCCTGCTGTGGATTTGGTAAGCCGACTGGAGATGATCTTGAGGGGCAAAGTATCAAATATTGGTGCTCCTGTTGCACATTCTGCTTGGAATCTGCCTCCTTCTAAGTCCTTTTTCGATTTTGTGTCCAATCCTCCTACTGGTGATAGTGGTTTGGGTCTTAGAATGCGACCCTCTCTCGAAGAAGTTGAGGTCCTGGTTGCTTCACTTGGTGATCTTCCCAATGATGAGAGGCAAGTGCACTTTGAGATGCCTATGAGTCCAGGTGATGCAGAGATAAGTGCTATGCTGGACATGTTGGGCGGGGATTCTTCTGACTCGGTCCCTGCTGAAACAATGGCTGTTGCAACTATCCTAGAGCTTGAAAAAACTGTGGACACCTGAAAACCTGAGGGTACTCGCCAGAAACGTCTCCGCCAAGTCAGTCATCCAACTGCGCCTGCCGAGGGGAAGAAGAAGAAAAAGAGACCACTTCGGCGAGTATCGTGCTTGGTCAGGGTGCTGGCCCTTCTGCTCCTGTTGCTGAAGAAGTACCGGTGGAAATCTATACTAGAGCTGAACCAATGGGTGTGACCCTGCTGATGCTGATCCCAATAGGTGTGACCTTGCCGATGCTGAAGCCCAATGGGTGTGACCCTGCTGATGCTGATCCCAATGGGTGTGACCTTGCTGATGCTGAGCCCAATGGGTGTGACCCTGCGCCGTTTATGGTCCGTATTGTTGATGAGGACGAAGAAGAAGAAGAGGAAGTCCCATTGATTCGGAAGAACAGTCGGCGTTATAGAGTCAGTGGGGGGGATAGCGACATTCCTTCTCCAGCTCTGTCTGCTCTTGTTGGTCTGGAAGAATTATCCATAACAAATTTTGATAAGGCTCTCGAGGATGCTATTCCTGAAGATATGCTGTCAGAGCCGACTGATGGTGATATGATGGATGTCTGCTCTGACACTCCAGATTTGAGGGTTAGAGGTCTTCCGGGCAGCATCTCGTGCATCATCGACCTTGGAAGGCGGTCCTTCGGAGCCAAGAGGATGGTCATGGGTCGCTCAATTTCCCATGGAGGTGACTGAGAATCCTTCAGCCTTAGAGGTGGCTTTTGCAGAGAACCCAGTCCTCAAGGGTGGTGCTGGCGGTTGCCTAGCCCCCTGAGGGTGTTGCCGGTAATGATCCGACTCAGGTGGGTAGCGCAAGCTGCAACCCAAGCCCTCGAGGGTGTTGCCGGTGATGATCCGACTCTGATGGGCAGTGCGAGCTGCAACCCAGCCTCCGAGGGTGTTCGAGCGAGCTCCCCTTCTCATACCTCCATGGATGTCCATGTCGGGTCTTCTCCGCCACACTCTAGTGGCATAATAGCAGCGCATGCTTCGGATGAGGGGGTCGCCTAAGCGGTCGGCGTTACCAGATGCTGGGGTTCTGATGCTTGCTAGTGGTGTTGAATTAATCCCCTGCGATGTTCTTCAGGACTGCCCCGATTGATATTCCTTCGTCGAGCCACCACCTAGCTTCTCATGACTTGGGATTTCCTTCGTTCTTTTCCAACCTTCAGGTAATCTGGCTTTTTTCTATTCTGGCAATACTCATGACAAATTATTGTCTTTGTACTCATTTGTTTTAATATCAGGCTTTGGTCGACAGGATGGCTGGTCAATTGAGATCACAAGGTGCCTCTATCCCAGAAGGAGCTCTGTCTCTGTCGCAATGGAATCCGTTGCTGCTTCAGAAACAGATATCTGATTTGAAAATGTCAAATGCTGGTTGGTGTCTTTGTTTCTTCCTTGGCTGATTGATTGGTCCATTTTTAACTGTGTGTCCTTCTTCGACTGTTTTTTGTTAGATATGGCTCGAAGGTGCTCTGAACTTGAGGGGAAGTATTCCCAAGGTCAAGATTGACCTGGCTCGGGTTTCTGCCTCTTTAGACGATGCCAATTCTTTGAATTCCTCTCTTAGTGCTCAGCTTGACTCTGAAAGGGCGGCTAACGAGGTAAGCTTACTTTTCTCTGCTATGTTTTTACTGCTTACTGATACTTGAGAGCTGATCTTGTCTGTAGGAGGAGAAACGGGTACTTGTGGCCTCTCGCGATAATCTTGATAGATTGTATCGTGATGCCAGCAATTCCCTAGCCATCTTGGAGAGGAGCCACCGCTTTACCATGGGAGATCTGGA
Organism: Zea luxurians; assembly: GCA_029449295.1. Taxonomy (NCBI): domain Eukaryota; kingdom Viridiplantae; phylum Streptophyta; class Magnoliopsida; order Poales; family Poaceae; genus Zea; species Zea luxurians. The sequence goes on along the minus strand of JAOPSE010000311.1, from coordinate 6,852 downwards.
TTATCATCGTCACGAGTTGCAAGTATCCTAGGATGAGATCCTGCGTCTTAGGCAGTTGGTGTCGAGCAAAGACTCCATCATCAAGGATCTGCGTGCCTCTAAGAGATCAGTCGCCCAGGAGCTAGAGGCCGCTCGACTGGCTACCAAGGTTGTAGAAGACAATTCCCACCATCCTGAAGGCTCAGCTCGACAAGGCTATGGACAAGGCCATTCGCGTAGGGCGATTCTTAATGAGAAGGCCGGGTGTAGTTGTTCCTGATGATATAGTGGCCGATGTCAAAGCTGCTCCTGACTCCTCAAGTCGCCCTCTTCCTTAGTGCTCCTGAGAAAGACATTGCCAAGTAGAGATACTGAATACATTTGTGAACTATATGTGTATGTGATCAATGTGCCCGAATACTCTGTTAGAACGAGTTTCTTGGTACTGAAGGCTATTTTTGTTTTTCTATTGTTGGAATTCAACAGCTGTTATGATTGCAGAAGTAAATGCAGTGTGCTGGTTCCGAAGTTTTTTCCTGATTGATCAGCTAGTGAGTGTAGCATCCCAAAAATTCAAATTTTGAAATTTTCTCAAACTCGCCCTAAATTCAAAATGAATTTCAAGTTTCATTTCAAAATGTTTGTTTGCGAGTTGATATCAACAAATAAAATATAGTGGTCTATATATCTCCAAAATCCTCCTCAAAATATCCTACAAATATTTTCTTCATAACTTTCCTCATGCCCATACGTATACGTATGCCTCCAGTGTCATACGGTGAGCTCTACAAGCTAATTACACTTATACAAGACAAATACATTCTAATCTCCCACTAATCCTCTCATCCTCCCACTAATCCTCTCATTTCCTCCCCTAATCCCCCCATGGCTATAAATAGAGGGGCAAGGGCCTCCTCTCATCCCACCCCAAGCCATTTCATGGCAACTCTCTCTCCCCCCACACACACTCACTCCATGTTCCACACAAGCACACACTAGCACAAGGATCGTTCGGTCGTTCTTTGATCGTTCGTTCCCCTGTTCTTAGTTTGTTCGTTCGTCCGATCGTTCATGGTTCGTTCGTTCCGTTTGCCCGATCGTTCGATCGTTCGTCCAAATAATCTTTTTTCTGCCGTTATGCTGCCGAAATTTCGATCGTTCGTTCGCTCGATCATTCGATCATTCATCGTTCGTTCATAGTTCCTATTCATCGTTCATCGTTCGTTCATAGTCTCTATTCATTGTTCTTCCAGATAATCCTTGTCCTGCCGTTATGCTTGCCGAAATTCCGATCGTTGGTCCGTCTGATCATTCAATCGTTCGTCGTTTCGTTCGTCCAAATAATCTTTTCCCTGCCGTTATGCTGCCGAAATCTGATCGTTCGTTCGTTCGATCATTCGATCGTTCATCGTTCATTCATAGTTCCTATCATCGTCATCGTTCGTTCATAGTCCCTATTCATCGTTTTTCCAGATAATCTTTGTCCTGCCGTTATGCTGCCGAAATTTCGATCGTTCTATTGTCTGATCATTCGATCGTTCGTCCGTTCGTTCATAGTTCATATTCATCGTTCATCATTCGTTCATCATCACTATTCATCGTTCGTTCATACGAACTATTCACCATTACTATTCATCGTTACTATTCATCATTGTTACTATTCATCGAGGATAATCTATAATAACTTTTCGTCGTCACTATTCATCGATCATCCGATCGCCCCAAATTTCAACTACTCATCCATCATGCTGTCCAGTCCACTTAAGACAAGCCAGACCCATATTCCAGTCATACCGGACTCCAGTGACTGTGATTTTCCTTCCAGTAGGAACTTCCCACCTGGTTACCCATCCCAGGTTTCTCCAAGTTGAGCATGCTTAACTTTGAGATTCCTTCGAACTAGGCTTCAAAACTCAGATTCGAATAATTCTTGTTTCTAAATTCTTATCGAATTATTCCCTATCCAACCATTCCATCCCTTAAGCATGGTTCATGTTCCAGAAAACTCCCAAATACTCTTGTCCCATATTCTGCCTATAACTCTCCTGTTTATACTAAGTCAGACGATTCATTCGTCACTATTCTCACCAACAGTGAACTTCACTGTGCTACACCACATACACCCAGCTATAAATACACCCAGCTACCCTCTCCCTCTCCACACACTCAACACCCTCAGCCAAGGCAAACACCCCACCCACTCAGTTACTCTGCTCTACCGGCTACACGCATTAGTGTCGCTTCGCCTCCAGTCCACCCTCCTGGTAAGCACCTCCGCTCCCACCACCAGTAATATCACAACACACATGACACAGATTCTACTCAAGACTCTACCCATCCATATATCGCTATTCTGACCACTATACTAAATTTTGTTTGGTATACTTGCTTGTTTGTATGTTTGCTTATTCATGTTGCATAGTTTATCGGAGCGTTCGTGTCGTCTCGTGTAGGCCAGATCTGCAAGTCTACGCCAGGCAGTGGAGCTAGAAGCCAGTTCTGTGAGCTCCCCTTCCCCCTTCGCCGAATAAGCACGACAGCTCACTGGATCCCTTTGATGCATAAATTACCTATGATTTTTCAACCACAACCTCAGCCTGTTATTTTATGCATGATATGATTTTGAGATAAGTTATTATGGCCACCCAAGCCGCTTGCCACAATCAATCCTTGACATATTTGTTACAAATGATTTGAGAAAAGGTGTGAGTTTTCAAAAGAAAATGCTTCTTCAAAATGTGTATGATGAAGGGTTTTCACCCTTATCACCTTTGAGTAGGGATGATCAGAGACTCCCTGGTTTAGGGGAGGGCCTAAGGTGGTGGCTCAGCTGGTTTAGGCGTGAGCAGAAGGACTGTCCCCTCTTATAAGGACAGGTTTGTCATCTTTCACTACCTGTACTCATGATAAGTACAACCACTCGAGACTGTGTGGGCAGTCACTCAATCTGAACTCGTACGGTCCAACCCCAAGGTTATGAAGGCCGGGGAGCACCGGGAGGATAAGGAGGGGGAATGTTTTGTCCGGTTTGGACATGGCGGTGGCCTGACTCCTTTCGGTATAATCGTTAAGGTTAGGACGTGCGAGGAAAGAAAGAGATTCGGATTCAGATCTCATTGATCATGAGATCGTAGAGCCAGACTAGTGGGTAAAGTGTACACCTCTGCGCATAGTTTGAAAACCTATTCGAATAGTCCGTGTCCACAGGAATGGACGAGTCTAGTGTGGTATGACAATTAGTGTTTTGTTTTCAAAAAAAGAGGTGCTTTTGAGAAAATTGGTTTTTAAAAGGTCCGGCGGTTAAGCCGTGAGCTATGGTGGACGGGAAGTCCAGTAGCTGTTTTTGAAAATGAAAACCAGTGGGAAACTGCTGAGATACTTGGATGGTTTAGTCCAGGGGATTTTGTTCTAATATTGAAAAACTTCCTGCTCCTTTTGGAGAGGATGCGCTTTGCAAAAATACAAAATGTTTTTCAAAACAATCCTGCATAAAATATTGCTGTTTCTGCAAAATATCCTGAGCTCCACATATTCCATGCATTATATCTGATTTCCCAATTCCGCGGGTGAAGGTGGGCTGCTAAGTACGTTTGTACTCACCCTTGCTTATTTGTTGTTTTTCAGAAAAAGGAGATCGGGTAAGAGTTACGACTATTCCCAACCTTGCCTGTGGCTGTTGGACCGCTGATTTGCTTCGCTGCGTATATCGGGCTGCTTCAGCCCCACTCTGATGATATGTCCCGAGTTGTGGACCAACTCTTAAAGTTGTTCGCCACCTTTGTAGGTTTGTCTCGTTTAAGCAGATTTGGAATCATCTGATGTATAAATGTGTTTACTAGCCTCCTGGAACTAGTAATTGTATCACATTTGAGTCCCAGGGGACCAGGACGCTTCAGGTGGTATCAGAGCTGTTAGGTTGGCCACAGGACGTAACCCTTAGCCTGATCCAAAAGTTTTTGAGTCAAAACTATTTTCTTAAAAAAAATTCTTGCTCTTATCCCTTCATTTCAAAAATGGTTTCCCCCTTTCCTTCTCTCAGAAGTCAGATGGAGGTCCGTTGCCAAACCAGCTTTTGCCAGAATGAAGATGGTTTCCCCAAGTTACTGAGAGCATGCACAGTCCGCCTCGGAATCAGGAATCAGCCAGAGTATGATGGTCGTGAATTCGTCGAGCATGGCACAGAGAAGTGTGTCGTGACTGTATACATTGGATCCAGTCCACACCATGTGGAATGGAGTGTCACTACTGCTGGGCACAGATTCAAAGACACCTGCCAAGTCGTCGCTCGCGAGGCATTGAGGACCCTGTGTCAACTGTATGAAGAAGTGGCCAACACAGCACTCAGATTCTTTCCACCCTTTCAGAGAGACCGTCCCGTTTGGATGGCCAGGATGCGTGCATTGGAAGGTCAACAACTGCTTGAGGATGACCCCTCAGTCGTGTACCTCACTGCCTACCTGCTCACCCTAGATGCACAATATGATTTCTTAGCTCGGCACCACCATCAGATGATTGCCCGAGTAGAAGATGCAGAGAAGCGCAATCGTAAGCTCCATGTGGATCTCACCACAGCTCAAGCCCGTGTAGCTGCCTTGGAAAGTCGTGAAGCCATTACTGTTGAAGCCCTGAAGCAAGCCAAGGATGAGCATGTCCAGAAGTTGATAGAGGCCTACTTGGTAACCCATAACCAACGTAGAGCTCTGCGGATCCAAGAGCCTGCTTCATCCAACCCAGTTCAACCCATGAGAGCTGAAGATCCCTAGATTCTTGAAGGTCACCCGGTCTCTATCAGAGGAGAGAAGAAGGCTTGGGAACTACCAGAAGGAGCCATAGTCTTGGAAGGAATGCCAGTCTCCCCTCAGGCTACGGATAAGCAAAAGCACCCCGAGTGTAACGCCCCGAATTTTGCAGTTGAATTTTTTCTTTTCTTTACTCACCAAAATTCGGGCGTTACCTTTTCTTTTTCTTTTCCCCTCGCTAAACCTTGACCTTTTCCAAAGTTCTAGCGGGATTCGGTTTGGATTTCCCGTGTAAGAAAAACTCTAAAGATACTTTGTGTTGCTTGATGCACCATGCCGAACCTTGCATTTTTGATTGTTTGAAAGTGCAAATGCATTCATAAAGATCGGATTTCGAAAACAGGAAATAATCTTTTCTTTTTTTCTTTCTCTCTCTTTCTCTCTCCTCTTTTTCTCTCTCCCGTGCCGTGGGCCGACCCCGGCCGGCCCAAGCCCCCCTGCGCGCCCCCTCTTGGGCCTTGGCAGGCCCAGCCGCCCCCACCCCCTCCCTTTTTCCCCAAACCCTCTCCCTCTCCCTCTCATTTTCTCTCTCTCTCCCTAAGCCGCCGCCCCTACCCGCCCCTGCCCTAGGCCGCCGCGCCGCCCCCTGCCGCCGGCCGCCCCTCGCCGTCGTTCTCCAAACGCCGGTGAGCCCCCCCTCCTCTCTCCTCCCTCCCTCTCCCCTTTCCCCTTCTCTCCCTCCCTCCTCTCTCCCCCGCCCGGCTGCCCTGGCCGCGCCGCCCGGCCGCCTGGCCGCGCCCAGCCGCGCCCCGGCCCGCCCCCTGCTCGGCCCCAGCCGGCCGCTGCCGCCCCCAGCCCGGCCGCTGGCCGCCCCCAGCCCGCGCCCGGCCGCCCGCCTGGCCCCCTGGCCGCGCCCCCTGCCCCGGGCCGGTTCAGCCGCCCTGGCCGGCCGGCTCAGCCGCCCCGGCCCCAGCTCGGCCGCCCTCCCCCGCGCGCCCGCCCCAGCTCGGCCGCCCCGCCTAGGGCCGGTTCAACCGCCCCTAGGGCCGGTTCAGCCGCCCCCCCTCTATTTTTTTTATTTTTTTTATTTTATTTTATTTACTTTCTGTGATCATAATTACTTTATTTTAGATAGACTGATCATTGTTCATGCTATGGAAAATAGGAAGTTAAATTTAAAATTCCGTTATGCTATTGATTCACGTAGTTAATTGTTTAACCCGTGCAATATTGATCAACTAAACATGATTAGGTTTCCATTAGTATATATATAACAGAATTCTTTTGTTAGGAATCAATTGTAACCAATCATTAGTGCATGAGATTTAACCCCCCCCTGCGAGACCCTTCCCGTTTCTTTCTAACCATAACAAATGCGATATCGAATGTCATACTTGATGCATACTCACTTTACCTGTTCCCTTGTATGGTGTACTGTTCTTTTGTATTAAATATGTGGATGTATGTATGTTTGCGCTCGCATAGAGAACGATCCGGTCGAAGAGCCCGAGGAATTCGCAGGAGAAGCCCCTGAGCAGCAGTCGGTTGGTGGAGCAAGTGTCCTTTGACCTATCTCTGTCCTATTCATTCTTTAATTCACCTCCCGCATTACACATTTATACCTAAGGATTGACTAGCTTTTGTTATCCATGTCCTTGTTTACCTATTTGGGTCGGATTATTACTGCTTAGTTTGATGCTATTGCTCAACTCTAATCAATGAACATGATGTGATTATCTATGATACGCTGTTTTCCCCTTCTTATTTATGATTATATTTGTGACCTTTAAGGGGACTCGAGCGGTTTCTCGAGTGCCTCTCCGTAAGGACCTGTTCAATGGATGACCGCCCGGGAAAACAGTGCAACCATGAGGGTGGAATGGGACGCCCTTAGCTGAATAATTAGAGGAACCGGGGTGTAGTTCGCTTAGCCGTTGTGCCGTCAATGGGGCTCGGTGTATGCGGCTCGCTCTGCCAAGGTTGATTTGTCCCTTGGGGAGGAGTGCGGTACATTTAGGAAACCTAACGGGCGGCTACAGCCTCGGGGAATCTTTGTAAAGGCTTCGTAGTGAATCCCTAGCCATTCACCTTGGGAGTGAATAAGGGTCTTGCAAGCCCGGGCTAGAAAGGGAAT